>JAQPPZ010003260.1:5185000-6411666 GCA_028583015.1 Wollemia nobilis | reverse complement strand
GCAGGAATTAACAACAATGTCTAAGGTGCACAAGCTAGAGATGTAACATCTCATGCAAAATGGTATGGATAAGATAGATGTAGAGGAGAAGTCAGAAGAATGCATGCGAAAGGTGCAATGCTGAGTTAGATTGTAGGAGATTCAAATTATTTTGAGAGTGATTAAACCTAATATGTGTAGAGCAAAGGTGTGCCTTAGTTTGGAGATTTGGAGGGAAGGCACCACCTAAGGTACATAATTTTAATTTACCTCAAAATGTTTTTCAAATGACAGTGAATGGTTTATAAGGTGAAGGAAGAAATATATTAAGCATATTTGATTTATTAAGAAAGAAAATATTAAAGAGGCATTTATAAAGTGAAAAAATATATTAAAATGGGAATAATTAAAAGTTGAGAAGTTGGAGAAAGCATAATTAAAGAATGCAAAATTAAGGGTAAAAGAGTCCCTTAGAAGAAGTTATTTATTTGAAAGGAAGTTAATTACTGTGAGCAATATTATTATAAGGAGAAGAATAATTGAAGGAAGTTATAAGAAGATAATTAATTAAAGATTAAAACTATTTGAATAAGAAGATAAAAGAAAAATGAAAGATTTTTTATTGAAAAATATTAATATATTTGAAGGAAAAATATATTATTTGATTAATTAGAATTTGAAATATTATTGAAGAAAGAATAAGAAAGTTGAATTAATTTGAAGATTGAAGAAAAAAAGTAATTTGAGTGAAGAATAATTATTTGGAGATTTTAAAATATTAATTTTTGCGTTGAAAGGATTTTAACAATGAAGGGAATTGATTATAGAAAACTAAACATAGATCAAGGTCTATACAAATCATGACAACTTCTACAATGCCTCACATGTTTGAATATTTAAGTCACAAAAACCAACATGGTCAAATGGATCAACCTACTGTATACTTTCGACAAGAAAATGATAAAGTAAATTCAAAACAAAAATTTGAGAAAGGATATGACAAGAAAATTAGAAGGTAATTATTAGCATATTGATTCAGGGGCAAGAAGACATATGAGTAGAAACAAAAAATGGTTTGGTTCCTTTCAAGAAAATTATGAAAAACCAATTACAATTGCAGATGATAAAATATATGAGGTCAAAGGAATAGAAAATGTATTAATCAACTTATTAGATGAAAAATGCATGATCAAAAATGTATTATATGTACCGGGTTTAGCTATTAATCTACTATCAGTATCTCAAATGTTATACCAAAATATAATGGTTGAATTTATAATTGTTGAAAATAAAAAGAAATGTGTCATCACCAAACAAGGAAAATTTATAGCTATTGGATCCTTCATAAATGGTCTATTTGCACTTGATACTTCATCAAATATTGCTCTATCAATAAGAACATCAGAAACAAGAGATCTTTGACATAAGAGTTTAGGGCATATAAGTGTGTCATATTTAAATAAATTGAACAATTATAAAATGGTAACAGGTTTACCCAATCTAACATGGCAACCTACAATCTATCCAAAATGCTTAGCAAGAAAACAACATAGAGTACCATTTGAATTAAGCCTACATAGAGCCAAGGAACCACTAGAAATAGTACATACAGACTTATGTGGACCAATGGCATCTAGTCTCGAAGGACACAAATATTTTCAACTATTTTTTGATGACTATTCTCAAAAAATGTGGGTTTACTTCTTGAAATTTAAATATGAAGCCTTTATATATTTTAAATAGTTCAAGTAACTTGTAGAAATAGAAACTGGATGATCAATAAAAAATATTTGCTCATATAGGGGTGGTGAATATTTGTCTAAAGAATTTGAATCATTTCTAATACAAAATGGTATAAAAAGGCAACTTACTACAACTTATACACCATAACAAAATGGTATAACAAAACAAAAAAATCATTCTATTATGGAAATGGTATGTTGTATGCTTAGAAAATCAAATCTTGATCATCAATATTGGGTAGAGACCGTCAGTAATGCAATATACATTAAAAATAGATCTCCCACAAGAGTTCTTAGAAACATTACTCTTGAAGAAGCTTGGTCAGGATGGAAGCCTTCAATAGGACACTTGAGAATTTTGGGATGTAAAGCATACATGCACAATCCAAAATTAAAAATAACAAAACTAGATAAAAAAATATCTTGTGGCATATTTCTTAGATATGATGATGCCTCAAAAGGTTATAGAATAATTGATCCAATCACAAAAAAAATTTGAGAGGAGATGTGATATTTGATGAAGAATACAAAGCATATATTAAACATCCAAAGGATAATACAATTTCTATCTTAGATATTACATAAGATAAATAAGAATGTTTAGAAGAAAAAACAAATTTAATGAACCAACTGAGGACTCAAAAGTATTAGCCTCCTCAGAAAAAAGAGGTAAAATGGTATACAAGCACTCTTAAAGACTACCAAATCTTACCACTACAAGATTTCAAATTTGTAGTATAATAAGAGAAATAACAAATATGAGACTAATGTGTTAGCAAATCAATAATATTCTCCACATGATCAATATAAAGTGTTCGCACAATTCAATAATTTACTAACAGACTCACACTAAATATTATTGATATCTATCAACTCAAGCAATGCAAATACAATGTATTTGCAAGTTTGTTATTAATATCAATACTTTATCTTCAATATACACACACATGGATATGAGACTCTTCACATTCATAGGACTCTTGACCTTTCTACTTTCTACAAATCTCCTCACACACGAGATATCTAACACTTCATATTTCTCATGGGATAAATACCACATAATAATAAATCTATTATTGACTCCATATATCTACATAAGGATAAAGACTCTAATGATTTTACATACTAAATGATAAACTCTTACATAACTCCATACTTACATGCCACCTCACTTACATCACTCTTCATTTATATAACTTCACACACATTTACATGATACCTACTATATACTCATATTATATATATATATATATATATATATATATATATATATATATATATATATATATATATTTAATTAGGGTGGAAGAAGGGGTTTTGAAAGGGTCCCCAAACCTTTTACAAGAAAGCAACTACAAATCTACTAACAATATCAAAATTGAGACATCACAAACAAGACAACCCATAAAACTAAAATATTCTAAAGTGCAATAGTCCACAAAGTGAAAAGATCTCCTAGGACCAAACCGAATAGGAACCCAAAAGAGAAAAACACCCATAAGAAACTAGATTAAAATCCCATAACACCATAAGAGATAAGCAGATCTCTATTCTCAGACTTAACATGATTTGCATTATCATATTTTTTCTCTTGCCTTGAGTGCTGTTTTACTTCCCCCGTCTAAGGCTATTACTGTTCAGATTCCATTGGCAATATCTGTCTCTATCTCTTTTTCTTTGGATTTTTGATTGGAAGGTCTTCCTTGAGATTCAACAGTACCCACATCAATGCCTAACTTCTTTTGATATTTGGTTTTTGGAGTTTAGGCAACTTTTTTTTGATCAACTAATTTTTTTAGGTTCTTTTTTATTTGATCTACCCACTTTTTCAAAACTATTTGGTTCTGCTCATCTTCATATTTCTCATTTTTGAATTGAAGATTTTCCTCATCTACATTTTATAAGAGGCCATTAAATTTATCTTCAAAAGCAATCTCTTGAATCAAATCAAAGGAATTCAGAGAAAGAACAATATTCACTTGCGAGGAGGCTAAAGTATCACATACCTTCATCCTATTTACCATTACTTGATTCTCAAAGGAAGAATCCTTTTGCATACTAGCTTTACTTCATTTTTAGGGATCTTAGCTTCCAAGATATCTTCCTTTCTAAAACCCTCTAAGGATGAGACCTTTTGTTTTTTTCTCTTAGTGTTTTCATCTTCCAAGATATCTTTCTTCCTAGAATCCTCTTCTTCTATTTGATTTTGTTGCCAAAATTTAAGACCCTGGGAAGGAGGATTTTGGTTTAGGTATGCCCGATTCAAGTGCCCTAATTTCTTACAAACCCCACATTTAATAAGGGGATTCTCATATTATAAAGGTTGATTCCAAATACCCAATCTTGAAACCAAGTGAATCAAATTTGGTAAAATTTCCCCTAGCTCCATATTAACACATCCAGGCATAAACGAGGCAAGATTTGGATTTGGTGGATGGATCCACAACAATTAGATGACCCATTTACCTATAAGTATATACTAAAATATTAATCACACTCTAAACTATATACTTACATGGTACTTGTAATATTATTGCAAGTTACAAAATAATGTAATAATTCCAATATACTTTGTATTGCATTATTTGGTATGAAGGTCATGTTGGACATTTTGAGTCCCTAAGCTAAAAGTTGTCATTGATGTCAAAAGGAACTATGTAAGTAAGCACTATGATTTTGCTCCACAAAGAGCTTCATGAGAAGCAAAGGTTTTGATCAAAGGTTCTAGAAGGGATGCATGGCATTTGGTTCCAAAAGGAGCTTCAAGGGAAGCTTAGCAAAAGGTTTTTATGAAAATCAAGGAAGGCAAGGAAAGGTTTTATTTAAAACCAATGGATGGAAGATTTGAAATGGGTTTTTCTTAAAACCCAAGTTGGCTTTTTGTTTCATTGAAAAATGTGCCCCGGTGATGGAGAAATTTAATTTTAAAGGTTTAGTTTAAATTTTAAAATTAAATAAAAGGTTTTTCCCTCATTTCTTATTGGCGCCATCGACGTCATGAGGGCAATGTTAAAAGGGCCAAAGTATTCACATTGAAGGATGGGTTATATAAATAATCCAAAGGTTTTCCATTTAATAAACCTAAGGAGTGTTGCATGATTTTTGAAAACCTAAAGTGCTTGGCATCCGAATATTGCGCAAAAAATTTCGTGGAGTGTGACGTGGGCAGTCAAGTCGTGGACGGTCAAAGTTTTGGTGCCTTGTGAGGAAAGTGCACGTGGATTAAGGAAGAGAGTGCCCAAGGCACTCACATGGGAAGTGTTAGCTCACGCGACTTAGCTACCGCTTGGCAACACAGTGGGCAGAGGTTTGAAACGCCAAGGCCCTTCGAGGGCTCCTTTGAGGTATGTGCTCTGACTTCGATATTTGCGGGGGTCAACATTTTAATTAAAATATTTGCTTGCTATGGTTTGATTATGTTTTTGTGGGAGATATAAGGTTGAGCAAGCTTTAATATTTTAATAAGGTTTGATATTTGATTAATGTGAGATATTGCCTAAGAAAGCTTTGTGATTATTTTTGAGTGCAAAAGTGTTGAAAGGAAGGATATAAATGAAGAACACAAGCTTATACTGAGAGGGGGGGGTGAACAGTATAAGACCTCTTTATACTTTTTCCTTTATATTACAAAATAGTAAAGCAATATACCCACAACAATATCAAAGCAATGCACAAAAACATCCACAAAGCGACAACAATTTTAACGTGGTTCACCCAGAATGGCTGGGCTACGTCCACGGATAAAATATTTCACTAAATTTTATCAATCAAAATTTTGGGAATACCTTTCCCGATTACAATGTTTATGGGCACCAACCCAAAGGAGACACCAATCCCCTAATCTCGAATTTGTGGGCACCAACCCACAGGAGACACCAATCCCCTAGCTCTGCTCTGGCTGGTGATCCTCTAGAAGACCTCTGCCTCCGTTGCCCTTAGCAAATGGAACTCTATCCATAGAAGACACCTGTCCTCCCTACTCTGGCTGGAGACCTCTGTCCTCAACTCTATCACCTCCAAAACTGGTCCTCGAATTTGCACTAAACACAGTCCTTCGGTTTAGCACAAATGTCCTCGTTCTCTTTCTCTGATCTGCACCAAACACGAGTCCTTCGATCTGGCACAAATGTCCTCAAAATTGCACCAATCTCTGTCCTCAATTGGTCCTCAAATCTGGTTCACAGAAGTTGTTCACAAGCTTCCACTAAAGCTTGCTTGATCTTCACCCAAGTCTTCACCAAGACTTGTCTCAGATCTGCTTTGCAAGTTCTCACTAGAACTTGCCCAAACTGCTCCACAAGCTCAACAAAAGCTTGCTCAAATCTGTCCAACAATCCCTCTCAATGATTTGTCCAAAACCATCAAGGCCTGCGCACTATCTCCGAATGTCGTAGAAATGATGCACCCAATAGCTTTGCGCTTTTCTACTCTCTGTGCGCTCTGCTTCGCACTTAGCTCGATTCGGCATGACTTGCTCTCTGCACCCCGTGGACTTAACTTGCGCACTTTCTTCGAACTTCGCACTTCAACAATGCATTCGATCACCTCACAACTCTCCAAATAGCCCTCCTTTTATACTAACACTTTCAAGATCAAAACCTTGATCTTAGTCAGCTGCACAACCCTAAACTACATCGGCTACAAACCCTAATCTTCGTCGGCCCAAATTTAACTTTGTCGGCCTCACTGCCTCTGCAACTCTTCTGTAGCTTCTGCCACAAAACTACAACATGTCGCGATATCGCGACACCTTTGCAACCATACACTTTCTTTTGCCTTTTGTCGTGATATCGCGACACTTCAGCCTTTGTCGACTTCAACCACGTTCTTGTCGCGATATCATGACACTTCTGACTTAGTCAGCATCAACTTTGCTTTTGTCGCGATATCGCGACACTTCTCCCTTCGTCGACCTCCTTTCTGCTTTTGTCGTGAAATCGTGACACTTTTGTCTTCATAGCCTTCCTCTCTGCTTTTGTCGTGAAATCATGACACTTCTCCTATAGAAGACCTGCATTCTATTTCTGTCACGAAATCATGACACTTTCTCCAACCGAACGCTGCCATCTCAATCTGTCGTGAAATCGTGACACTTTCTCTTCCTTGCACTCTTGTCTGCTTGCACTAGCAAAAATGGAACATGTCACGAAATCGCGATGCTTTCGCCTTTGAGCTCTTCCTCCTTGAATTTGTCATGAAATCGTGACACTTCTAGCTTTCGTACGTTTTCTTTGTAGCCTGTCGCGAAATCGCGACGCTTTCAGCTTCCGTACGACTTCTCTGCAACCTGTCACGAAATCGCGACGCTTCTCATTTCAGACTCTTCCCTTTGCTGCATGTCATGAAATCGTGACAGTTCTTACTTGGAACATTTTCATCTGCAACATGTCACGAAATCGTGACACTTTATCTTGCTTCCACTTTGTCTTCTGACTTGTCGTGAAATCGTGACACTTTTTCTCCTTAGCGCTTTTCTTTTCTTCGGGTCGCGAAAACCCGACATGTCACGATATCATGACACTTTTTCTCTCGGACTCTCTCTCTTGCAACATGTCGCGAAATTGCGACACTTTTTCGTCCGTTCAACCTTCCTTGCAATATGTCGCGAAATCGTGACATTTCTGACTCCAAACATTCTCTCTCCTCTTTGAGTCGCGAAACTGCGACATGTCGCGATATCGTGACACTTTTCTAAAAAGCTTTCTCTCGCCTGCTTAAGTCACGAAAATGCGACATGTCGCGATATCGCGACATTTTTCCAACTTACTTTCTTTCGAACTTGTCATGCCGAAACCTTCATCAAAACAAATTCTTTTACATCAAATCAAATTCCTTAAAAAGCTTCTTGACATCAATGACAACTTATACACTTGAGCAAAGGCAATATACCCAAGGTACCCAAAATTGCCAACAATCTCCCCCTTTGTCATTGATGGCAAACCTTTACTGAAAACATGTCTCAGGAGCCAAAATTGAAACCAACTGTGCTAACAACTGAGAAACTCCCTTTGAGGTTTTGCTCCCCCTGACTTGAAGCTTTCCTCTTCACTTGAAGCTCTCCCCCTTACTCATATTTCTCCCCCTTTGTCATCAATGGCAAAGGGTCACCTTTGGGGCTCGGGACTAAGAATGAGCCTCTTAGCTTAGTCCCTCCCCCACCTCCCCGATGAGGTGATTAATTTCGGGGTGGGAGTAAAACTCCCATTAGGAACTGATCATCATCAGCGTCTATAATTTCCTTGTCAGGCCTTCTCTTGAACTCTTTGCCCGTATTCCTATTCTTGTCACTGTTCTTGTTCCTGTTATCATTCCTGTTCTTATCCATGCCTTGATCCTTGGACCTGTTCATACCACTGTTTCTGTTCTTGTACCTTGGAAGTTTAGCTCTACACTGTCTAGCTGTGTGACCTTCATTGTTGCACTTATAACAAGTAACAATGTTATTTCTTTTAGGCATACCTGTTCTTTGAATCCGCCAGTTTTGCCTAAACCTATTCTGATCAAACCTGTTCCTGTTATTTACCTTGCAATAGACTGCCTTGTGCCCGAACTGTTGACAAGAGTAGCAATACCCTCGAAAGAAACTAGCGCTTCTAAAATTGCCGTTCACCTTCTTCACTTGAGCCATGCAATGTGCAGCCATGTGACCAAACCTGTAACACGCAAAACATCTACCGTGAAATTTTCCTTTATTCGACCTCTTGGGTCCTGAAAACTTCTTCTTCTCATTCTGAATTTTGTTTTATGTTTCTACGCATCTATCATCCAAGGACTCATAATCTGAAATACTTTCCTCATCAGAACTCTCTTCCTTTTGGAGTCTCTTACTAGACTCTCCAGCTTGTTCCTTGACAAAACCAAGGCCTATTTTATCCGTTGTTTTTCTTTGACCTTTGATGAGTGACTTAACCTTTTTGGAGCTATCTTGAAACCTATAAAGCTTATCCTTGTACTCTTTAGTTTCCTCTTTCAAAGAAGCCATTTTCTGTTCTAACTCACTATACTCAAGAACCTTAGACTCTAACTCATCCTTGAGTTCTTGTATCTTAGCCATAGAGAAGTCAAGACTTTCTATAAGATCATCTCTCTCCATACAACATTCATCTAACTTATCCTTGAGTCTAGCATTCTTCTTTCTTTCCTTTTTCAAAACACTAAGAGCATTAGTAAGTTCACTTTCAAGATCCTTTATTTGTTTGTTTTCAGAATCATCAAAGCCTTTTTCAGATTTCTTATCACTAGAGGTGCTACCTTTTTCAAAAACCATACATGCATCTTCCTTATAGTTTTCTGAAGCATCCTCATACATACTAGAAACCAAATCATTATTTGTGCAATCATCCTCAAGGTGACCAAAATTTCCACATCTAAGACATTTCATGATAATGAATCTATGTTTCGGTTCTTCCTCTTTTTCCGATATGAACAACATCTCATTTTCATTATCACTTGAAGAACTTTCACTATCACTACTAGAACACTTACTTGCTTTGTCTAGGTAGAAACTCTTCTTGTGCTTGTGAGAATACCTCTTTCCTTGATTGTTGTGCTCATCTTTGTTCTTTCTGTGATGCTTGTGCTTTTCATAATCCTTGCTCTTAGAATCCTGTTTATCTTCATCACTTTCATCCTTGAGAATAGTACAATCCGTAGCATAATGACCAAACTTTCCACAATTGAAACATCTTATATTTTTCACGCTTTTGTGCTTTCTAGAGAACTTGCCTTTCTTACTGTAATATGCCTCTTCATCACTAGAAGACTCATCACTCTCTTGAAGTTGTTTACCCTTGGATTTCTTGGTAGCCTTGAAAGTCGCCTCTTTCTTGACATCAACCTTCACTTGAGTTCTCAACTCAAATTCTGCAAGTATACTATGGAGCTCATCCTTTTTCAACTTATCCAAATCTTTAGCTTCCTCAATAGCAGAAATATTTTCACTAAATCTATTAGGAAGAGATCTTAAAATCTTATCACAAACATCATTTTCAGCAAGCTCAAGACCTAAGTCTTTCATGGAGTTAACAACCTCATCCATACGAAGCATGTAGTCACTAATATTTTCATCATCATTCATCTTGAGTTGTTCAAACATACCTTTGAAGTGTCTCAACTTGGCCTTTCTGACATTTGAATCACCTGTATGAACCACCTGCAGCTGTTTCCACATTTCACTAGCTGTTTTGCAGTGAATCACTTTGGTGAGATCTGCTTTCTGTAACCCTTTCAAAATTGCATTCATTGCTTTTGAATTGTTGTGATGTAGGAGCCTTTCTTCTTTAGTATTTGGACCATGTACAGGAATAGTGTACTCATCTTCAATTACTTCCCATACCTCATTACCAAGTGCCATTAGATGAACCTTCATCCTTGCACTCCAAAGACCAAAATCTGATCCATCAAGAATAGGTGCTTGCATTGCCACTTGAATAATCCATTGTGTTCTTTACTAGCTTTTCCTTCAAGTCGTTAAACTTTTTGAAGGCACCCGCTCTGATACCAATTGAAGAACACAAGCTTATAATGAGAGGGGGGGTGAACAATATAAGACCTCTTTTTACTTTTTCCTTTATATTACAAAATAGTAAAGCAATATACCCACAACAATATCAAAGCAATGCATAAAAACATCCACAAAGTGACAACAATTTTAACATGGTTCACCCAGAATGGCTGGGCTACGTCCACGGATAAAATCTTTCACTAAATTTTATCAATCAAAATTCTAGGAATACCTTTCCCGATTACAATGTTTATGGGCACCAACCCAAAGGAGACACCAATCCCCTAATCTCGAATTCATGGGCACCAACCCACAGGAGACACCAATCCCCTAGCTCTGCTCTGGTTGGTGATCCTCTAGAAGACCTCTGCCTTCGTTGCCCTTAGCAAATGGAACTCTATCCATAGAAGACACTTGTCCTCCCTCTCGTGTGAGACCTCCGTCCTCAACTCTATCACCTCCAAAATTGGTCCTCGAATTTGCACTAAACACAGTCCTTCGGTTTAGCACAAATGTCCTCGTTCTCTTTCTCTGATCTACACCAAACACAGTCCTTCGGTCTGGCACAAATGTCCTCGAAACTACACCAATATCTGTCCTCAACTGGTCCTCAAATCTGGTTCACAGAAGTTGTTCACAAGCTTCCACTAAAGCTTGCTTGATCTTCACCCAAGTCTTCACCAAGACTTGTCTCAGATCTGCTTTGCAAGTTCTCACTAGAACCTGCCCAAAGCTGCTCCACAAGCTCAACAAAAGCTTGCTCAAATCTGTCCAACAATCCCTCTCAATGATTTGTCCAAAACCATCAAGGCCTACGCACTATCTCCGAACATCGCAAAAATGATGCACCCAACAACTTTGTGCTTTTTTGCTCTTTGTGCACTCTGCTTCGCACTTAGCTCGATTCGACATGACTTGCTCTCTGTGCCCCATGGACTTAACTTGCACACTTTCTTCGAACTTCGCACTTCAACAACGCATTCGATCACTTCACAACTCTCCAAACAGCCCTCCTTTTATACTAACACTTTCAAGATCAAAACCTTGATCTTAGTCGGCTGCACAACCCTAAACTACGTCGGCTGCAAACCCTAATCTTCGTCGGCCCAAATTTAACTTTGTCGGCCTCACTGCCTCTGCAACTCTTCTGTAGCTTCTACCGTGAAACTACAACATGTCGCGATATCATGACACCTTTGCAACCGTACACTTTCTTTTGCCTTTTGTCATGATATCACGACACTTCAGCCTTTGTCGACTTCAACCATGTTCTTGTCACGATATCGTGACACTTCTGACTTAGTCAACATCAACTTTGCTTTTGTCGCGATATCGCGACACTTCTCCCTTCGTCGACCTCCTTTCTGCTTTTGTCACGAAATCGTGACACTTCTGTCTTCATAGCCTTCCTCTCTGCTTTTGTCATGAAATCGTGACACTTCTCCTATAGAAGACCTGCATTCTGTTTCTGTCATGAAATCATGACACTTTCTCCAACCGAACGCTGCCATCTCAATCTGTCGTGAAATCGTGACACTTTCTCTTCCTTGCACTCTTGTCTGCTTGCACTAGCGAAAACGAAACATGTCATGAAATCGTGACGCTTTCACCTTTGAGCTCTTCCTCCTTGAATTTGTCATGAAATCATGACACTTCTAGCTTTCGTATGTTTTCTTTGCAGCCTGTCATGAAATCGTGACGCTTTTAGCTTCCGTACGACTTCTCTGCAACCTGTCGCGAAATCGTGATGCTTCTCATTTCAGACTCTTCCCTTTGCTGCATGTCGCGAAATCGTGACAGTTCTTACTTGGAACATTTTCATCTGTAGCATGTCATGAAATCGTGACACTTTATCTTGCTTCCACTTTGTCTTCTAACTTGTCATGAAATCACGACACTTTTTCTCCTTAGCGCTTTTCTTATGACAACTTATACACTTGAGAAAAGGCAATATACCCAAGGTACCCAAAATTGCCAACAATAAAATATTTGATTTATTTTATGGTATAAGTGGTTTTTGGAGTGATAAGGTTATGCAATTTTTTGATATATTTTATTTTATGGTACAAGTGGTTTTAAGAGTGATAAGGAAGTTGTGCATTAATTCTTAAGAAGGTTTTCTAATTAAAAGCCTTGGTGAATATAATTGTGAAGTGGAGTAATGTTGATTATTTGTGATCTTCTAACCCTTGTGAATATTGGCAAAAGAATATTGTTATTGTGGCATATTTCCAGAGAGGCTTCTTCATCTTCATAAAGGTATGGGAACATTCTCCCATTGATTGATTATGGTGGTTGATTTCTGAAAATATCTTTGGAGTGAAAAGGATTAATTGTGGTTTCATTTTTGAAAGTGATTGGTTTAATGCTTCAAGGTTTTCTGGATTGAGAGTTGTGATTAAAACTTATTTTAATAAGAATTATTGTTGGAGCCCATTGGTTGTGCAAATAACTTGAACTTGAATTAGAAGAGAACATGAGTATCATTGTTATGTGAGATTTGTTGTTGAGCATTGTTGGAAACATTTTGAGTTGATTGATACATGCTTGGGCTAGGGTTTGTAAGAAAGGGTTGTTCATTGAGGTGATTGGTTGAAGTTGAGTTGATTGAGGCTAGTCAAGTGGATGCATGTGGTTGTTCAAGTTTCATAAAACAAACTATTTTATATTCTTGATTTGAGTTGAGATTGATATTTGAGAATAGAAAATATAGAGTCTCTAACAATTCTCTTTATGCTTCTATGAGATTGATTTGAGTTGAGATTGGGATTTGAGTATAGAACATATAGAGTCTCTAACAATTCTCTTTATGTTTCTATGAGATTGATTTGAGTTGATATTGGGATTAAGTATAGAACATATTGACTCTCTAACAATTATCTTTATGCTTATATGATATTGAGTTGAAATTGATTGAGCATTAAGTATAGAACATATTGAGTCTCTAACAATTCTCTTTATGATTCTATGAGATTGGACAAGTTCTGTGTGAGCTTGTTAAGTAGATTTGAGACAAGTATTTGAGAAGGCTTATGGACTGATTTTGAGTAAGCTTTTGTGGAAGCTTGCTATGCATATTTGAGCAAGTCCTAGAGAGGACTTATTGAGCAGATTTGGACAGGTTCTGTGTGGACCTATTGAGCAGATTTGAGCAGGTTATGTGTGGACCTATTGAGTAGATTTGGACAGGTTATGTGTGAACCTATTGAACAAATTTGGATAGGTTCTGTGTGGACCTATTGAGTAGATTTGAGCGAGGTCTATGTGGACCTGTTGAGCAGATTTGGACAAGTTATGAGTGAACTTGGTGAGCAAATTTGGACAAGTTATGAGTGAGCTTGTTGAGTAGATTTGAGAAGGTTCTGAGTGAACCTATTGATAAATATTTGGAGGTGATAGAGTATAGAGGATAGAGTCTTAGTGGATAGAGATCCATCAACTAGGACAATTGAAGATAGATCTAAGTGAGGAGTCTTCAAGTGGAGAGAGATCCACCAGTCAATGCAGTAGAGAGAGAGTCTTCTAGAAGATCACTATCCAGATAAGAAAAAGAAAGAGTTCTCCTATGGAAGAGATCCATGAACTTGAGATTAGGGGATCATCATCTCCTTTGGACAGAGGTCCATAAACATTGTAATTGGAAAGGATTCTCAAAGAGATTGATTGAGAAAATTTTAGTAAAATATTTTCTTCGTGGAGTAGCCCACATTGGGTGAACCATGTAAATTGTGGTGTCTATATTGTGTATGGTGTTTTGTGCATTGCTTTGATTACTGCTATTGATACTGCTATCTATACACTGCATAATATTGAATTAAAAGAAAAAGTAAAAAAGTGTCTTATACTGTTCACCCCCCTCTTAGTATAAGCTTATGTTCTTCAATTGGTATCAGAGCGAGTTCCTTCAGAAGAGTTTGACACCTTGAAAAAAAAGCGATCTAAGAACACAATGGATCAAAAGGATAAAAGAGACGAACCCTTAAATAATGCAATACGAGCATTTTATGGAAGTGACTTCTTATATTTGTGTATGCTGATGAGATTTTACTTGATGGCACTTGGCAATGAAGTTTGGGATGTAGTGGAACTTGGATATGATTCAACAACCAATCCTCCTATAAATAAGGAAGGTAAGCTTCTAATGCATGCAAATTAAAGAGCTATAAATGCAATTATAAAAGGGCTACATAGATCAAAATCTATGAAGGTTATGGAATGTAAAATAACAAAAGAAATGTGGGAACTTTTGCATGAAATATATGAAGGAGATAAAGGAGTCAGAATGGCTAAGATCAAAAATCTCAAAGGAGAAGCTGATAACCTAAGAATTAAGGACGATGAAAACATTCATGACTATCTCAACAAGGTTGATGAACTTTTACATGAGATGAAAGGTCTTGGAATGAAGGTTTATGAATTTGATGCTTGTGATAAGATCTTGAGGACTCTTCCAAAAAAGTATAGTGAAAAGGTTTCTGCTATAAAAACATCAATTGATAATGATTTTTTGACAAAAAATTCTTTGCTTGGCATGCTTACTACTTTTGAGATAAGAAAAAAAGATCATATTCCTTTGAAAGAAGCTGTTTTCAAAGTAGATAAAAATAAAAATGGGAAGAAGATAGAATCGATTAGTGAGTCATCCAGTTATGAAGAAGCAAATTATTGCAGAAGAGATAAAGGTTCCAAAATACACATAGATGTAAGATCTATCAAATTTTTCAATTGTGGAAAGTATGGACACTATGCAATAGAATGCAAAGAGCCAAAAGGCAACAATGATGAAGAAAAACAAGACCACAAATACAGGGAATCAAAAAGACACAAGTACCAGAAGAAAAGCAAGGATGGACAAAACAGACAAGGGAATAAGTTCTTCCAAAGACAAAAGAGAAGCTACTATGCGGATAATGCAAGTAAGTACTAAGTTGATAGTGATACTAGTTTTTCAGACAATGATAGATATGAAGTCTTATTTATGGTTGAAGAAAAAGATCCAGTTAAGAAAAAGACTCCAGTTATTCTCAAGTGTTTTAGATGTGGTAAATTTGGACATCTTGAAGATGATTGCACTAGGGATGGTTATAGTTTTAGTGATTATGATTTTGAAGATGCACTTGAAATACCAGATGAGAATCTTCTAATGGCTTTGGAATATAAAGAAAGTGATCCTATAGAAGACAAGTCAAAAGGACGTAATGATAAGAAAAAAGGTAAACAAATAGAAGATTATTCAGTAGAGAATGGTTATGATCTCAAGAGAGAGCTTATCTATGCCCTTGAAACAATAAATAAGGTTAGAAAGCAACACTCCAATATTGAAAGTAAGTTTCAAGAATGTGATGAAGAAATATTATTGCTCATAGAGGATTTAGAGAAGTCAAAGGCTAAGGAAAGCAAGTTCAAGGATAAGTTAGAAGCAAATATTTTGGAATGTGAGAAGTTAGCATAAGAAGTTGCTACTCTAAAAGAGGACTTAAAGGATTCCAATATCAAGATGAAGAGTTTCACAAATAGCTCTAATAACTTGGATAAGTTCATCTATGGAAAACAATGAACGTCATGTTCAACAGGTCTTGGATTTGGAAATATTTAAAAGAAACAGGAAAAAGAATCTACTTCAAGTATTGATGAAGAAGAAACTTCAGAATAAGATACATCAGAATAATACAGTTTAAGTAAAAGTGGGACATCAGAGGATGAGTTGGACAACAAAGAGTTCAACAAAGAGAGGAACAATGCACAAAGAAGATACGGATGGAACAACAATCAGAACATGAGACCAATGAGGTCAAGACAAGAAGGCTTCAATGGAAGATGTTTTTAATGTCATAGCTTTGGATAGATGGCTTCACAGTGCATGACTCATGAAAGACATGTATATGAAAAATAATAGCTTTTCCAAGGTTATTGCTACTCATGCAATGGTTTTGGTCACAAGGCAATGAATTGTAGGATTAATGAAAGAAGAGTGTAGCACCCTAAAATTGGCGCAGTAAAATTATAAAAATTATATTCACCTTAGTAAATAATTTCAAATTCAAATTTAACCTCCCAAACCGCCCGTTAACCATCGGGTATTCCGTTTCCCCTTTTTTTGTGCCAATTTTAGAGGTTGTTTTGACCGTTTGACGATATCGTCGCCGATCAGACGATATCGCCCCATATTGGACGATTTCGTCTGGACTAGGACGTCCAGACGATCTTGTCGCAAAACTAAATTTGCAAAGTTGGAATCTGTTCCAACGGGTCTCCAATCTGGGTAGAAGCGTGTCTACGTCGTTGGGACCCTCCCCCCGTTGGAGATCTCCCAAATTGGGATGATCTCCAACCTCCCAACAACTCCCCCTAAGCCTATTTAATCTCTAGGATTTTCCCTCCCCAACCCCTGGCTGAAATTATCTATAAATTGACTCCCTCTGCATTAAAACATCCTGATCTTGCATTTGCATTAGTCCCATACTAATTTTGTTGTAGGTACATCATTATTTTTCAACCGAAGCCAGCACCCATCGTCGTCGATGAACCTGTCCAGATCGGAGGCGATCCTGTCAAATTCGAGGCGATTTCGTACTGATGCGAGACGATCTCGACTGCAGTCCACATCGAGGCAATTAGTGCCTGAAGTTTGCTTTTCTCATCTTTTTTCCCTGTCATTTTATGCTACAAATTAGATCATTTATTCGTTTTTTATATTATTTTGCATTTGGAGTTCACCCATTTAGCCTAGATTGCATACTAAGATCATATTTTGCCATTAAAGTATAGTAATTTGCTTGAATTTTTGTTCTTAAATATTGTTCAGTATTCGTACTACTATTTGGTATAATTTGCCTCTATTTGCATAGTAGGACTTCTTGTATTTTGCATCTATTTTCTGTCTTGCAGGTCTCTGACGAATTCGTCTGACGAATTCGTCAGATTTTAGATGATTCTGTCAGATTGCAGGTGATTTCGTCGAATTCCAGACGATCCAGACTGCTTCAAACGTCAGAATCTTCTTCAGACATCCGGATCAGGTATTCTTCATTTGCATCCTATAAATTCTCTGTTTTTTGCTTTTAAATCTATTTTCTGTATTCATTGAACTTGCATTTTCATATAGATTAATCTAGTTTCATTCGGCCAAACCTAGGATGAATGCTTAAGGTTAAAACGAACTCATCAAACACATTCCAAAACCTAGGCATGGAAACTGCCGCTAAATGTTTCCTGGTGAACCCACCATCCATCGAAAAATCATCAAAATGCACCTCCCTTGAGAGGCGGGACCTTCGCAAAGTCCTCTCAGTCCGAGGTACCACGCCATCCTTTTCCCATCCTCCTTCCGGGCACGGATCCTATAGCCTCGAAGGTAGGGATGCGAAAAATTTGGAGCGATACATTTTGGTGAACCCGACGTGAATGCATCATAAACCTTTTGAAAACAAAAACAAAAAATATACAAGCCAAACAAAAGAAAAAAAATCATCATTTCAAGTTTATATGTTTTAGATTCAATTCTAAATAGTAGATGCTAAATATTACTTTTAGAAGTACTAAAGAAACCATGAGTTTTTACTCAAATCAATATGAGTCCTATCAGTAATGTTGGAAGAATTCAGCCAAATACATTTGTTGATTATGACCAACCTCATCCCTATTCAACATCACCTCCATCACACTCTTCTTATTTTTCATCCATAACCCAACAAAACAATCCCTTTTCCAATCCTCTTCATAATGATATTATCTATTCTCCCATATATCCATATTATGTCTATCAACCCACATATAATCCTCCTCCACCTTTTCAATACTCTTCTTTCAATACAACACATCCATTTCAACAAGAAAATACTTATTCTTCCAATTCTACCATGCACTCACCTCCTACTTCACAATCTTCCTATCATCATTCAACCCATAATAAAGAAAGTAGAGGTGAGAAACCATTAGGCCCTTTTATGACGAAATTCCTAAGGCATTTATCAAAAACCTCTCAAAAACATTCATCACGTAAATTTACTAAGCTCAATCAACCAATGGATATAATTCTCAAGTATTTACTTGACACAAATAAGATTGAACTCCCTTCCATAAGACAACCTGATACCACAACAAATTGGTTTAAACCTGAGCTACATTGTGAATATCATAGAGTAGATGGACATATGACACAAAATTGTAAAGATTTAAGATGTGCAATTCAATATTTGATTGATAAGGGTCTTTTTAATATAAAGGAATTACAATCTACAACTGATTATAAATCTCCATGTAAACAATCAAACTCCTACACAACAAATACCAATAATCAATCAAGACATGGGGATCTCCCAAGAACCCCTATTCAATTATCAACAACAAGAGACCAATCAAATATTGCATGTTAATGTGTCCCATCATGATGATATTATTAATATTGTAACAAAAACTACAAATGAGCAACCTCAAGTTCAATCAACTCAATCTGATATTCAAGATATGGATTCCTCATTTGACCAACCTTCAAAACTATCTTTGGCTCTAGAGAATGATCCAAAATGGAATGTAAGCATAGAAAGCTCATCCTTAGAATCAAAATCTCAATCTGAAATCCACTTTGATAGCCAACAACAAGTGATTAATTCTCAAGCAAAGATATCCCTTTTAGAAGTATTACAAATTTATCACAAGGAAATTTTGTTCAAAATACCTAGCCAACAATTTGTTCCTCATCATATTTTCTCTAAGAACATAATTAATGGTGTAAACCCTCTTGAGGTTAACCATATTTCATTCTATGATGAGGATATTCCTTCCTCTACTCCACAAGAAGACTCCTATCTTTACATTATCAGATCTAGTAAAGAAACACTTGTTAGAACTATCATGGTAGATAATGACTCCTCTCTTAATTTATGCACTCATCAATTATTCCAAAAACTCAAATTAAAGGAAGAAGATATTAATGAATCAAATGTTATTATAAAATCTTTTAACAATGAAATTCAAGAAGCTCAAGGTACTATAATTTTTCCCCTTAATATTGGATCCAAGATCCTGGATATTTTATTCTATGTAGGATATTGTCCTTCACCTTACAACCTATTTCTCCAGAGTCCTTGGATTCATACGATGAGGGTTTTCCCTTCCACTCTTCACCAATGTTTGAAGTTTGAACTTGCAAATAAAATTGTTACCATACAGGGTGACCCAACACCATTTGAAGAATATTTAACGATTGAAACATCAAGTTCTATACATTCTCTATTGTCACAATTATCTTCTATCCATCACTTTTCTTCATTCATATATGATCATCCTTGTTTACCAAATAACACTCATGCATATCTTTCACATATACTTTCTCCATCTTATCAAAACTTGGAATATAATGATAAGAATGAAGAACTTTCTTATCCTTCTTACATTTTATTTTGTAACATGATCAATTTTACACATATAAAAGTCAAATCTTTTTCTACATTATTCTACATTATAACAAAGCTTTTGTTATCACTACCTTTTATTCATCACCTTCTATTCTTACCTTCACCTCAACCAGATTATCCTTCAAAACCTCCTTTGATTTTGAAGCAACCTTAGACATGCTATACTCAAATAACCTTGTATAGTGTATATAGATCATCTTGTATATACCACCAATTTCAATTCATAAATTAAAATCAAAATACAAAAAAAAAATCAAAATCTTCAAAAAAATACTAATGCAACTAAGGACCTTAAAGGTAAATTTGAGCCCAACTGGCTTGGACCATACATTATTATTGCTAAATTTGAATCAGGAGCATACAAATTATCTACCTTAGATGGTAAAGAACTTAAAGAACCCATGAATATTTTGCATCTTAAACGTTACTATGCATAAATTTGGTTATTTCATCCTTTACATACATATTTATTTTGCATTTCAAAATCATTATCTTGTATTTCTTTCAAATTTATAAAAATCCAAAAACATCAAAAACATTCATAATCACCAAAATTTTCAAAACTATTTGTTGCATTTATTTATGGCACTTGTTAGCTTTTGTTTTTCACAAACAAAAATCAAAACAAAAATAATGATAAAAACAGCAATATGCTTGACTCTTTCGAAACCCAAAACAAAATAATGAAGAAAGAGAGAGTCAAACATTCTCAAAACTTCTCAAAAATTTCTTATATATTTTCTTACAATTATTGCAGTTATATGTTTCAAATTATTTTGGGATAAATTAGCATTTATTTGGAATCCCTCACTTGCACACTCACAAAAATAAATATCTTGATTTTATTTGGCATGATTACTAATCTCTCTTATATCAAAGTCCACAAAATTCAAATTAAATAAAGTTTGAGCATAGAGAATTGATCTTGTTATTTACTTAAACCAAGCACATCTTTCACAATAAAATGATTATATTTGTAATTTCCATGTTTTGCTACATAGTAGAAGTGATTTCTTGAGTGAAAAGTTTCCCCTGCTATCCTATCATGCACATGGTCTAGAATCTTTGAGAATTGGCAAAAGGACAAGCTCACCCCTACCCAGAATAAAAATCCCTTGCTCTACAGCTAATCTGAGCAAGTATCCCTAGTATAGAACAAAAAAACAAAAGCAAAGTTCAAGAAAAAGAGAAAAATAAAAATGTTATTTTGAATCATCACAGCAATATTTCAAGCATTATCTCAAAAATCAAGAAAAAATACAAAAAGAAAAAGAAGCAAAGTTCAGAAGAAAAGCAAAAGAAAGCAGAAAGCAAAAGCAATAAAATCCCTTTCCCTACCCTTTGAAAAGAAAAGAAGGGTTGATGAGCTTGAATCCCTAGAATTCTCAATTATTCGAAAATCGTGAGGTAAGCCCCATAACAGGTGGTTTGTGCCCAACCTGCTTGGCCTTGGGTAACTCCTAGCGTGGCGATATGTCCGTCACATTAGCGACCTTCTTTTGTACGGACCTATGTCTCGCTTATGGATTAGCTAGCTCTTGATAATCCGACCTACATAGTAGTCTAATATGGTTATATGCATCTACATCATGGTTAATGAACACTTATTTGGTTTCTTCAAATCACTTGTATCATAGTATCTTGCTCAAAACTGGTAAATGAACATAGCAATTGCACACACATTTGTATTTGAGAGATTTTGTGTATCATTATGATAAATCAAGATCGGAACTGAATTCACATATGCACATGGGATTCCTTATAAATCTAACTTTTGTCTTTAAAATAATTTGAAATATTATTTTTGCAACTTGTTTGGAATAAATCAAGTATAGTTGTTTATCACAAAGACAACTATATAACAAAAAAATCAAAAATTTCTTTCAAACTATACAATCAAAACATATACATATTGACTTTCGCGACGATGGTATAGTTTCAAAACCAAAATTGGAATTGAATGCCTAGCGCAAGCCCTCCTTTTCATATTTTCTGTTCATCAAAAATCAACCTTGCAATAAAACTATCTTTTTTTTTTGGGATTTTCGCGATGATGGTATAAGTCTATACCTACATATTCTATGCCTAGCGCAAACCATTGTAACAATTTTTATTCCCCATTTATCAAAAAATCATAAAAACCATATGACTTCATTTTATGTTACACAAATTATGCCTTTTCAAAAGCAAACCCATTTTTTTTCACTATTTTCTGTCATTATGTCAACCTTCAACTTTGCAATGATGGTATAATTCCTAAGGAATTATTCAAAAATCTTATCACACTTAGGAATTTATGCCTAGTAAAAATCATTTTAAACATTATTTCATGCACAAATATTTTTCATGAAAATCTGAAAACAAACCAACCATCATCATCACCAGTTGCACTATTGCACCAAAGTCTTAAGACAGTCTCTTAAGCACTCTTTTACTTTTAACAATATTTCTATAAATGGGATTAGCTTGACGACCGAGTGAGCAGCGACTCCATGAAATGGTCTATAATAGCGACAATGTCCTTTGAAATTTTGTTAGAAGTCTCTTTTTATCTTTTATTTCATCTCATCACAAACAATCAATTTGTTGTTAGCGTAACTAACATTTGTCTCTATTACCTTGTTAGCGTACTGTTACGCTTACTGTTACACTGTTGTAACAGTACTGTTGCGCCGGTGTGCTATCTATTTTCGGCGGATGTAAACTCTATTTAATCCGCTGTTGATTAATGAAAACAAGTTCCTAATTTTCACATGGTATCAGAGCTGTTCGTAAATTTTTATCCTGGGCGTGATTTGAAGCGAAGCGCGTCAGTCTCCAGGCAGTAAAGAGGGCGAAAGCCTTGGTTGAACGTGCACTGCGTTCGTTGCTCCGGGAAGGACACGCAGGACACGCAGGGCCGAGGGCGAGCGGACATCTGTCCGCCCCCCACCCCGCGTCCAGGTCCGCGGATGACCCCGCTCGGTGCGCTGCGTCGCGGGAGCCGCTGCCTCGACTGCCGTGCGAGGCCCATGCGACGCAGACGCGTCGAACGGGCGTGCGCGAGGACAAGCTGTCGCGAGCGGCGCCGAGCGGCGAAGCGTGCGAGCTGTCGCGCCAACGCCAGGGCGCGCAGGAACTGTCGCGCAACGCGACAGAGCTGTCGCACCGCGCAGGAACTATCGCGCCACGCGACAGAGCTGTCGCAGGACGCGATAGAAAGCGTAGGGCTGCGCGCAGGCCACTGTCGCGCGACAGGCCCGTGCAAAAGGTAGGGAGAGCCCCTCCCCCTTCCCCGCTCGAGAATTTTAAATTCTCGGCCATGCGGGAATTGAAGGGGGTATAAACCCCCCCCCCGGGAAAACAAATCTGCGCGCAGCGCGAATTGCGCCGCGCGCGCCCTTCCCCCCACCCACCTCGCTAAAAAAAAAAAAAAAAAACCTGCGGAGCGGCGAAATTTTTTCGGAAAAAAAAAAAAAAAAAATCGGAAGTCTGCGGAGGACGAAGCGGAAGATCTCGACGGAGGAGCATACCGGAGGCCGATTTGCAGAGGACGGCGGAGAAAGCCGGGGTTTTTTTTTCGAACGGTGGACTGCGGAGGAGGAAGCAGCGTGGCAGTCGGAGGTCGCTGCAGAGGGTGTTGAAAACGGAGGAGGCTCACTGACCCCTTCGGATCAGCCCGCAAGCTCACTGGGCAGTGAGCTGTGCGGTAAGGCTCAGGGAGCCTGCAGGTCGGGGGTTCAAAACCCGTCGACTCCCCCCTAAGGTATAATTTTTTTCAAAGTTGTTTTTTAATTATTATTATTTTTAATTAAAATTTTTAATTAATTTTTTTTTTTTATATAGTTTTAAACTTTATAAATTAAAATTTAATTTTTAATTTATTTTTCTTAAAGTTTTAAAACTATAGAAATTAAAATTATTTATTTTAATTTTAAATAAATAATAATTATTAAAATGCTTTGTTAAAGAAAGTCTTTTAAGGGGGGATATTTTTTTTCAAAAAATCAAAGGGGGATAGTGAGTAATTTTTCGAAAAATAGCAATTTGGCAAATTGTAAAAGGTGCATTTTCGGCTGTGACCGACACCTTGTGGGTTATTCTTGTGGGTAGTTTTTTTTATGTTGTATGTTGCATATTTCATTTTTGCACTATAACATTAAAAACTTAAAATCAAAACACTCCCTAAGTCCTCGGAATATAAAACCCATCCGTGCAATTTTATTGCACTGCAGCGTTCGGTATTTGTGATACCTTTGGCCAGCACTTACAGGTAAAGCTGTCATGATTTGGCTACTGTATCCGCCGCCTAATATAGCTGCTACAACGACGTCTGAGCTTGTTCTCTATAAATCATCGGGGAGAGATAAGTTAGCCATTTTTGCATTTTTTACTCCATCCACTACCCTTTATCGCACTTGTGTTTAGGCGTAAATCCTGACAAAGTATTCTTCATAGTGTTTAGGGGAAGTTATGCCCCACGCATGAGAAGAATCTTCTATGGTAGGTGCCATCAACAAGGCGATTCCCTTTCAGTACCACTTATGTTCCACGTATCGTATGATCTCTAAAACTCACCTATAGTCTCCCTCACATAAGGGCGGGTGATTTTTATTGATCTTTCTAAATACCTATAGTTTCCCTCACGTAAGGGCGGGTATTTTGTATGGTATATTGGCCTAGCAAAAGGTATATCGAAAGGGGGACCAATTGGTGATATAAGGAACCTTCACTATGGTCGCTGTTGCAAAATTGATGACTGATCCGCATCAGTTATTGAAAGGTCCAAATTATACACCATGGAAACATAAGATGAAGGCAATTCTCCAAATGGAAGATTTGTGGGATATTGTTACTGGAGTAGCAACCAGGCCTTCACCAACAGCAGGATCCACAGGTCCTTCAGCAGATCAGATTGCTTTTGACAAGAAAGACAGTAGAGCAAAGGTGCTCATTTTGTTTGCTATTTCAGATGAAGTGCAACCTCATATAGCTGATAAAGCAAGTGGTAAAGAGGCATGGGATGCCCTTAGAACCATCTATGAGGGGAAGAATGAATCCACCATTCTTCATCTTCAAAAACAACTTCATAACCTGAGTTTGAGACAGGGTGAAACAGTTGAACTCTTTCTGTGCAGAGTGTCTGAGTTGAAAGAGAAATTGAGTTCTCTCGGAGATACTATGGACGAAAAGCTTCTCATTTCACTTGTGATGAGAGCTTTACCTTCTTCATTTGATATGTTGATAACCTCCATCCAGGTGTCTCAACGACAAATTACCTACATCGAGTTGGTCAATCTGCTTCAACAACAGGAGGCACGCCAACTTCACAAGGATGATTCTTCCAATACAACCCTATACACCAACAGGCAGGGTTCTAGGAAGAAAGGTAATGGGCAAAAAGGAGGCAACTTTCAAAAAGGAGGAAATTCTCAACAAGATACGAAAGGAAAATGCAAACAACATGAACAGAAGAAGAGGTGGTGCAAGATCTGTGAGAAAGACAACCATGACACCAACAGGTGTTGGCATAAGAACAAGCAGAAAGGCCAAAACAAACCACAAAATAAAAACAAGCAACCCCAGGTGAATGTTGTTGTTGAAGAATCTAACTCAGATTTTGAATGGGCACACAAGGTGCTCATGACTACCACAGATTCCACACAGAGGGATCCCGTTTGGTATGTCGATTTTGGAGCTAGCAAACATATGACTAGCGACAGATCATGGTTTGAATCATTTGTGGCCAAGGAGGGCAAACCTGTCACCATTGCTGATGATAAAACCTACAAGGTTCAGGGAGAGGGTACAGTTTTAGTCACTCTTCATGATGACAAGTGTCAGATTGACAAAGTCCTCTATGTTCTGGGATTGGCTAACAATTTGCTGTCAGTGACACAAATCCTGGACAGAAATATGGTTGTCAACTTTCGTGTTGAGAATGGAAAGAAGTGTTGTACCATTACCGGGAAGGGTAAGCGATTGCAACAGCTTCATATAAGCACGGCTTATTTGCACTAGATGCTATCTCTACTCCACATGTTGCCATGACTGTCTCTACCAAGGAGGCAACTTCCCTATGGCACAAGAGATATGGGCATCTAAGTTCTGGCTACTTACTTGAGCTCAGCAAGTATGAGATGGTAAAGGGTCTTCCTTCCCTTTCTGCCACATTGCCAGTGTGCTTTGACTTCTTGGCAGGAAAGCAGCATAGAGTACCATTTGAGAAGAGCTCAACAAGAGCACAAAAACCTCTGGAGTTAATTCATATCGATCTGTGTGGTCCTTTCACACCCCAAAGTTGTGGAGGGAAGAGGTACTTTCAATTATTTGTAGATGACTACTCACGAAAGATGTGGGTTTTCTTTCTCAAACTAAAATCTGAAGCTTTTGCATTCTTCTAGCAGTTCAAGAAATCCGTTGAGAAGGAGTCAGGAGCTTCTATTAAAACCCTCCGTTCAGATCGAGGGGGAGTGTTTACCTCTAATGAATTTTTTGCATTCCTAGATAAGCATGGGATCAAGATACAGTTAACAACTGCCTATAATCCTCAGCAAAATGGAGTTGTTGAGAGAAGGAACCGTTCTATCTTGGAAATGGTTTGTTGTATGCTCACAGGAGCTACTCTTGGGCAACAATATTGGGCAGAAGCTGTCACCACCGCAGTGTATCTGTTGAATAGGGCACCCACAAAGGCCCTAAAAGGAATGACTCCACAGGAAGCATGGAGTGGTCGAAAACCCTCCATATCTCATCTACGTATTTTCGGATGTCAAGCTTTCATGCACATACCGAAAGAGAAAAGGAAGAAGCTAGATGAGAAAACACTGAGATGTATTTTTCTTGGTTATTCTGAGCACTCTAAAGGATATCGGTTGATAGATCCTTTGACCAAGAAAATTCATATCAGCAGAGATGTTGTCTTTGATGAAGCTTTCACATCACAGAGCACATCTAAAGTACACCAAGATATTGTGTAACCTAAGGAAGAGAAGATTCCTTTGTCAACACAGACAGGAGGTCCTTCTACATATTCTTCAACTCCACCGAAAAAGAATCCTAAATGGTGTACAAATACAATCAGAGACACAAATTTATCCACTCCTAATTTGAATTTGGATAGACCTCGTACACGCAGTATGGCTCAAAAGGAAAGAGAAGCCAAAGAAACTGGTGAGGTTGATGATCTTTGTCAATCTTTTGAGGAAATTTCTATGACTCCAAGTACAGAAGTAGAGGATATGGATATTGATGATGACAAGGCATTCATGTCTACCATAGATAGTCTTGAACCTGCATCAGTGCAAGATGCTCTTAGTGAGCCTCAGTGGAAGGCCGCTATGGATACAAAGTATGATTCTATGATGAAAAATAAAACTTGGAAGCTTTTTGATCTGCCACATGGAAAGAAACCTATTTGCTGCAAATGGGTATACAAAGTCAAGTACAAGGCAGATGGAACAATTGATAAGCATAAGGCCCGTCTTGTTGCAAAGGGCTATGCTCAAAAAGAAGGCATCGACTATGAGGAAACTTTTGCACCTACTGCTCGGATGACCACAATTTGGGTTATGTGTGCTATGGCAGCACAATATGGGTGGAAAGTTCACCAGATGGATGTCAAGAGTGCCTTTCTAAATGGTGATCTCCAAGAAGAAGTATATATGACTCAGCCTGAAGGGTTCATGCAGGAGCCTAAGACCACTCATTAGAAAGCAGCAAAACGTGTTCTTCACTATGTCCGTGGTACTATGGAATATGGCCTAGAATACAAGAGGAACAACAAATTCTTCTTGCAAGGATACACGGACTTCGACTATGCCGGATCATTTGATGATCGCAAGTCAACTTCTGGATACATTTTTCATCTAGGATCCGGTCCTGTCTCTTGGCACAGCAAGAAGCAACAGGTGGTTGCTATTTCATCAACAGAGATAGAGTATCATGCCGCACGTGAAGCTGTGTACGAAGTGATATGGTTACGTCGCATTCTGATAAGTATGGGCCATCCATCAAAATCTCCAATACACTTGTTCTACAATAATCAGGGTGTTCTGAACATCGTCAAGAATCCAGTCCATCATGAAAGAAAAAAGCACATTGACACATAATGTCATTTCATTCGAGATGAAGTTCCAAAGCACCAAATTCAGCTTTAGCACATTCCCATCGATGCTCAAGTTGCAGACATTTTCACTAAGGCACTAGGACGTGTCAAATTTGAATTGTTTCGCAGCTCACTTTGTATTGCAAAATGATGTAAGGGGATGTTAGTATAGCTATTAGTTATTACATTACCCAAATAATGTAATAAAGGGGGATGTTAGCGTAACTAATATTTGTCTCTATTACATTGTTAGCGTACTGTTACGCTTACTGTTACACTGTTGTAACAGTACTGTTGCGCCGGTGTGCTATCTATTCCCGACGGATGTAAACTCTATTTAATCCGCTGTTGATTAATGAAAACAAGTTCCTGATTTTCACATTTGTTACATCAGATTATTTTATTTAAAATTTTATAGCATGACATTCCAATTATAATATTTTTAACGACATAATTACATGAATTATCAAATCAATCAATCAAACATAAAAGAATCATAAACATACTCAAAACATAAGTCATATGATAAAAAATATCTCCTATATATATCACAAATATATGTACATCACAACAGCTAGACTGGTATGCCATAATATATATCCTGGCATACTCAATCAAATACCCTCTGTGTAGTGTCTCGAGAGCCCCTTGAGCTCTCAGCCTCATCTCCTCCCCCCTTGAGGTGGAGGAGGTGGCCCCATCACAGTTCGTGTGGTGCCGTGAGTCTGAGATGTAGATTATGATGATGTCCTAGATGACCCCATCACGATAGGCTCTGTAATGTGTGCTGGTAATGGCACCCTCTGCTCCGCTGGCACCACCTGGTAGTATAAAGCCTGATAGAAAGTGATCTGGGTGATAGCACATGCTAAATCTCGAGTGCTCGCTCCTTCGCCTCGAGCTTTGAGCCGTGTAGCTTCCTCCTGTAGTGTCTACACTTGAGCCCGCAAGCGGGAAACCTCAGCTCGAAGAGTCACTGTCTTGTTGCTCTCCCCAGTGTCTACACCCTTGCCCTTATCGGGCGATGGTGGT
Source organism: Wollemia nobilis (assembly GCA_028583015.1). Taxonomy (NCBI): domain Eukaryota; kingdom Viridiplantae; phylum Streptophyta; class Pinopsida; order Araucariales; family Araucariaceae; genus Wollemia; species Wollemia nobilis. Next base: position 6,382,908 of record JAQPPZ010003260.1, on the reverse strand, counting down.
CTCTCTCTCTATGGAGATGGGGGTCTCTCCTCCCTCCTCTCTCGCTGCCACGACCTCTCCTATGCCTGTGGCCTCCTCTGCTCCCTCCCGCCATGACCCTGGGTCGCCTCTATCGCTGCCTGGTGCCACCTCCCTATCCGACGCACAATCGCATGGATCGGACCCTATGCCCTTGTCATCCGAGGAGGGAAGATGCCTACGTACCAGGCATCATAGCCATTGGCTACCCCTACGTCATCCCCATCCACTGGCTGGATGGGGGCATCATACGCGTCCTGGCTCCAGAACCGCTGCATGTCGGGAGCCCCGCTAACCATAGTGTTATCCCGGACAGTCCGAGAAAACTCATAATCCCTCAAAGATGGGATCCCCTGTTGTAGACCGAACTGTCTCAAAACTCGGTCATAACGGTGGAGCTCCACCTCTCCTCTCTCCATCCATAGCCAGCAGACTCGCCTGATGCAAGCAGAACCTGTCCATCCTCGGCCCACCCTGGGTGCCCTCTCCATGGTCTCCAGGTGATCTGGTCCAGGACCAAGTCATCTAGTAGCCTCCGAGACATCGGTAGGTCAATCCGTCGCTGTGACCCTCTCCGGAGCCACCAGTAGAAGACTCGGGGCCTCTCCTCGTCTATCCTTGTCAGTGGAAGCCCTACTGGCCTTCGCACTACAATGTGCTCCCAGCACCAAACCTGTAGGAGCAATGTCATCACCAAACATCGACCGCCCTTGTACACGACCCCATACAAGATCTTATATAATTGGCATAGCACAAAACTACCCTAGCAAAACCTGTACCCATGATCCCGCATATCGCAGATCACATCTACGAACATCCATGGCACCCTGCACCCGCTTTGGTGGCACAATAGAAGTCCACCAACCACTCCAGCTAGCACCCGTGTGAGTCTAGATGCCCCAGGCATCTGGCGTAGTGTCTCGATATTAACTATGCCCTTCTCCAGGGCAAAGATCGGGTCACCACACAGTCATCCCATAGCGTGGCCCTGATTGGCCGTAGGAGTGATCATCCGCCCTTGTATGGAGATTCTCAGAATCCTCCATATATCCTCTAGTGTGGGAGCCATCTCCCCTATCGGTAGCCGAAAACAAGAAGACCCCGGATACCATCTCTCTGCTAGGGCTGTTAGAAGCCCCATATCTGTGGACACTTGTGGCATCTCTGCCACATGCTGCAAGCCAACCTATGCCAGCAAATCTTGCTCTGCCTATGTTAGAGCAGCCAAGTCATCTCTCAATCCTCCATACTTCCATTCTCTGCTCTTTAGCAAACCTCTCTGCAACATAAACAATAAACAATCATTAATAACAATTCCAGTAATTAATAATGCAACTTAAAGATCAATTTCATGTAATTGATGATATCGCCCACTATTGGATGATATCATCCCAAATTTGAGCATAATCATCTCCAATTTTGCCTCCCGAAATCGTCTCTAAATTGACGAAATCGTCCCCCTTTCGCCGATTTTGCCCTTGGGCGAAATTGATGAAATTGAGACGATTTCGTCGAAATCGGGATGATTTCGTCCCACCGACGTCGACGGCCAAAAACGGCTATGATGCTCAAAATTCACATAAAAATCTACCTACAAAGCATGTAAATTCAAATTAAATCAGTCTAAGTTGAGTCTAGACCCTTACCTGTAGACCACGCAGGACCTCTGCTGATCTGTGCGTCGTCTCCACCATTTTTTGCTTCAGAGCTCTAAAAACAGTAAAAATGAACAGTAACAATGAATTAGGGTTTTACCCTATTTTTCTTAATTTTATTCAAAATAATTCAAAAATAATTTTGCTTTTTCGTGTTTTTACCTCAAACATTCGATTTGGGTAAAAACATGGAGGGGGCACCATAGTAAGCTGTCGTACGATTCGACCAAGAATCGTCGCCTAAAAATGGGTATAATTTTTTGCTTTCTCGTAGATCGAGAAGAACTCATCTTTAACGCATTTTCTTCAGAAAATTCGCTAAAGAGGGGGCAAAATGTAGCACCCTAAAATTGGTGCAGTAAAATTATAAAAATTATATTCACCTTAGTAAATAATTTTAAATTCAAATTTAACCTCCCAAACCGCCCATTAACCGCTGGGTATTCTGTTTCCCCTTTTTCTGTGCCAATTTTAGAGGTTGTTTTGACTGTTTGACGATATCGTCGTCGATCAGACGATATCGCCCCATATTGGACGATTTCTTCTGGACTAGGATGTCCAAACGATCTTGTCGCAAAACTAAATTTGCAAAGTTGGAATCTGTTCCAACGGGTCTCCAATCTGGGCAGAAGCGTGTCTGTGTTGTTGGGACCCTCCCCCCATTGGAGATCTCCCAAATTGGGATGATCTCCAACCTCCCAACAACTCCCCCTAAGCCTATTTAATCTCTAAGATTTTCCCTCCCTAACCCCTGGCTAAAATTATCTGTAAAATGACTCCCTCTGTGTTAAAACATCCTGATCTTGCATTTGCATTAGTCCCATACTAATTTTGTTGCAGGTACATCATTATTTTTCAATCGGAGCCAGCACCCATCGTCGTCGATGAACCTGTCCAGATCGGAGGTGATCCTGTCAAATTCGAGACGATTTCGTACTGATGCGAGATGATCTCGACTGCAGTCTACATCGAGGTAGTCAGTGCCTAAAGTTTGCTTTTCTCATCTTTTTCTCTATCATTTTATGCTACAAATTAGATCATTTATTTGATTTTTATATTATTTTGCATTTGGAGTTCACCCATTTAGCCTAGATTGCATACTAAGATCATATTTTGCCATTAAAGTACAGTAATTTGCTTGAATTTTTGTTCTTAAATATTGTTCAGTATTCGTACTACTATTTGGTATAATTTGCCTCTATTTGCACAGTAGGACTTCTTGTATTTTGCATCTATTTTCTGTCTTGCAGGTCTCTAACGAATTCATCTGACGAATTTGTCAGATTTCAGACGAGTCTGTCAGTATCAGACAATTCTGTCAGATTGCAGGTGATTTCGTCGAATTCCAGACGATCCAGACTACTTCAAACGTTAGAATCTTCTTCAGACATCCGGATCAGGTATTCTTCATTTGCATCCTATAAATTCTTTGTTTTTTGCTTTTAAATCTGTTTTTTGTATTCATTGAACTTGCATTTTCATATAGATTAATCTAGTTTCATTCGGCCAAAACTAGGATGAATGCTTAAGGTTAAAACGAACTCATCAAACACATTCCAAAACCTAGGCGTGGAAACTTCCGTTAAATGTTTCCTGGTGAACCCACCATCCGTCGAAAAATCATCAAAATACACCTCCCTTGAGAGGCGGGACCTTCACAAAGTCCTCTCAGTCCGAGGTACCGCGCCATCCTTTTCCCATCCTCCTTCCGGGCACGGATCCTATAGCCTGAAGGTAGGGATGCAAAAAAATTGGAGCGATACAAAGAGGATATAGCTTCATTAGGAGAAATACTAAGACAATTGCACATCCAAGGAATAATAACATTAAGTGTTATAAGTGCAATAATGATGGTCACATAGCAATATGGTGTAGAGAAAATATTCCATAAACAGGCATGAACAGAAACATAAATATGAACAGGATCAGGAATATGAAAAAAAGCATGAATATGAATAGAAAAAAGAAGATGATCAAGAATAAAGACTCAGAAAAGAATAAGAACATGAATAAGGATGAGAACCAGAATAGGAACATAGATGAGAAAAATAACAGGAACAAAAATATAAGTGACGACAGGAACATGGATGATAACTTGGAAATAAATAGTGAGAGGATTCAGAAAACCCATAAAATAAGAGAGAAAGATAAAAGCATAGATCTATGATTTTGGGGAGTAGAAATATTCCCACCCAAAAATTAACCACCTCATATGGAGGTGGGGGAGGGGCTAAGCTAAGAGGCTCATTCTTAGCCCCGAGCCCCAAAGGTGACCCTTTGCCATTGATGTCAAAGGGGGAGAGATTTGTGTATTGGGGAGAGATTTGATATGAGGAGAGATTTGATATTTGAGAGAGCATTGAGCTAGGGGGAGAAAAGACCCAGGGGGGGCAGAAAAGAAGGTTAGGTTTTAGTAAAATGAATATGGATTGCCATCAATGATAAAGGGGGAGATTGTTAGACATTTTTAGTCCCTAAGCTAAAATTTGTCATTGATGTCAAAAGGACCTATGTAAGTAAGCACTATGATTTTGCTCCACAAAGAGCTTCATGAGAAGAAAAGGTTTTGATCAAATGTTCTAGAAGGGATGCATGGCATTTGGTTCCAAAAGGAGCTTCAAGGGAAGCTTAGCAAAATGTTTTTATGAAAACCAAGGAAGGCAAGGAAAGGTTTTATTTAAAACCAATGGATGGTAGATTTGAAATGGGTTTTTCTTAAAACCCAAGTTGGATTTTTGTTTCATTGAAAAAGGTGCCCCGATGATGGAGAAATTTAATTTTAAAGGTTTAGTTTAAATTTTAATTTATTTAAAATTCAAATTAAAATTTTAAAAATTAAATAAAATATTTTTCCCTCCTTTCTTATTGGCATCGCCGATGTCATTAGGGCAATGTTAAAAGGGCTGACGTATTCACATTGAAGGATGGCTCATATAAATAAGCCAAAGGTTTTCCATTTAATAAACCTAAGGAGTGTCGCATGATTTTTGAAAACCTAAAGTGCTTGGCATCCGAATATTGCACAATGAATTTCATGGAGTGTGACGTGGGTAGTCAAGTCATGGACGATCAAAGTTTTGGTGCCTTGTGAGGAAAGTGCATGCGGCTTAAGGAAGAGAGTGCCCAAGGCACTCACATGGGCAGTGTTAGCTCACGCGACTTAGCTGTCGCTTGGCAACACGATGGGCAGAGGTTCGAAATGCCAAGGCCCTTCGAGGGCTCCTTTGAGGTATGCGCTCCGACTTCGATATTTGCGGGGGTCAACATTTTAATTAAAATATTTGCTTGCTATGGTTTGATTATGTTTTTGTGGGAGATATAAGGTTGAGCAAGATTTAATATTTTAATAAGGTTTGATATTTGATTAATGTGAGATATTGCCTAAGAAAGCTTTGTGATTATTTTTGATTGCAAAAGTGTTGAAAGGAAGGATATAAAATATTTTATTTATTTTATGGTATAAGTGGTTTTTGGAGTGATAAGGTTATGCAATGTTTTGATTTATTTTATTTTATGGTACAAGTGGTTTTAGGAGTGATAAGGAAGTTGTGCATTAATTCTTAAGAAGGTTTTCTAATTAAAATCCTTGGTGAATATAATTGTGAAGTGGAGTAATGTTGATTATTTTGTGATCTTCTAACCCTTGTGAAGATTAGCAAAAGAATATTGTTATTGTGGTAGATTTCCAGAGAGGCTTCTTCATCTTCATAAAGGTATGGGCACATTCTCCTATTGATTGATTATGGTGGTTGATTTCTAAAAATATCTTTGGAGTGAAAATGATTGATTGTGGTTTCCTTTTCGAAAGTGATTGGTTTAATGCTTCAAGGTTTTCTGGATTGAGAGTTGTGATTAAACCTTGTTTTATAAGCATTGTTGTTGGAGCCCATTGGTTGTGCAAAGAACTTGAACTTGAGTTAGAAGAGAACATGAGCATCATTGTTATGTGAGATTTGTTGTTAAGCATTGTTGGAAACATTTTGAGTTGATTGATACATGCTTGGAATAGGGTTTGTAAGAAAGGGTTGTTCATTGAGGTGATTGGTTGAAATTGAGTTGATTGAGCCTAGTCAAGTGGATGCATGTGGTTGTTCAAGTTCCATAAAATAAACTATTCTATATTCTTGATTTGAGTTGATATTGAGATTTGAGAATAAAATATATAGAGTCTCTAACAATTATCTTTATGTTTCTATGAGATTGATTTGAGTTGAGATTGGGATTTGAGTATAGAACATATAGAGTCTCTAACAATTCTCTTTATGCTTGTAGGAGATTGATTTGAGTTGAGATTGGGATTTGAGTATAGAACATATTGAGTCTCTAACAATTCTCTTTATGCTTCTATGAGATTGAGTTGAGATATTGATTAAGCATTAAGTATAGAACATATTGAGTTTCTAACAATTCTCTTTATGATTCTATGAGATTGGACAAGTTCTATGTGAGCTTGTTAAGTAGATTTGAGATAAGTCTTTGAGAAGGCTTGTGGACTGATTTTGAGTAAAATTTTATGGAAGCTTGCTATGCAAATTTGAGCAAGTCCTAGAGAGGAATTATTGAGCAGATTTGGATAGGTTCTGTGTGGACTTGTTGAGCAGATTTGAGCAGGTTCTGTGTGGACCTATTGAGCAGATTTGGACAGGTTCTATGTGGACCTATTGAGTAGATTTGGATAGGTTCTATGTGGACTTGTTGAGCATATTTGAGCAGGTTCTGTGTGGACCTATTGAGTAGATTTGGACAAGTTCTGAGTGAAATTGTTGAGCAAATTTAGACATGTTCTGAGTGAGCTTGTTGAGAAAATTTGAGAAGGTTTTGAGTGAACCTATTGAGAGAGCTTTGGAGGTGACAAAGTATAGAGGATAGAGTCTTAGTGGATAGAGATCCAGTAGCCAAGACAATTGAAGACAAATCTGAGTGAGGAGTCTTCAAGTGGAGAGATATCCACTAGTTAGTGTAGCAGAGAGACAAAGTCTTCTAGAAGATCACTAGCCAAAGAAGAAGGGGAAAGAGTTCTCATGTGGAAGAGATCCATGAACTTGATATTAGGGGATCAACATATCCTTTGGAAAGAGGTCCATAAACATTGTAATAGGAAAGGATTCCCAAAGATATTGATTGAGAAAATTTTAGTAAAATATTTTCTCCGTGGAGTAGCCCACATTGGGTGAACCACGTAAATTGTGGTGTCTATATTGTGTATGGTGTTTTGTGCATTGCTTTGATTAATGCTATTGATAGTACTATCTATACACTACATAATATTGAATTGAAAGAAAAAGTAAAAAGGGGTCCTATATTGTTCACCCCCCCTCTCAGTATAAGCTTGTTTTCTTCATGTCCTTTGCTTTCATGTGCTTTCAATCCTTCAGTCTGGTCTTGGTATTTCTACTCTGGTTCTTGTAATCATTTAGTTATGGGCATTGAATTTGTTCTTCTTTATATTTATTTAAGAGGTACATATTTCTATCACAATATTGATAGTGTTTGTCACATCTACCTATCACACTTATGAGTAAGTAATCACAATACTATAGTCCATCATAAATATTATCCTTAATACCCCTACTATTATTTTAATCCAATGGCTCATTAAATTTGAAAATATTATTATTGAAAGAATTATTATCAATATTATTATTGATTCTATTAAATGTAGAATTAATAACTTATCATATTTTTTAATTGTCTCTATTTAATGTGTGAAGCTTCCAAACCAACACTTTATGTATCTACACATATGTATTTTGTACCTATAGACATAAAAATTTGACCCACTTTTCATCAATTTTCACTAATTCACTCTCATGCATCAACCTTCTAACCAACCAAGCCAAATTCACCTTTTAAAGACCTAAAATTGAGCATTTATTGCTTCAAAAAGTAAGGTTATATTTGAGCCAAAATTTACCCCATCAAATATTATCTATTATTATCAAAACCATTTCCATTGGAATAGTCTCGAAAAGAGCTTTTCGATGATATACAGTTTTCCAAATTTTGACATCATTTGGTCCACCAAAATGTAGAAAAACTACACATGGGTCTAGCTATCATGATTGCACGATTTTTGAAAGTTCTAGGGCGTTCTGAGTCCCAAAATCCTAGTGGTTGCCTTAGCCCTAAACTCTATTTTTTTTTTAATTTTTATTTTACCACAAAAACCTCCTCCAAACCTACTATAAATAGAAGGATTAGATCCCCTTTCCTAAATAAATCAATCAATCCATATTGATCTTGATCTATGTTATCTCATGTTTTGGATGCTCTTAAGATCTGATGCTCTGGGAATGTTCTAGTGCTTTGCTTTTGGTGTGTTTTGATATTTTTCTATTGAAGATAAGAAAGTGGATAATCCTTGATGATAGTTTATTTTCTTGAGGAGGAGATATATTTTGCCTTTGCTCTTGCTTCCCTCATAGGCTTATCAGGTTGTTTCTTTGCATTTGTTTTACCATAGATCATTGTTAAATTGTATTTTAGCTCTCTAATCAAGTTTTTAGTCTTCTTGTACAAATTCATGCCCCAATGTTATGGGGTGTGAATTCAATGAAACCCTTGGTTTCTCTAATTTTTATTTTTTGTTGAATTCACACCCTCTTCTTACAGGGCACAAATTCAGTCATAGCTTGGGGGAAAATTTTTGTCCCCAAACCCTAGGTTTGGATTTTCACTTCAATAAAGTCACTTCTTAACATTCTATTTTAGATGTATTTAAACTATTGTTATCTTATTTTGCTTATATTTGATCATAATAGTTTGGGGTAAAATTGTTGTCCCAAAACCCTAGGTTCCTAATTGCACTTGAGTTCTCCATTGTATTCATTTTGTTAGCATTCTGTTTCACTGTCTTATGTTGTCATATCTTGTATTGATTGTTCCAAAAGATCAAAAATTATTTTACTTTTCAAACAGATAGCTAAAAGGACCAAGGGGGATTGATTGTTGTGCCTCTAAGCTCAGTCATACAACAACCTAAGCAAGCTCCCAAATCTTGATCATTTTTTAGGGTTTTGTGAAGCTATTTTGCAGGTTGTGAAGTTGTTGGATGTATCTGGATGCAAGTTAAATCTAGGGATAATATTTAGAACTGATAAGTGTCGTAAATAAAATTCTTAGGTTGTTTATTGTTTGCTTTTTATCTATTTCACATTTAAACATAAACAAAGGAAAAATATTTTGATTTATTTTTAGGCATTTAAAAGAGAAAAATCATATAGTTTGCATTCTAGGTTTAACTTTGTTTGTGCATTCTCTTAAACCCTTGTTGAAAAAGAAAAAAAAATATTTTATTGCAAGTTAGGGTTTATTCATCATTGAAGATCTAGAATCATCCTAGGGTTAGTCTTTGTTTGCTTGAATTTTTGTTTGTCCTGGATTGTTCTTCCAATTTTCATATATTAGATTTTAGAAAGCCCAAATATAGGTGTTTGATCAATATAAGCATAAAAAATTCCATCCTTAGTCTTAGAGTGAGTCCTTAAACCATTCATGGTGAACCCTTTTATCCCCAAGCCCTCGAGTGTAGAGAATATAACATACCCCTACGGTCAACTTGGCTCCTAGCAGATCCAACTGAGAATGGATCCGCTGGGAGCTGAGGTGATTCTGGGGGTATGTTATATTCTCTACACTCGGGAGCTTGGGGATTGAAGGGTTTAACATGAATGGTTTAAGGACTCAATTCAATTTCGAGGATGGAATGATGTAAATCTAGTTGCAAGAGGTTAGAACAAGAACCTCCAATCACATAAAACTATGACAAAAAGAAAATAAAGCAAAAAATTCCTAATCACATATAAACCACAAGAGATGGAATTAAACCAAAAAATACTTTATTCTCCAAATCCTGGATTTTAATCCTTTTACAATGCAATACCAAGGTAATTTATAGATCCCAAAAAGAAACCCTAAATATTAAATCCCTAAAGATAAGAAATTACAATATTTTATTTATTTTTTATTTTTTTTGGTTATTTTATCTTTTAGCGTCAATAAAAAAGATCATATAGCCCTCAAAATTAATACACATTATTGGTTTTTCCATATTAATCCTCCTAGAAAATCTCAACACCTACACATGCCTAAATAAGAAGTTATTGTAACGACCTAAAAATCAAACAACAAGAAAATATACACAGATAGAAATTTTTTTTTTTTGACTAAGGAGAGGAATTCATAAATTCCTAACCATCCTTATTAGACTATCTTACTATTTAAAAACCCCTAAGTTTCTCAAGAACTATACCACACAATATTCCCCTCATGCAAGTCCCTTCTGTGTAGGCATATCTTATGTTATGCACATAAGTCTATCCATCTCATCAACCTTGATGAGCTAGGATTACCACCTCCAATAATTAGAAGGTGCACATGCATATCCATATTCCATACAAGATATTATGTGTAGATATGCTACATGTACTATGAGTTAAGCTATTAATATTGTCCTCTGACAAGCTATATTAAATCTGGTACGATATTCTAAAACTAGTACCAATCTCCCTAAGGAGGTCTCAAACCCTTAGGTTAATCTCTAAGTCCACTCTAGAACTTATTATTGAATTAGGTGAAATTTAATAAAACAAGAATTTAAAGAATGGGTCTAGATACTGAATCCAAAAAAACATGAATCATTAAACAATCAAAGATAAATGAAACATAAATCAATGATTAAATAATGACATGCAATAGAAAGGATACAAATACAATCACATTCAATATTGAAATACAAGGTGCCATTCACATTGTTCATTTATCACATAAGTCTATATGGTAAAGTCTTGAAAGAATACTTTACATAATTTCCATCAGGAAAATCTCCCCATAAATCTAATCTATTGCGTAACTAAGCAATATGTAAGGTAGAGAGCAAACTTGTGCATTGGTCCACATTATAACTTTGGTCCTCCCATTCTTCCATTGATCAAGTGAGAATAATAGGGGATCAGGACACTCATGGATTAGGATAGACATTCTTCTAAATGCATTTGTTTATTTTATTTTCAAATTGCAACTATACAAATTGTATACTCCAAAAAGTTGCACATTGTCCCTCTCCCCATTTTCGTGGTCAATCAATTTGCAAAACCCTCAAAAATTGCATAAATTGGCTAAAAATACTATTCATTTATCAAATCCACTATTCATCATCCTTAGCCCCTTTGGGCTAGCCAAGCCCCTTCCTACGCTTAACCATAGGTCCTCATGCGACCTCATGCCAACTCAACTAAGGTTGAATCCTTCACCATGGTCAAAAAGCACTTTATGCTCAAAAGTCAACATTTTTGGTCAAAACATGCTTTATGGTTAATCACATGCTTAATTAAATCTAATCCTGATTTAATTTGAGCCTTCCACCTCACCTAGTCTACTTTGACTAACCTAGCCTTTCCACCTCACCTATTCTAGCCTATCCTAGCCTTGCCACATCTCACCCAGATATTTCTCCACCTCACATTCCCCTGGGTCATAAATGAAATATGGAGACTTTTGCACATAAAAAGCAATTTTAAATTGAAAGATATTTCCTAAAAGGTGTTCATTAATGCCTAATGGATATTTTTAGCAAGTCATCATTATTTGTGGATGGGTGAGGGATTCTCTCACCCAACTCCATTTATGAGCCAGGACACCTCAGGGGACACCTCCCAGGTGGACACCTCACCATTGCCACCTCACAGGGGACACCTCATCCCCTCCCTCTCACCTTGGCCAAGTCTATAAATAGAAGGCCATTTTCACCTTTTCAAAACAACCAACTTTTTCTTACCGAAACTCTACCAAAATCACTACAGCCATTTGCATCCAACACACATCCATCACACAACCATCATACAACCATTGCAATTGATTTATCGCTTTCATGGAGTTCTTTTGTGATTGAGATAGGTCAATAATCTCTCAAAAAGTGCACTTTCTGAAGGTGACCCGCACAAAAATCAAAGAAGCAACTACTCCAGGACAACCAGAAAAGCTAACTTGTAGATCCAGTACAAAAAGGATAGGTTCACACGACCCCATGCGAACCACCCGATTCAGGACCGGTTCGCACGACCCCATGCGAACCTCTGCTACAGGCACCAAAATCACCAGGAAAGGTAAGTATAGCTTAATTTAGTGTTTTTATGTTGTTTTTAATAATTATTTTCATGTTTTGAGCATATTTAATGAGTCTTTTGTCTTCATAAACATGGGGTTTGACTGAGGTAGACCCCCCAATGCACTAACAAGATTTTGTAGGTTAACAAGTCCAACAAAGCACAAGGACACATCCAACAAGCGGTGGCCCACGAGCAAGAAGCCCACCTACATCGAGGAACACAAAAGGATGGATCGTGCTACCTTTGTACCAATTTTGAAAGGGCTTCCTTAGGGAAGACCCCATTGTAGCCTTCAAGGCAAAATTTGTAAAAGGATATCACAGTTGTAACCCCTTTTATGATTTCAATACAAATGCAGTAGATTCTATAATATTGAATGAAGTGTTATAGTGTCTTTTTGATCATTTCATTCTGGCACACCTAGTGGGACCCCCACCAAGCATTAGCTTAATCACCTTCTAACCAAATATTGTGGTCTATTTTTGTATGGCAGGTAGTTGTCATCTTTGAAGAAACCCCAAACCAAAAATGCCCTGAAAGACATCTCAGGCCAAACCACAAAAGGTTCACTGGTGCACCGGTGAGCCTCCAAAGAGAGTAGAGAGTACACACTTGGGCGTGTGAATTCCCCCAATCTACCTCAAACTTGATACTTGATACCTAGGTATTGGTTCAGACACCCACAACCAACGATAAGGTAAGTCAAGGGAGGTTAAGAGCCTCATGTTCTCAGGGATTGCGTGCCCCCATACCTAGACCACAAATTATCTCTTGCCATGGCGTATGCAAGGTTAAAGCATCCTTGTATTTTTGTGCAACAAATCAGTAGTTAACTTACTTTTTTGTCATTTACTTTCTTCAGGTATATGTGAAATATTTTTGAGGTTTTTGGTCATCTTGCTAAGCTTAAATTGACTTTTTGGAACTTTTTGTGTAGGTACCTATGCTAGAACATTCCAAAAACCTCAAAATCATCATCAAGACCTCAAAACCAATCAGCCCAATCCTCGGATCCCGGTTTGCATGACCCCGTGCGAACCACCTATCAGAAGACAGGTTCGCACGACCCCATGCAAACCTTCCAAATTAACACAGTTTTGGACTAGAAGGTACACCAGAGGCTTTTACATTCACCTGGATGCAGGTATTGTGTGAAAACTTTTGTTTTTCCTCTATTTTGAAGCTAATCCTTCCTATTGGGCTACAAGTTCCACAAACATGCATCTTCCTGTCTGTTGTAGTTAAATTTACATCTACTTTCTAGACTAGCTTTCATTCCAACAATTTACCTTCAAGTAATTTCCCTTCAAAAGCATCTAGCTAGCTTCCATTTCTATAATTTCCCTTCGTGTTCTTTCATTTTCAAAGCATTTAATTAGATTTACCTTCAAGTCATTTCCCTTCCAAAAGCATTTAGTTAGTTTCCATTTTAGTCATTTCCTTTCAAAAGCAATTAATTAGATTCCCCTTTTGCAAATCAATAGATCAAATTTCCTTTTGTGCAAAACCAAGTAAGTAGATTTGCTTTGAAAAGGCATCTTAGCATAGTTTTGTTTCGAAAAGGTATTTAGAGTAGCTTTGCTTCTAAAATAGTACCACACAAACAAACACCACACACTCACATCCTATTTAAATGGTGTAAAGAGTTGGCTTTCATCTCCAGCCTGAATTGGATTTCATCACCAATTCACCACCAAAGTTTAGTGAGGTCTGGAGTTCTACCCTCCACTAGCTCACCTCCAGTTTTAGACACCATAGTATCCCCCCAGGTGGATCATTCTAGCATTAATACCCGATCGGTCCTTCCCACTTCGAGTGTTGGTTATCCAAAATTCATCACTGGAAGGTACCTTCGGAGTGGGTAGTTTTAGAAAGCCCCTTTACCATAGGGCTTTTCAAATAATTAGTGGGTGCAACTGATCATTACTATGGATGCCTTAAATATGAGGGTTAAGTGAAAGCATTGATTAGGATTGGTAGCACCACATTGACAACGTGACCTCTCTTCGTGAGAGTTTATTTGACTCATTAGAGCATTTTGAGTCTCCCTCCTTTGGATACCATTTTACTATACCAAAATCCATCTAGGTTGCCACTCGCCTATTGGAAATATAGTTCTATTATGTGCACTTTTGGGTATTGTAGAAGGTTCTATGCTACGACATACCTGATTCAAAGTAGATTTCACCCATTCCCATGATTTATTCCTAGGGCGGATACATACTTTCATCAAAACACACAAAAAAACAAAAAGAAAGAACATTTGCTTATTGTTGAGTCTCATGAAAGTGGTTACAACAACATATCAAATGTGCTATAACTCACTCCTTAGTTGTTCCATAGTTTCACTTCCATGCTATACACTGCATGATCTATTTTTAGGTGATTCACACCCCCTAGTGTGATTTTCCTACACTCTGATCTATTCACATGATTCTGTGCGAAACTTAGCTTCCAGGCTACAAAACTACACCATACAAGTCTACACAACACATAGAGGGTCTCCACAATAGAAAATCCATCCTCTATCTCTATTTCTAGTGGTTTGCACAACCCCGTGCGAATCTTTGGTTGCAGTAGTGGTTCACACGACCCCATGCAAACCTATTTTTTAGGTCACAAATTTCATTCCACAACACACAGGTCATTCACAGAGCACTTATCCATCACCTGTGCCAGTTTTTAGTAGTTCACATGACCCCGTGTGAATATTCATCTTCAGGAGTGGTTCACACGACCCCATGCGAACCTATGTTTTTTAGAGCAGATAGTATCACATTCAGCCATAGATAGTCATAGAGCCTAGATTTCACATCTTTTGGTTGTTACCACACATTTTGCACACATCACCATGTCGGTTATGCGTAGTCAAATGCGTGAAGCCCTTCGTCGTGCCACTGAGGCTGCTCAATGGACTGTCATGACTATAGGTGCTTCTACCTCTCAGACCACTGATCCACCTTTCGAGTCTGAGCAGGTTACTACTGTAGGTCCACCTGACCTATTGACTGGGCCTTCCACCCCTAGTGCTAGCCCCATATCCCATATGGCATCTTCCGCTCCATCCCACCTCTTGGATGAGACCTTCGAGGAGACCCCTCCCTTGGAAGATCTCTCCTCTCCCAATCCCCCATCCACATACTTCTAGTATGTCATCTATACCCCTCCTGGTCACCCCATACCGGTTATGGTGGTGGATGAGTTCACCCCACCTACCTCACCTTCCACTACCCATCCATTCCTTGAGCACTCCTCCCATCCACTTTTGGGAGATGACTCTGGTCCAGTTGTTTTCCAAATCATACCTGATGTCATCACCACTATCTAGATAGTCGATATGATATCTACACCTCCTTCTTCCATAGATCCTCCTACCATACCATCATCCCAAACCCCACCATCTCAGTAGGCTTCCTCGAGTTACCAACCTTCATCCCAACCACCCTCATCACTTCCACCTCAATACTTCTCACACCCATCTTAGTCCTACAAGATATCATCACCTAATCTATCCCACCCCTCATTGTAGATTCATCTATAATAGGTATCCTCATCCTTGTAGCTGCCTCCTTTCACACCCCAATTTGCTTCTCATCCACCTACTAGTTATCCCCCATTTTCATCATATGGACCTCCATCGACCCCTTCATCATCATTTTGATTACCACCTCCACCTTCCTTTTGACCTCCACCACTGAACCCCGCTTATCAAGGTCACCCACCTCGATATTCAGTTCAGCCTGAGTCCCTACTCGCCATCCCCTCCATACCCCCTTCATCCTCATTAGTTCCACCCCCATCTTCACACCAGTCCTCTTTTACCACATCGACATCTCTTCCACCCCCCTCTTCTACACCACCCACTTTCTTCACCTCACCACCCACATGGTCCTCTACCACTACTGCTCAGGTGCAACCAACTTTCCAATATGCACAATAGTAGTAGGTGCCCATGCCTACCCAACAGATCCCTGGGTACTATGATCAGCAACAGTATCCACCCACCTACCACTCTTCCTACATCTCACCCCATCCATATTAGGTTCCTATCCCACAATATCAAACCATATCAGTGCTTGATCCAAACTAGGATGCTTACTATCATCCATGGGAGGAAAAATAGTTGCAATATCCACCACATCTAGATTATTCGCAACCATCATCACAACCATTACCTGCATCCACATCATCACCCCCATTTTTGGATCCACCAAACACTACCACGGTGCTCTCTAGCAAATTTCAAGCCATGTAGGAGCAGATTCGTACATTGGATTTATGCACGATTGGTTATGGGCCTCAAAAACCCACATATGATGAGTTGTGCAATGAACCAATTCACCCATCTATTCCTATACATCCATATCCTTACAGATTTGAGATCCCTAAATTTGATAAATTTAAAAGTAAGGAAGATCCTAGAGAGCACCTCAATAATTACCATTTTGCTTGCTACCAACTGCATGGTAGTGATCCCCTTATGCTTCGCACGTTTGCACTTTCGCTTGGGGGACAAGCACTAGATTGGTACAACCATTTGCCTCACCATAGTCTATTCACTTTTGAACAATTGGCCAATCTATTTCTTGAGCACTTCTCAATCAACATCAAAACCAAGCTTACCTTGTCCGATGTCTATGCTTTACACTAGTTTGACGATGAGCCTATTACTGATTTTGTCACCCATTGGAGAGTGGTCATTCATGATCTTGCCTTCCCTCTCCCACCTTTAGATCTCATCAAACTCTTTGCCAAGAGTTATCATAAACAAATCTCCCAGACATTGCAGATTCATCAGAGTCAGACATTTGAGGAAGCCACCGCCCAAGCCAAAGTTATCGAGGACATCAAGGTCCACATGGGCAAAATCAAGTTGCATCAGAAACAACCTTACCCCACCAATTACCGCTACAACCACCCTCCATATGTACCACCCACCACCCGACCACCCCAAACCAATCAGGTCCTCCTAAATTCTCCATATCCACCACCGCAAGTGGCATCCGCACAAGCTCCACAACCCACTCCCCCACGATCTCCTCAAAATCCATACCAAGTCAATCCTCCCCTCCTTCCCACTCCATATCTAGGCAATCCTCCACCATAGTCTAATCCATACCAAGGTCACAATCCACATCCACCTCACCCTCCATGCAATTGGACACCTTTATCTGAGCCCATGCCCGCTCTATTTCGTAGATTACATGAGGGAGGTCTCATCACTTTGCCAAATGTCCAACCTCTCGATCCAAATCATCCTCTCCCATGGGACCATAATCCATAAGATTTCTATGATTTCCATCGACAACATGGCCACACTCTTGATTCATGTCGTATCTTTTGCCATACCATGCAAGACCTTATCGATCGAGGCACTATTCAAGTCTCAAATCCCCTTGCACCACAAAATCAAAACTTGGGGATATATCAAAATCCATTACCCGAGCATGGGGGTAATCCACCTCAAACTGATCCATGCCAAGTCAATCATGTCAATCGAGGTCCTTCCCAATAGGGATTTGTGGGTATGATCAATATCGCCACTCGCAATCAATGCTATCCACCCCCTATGGCCCCCCAACAACCCTCCACCTCTCAACAACCACCTACTACAACCTCAATCATTACCCCACCAATTCCTCCACCCCTTCCATGGAATGTCATCACCATCCATGGTAGTATCTCTCATCAGCTCTGCACCACCCCTACATGGTTATCCATATATGACCTCCTACAGTAGTCCCAACCTCACCACGAGGCCCTTGATTCTATCCTTCGCTCTCTTGATCTCGAGACCCATGATGCAGATGCCTTTGCCAACTTTATCAACAATGTTTAGAGATGCCTACAACCTTCTATCAGCTTCCATGACCATGAAATTATAGAAGTTGTAGGTGAGGGAGCAGATCCCCCATTACATATTCAAGCCTCCATCAACACCATCACCTATAAGCATGTTCTCATCGACATCGACTCATCCATCAGCATCATTTCTACCATCGCCCTGGGCCACCTTCACCTTCCCCCTTCCCATATAGCCACTCCATCCATGGACCTTTGAGCTTTTGATGGCTCAATGCATCCCACCCTTGGTACCATTGTCCTTCCCATCAAGGCTGGTGCCAAAACCATTTCCACTCTCTTCCATGTTATCGAAGGTGAGATGCAGTATAACATCCTTTTGGGATGCCCTTGGATTTAGGACATGTAATGTGTCCCTTCCATGCTCCATCATTGTATCAAATATGTCCATAATGGCTTAGTCCACTGCATCCCCATTGATGGTGATCCATTCAAATTTTGCAACATTATCACCCTTCCACCAGGTCCACCCTTATCATCCATGCAATTCACCCCTACCCCACATCGATCTCTTGACAACACTTATCCATCATCTTCATAATCACATCCACCACCTGATCTGAGAAACATCGCATCAACCTCCTCAAATCCACCTCAACCTCCTAACACACAAGCTATTCCTACATTTTCTCATCACCCCTCCTCACCTTTTACACCACTTCCTCCATTTATCTTTTTTGCTACACCTTCCACCCCATCTTCATCTAACAACCCACCTATTCTTCCCACACCTCCTACATCTTCCCATCACTTTGTGCCCCACTTGACATAGACATGGGTAATCTCCAGTTCACCCACCACTGCTTCCATCCCCACTTCCCAATTCACCCATGCCAATCATCCTATCATTGGAACACCTACTGAGTGCTATGAGTGGACATAGCGTGCCACTCGACTTGATGACCAGTTAGCTCAATCATATCCTTTCGCTTCAACCCCTTCACCTACCAATCCACCTACACCAATTCCACCACCTTCTCCACCACCTAGGGGGTCCTCCCCTCAACCTGAGCATACGACCCCTCCTCATGTCTCTATACTCATGACCATACCAGGTCCTAGTGAGGATCACATAAGCACTACTTGGGTCCTTCCTTCCAACATCCAATCCACCCATGACTTTGGTTGACCTCATGATGTGCCCTTGACTATTGGGGCAGTGGTTCCTCTAGGTCCTCCTAATAATTGCATAAATTTTGTATATGGGGGACTTGACTCATCCGTAGAACCTCCAACACCTCCACCACCACAAACTAGATTTTATGGTAACCTTGACCACATGTCCAATCCTAATTTTACCTAGCATTATCTACGTATGTATAACTGGCATGGTTATGGCCTAGGGAGATATGAATAGGGGTGTCACACCTATATCCATCCTCCCTCATGCAAACCTACCGACCGATCAGGTATTGGTTACCATCCTCTAATAATTAGTACCCTTGAGCATGAATTGCAAAATCTGGATCTTGATCCTATCGATCTTCTATTCGATGAGGAATTTGAGCTTAATCTATCGATACACAGTTCTTCCCCTCATTCCACAATCGATGTTGGGAAAAACATTGGTTAGTTTTTCTATGGTTCAATTAATTACCTCCATTTAATTGTCAACCCGGGGTAGCTCGTAGTCTTGTGAGCAGCCATGCAAAATCTATGCTTGCAATTCCTCCTTCGGAGATGAGTCCCTTGGATTATGGTTTGGGGGGTGTTTTAATGTTCATTGAAGTTTATGTTTAAACCCATAATCCTATGCTAAGTCTAAGAAATAGGACTGAAAACATAAAAACTCTAAATAACTACCTTGCTAGAAATTACAAAAAATAGGGAAAATGCTAGAAATAAATTAATCTATGAAAATAATTATAAAAAAATAGGGAAATAGGGAAGAACTCTATTGCAAGTGGGCCCACGCTTCCAACAGGTTCTGCCCATGGTAGAATGTTCACCGAACGCTTAGAGAATACTTTTTACAAGAATAATGCAAGGATTTTTATTAACAGTTTGCAACTGGAAAATTACATAAAAAGTCTGGGGGGCTTCTTCAGGGGTGGCCTACATATTTATAAAGTATGCAGCCAACCCTATTACAATTTTAGAATGAATCAATGCATGATTCATTGTTACAATTGGTTGCTTGAATCAGGTAAAATATCATAATATCTCAGCGTATTCTATTTCTAGAATACGTTGATATTCGATTTGCTCGATTTACAAAATAAATTTATGTAATAGTTACAACATAGGTGATGAATCACCTTTGACATTATCCCATGTTCAGTTATGATGCTAAAAATCCTTTCAAGCTGGTTGTCGATGCGTTCACTCTATTCTTCCGACCATAGAGTCATGTTGAAGTTTGATGCTAATGGGAATCAGGCACCATGGTTGAAGAAGTCGAGAAGTAGGCACCTTTCATTTGCATGATGAAGAAAAAAAGATTTAATGAGAAGTAGGTACCTTCCATCATACAATGGGAAGTAGGTACC
This sequence comes from Wollemia nobilis, assembly GCA_028583015.1. Lineage (NCBI taxonomy): Eukaryota > Viridiplantae > Streptophyta > Pinopsida > Araucariales > Araucariaceae > Wollemia > Wollemia nobilis. Next base: position 6,362,778 of record JAQPPZ010003260.1, on the reverse strand, counting down.
TTTCATCATATAATGGGAAGCAGGCACCTTCCATCGTACAATGGGAAGCATGCGCTTAACGAAAATCAGGCGCCTAATAGTTAGATGTCGAATGGAAGTCAGGCGCTTCAAAGGACTTGGTGCCTAACTTCATGCCTTTTATCGATACTCTATAGATGTTTTCCCTTCATTAATTTGCAAGTGCCAGGTCCGAGTTGGACCTTGATGAAAACATGCCAAAATGCAATGATTTCCACTAAATCTACACAAATTACACTTAAAGACAAATATTAGAAAACATGCAAAATAAACTATCAATTATATATATAATTTCCATAAAAAATTTATATCTACAAGAATATATGCCACACATTATGGGGAAAAGAGTACAAAAAATGAGCAATTATGTGGCTCATCATCCCCCCATGCTTAAGGGGTGGCACGTCCCTATGCCACTTTGAACTGGTAATTACTAGTTCTGTTCACCTCATCCCAATAGGCCCGGTTGGTCTGTGTCCTCTTTCTCTTAGCGGCCTTGGCTTTCTCTTTATCCTGGGGCTTTCACCCCTTTGGTGTTGTGGGAGCTGTTGTCTCCTATCCCTACTGCTTCTGGCGTTTGCTACGTCGGAGTGGTTCACTTGGCCTTGCCCTCTTCTTGGGTGGTTCTCTGGTCTAGGCCACCTTGCCCTTATCAACATTCATATAAAAACTAGTGAAGTTGGTGGCATATTTCTGGAATGCAGGCTCAACCATTTTCCAGTACTCATGGTGAAGTGGCAACTTCTCACCCTCAGGCACTGATTCCTTATCTCCAAATGGGATGCTGGATTCCTTAGCAACCCTAGCTATGGGTAAATCTCCCCCTATTGGGTCAAGCTCAGGTTCAGCTTCAACCTCTATTTTTGGCATAGGGGGAGTTCTACTACTTGAAGCTAGATCCTCTTTCTGTATAGGGCCTAGAAATCCCATCTGCTTAAAATACTCCTACATCCTAGAGGGCTTCCCATATTTAGACCCATACAAATGCTAGAACTGCTTAGGTTGAGCAACTAGAATATTCTTCCGAGGTTTGCCAGATTGTTTTCTGGCTTCCTTTTCTACTTCCTTGAGGGCTTTCTTGGAGGACTTCTTCCAGTTCTTCTTATCTACTTTAATTTCCTCCTTGAGCTCCTCAAATTTCTATTTTTGGGTAGCAAACTAAGTCTTTGTTGCCTCCCATTCCTCATTGGAATCTAGCTCTGATTCTGTGTCAGATTCAAGGCCCAAGGCCTTCAACTCTGCAACTCTTGCTCTAGTTCTAGATCGGTGTTGAGATGGCCTTATGAATTTTTATTTTGATCTCAGCTTGATACTCTGTACCCTAGGGTATGTTGGTGCAACTGGTATTTCTTGGTGTATAGGGGATGCAGGTTGTTGAACCTCCTGGTCCTCTATAGCTACTTGTTGCACATCAGGGACTATTTCTTTTTCTTCTATAGCTTCTTGCTGCACATTAGGGATTTTTTCTTTAGGGATTTTTTCTTGAGGCTGAGCTACCCTTGTATTAATTGGAGAGTGCTCTACCTCTCCCTCTCTATCTATAATTTGAGGCTCTTCGACCTCCATCTCCTTTTCTCCATATTCTCCCCCATTTTTAGGTTGATCTGTATTTTGAGGTTCTTCAACTTCAACCTCATCCTCCTGAATTATCTGATCTAAAGAGGGGGATGTAGAGCAGGGCTGCTCTACTTCCATTGTAGTAGTATCTCCCTATTCTGGTTCATTATCAGTAGGGGTACTTCTGTTGCCCCATCGGTCTGTACTACTACATCAACCCTGGCTAATTGTTCGGCTACTATTGGTCCATACTGCAATTCTTTGTAGTTGCCAAATTGTTTGATATAATTCATGTATTTTGAGGGTGGCCTCCTTTTTGGACTCTTCAAATAGAGTCTGTTCCTCTTTGAATTTGGCTTCCCAAGTGGAAGCCTACTCTTTTAGAACCTACAGCTGCTACTGTAGATCTTTCACTTGGCCCTCTAGTGGTACATCTACCATGGTTACCTCCTATTGAGGAGTTGGCCCATAAGAAATGTCCTATAAAATATGGGCCATATACTCCTCCCTATTGAGCTCATCGATGGGTGTCTCCTCATCGGATGAGCTTGAAACCACCTTTGATGCCCTCATTCTTCTACTTCGTGTCCTGGTGGAGATAGGCATGGAATCTTGCATTGCCTCCTCCTCAAATTGGGGTGTATAAGGTGATGGAACCTACCTTGTTTCCTCCCCAAATTGGGGAAAATTAGGGATGAGGTCTGTCCTACTTCCACTGTATTTCCTATAGGCTGGGATGTAGGCATCATCATTTCTTGTTCTATCACCTCTTGGGCTGATTATTCATTCTGAATGGGCACCTCCTCCTCTACTTGTGCCCTTCTACTACACTAGTGCCCATAACTTCCTCAATTATCACATTTCTATGTGACTTTACATATCTCACCAAGGTAGAAATCAAGCCATGGTGAGCTAGGGTAGAAATGGTGCCTACCTGGTATCATCTGGCCTCATATTTCAAGGTGCATGCAAGGTAGTGGGGGATATTGATTTTATCCCCATGTAGAATATGATTGAGGAAATAGAAGTGGTTGGCATTCAGGTGGGAGTACCTACTAGAGCATGTGAAGAAATGGGTGATCTATTCAAAAATGACCCTCTAGAGCTTGAGAATGTGTTGTTTTGGCAATCTAGTGTGGTGCTCTGTTGGTGCTCCAAAGAATATCTATGCATAGAGGGTAAGGTTATCCTCCTTGTACATGTGCTCCCCTGTAAGAGGGAGGCCCGTAACTCTGGTGATGTAGTCCTCTATGATTGGGATCTCTAGCCCTCACATGCGCATGACCCCTTCGCTCATCGATGCCACAAATTCATTTGCTACTATCGCATCTTGGCCCTGACTGACTAGTCGATAGTAGTCCATCCATTCTATAGTGTCCAACTATGTTTGGATATCTATAGAAATTCTTAAGCAATCAATCGGCTCACTCTTCTTTAGGTCATGATTTTTTGACTTTCCCCCCATGCTTTGCCTCTGATTCACAATTCACTCAACAATTTTACTGTCTCCCCTTCAAATTACCACTGTGCCTCATTGTTCTACATTTTTCTTATTGAATTTGGTTGCATAGTAGTTGGTAAATAACTTTTTAAAATAGTTATGTTTATGCATGTAGGTAGTTAATTACCATAATCAATAGTGATTATGGTTATCTATAGTAAATTTCTTTCGAGCATGTGCCTGATTGTGTGGAGGTGATAACCATAAACTGTCGACCAATCAGAGGTGTGCCATACAACATTATGCCAAGTGGATTTGTTCAAGTGGTTAAGGTAATAATGGGGGGTTGTGCTGACACATTTCCATAGACACACATGTTCATGAAAATAATATAGACAAGAAATAAAAAATTTAAACATGCACCTAAATTTGTTTCATGGGTGCATATGTGTAAATGCTCATGGTGCATCACTATTGGTTGGCATTTGATGATGGGGTAAACCACAATAGACAATGATGGCCATGGTTCCCATGCAATGAATTTCCTTGGACGTGATTGGTTCTTGGTAGTTGCACTATGGGTTATTCAAGAAATCCTACAAAAATTAAAAACAAAAATTAGAAAAATATAGCACCTTGGGATGACAAACGTCCCCTCCTTGGAAATTGGTAGATGTCAAATTTTAATTTCGTCCATGGTGGAGTTGACTTTGCACATGTAGGGGGATATAGTGGCTCGGGCCACATCCCAAGGCTGACGTGTTATTCTATCAAGGCAGAAAATGGTCGTAATCAATGGAAATTAGGTACCTTTTTGTATGGAAATTAGGTGCCTTCTTTTTGAGTTATGGTGAGGTACCTTGTAAACTAGAAATAGGCATCATAGGAATTAGGTGCTTTGCTTACATGGGAAGTAGCTTAGAGTTCTCTAACATAGGAAGTGGTCTTAGCAATCAGGTGCTTATGTCTATCATGGGAAGCAGACACCTTTTTTCTAACTATCAGGTGTCGTACGTATAAAATAAACTTTATACAATTTTTTTTTTATATGCTAAGAAGATATGGTGTCAGTTTCCTAAAAATTGGTAGTCGGCCATTCTCCTAAAAAATTGGGAGTCAAGCATTGAACTATCAGCAAACAGGATGTAGGCACCATCTTCGTAACATATTGGGAGTCAGGCGCCATGAAGCGTACAATGGGAAGTAGGTGCTTTTTACCATACAATGAAAAGTAGGCACCTTCTACCGTACAATGGGAAGTAGGCACCTTCTATCGTACAATGGGAAGTAGGTGCCTTCCATCGTACAATAGGAAGAGGTGTCTTTTATGATAACCAGAAGTAGTGCCTTCCCATAAAATACAAACACATGGTACTTTTATTTTATTCAATAGGTGTTGACTTGTCCTTGTATATGCACTATCAGGTTGATCAGGCCTTTTCAGTGCTTCTGATTGAAAAATAGGTACAAGATTAGCATCTACCCCTGAACCAATAGTTGAGTGTTTTATTGTCCAAAAAGACCAATCTAAACACTCTTGTGCAGGTTCAGGTTTAGTATTCCCCTTTCTGAATGGGGACTAACTACTCCTACTGCAAGCAAATTCTCCTAGAAATCTTGGAAAGTGCAGGTTCATGGATCCTGTGCTTGTTAGGCCTAGGTCTCCCAGGTTGCCTAATAGTTGCACAAAGGGCATTGTTCTTGCAAAACAAAAACACAACTAAAAAAAAAAAATTTTAAAAGAATAATTGTCTTTGGGACTATGTGGACTAGGTCCACATCTCACTAACTCAAGATAAAATTAGAATCAACTAGGGTCTCCCCCATGCCTAATCTAGACTCAATCATGTATGCTTCAGACACATAGTATGGACGTAGGTGGTGGCCATTGACTATCAATGTAATGTTGCTGCCATCTATTGTTCTAACTCTTACAACCCCATTATTGATGATTTCAATTACTTCATATGGCCCCATCCAACATTGCATGAGCTTGCCCTTCCTTTCTTGGAATCGAGAATCATAGAGTAATGCCCATTCTCCCACTTTAAGCTGCTTTGGCCTAGTGTGGCGGTCATGCCACTTGGCCCTTTGTTTCTGAATGATCTCTATTTTCTATAGAGCCTCAAGGTGGTATTCATCCAGCTGATTAAGCTACTGAATTCTATATTTTTGTGCATCATCCAGATTGATATTCAATTCTACAGTAGTCCTAAGTGTTTTAACTTCAAAATCTATAGGCATCATGGCTGTTTTCCCATAGACTAGCTGAAATGGTGTGAAACTAGTAGTAGTCTTCCAGGTGGTCCTGTAGGCCCACACTGCTTCTGGTAATCTAGTAGCCCAGTCCTTCCTGTGTTGTTGCACTATCTTTGTCAGGATATTCTCCAATTCTCTATTGGTCACCTCAACTTGCCCATTTTCCTGTGGATGGTAGGGAGTGGTTTTGTTATGCCTGATTTTGTATTGTTGCATGAGTTCTTGGATCATCCTTGAAGTAAACTGAGGCCCTTGATCTATTGTGATCTCCCTTGGGACCCCAAATCTTGTAAAAATTGTTGAATACAAGAAGTCTGCTATAGTTTTCTCCTTTGAATCATGCAAAGCCTGTACTTCAACCCATTTTGTCACATAGTCAGTACAAACTAGGATATACCTCTTACCTCTTGACTATGGATTAATAGGTCCTACGAAGTCCATCCCCCATTTATCAAATGGTTCAATGTGAACATGTGGTTGGAGTGGCATCTCATCTCTGAGAGTAGGTCTACCCATCCTCTGACATTGATCACACTGACTCACATGCTTGGCTGCATCTTTGAATAGTGAAGGCTAGTAATAACCAACCTGCAACACTTTATATGCAGTCCTTTTTCCTACAAAATGGCCACCACAAGGTTCATCATGGCAAGCCTTTAGTATTTCAATTATTTCTTCTCCAGCAACACATCTCCTCATGATTTGATCAGGTCCTATTTTAAATAGGCACCCATCAATCCATGAGAAATCTACACTTTTCTCAATTAAAGTCTATTTTTCATGAGGTAAAAGTGTAGGGGATACTCTACTAGTGGCTAAATAATTAGCCATATCTATGTACCAAGGTATCTGATCATTTAGAGCAAATAAATGCTCATCTAGAAATTGGTCTTCTATAGCTGCATAGTCTGGAGGTGTCAATCTGGATAAGAAATCAGCTACCACATTGTCTTTTCCTGGCTTGTCTACTATTGTCACATCAAATTCCTACAAGAGCAACAACCATATGATAATTCTACCACTAATCCTAGGTTTGTTTGTCAAGTATCTGATTGTTGAGTGGTCAGTGTGCACAAATACCTGATAACCTATAATATAATGATAAAATTTGTTAAGAGCATGTATTACTGCAAGAAACTCTTTCTCTGTGATAGTATAATTCAATTCAACACCTATAAGGTTTTTGCTAACATAATAGATGGCATAAAAATCATCACCATATTTCTGTCCCAATACTGAGCCTATTGCATTGTTAGATGCATCAACATATATGTGAAAAGGTATGGTCCAATTTGGACCTCTCAGTATAGGAGCAGTAATCAGTTTTTCCTTCAGGGTGTTGAATGCTTGTTCACATTCTTCAGTCCAGATAAACTCTGCATATTTTGTTAACAATGTGGTAAGAGGTTTAGCAGTTTTTCTAAAGTCTGATATAAACCTCCTATAGTAACCAGCTGATCCTAGGAAACTACGAATGTCCTTTTGTGTTTTGGGAGTAGGTAGAGTTTGGATGACTTCAATTTTATTTCTGTCTACTTTGATCCCATCTGTAGAAAGGTGATGTCCTAAAACTATCCCTTCCTGCATCAACATATAGCATTTCTCATTGCTTAAGGATATGTTAGTTTCCTCACAATGTTTAAGTGTCTTTTCTAGATTTTTTATGGCAATTTCAAAAGTCTCACCATATATAGTGAAATCATCCATGTATACTTCCACAGTCTCTCCAATCATATCTAAAAAAATACTAAGAACTACCCTCTAAAATGTGGTAGGTGCATTGCATAGGCCAAATGGTAAGACTCGGTAAGAAAATGTCCCCCATGGACAAGTGAATGTGGTTTTGTCTTGATCTTCCTCCCCTATTTGGATCTGGTTGTATCCACTGAACCCATCTAGGAAAGAAAAGTACTTCTTGCCTGCTAAGGTATCAAGGACCTGATCTATAAATGGTAAGGGGAAGTGGTCCTTTTTGGTTGCTTTGTTTAGCAACCTGTAATCAATATAAATTCTCCACTTTCCATTCTTCTTGGGCACCACCACTAATGGTGATACCCACTCACTATCTAAAATGGGGTAGATGAATCCAACTGTGAGGAGTTTTTGTAACTCTGTTTTAACAATTTCTTTCATGGCTGGGTTCATTCTCCTCTGTGGTTGTCTTACTGGTCTGACCTGGTCTTCTAGATATATTCTATGTGTACAGGTCTCAGGAGCTATTCCTCTCATGTCAGAATACTCCCAAGCAAAGGCATCTTGATGTTTTTCCAATGTTTGTTTCAGTTTGGTCTGTTGTTCGGTTGTCAACTTGTTATCTATATTCAACATTCTACCAGGTGCAACTTCTATTTTTTGAATATGGTGGTCTTTCACTCCTACTAATGGCAACTCAGGAGGAGGACAGGAAGGTTCTCCCTAAAAAAGTGGGAGATCATCCTATCCTCATCATTTTCATCTTCCAACTCTTCAAGTGTCATCACAGGTTGGAGCATTGATAGACCATCAACATTTTGATTTTCATTCTCTGGTTCTCCCAATAAATCTGTAGACTATGCAGGTGGATGTATGATCAGTTTCTTTATATTCTGACCATCTAAAATGGTCATTTTCCCATCTCTACAACTTATGTAGGCATCAACTATTGCCATCCAAGGTCTACCTAAGATTAATGGGTATCCACCTAGTCTAGACTTAGATTGCAATACTAAAAAATCTGTTGGATACTCCCATGCATCTACTATAATAGTGATATCTTCCAGTATTCCATCAGGAAGTATTGTAGACCTATCTTCCAACTGCAACATAGTTTTGGTGGGCTTCAGGTTGGTCAATTTTAGTTTTTGCATGGTTTCCTAGGGCATGACATTGATGGCAGCCCCCAAATCTACTAGTGTGTTGGGTAAAATACAACCTTCTATTTTTATAGTTAGCACATGGCTTCCTGGATCTGAATACTTCTGGCTGTAGGTATTTCCTAGCATAAGGTCAGATAACTGACCTACCAAACTGATTGATTTAGCTGGTTTCCTCCTTGGTTTCTTGAGGCACAACTCTCTTATGGCCTTCCCATAAATAGGTATGTCTCTTATGGCCTGAAAGAGAGGAATTGTGACTGTTAAGTTCTTTAAACTGGAGAGGATATCAAACTCTATTTGTATTGGTTTCTTGGGTTCCTACAACCTTTGTGGAAAATGTGGAACCTCCTCTTTGTTATGTACAGGTGTTGATTCTTCTTCTACCTCTTCTATAAGGGGTGATTCCCCTTTCTCTATTTCTACTGGTTCCTCTTCTTCTACAAGAGGAGTGACTTCTACACCTAATTGCTTTCCTGACCTTAACTGGATAGGATCACAATCTACCTTTATATTATACATAGGGTACATCTCATTTTCCATCTGATAGGTTGGTTGCTTGTTGTTTGGGTTTGTTGTTGGTTGTGTTGGTAATTGAGGAGTCCTTGGAGCAGGTAAAGTTGGTAGACTTGGCTGTAGTGGAGCTGGAGTAGTATGTTGTGGATACTGATTCCAAGAATTCTGATTTCTCCACTACTGCCTAGGTTGCTGATATTGGTTCCAAGGATAAGGGTTGTAAGGATTTGCTCCTTGGGGAAATGGATTCCAAGGTTGTTGACCATACCAACCCATGTTGGGTGGCTGGTTTTGACCTTGATTCTGGTAATTACTACCCCCATAGGATGACATTCCTGATTGCATATTATTACCCATAGGAGACTATTGCCAGTTCCTCCTATTACCCATGAAGTATGCCTCGACTACTTCAGGTTCCTCTTTTGATTTCATTAATTGTGGACACAACTTCATTTTATGATCCTTCTTACAAACAACACATACATGAACTTTGTTTTCTGGGCACTCATTTTTGGGGTGTTTGCCTCTGCATTTAGGATAGAAGTAGGCCAATGCTACCTCATTCTCCTGCTTCTTTCTCTGAAGTAGAAGAGTATCCATTTGAAGAGCTAGAGATGATAACATCTCGCTCTTAAGGTCTTCTAACATGTTGCCTATTTCTATTTTAGTGATAGTGGTTGACTTCTTAACATTTCTAGAGGTTAATTTACCCTTTCTTCTTGAGAAATTTTGACACAACTACCGAATATCATCCATTTGGTGTTGGTAAATGTCTCCCCCAGAGATCATGTTCAAAGCTTCCAAGGATTCATTTGTCAGTCCTTTCAGAAAAATACTTCTTAGGGACCTATCTCCTAGTTTTGAATGGGGTGATCTTTGCAGATTGAAGCTAAACCTATCCCAGTATTCTTCCATGGACTCCCCTTCCTTTTGGGTCATATCTAGGACTTCCTCTCTTGCATCTCTTGCTCTACCAAAATCTTGATACTGATCTAGGAAAAGTTTCTTCAACTATTCCTAGGTAGTTATCCATTTATACCCTAGGCTGATGAACTAGCACAAAGCTGAATCATCTAAGGTGGAAGGGAATAATTTTAGTTTCTGAGGATCTATGGTGTAATCCATAGATCTACATAAAACATCAAATTTAAATAGAAACAGGTCTAGATCTTCTATTGGTAGTCCTCTAAAATTTGGAAGGTGGGTAGGAGAGATGTGTTTCATCTTGTGATCTCCTCCTACCTCTCCTATTGGAAAACTAAAACTAGTAGATGTTTCCTCTGGATTTTCTACCATTCTGCCTACTACTGGTGTTTCTACCCCTACTTCATTCAAAGTAGTTATCAATGCTTCTAATTCATTTCTTTTATCCTTCAAAAGGAGGGATAAGTCAGTGTTTGAGATAGTTCCATCTAACACTGCTTGCCAACATTCAACATTCAGTAGATCCTCCTCATATTGAACTCTACTTATCTCTGATCCTACTCTAGGATTCTACTGAATTGTTTTAGAGGGATCCTATGCAAATAGTGGGTGTTGTCACCAATGCATAGGTGGAGATTGAGATGGTGAGAGTTCAGTCTCAGGTTGAGGTTCTACTGAAGTAGAAGGATTTTTAGAAATGACTTCTTTATTTTTGATAAAATGACCATCTGGTCCCCTGTTCTTAGGTGGACTCATACAAAGTTTCAGATGAAGGTTTCTGAAGAAAACACTCTAAACTACTGTAACTAAGATTTCTTTAGAATAGGAAATTATAATGGCTACTCCCCGACAATGGTACCAAAATGTTGGGCAAAATATTGGTTAGTTTTTCTATGGTTCAATTAATTACCTCCATTTAATTGTCAACCTGGGGTAGCTCGTAGTCTTGTGAGCAATCGTGCAAAATCTATGCTTGCAATTCCTCCTTCGGAGATGAGTCCCTTGGATTATGGTTTGGGGGTGTTTTAATGTTCATTGAAGTTTATGTTTAAACCCATAATCCTATGCTAAGTCTAAGAAACAGGATTGAAAACATAAAAACTCTAAATAACTACCTTGTTGGAAATTATAAAAAATAGGGAAAGTGTTAGAAATAAATTAATCTATTAAAATAATTATAGAAAAATAGGGAAATAGGGAAGAAATCTATTGCAAGTGGGCCCACGCTTCCAGCAGGTTCTTCCCATGGTAGAATGTTCACCGGACGCTTAGAGAATACTTTTTACAAGAATAATGCAGGGATTTTTATTAACAGTTTGCAACTAGAAAATTACATAAAAAGTCTGGGGTCTTCTTCAGGGGTGGCCTGCATATTTATAAAGTATGCAGCCAACCCTATTACAATTTTAGAATGAATCAACGCATGATTCATTGTTACAGCTGGTTGCTTGAATCGGGAAAAATATCAGAATATCTCAGCGTATTCTATTTCTAGAATACGCTGATATTCGATTTACCCGATTTACAAAATAAATTTACGTAACAACTACAACATAGGTGATGAATCACCTTTGACATTATCCCTTGTTTGGTTATGATGCTAAAAATCCTTTCAAGTTGGTTGTCGACGCGTTCGCTCTGTTCTGCCGACCACAGAGTCGTGCTGAAGTTTGACGCTAACGGGAATCAGGCACCACGGTTGAAGAAGTCAGGAAGTAGGTGCCTTTCATTCATGAAGAAGAAGATTTCATGTACAATGGGAAGTAGGCTTTCCATCGTACAATAGGAAGTAGGCACCTTTCACCATACAACGGGAAGTAGGTACCTTTCATCATACAATGGGAAGCAGCACCTTTCCATCGTACAATGGGAAGCAAGCGCCTAACAGAAATCAGGCGCCTAACAGTTAGATGTCGAATGGAAGTCAGGCGCTTCAAAGGACTTGGTGCCTGACTTCGTGCCTTTTATCGATACTCTATAGATGTTTTCCCTTCATTAATTTGCAAGTGCCAGGTCCGAGTTGGACCTCGACGAAAACATGCCAAAATGCAATGATTTCCACTAAATCTACACAAATTACACTTAAAGACAAATATTAGAAAACATGCAAAATAAACTGTCAATTATATATATAATTTCCATAAAATATTTATATCTACAAGAATATATGCCGCACATTATGGGGAAAAGAGTACAAAAAATGAGCAATTATGTGGCTCATCAATCGATATTCCATTCGTATTCTTTCTGCCATCCCCACTGCATGAACCCCTCTCTACTCACAAAGTGGAAACCCTTGCTCACCACTTCATAGCCTTATCCCTCGATCTCCCTTTGCTTGTCAAACTGCCCTTGCTAGAAGACCCACCTTCCTCACCTCCACTCGCTACCCCATTTTTCCCCATTTGGGACCACCACCACCTTGTGGCATGCGTTCTCATTCCCCTTCTCCACATGTGGTGTTAAACCTAGATTATCACCAACCTTTTCTATATTAATTGCTATCCTCATCAGATTCATAACCCCCTTCATCACCTACCTCCACCTTATCTAGTTCTTTGATCAACATGATATCTGTTGACTTATATACTCTGCTACGGTATCCAAACTATCCTGATTATGTCCCATCACCTGTCCTTGATTTTATTACTTTAGATGATATATTTGAAACCCCCACAACTGTTGAATTTCTCCCAATGACACATATATTGCAATCCACAAATGCACCATTACCTTCCATTCCACCTCACCTACCATGGATTAATCATACAGATATTTATCTAGATGATGAATTCCAGCTCCCAGAATCCATCGATGACCTTCATGTCATCCCCATACCTGCCCAACTCCATGATAGTTCTCATATGCTTGTCAAGGATACCATTGAAGTTGACATTGGCAATGATCCAGACCACCCTCACATAGTTTACCTCATCGCTAGCCTATCTAAAGAACATATCCTTTATACCAATTTTCTTAGGTACTACATCAAGGTGTTTGCATGGTCCTACACAAATATGTCAGGCCTTGACCCATCATTAGTTGTACACAACCTTGTCCTGGATGACAATACCAAACTTGTCCAACAGAAGTTGCATCGCATGGAACCCACCATTGCTCTCATTGTTAAAGAGGAGTTACAGAAACTCATCGATGTGGATTTCATACAACCTATAGACTAACCTAAGTGGGTTTCAAACATGGTTTCCATTGGAAAACCCAAGGGGGTATCCACATTTGCACCGATTTTAGAGATCTCAACAATCTTGTCACAAGGATAATTTTCCACTCCCTAATATTGACACATTGGTCAATGCTACAATCAGACATGAAATAATGTCACTCATGTATGGTTTTTTTGGTTATAATCAAATTTATATCAATCCATACGACCAAAACAAGACCTCTTTCATGACCTCCTGGGGGACATTTTGTTACAAGGTCATGATTTTTGGCCTCAAGAATGTTGGGGCAACTTACCAATGTGCCATGGCCTGCATTTTCCATGATATGATGTACAAAACTATAGAAGACTACGTTGATGATCTCATCACCAAATCCAAAAACCATGGTCTACATATCGAAGACTTACATCAAATATTTGATCGCTTATTAGAACATTACGTCTAATTAAATTCTAAGAAATGTGTCTTTGGTTTTACCATTGGAAAAATATTAGGTTTCATTGTATCGCAAAAAGGCATTAAAGTAGATCCTACCAAATTCCAAGACATCCTTGACATGCCTCCCCCTACGAACCTCAAATAGTTACGTGACTTGCAAGGAATATTCAATCCATAAGGCCATTCATCACCCAAATTTTAGATAAGTGTTAACCGTTCAATAATATTTTATCCCATTCAAATGGGATGATAAATTTCAAGCCACCTTTTATGCCATCAAATCATACCTCACATCTCCACCCATCCTCATACCACCTCACCTAGATCATCCCTTCCACCTGTATATTTTTGCTATCGATGTTGCCTTAGGCACGCTTCTCACTCAAAAGAATGAACTAGAACAAGAGCAAGTTGTATATTATATTAGTCGTACATTAATTGATTACAAGACACAGTATGCTTACATGGAGAAAATTTACCTTGTTGTATTTACCACCCAAAAGTTGTGACATTACATGATTAACCATACTACCTGTTGTGGCTGATCCACAACACACCCCAAAATTGGGGACCCACCTTTTTTGCAGGCTTTCAAAGAAAATCTCAGTGACCCAGATGCTAAAAATCAAGAAAAAGGGGCAAAATTGCACAAGGAAGAAAAGTGTCACGATATCGCGACATGTCGCGCCATCACTGCCAAAAATGAAAAGTGTCACGAAATCGCGACATGTTGCTCCGTCGCTGCCGAAAAATGAAAAGTGTCGTGAAATCGCGAAATCGCGACATGTTGCGCGATCGCTATCGAAAATAAAAAAGTGTCACGAAATCGCGACATGTTGCTCCGTCGCGGCCCAGAGAGGAGAGAGAAAGGCAAAATGGAAAGGCGTAGCGAAATCGTGACATGTCACAAAATCGTGGGTCAAACCAGTCAAATAGGGCAAAGCAAAAAAGGCATCATGAAATCATGACAGGAAGCGGCAAACGGGGCATGAAGCAGAAAGGCGTAGCGAAATCGTGACGCGTCGCAAAATCGTGGTCAACGCAGTCAGCGGCAATAGGTGGGCGGAACCGTCGTGAAATCATGACGTGTTTGATTTTCATGGCTTGCAAGCGGGCGGAAGGCATGAAATAGAAAATGGTAGCGAAATCATGACAAAAATGAGCCAAAGGCTACAAGGCCCGATAGTGTAGCGAAATCGTGACGAAAATCGACACAAAGCTCATAAGCCAAAAATGGTAGCGAAATCGTGCAACTTTTGAGAAAGCGTGCCCGCTAGACAAAAACGTCGCGAAATCATGACAGAGATTGAGAACCATGCAGAAAGCCAAAAATGGTAGCGAAATCATGCAACTTTTGAGAAAGCGTGCCTACCAGATAAAAACGTCGCGAAATCATGACATAAAGCAACGAAAGAGCAAGAAGTGCAAAAACGTCGTGAAATCGCAACAGAAAGTAGCGAAAGAGCAAGAAGTGCAAAAACATCGTGAAATCGTGACAGAAAGTAGCGAAAGAGCAAGAAGTGCAAAAACGTCATGAAATCGTGATAGAAAGCAGCGAAAGAGCAAGAAGTGAAAAACGTCGCGATTTCGCGACAGGTTGCGGCCGAGAGTGTACGAAATAGAAAGGTGTCACGATTTCGTGACATGTCACGTTTTCGTTGGGCAAGAAGGCAAGAAGGTTGTTGGTCGAAAAACGTCATGATATCGCGACCTGTCTCATTTTCGTTGTGTTGGCAGAGGAACAAGCTGCATGCATAAAGATGTCGTGATTTACATGGGGCCATTACGAAACATGCTGGAAATGCAGAACACGTGGCATACAGGTGTCAGAGTTGCAGAAGCGTTACATGTAATAGAAAATTTTGAACGTTTCGGCATCGAGCATGAATCAAAAGCAACGAAAAGGTGAGGAATTTGAAACGACGCATTCTGGGAGGTGAAACGAAGTGACGTAGGGTGAATCGAAGAGCCGTATCAGTTAGTATAAAATCAGAAGCACAGATCGATACGAGGGTTGGAAATTGCTGCTAGCAGAGTTGCAGAGACAAGGGCTGCAAGCCATTCTGGGCTTGCACTTGGAGCAATTTCCTTCATTTGTTCTGGATTTGTTATACCTGGAACATTCTGTCATTGTAACTGATATACCATTTTAATACAGAAATACAGAGAGTTGGCATCTCATTGATGAGAAAGAAGGAGTCATTTTTGCATGCATGATTTAATGTTTATCTTCCCCTTTCAGATTTTAAGGTTTATAGATGGAGTTTAATGCGAGTTCTCTCGGTTGCTTCATGCGAACGCCTAAAATCTGAAATTACAGTAAAACCCTAGAAACCCGCACCTAGCTTATCAGGATTGTGCGAATGTGCAGATTCAATAGGTTAGGTTGCATGTAGAAAACCTCATTATCTTCGGTTTCATCGAATTGAGATGGCAGCATTCTGAGCGTAGTTTAGTTTACTATTCTTTGCATTTTCTTTTATTCACAATTCTTCATTTTATTTTTTGCATTTTAATTACTGTAATTTAAATAAATAACTGAAAATCCATCAAAGCTCAAGATCAAAACAAATTCATCTCTTAGATTTATTCACTTTGAGTCCATTGCAAATTCAAATTAAAATAAACCACAGTGCCCCTTGTTAACATCCACTTGCAACCCTAAGGTATTCCCAGCATTTAAATTGAACAACATCATTGGTAAACAAAGAACCAACATAACAGGAACCTTGGAGAAATTATTCTGTTATAATTTCTTTGCAAGCAGAGGATTTTGGGACTCAGATCCTACCGGAGAGTGTGCTTTCACAATTGGGTGAAAACACCACTCAACAGATTGGCGCTAGAAGGAGGGCCCGAATTGGTTTACTTTATTTTGATTTTCATACATGAGTAATATCTTTTTGATTTGATTTTGAAATCATCTCTTAAATATCACAAACAGCTAAACTGTAGCTTTTGTTTTTCTTTTGGTTGCAGGTTTTCTTTGAAATAACCGAGGGTTTCATCAGCAGAGTTGGACCCACCGCGTCGTATTGCGACCAGGTCCCAAACAACCGGGGAAACCATTTTTCATGACCTTACTGGTACTCCCAAGAATAAAACCAAGCAAGTCGTAAGCTTACCAGTCACAAAAGCCCTTTTTTCTCCAGGAACATCGAGTGGACCTACACCAGTGACATCAGTTGCCCCTAGTGTGCCTATTGTCAGTAATATTTCTACTGCTCTTGTAGGGTTGTCCTCATCGATTTTGAGTCAAATGGCTCAACCTCCAGCAGCTCCTTGGTATGGAGCTAACAATATTCCTTTGAACATTGCTGGGGATATCCATGAAATCCCCAAGAACATAGAAATATTTTTGCCTAAATACAAACCAGATGGCCTAAGAACAGCAGAAGAACATATCCAAGCCTATAGGGATGTTTTAATTAGGTTGCAAGTCCAGCATGAGGATGTGGCTTGCAGACTTTTCCCCATGAGCTTAGATCCAATAGCATATGAATGGTATATATGCTTACCAACTGGTTCAATCACTTCATGGACGCAAATGGAGAATGCCTTTGTTAATCAATTTAGGTCACCCTTGGATCCCGCAACCATTTACAATCAATTTATTACATGCAAAAGGGGCCAGGGGGAACCTATCAGAACATTTAATCAGAAATTCCAAAAGTGCTATAATAGAGCAGTTCGGCATTTTGCCATCGATCCCGCAGTGGCTTTGCAGATATATTTTGGGGCATTGGACCCCATGACAGCCATGTTTGCAAGACGAAATCCTCAAGTCACCATGCTAGCTCTAGCCTATAATGAAGCCATGACCATCGAGCAGCAAATGACACCACAGGGCTATGGGTTTCCCTAGATGCCTATGATGGGACAGTATGCTCCATATGGTCAAGCTCCCTTGGCAAATCAGATCATGGCACCGCAAATGCCAAGCATGAATGCCTTCCCATATCAGCAACCGTATCCACCAACACTTGCGTATGCACCCATTCCAATCCAACCAATTACATCCATTCCACCTGTTCCCGCATTTTTGCAGAATAGTCAATCGACTATGCAAGGAACCAGCCAAGTTAATTCTCAGGCTATAGTTCCTTTCCCAAATCCAACTCCGATTCAAAGTGTCAATCCATACGGGAATCAAATTCCTCAAAACCCGACCCAAATGTTGAATCAAGACCCCACCAATTACGCAAATCCAACGGGGGTTAACAACAATGTGATTCCACCGAAGGAGATTTATTCAGAGGTCGAAGAGCTCAAGAAAATAGTTCATAAGCTGAGCAATGACATGGTTCAGAAGCAGAAGTATGAATCCCATGCCCCTCACTCAAATCAAAATTTTAACAATAGAGGGAGACATTGGAACACAAAGCCAAACAATGGGGGAGTACCCGCTCCCATTGCTAATCAACTAGATACTTCTGCAGGACCTAGTCAATCCAATTCCCTTTTGAATCTTTCAGATTTGGCATGGGAAAGGGGGTGTAGGTTGCACAACACAAAAGAACACAATGAGAGGAATTGTCCTGAAATTGCTAGATACACTCATTGTCTTCAGGCACAAGTTGATGATTTGGAACTGGTATCAAATGAGGGTCCATCGCAACATCAAGATGATAACATTATGGTGATGGAAACTGTATATCATCAAGAAGGTGAGAGTGAGGAAGAAGAAGACAAAATTTTGGAACAGGAGGTGCAAGCTTTTCGAGATTTTAGAAAGGGGAATCATGGATACCATTTGAGAAGTAAATCTAAAGCCCCTAAAACCTCATCAACACCTCCAAACAACTCTATTCTTCCTCCGGATACTAAGGCAAATAATAATCCTCCTCCTCCACTCAAAAGAGAAATGTCTAATGACGTGCAGAAGATAGTCAAATTCGAAAAACCAAACTATGACATAGTGGAGGATCTAAAGAAGTCCAAATCTAGCCTTTCGTTCTTGGACGCGGCTAGATTGCTTGGCCAAAAGGAGGCGTTGATAAAAGCTCTGAACTCACCTGATCAAATGTGGAAGGGAAAAGGAGTTGAGTCCCATCTGATTTTACGAAAGGAGAGACGGGATGTCCCGCCATTCTTATTGACTCTAAGAATTGCGGGTAAGAATTTGCATAACTGTTTGGTGGACACGGGTGCCACGAGCAACCTCATGCCTTCGGAGATATGTCAAATGCTAGGTCTGCAACCTGTTTCATCCAAATGCAAGGTCCTGCAATTGGACCGATCAGAGGTAAATGTGGTAGGGACCCTATATGATGTCAAAATTCAATTAAATTCTGAACCCAGGGTCCAGCAGGTTGTCGACATTCTAGTTGTTAATATCCCAAGTAGATATGGAATGCTACTTGCGAGGGATTGGATGAAAACTCTGAATGGCTATTTTTCAACAGACTGCTCACATATGTGGCTACCCTGGAAAGGAATTGCAAATCAAATCAGAGTGGAAAATGAACCGAGGCTCAAAGAAATCATAACAAAATTTAACAAGCCGAATGAAGTTCAGTTTTTTGAGCCAGAACTGGGGGTTTATGCACTTGATGTTGAGGAAGCTACTGAAGAGCCTAAAGAGGAAACATGTCATGGTGGCTCTTCTGAGGAAAATGATTGCACATGGTTGCTCAGGTTCGATGGATCAAAATCTAGACAGGGAGCAGGAGCTGGAGTCGAGCTCACTGGTCCAGGAGGTAAACCATTATTGGCTGCTTACAGATTGCAATTTCCTTGCATGAACAATGTGGCAGAATACGAAGCATTGATCTTTGGTTTACGTCTAGCATTGAGCAAGCATGTTAAATGCTTGAAGGTTTTGGGAGATTCTGAGTTGGTAGTCAAGCAGATCAAAGGACAGTATACATGCCGTGACAGGAGACTGAGCCTTTATAGAACTAGGGTTATGGACCTCATTGAGGAATTCGACGCATTCAATATAGCCCTTATTTCTAGAAAAGGAAATCGAATAGCAGACTCTCTTGCAGTCATCGCGGGCATGTTAAACCCGGTTGATATAAAAAGGTGTAAAAAGTTCTCCATTGAATTGGTTCCTTGTCCATCAATACCCGATAATGTCAAGAATTTCCAGGTTTTTGAAAATGACAGACACATCTTCAAATTTGTCACGAACTCGGGTATTTTTGAAAATCAGGTGATTGATGAGGAGCAAAGGTGGCAAGATGAAACAGAAAACGAGAGTGAAACCGCATGTCAATCCAACAAAATACCTAAAGACGTGGTTTCATTGGAGAAAATGTTCGACGTGGGATACAAGACCAAGAAAGGAAAAAGGGTCCCACTCCCCAAAGATGCATGTGATTCAATTAATCTAGGGAGTGCAGACAATCCAAAGGAGGTGTACATTGCAAAGGCATGTACAGATGAAGAAAGGGGCAACATAATACAGGCATTGAAGCATTACATAGATTGCATTGCTTGGAATTACAATGAGCTGAAAACATACAACCAAGACATCATCACACATACCATTCCTCTGAAGCCAGACTCCAAGCCTTTTAGGCAAAGACAACGAGTTGTTAACCCGCTATTGGAGCCTTTGATCGAAAAGGAGGTCAAAATATTATTGGAAGCGAAGATCATATTTCCTGTTAGGCACTCAACCTGGGTTGCTAACCTCGTTCCAGTAAGAAAAAAGAGTGGAGAGATTAGGCTGTGCATAGATTTTCGAAATCTTAATAAAGCCTCTCAAAAGGATAATTATCCATTGCCTTCAATTGATGAAATTCTACAAATGGTAAATGGATCTGAAATGATGTCCTTTCTTGATGGGTATTCTGGATACAACCAAATTCTTATACATCCAAATGACAGGATGAAAACAGCCTTCACCACCAAGTGGGGGACATTTGCATATAAGAGAATGCCATTTGGACCGTTAAATGTTGGTGCAACATTTCAACGTGCCATGGATTATGCATTCAAAGGGCTTATAGGCAAATGTATCATCGTGTATGTGGATGATATTCCAAGTATTCTCAAAGAAGAGAGAAGACCATGTCAAAGATTTGAAGAAAGTGCTCCAAAGATGCAGAGAACATGGAATTTCCTTAAATCCCAAAAAGTGCATTTTCGAAGTAACAGAAGGAAAATTGCTTGGTCACATCATTTCAAAAGAGGGCATATCCATTGATCCAGAAAGGATACAAGCTATCCAAAATTTACCTCTCCCAGGTAGTAAAAAAGAACTGAGATCTTTCTTTGGGCAGGTTAATTTTGTGAGGAAGTTTATCTCGAGCTTTGCTGAGATAGCCAAACCTCTGAACAAGATGCTCAAGAAAGATGTAGAGGTCAAGTGGAACGAGGAAAGTAGGGTGGCCTTTCAGAACATAAAAGATGCCATTTCCAGAGCCCCTGTCCTCATAAGTCCAGACTATTCTAAGCCTTTCTATATTTATGCTTTCGCATCAGAACACTCTTTCGCGAGTGTCTTAACCCAAAAAGGTGAGGATAGTGCTGAAAACCCCATAGCATTTTTAAGTGCCCCTCTAAAAGATGCTCAATTAAGGTATTCAATCCTTGATAAGCAGATGTACGCACTTTTCAAAACGGTGAAAAAATTTAGGCATTACATTGTGCACAACAAAGTTATTGCCATCGTGCCTGACTCTGCTGTTAAGACCATGTTTTTACAAAACGAACTAGGTGAGAAAAGAGGGAAATGGATTTCCACCATCCAAGAATTCGATCTCGAAATCCAACCTATGAAACTAGTTCGAGGACAGGGACTGGTGAAGGCGATCGCTGAAAATAATCCGCAAATAACATGCCAATACTCGAATACAGAATACATTGCTAAGGATGACTGGTATGTTGATATTGTGCAATTTTTATTGAATGGTAAGTGTCCTTCTAATCTGAATTCAACCCAGAGAAGAGCTTTAAGGCTTAAGTCTATCAATTATCTGATGAAATCTGGTGTTCTTTACAGGAAGAATCATGAAGGGATCTACCTGAGGTGCCTGAACAAAGAAGAAGCTGCCAGGGTGTTGCAGGAATTTCACGGGAAACATGGAACTGGTCATGGTGCAGCGAATGCTACAACGCATCAAATCCTGAGAGCAGGATACTACTGGCCCCACATTTTCAAAGATGCACATGCCCATGTACGATCTTGTCATATCTGTCAAGTGGCTGCCAATAGAGAAAGAAATGCAGCCATGCCATTACAACCTGTAGTTGAAATGAGACCATTTGCACAAGTGGGGACTAGATTTCATTGGGGTTATTAACCCAAATTCTTCTGAGTCTCATAAATTCATATTGACAACTACAGACTACTGTACAAGGTGGACATAAGTGATTCCTACTAAACATGCCACCACAGACATTGTAATAAAATTCCTTGAGGACCATATTATAACAAGATTTGGAATGCCCGATTCTATTGTCAGTGACAATGGTAAAGCTTTTATTTCTACACAATTCGCAGATTGGGCATATGACAACAAAGTGAGCTTAAAATTTGCATCCAATTATTATCCTCAAGGAAATGGTTTGGCCGAATCTTCAAATAAAAATTTGTTGAATACCATTAAGAAGTTGTTGGAAAAGAACCCTCGGGATTGGCACAGCCAATTAAAGTTTGCCCTTTGGGCAGATAGGACCATAGTAAAGGAATCCATAGGGAATACTCCCTATCATTTGGTCTATGGGCAAGACCCGATATTTCCTGCAAATTTGAAGTTGCAGACCTTGCATTTCATACAAGAGTACTTGGGGACAGATGATCAAGTTGAAGCCAAGTTAAGTCATTTGCTGCACCTTGATGAAAAGAGAGAAGAAGCCATGAATCACATGAATAAACACCAGGAAGTTATCAAGAGATGGTTTGACAGAAGGGCTAAAATCAAGTCCTTCAGAATTTCAGATTTGGTATTACTATGGGACAAAAGACATGAGGAAAAAGGGAATCATCAAAAGTTTGATTGTCTTTGGTTGGGCCCCTATCAGATTTCAAAAATTCTCGAAAAAAATACCTTCAGGCTAAAAACTTTAGAAGGGAAAGATTTTATGCTACCGGTTAATGGGCAGATTTTAAAGCATTATTTTAGCCCTTAGGTTGTGAGATTTTGATGTTATTCTTTTCGGTTTTGGTGGAGATTTTCAGATTTTGTTTTCATAGTTTAGGATTGTTAGTCTAGTTAGGATTTAGGTTGTGGGTTTGATTTCAATTGACATGTTTTGTTTATTTTTATAAAAAAAAAAAAAAAAAAAAAAAAAAAAAAAAAAAAGAATAAAATTGAGATGTCAACTTATGCTTAGGACTAGGAGAATATGAAATATTGGAATTGTCTTGTAAAAGCTCCACAAGTCACACAAACATTTTAAGTTATATCGTTTGAAACTTGTGATGCATGAAGTAGTCAGTTTTGTATGGCAAATAATTTCATCTGCAATTCAAAGATAATGCATTCATGTCACATCTCACTTTACATATACATTCCATCTTAGTTGCATATGCATCTTAGGTACAAATCATTAAAGTATGTCAAATCCTCTTAGGGTTGTGTTATAACATAAATGTAAGAAAAATCCTAAGGTTGGAAACCGAGTCTTGAGATATCTAGAACCAAGCACGTCTTATACATTAAAAAGGATCTTGAGCAAAATGATCAAAACCTAACTTGGAAGAAAAGGTTGGGCGAAAGAGGTTTTTCATGTCTATCCTATTATGCAACATGATCCTTAAAACAGTGGTTTTGACCACTTCCATAAAGCTTAAAGCCTAAAATCAGAGTAGTAAGGATAGGGTTAAATCCTCATCAAACTTAGGTTGAGGATCCAACTCCCCAAAGCTTTGATTTGACCTACATGGAGTAGTAAGGATAGGGCATAAATTCTCATCTCGCTTAGGTTGAGAATCTGATTCCCCAAAGCTCTTATGTCTCATTTCATAATAAGTCTTGGATTGGAAGGATCGTACTACTTGTCCTCTCGCAAAGGATGGGTAGTCATCCCCAAGGTCTAAGCAATAAATTAATATTTTCCATTTTTATCCAAATCTTGGATTGGAAGGATCGTACTACATGTCCCTAGCAAGGATGGGTAGTCATCCCCAAGGTCCAAGAAGTAAAAAAATTAATTTTTCCCATCTCATATTTATTTTGGATTGGAAGGATCATACTACTTGTCCTCTACAAAGGATGGGTAGTCATCCCCAAGGTCCAAAGAAATGAAGATAAGTTTTGGATTGTGGGGTTAAGTGTGCCCATGCATGGCAACATGTCTTGTCTAAAAAACAAGACCACTGATTGTCCAAAGGGTTAGACTAGCATGACCATTTCTTCCATAATTGGTTAAATTATTTTGCTCAAAGTGAGGTAATGAACTCTAAATCGGAATAGTAAGGATAGGGTTAAACTCCCATCTTGGTTAGGTTGGGAGTCTGATTCCCCAAAGTTCTGATTTCACATTCACTTGCACATGGGTTCAAGATAGTAGGGACTCATAACCAACTTTGGGATATAATAAAACAATTCATTAGTGGATCCTAAGAGGGTTTGGCAATCTTGAATGTTTGTACATGATACTAGAAGAAGGACTATGCCTTTTATAAAAGCAAAATCTCCTAGCATATTCATTAGGTTACACAAATCATTCACAATCTCACATGCATTCATGTAAAACTGACAATGGAATGTTGATCAATTTCAAACGATAGGGAATGAAATTCATTGCACACACTGAGCTAATACTTGATGATTCTGATGATTCATGTACTTCTGATCTTTGGGCATTTGTTTATATTGCTTATGTGCTAACACATGTTTTCGAGTTTGTATATGTTTCAGGTTGGGTTCTCACTAAAATGCTCAAGAGCATTTGACAACAGAGTCACCATTTGTTGTGGCTGATCCACAACACACCCCAAAATTGGGGACCCACCTTTTTTGCAGGCTTTCAAAGAAAATCTCAGTGACCCAGATGCTAAAAATCAAGAAAAAGGGGCAAAATTGCACAAGGATGAAAAGTGTCGCGATATCGCGACATGTCGCACCATCGCTGCCGAAAAATGAAAAGTGTCACGAAATCGCGACATGTTGCTCCGTCGCGGCGAAAAATGAAAAAGTGTCACGAAATCGCGACATGTTGCGCGATCGCTGCCGAAAATGAAAAAGTGTCACGAAATCGCGACATGTTGCTCCGTCGCGGCCCAGAGAGGAGAGAGAAAGGCAAAATGGAAAGGCGTAGCGAAATCGTGACATGTCGCAAAATCGTGGGTCAAACCAGTCAAATAGGGCAAAGCAGAAAAAACATCATGAAATCGTGACAAGAAGCGACAAACGGGGCACGAAGCAGAAAGGCGTAGCGAAATCGTGACGCGTCGCAAAATCGTGGTCAACGCAGTCAGTGGCAGCAGGTGGGCGAAACCGTCGTGAAATCATGACGTGTTTGATTTTCACGGCTTGCAAGCGGGCGGAAGGCATGAAATAGAAAATGGTAGCGAAATCATGACAAAAATGAGCCAAAGGCTACAAGGCCCAGTAGTGTAGCGAAATCACGACGAAAATCGACACAAAGCTCATAAGCCGAAAATGGTAGCAAAATCGTGCAACTTTTGAGAAAGCGTGCCCGCCAGACAAAAACGTCATGAAATCATGACAGAGATTGAGAACCATGCAGAAGGCTGAAAATGGTAGCGAAATCATGCAACTTTTGAGAAAGCGTGCCCACCAGACAAAAATGTCGCGAAATCATGACAGAAAGCAGCGAAAGAGCATGAAGTGCAAAAATGTCGTGAAATCGTGACAGAAAGCAGCGAAAGAGCATGAAGTGTAAAATTGTCGCGAAATCATGACAGAAAGCAGCGAAAGAGCAAGAAGTGCAAAAACATCATGAAATCATGACGAAAGAGGAAAGGAGAAGTGAAAAACGTGCGATATCGGATAGAAGTGCGAAAGGCAGAAGTGAAAAACGTCACGATTTCGCGACAGGTTGCGGCCGAGAGTGTACGGAACAAAAAGGCGTCGCGATTTCGCGACATGTCACGATTTCGTGACATGTCGCGTTTTCGTTGGGCAAGAAGGCAAGAAGGTTGTTGGCCAAAAAACGTCGCGATATCGCGACCTGTCTCATTTTTGTTGTGCTGGCAGAGGAACAAGCTGCATGCATAAAGACGTCGCGATTTACATGGGGCCATTACGAAACATGTTGGAAATGCAGAACACGTGGCATACAGGTGTCAAGAGTTGCAGAAGCGTTACATGTAACAGAAAATTTTGAACGTTTCGACATCGAGCATGAATCAAAAGCAACGAAAAGGCGAGGAATTTGAAACGACGCATTCTGGGAGGTGAAACGAAGCGACGCAGGGTGAACCGAAGAGCCGTATCAGTTAGTATAAAATCAGAAGCGCAGATCGATAAAGGGGTTGGAAATTGCTGCTAGCAGAG
Source organism: Wollemia nobilis (assembly GCA_028583015.1). NCBI lineage: Eukaryota > Viridiplantae > Streptophyta > Pinopsida > Araucariales > Araucariaceae > Wollemia > Wollemia nobilis. The sequence goes on along the minus strand of JAQPPZ010003260.1, from coordinate 6,337,169 downwards.
TTGCAGAGACAAGGGCTGCAAGCCATTCTGGGCCTGCACTTGGAGCAATTTCCTTCATTTGTTCTGGATTTGTTATACCTGGAACATTCTGTCATTGTAACTGATATACCATTTTAATACAGAAATACAGAGAGTTGGCATCTCATTGATGAGAAAGAAGGAGTCATTTTTGCATGCATGATTTAATGTTTATCTTCCCCTTTCAGATTTTAAGGTTTATAGATGGAGTTTAATGCGAGTTCTCTCGGTTGCTTCATGCGAATGCCTAAAATCTGAAATTACAGTAAAACCCTAGAAACCCGCACCTAGCTTATCAGGATTGTGCGAATGTGCAGATTCAATAGGTTAGGTTGCATGTAGAAAACCTCATTATCTTCGGTTTCATCGAATTGAGGTGGCAGCATTCTGAGCGTAGTTTAGTTTACTATTCTTTGCATTTTCTTTTATTCACAATTCTTCATTTTATTTTCTGCATTTTAATTACTGTAACTTAAATAAATAACTGAAAATCCATCAAAGCTCAAGATCAAAACAGATTCATCTCTTAGATTTATTCACTTTGAGTCCATTGCAAATTCAAATTAAAATAAACCACCAGGCCCCTTGTTAACATCCACTTGCAACCCTAAGGTATTCCCAGCATTTAAATTGAACAGCATCATTGGTAAACAAAGAACCAACATAACAGGAACCTTGGAGAAATTATTCTGTTATAATTTCTTTGCAAGCAGAGGATTTTGGGACTCAGATCCTACCGGAGAGTGTGCTTTCACAATTGGGTGAAAACACCACTCAACACTACCTACATCGTGGCCTGTGATAACCCACTTCGCTACATGATGGGTAAGAGCTACCACAATAGTCGAACAACCAAATGGATCATGCTTCTCACAAAATTTGATCAAATTAATCAATCAAAAATCCATCAAAGGCCAAGTCATTGCTGATCAATTAGATGAGGCCCCATTACCAAGTGATGCACTATTGCTTATCCAACTTCCATATGACTTGTCTTTCATATAAGTGAAACTAAAGAGCTAGTAGAGCCTAAATCAACTACTAAATTGATAACATTATTTGATGGTCCCATTGCACACATGTTGGGGGTGCAAGAATAGTCTTTTTCACACCATAAGGGGAGCTTCTCCCATTTTCCTTCAAATTAGGCTTTCCCTACACCAACAATAATGCTGAGTACAAAGATCTTATCCTTAGCTTAAAGTAAGCAATTTCAATGCACATCCAATGCTTGGACATATACGGTGACTCCCTCCTCATTGTAAACCAAATCAAGGAAGAATGACAATGTCGTTGCTTGGTATTACAATAATACAAACAGGTAACCAAAAACTTGTTGGCCCAATTTGAGTGGTATGACATCACTACTACCCCATGATCCACAAATCGTTTCATCGATACCATGGCCTCGCTAGGCTCACTCATTCTACAAAATCTACTTTATGACACAACTCATGTGTCCATCCACACCCTTTTCCATTCTTCTATTTCCAACAATCTGTATTCTCATGATGATGGCATCAATATCGTCGAATCTCATCCACATGACCCATGGTTTTCCCAAGTTAAGGATTACATTAAGCTCGACATTCTCCCACCTAATCTAAATCATACTCACAAATGGAATTTTAAATTGCGTGCCATTCACTATACATTGCTAGGCGATATCCTCTACAAGCAAAGTTATGATGGTGTTTTATTGCATTGTCTTGAACCTTTCAAAGCCCAACACATTACCTAAGAGGCTCATGATGGTACTTGTTGCGGACACTTCAGTGGTATGGCCATTACCAAACACATTCTATGAATGGGCTATTATTGGTCCACAATGGAGCATGACTACTATGATTATGTCAAAAAGTGTGTTGAATGACAACATCATGCCGATCTTACACATTTGCCTTCTCAGGCTTTGCAACCCATTCAATCAATATGGCCCTTCTCACAATAGGGTTTGGATCTCATTAGCAAAATCACACCTGCCTCATCTACCAATCATAAGTTCATTATCACTGCAACCGAGTACTTCACAAAATGGGTTGAGGCCATCCCATTAGTGCAAACGATTGGTCCCAAAATTATTGATTTCATCACTCAACACATCATTTGTCATTTTGGCATTCCATCCAAAATCATCATTGACAATGACACTCCATTCAAGAACAAGAATGTTCATGCACTATGTGAAAAATTCAACATCCAACATAACTTCTCTACTCCATACTACCCACAGGGTAATGGCAAAGTGGAAACTACAAAAAAAACCATTTACGCCATTCTTCACAAAATTATTGCAAAATTACACTATTATTGGTACAATAAAATGCCATTAGCCCTATGGGCCTACCATACCAATATCCACACTCAAATTAGGGTAACCTCATTTTCCCTTGTATATGGCACCGAGGCCATCATGCCCTTGGAGCTTGAAATACCAACCTTGTGGGTCTCCATGAAATAATTTATTGATGATGATACAACTCGTCAGGCTTGGCTTGATCAATTGACCTTATTAGATGAACGTCGCATTCATGCTATTGAACACATGAGTTTATTAGGATCATTTTCGACGTGCCTACAATTCCAAGGTACACCAACATGAATTCCAAGTCGAAGACTTAGTACTCAAATAAAACCAATAAATTACTAGCCAACCGCACCATCTACATGACAAATTTACACCCAACTAGCTAGGCCCTTACATGGTTACTCAAAATTTTGGATATGGGGCATATCACTTGGCCACATTGGAAGGTATTGTTGAACTTGAGTCCATTAAAATTATTAATCTGCAAGTATTTTATGCCTAATTGTAGGCATTGTAGATCATCACCACTTGTATATATGTATATAATTAAAAAAAAATCAATCAAATCACAATCAATCCACACAAAAACAACATCATCATTTTTGGTATTCTGTGGCATTATTCAACTTGCATTTAAATTTATATTTGCTTCATCTATCTCATTATTTTCTTCCCCCTTCTCCCATTCTTCTATAGTGAATGTTGTATAGTCACACTTCGAGTAGCTACATACCTTTCATTCCCCCCTCCCCCCTTCACCTTTTTATTTTTTTATTTTCCTTCTCTTCTCTTTCTTATCTTCTTTTCTTCTAGTTACCCATCAATGTTGTATGGTCATGCTTCGAGCGACTACATACCTTTGATAGGTTTCTTTTCTTCCTTCTCTTATATTCTTTTCCTCTAGTTACTCATCAATGTTGTATGGTCATGCTTCGAGCGGCTACATACCTTTGATAAGTTTCTTTCTTCTCTTCTCCCTCTTTTCTCTCCCCTTATTTCTTCACTATTTTATTTATTTCTATCATCCATTACACTCTCACCCCATTCTATTGTCTATAACACTGGGGCAACCTTGCACATAAATTATTGCTTTTTGCATCCATATAGGCATATGTACATAATCATTGTAAATACCATGCTTGGGGAATTAAACATGCACATGCTAGCATACCAGTGTGATGCCCAAACCCATTTTTAGGAGATAGGATTATTGAAATGTTTTGAGTGCTTCACCCATAAACAGTTATATAATCAACCACCATACAGAGTTGACACATTTCAAAAATATTTCTAGACTTCCCTTGGTTACCTTGCTCTCATTCTTGGGTTTACTAGCACATCCTACACATTAATTACATTTTAGAAATAAGACCGGCTACACTACATGTCGACTTATGCTTAGCAAAAATCACTCTACTCATCATATAATTCACATTATTCCTATCGAATTGAAGGATTGAAAAAAGGAAAAGTTACACAAGAAAGGGAAAAATGATGAAAACAAAAGACAATGCCCACAAAAAAAAAGAACAAAAAAAGAGAGAAAATCATCATATAGAGGTAGAAAATAAAATCCAATTCCTTAAGAGTATTATCAAAAGGCTTGAATCCCTACATTCCTTAGGTCTTTACTGATGAGCTAGCTTACCGACTAAGTTACCATGCAATTACAAACCATCCTTTTTCAAAATGGTAAAATGAACATCACTTTACACACACAAATCCAGGATTGAGGTCTTGTTTACCAAGATAGCCTAGAACCTATTCAAGAGGTCTTCTCAATTAGTCAATGGGTTTGATTACTTACCAACTATAGTGTTTGAATATCTTCACTACAGTATTCATATCCAACTTCCTTGAAAAAGTAGAATGGATTACATAATATGACTATCGCAATGATGCAAATGCTATCCCTAAGAAACCCATTTACATTTTTTGCATTATCATATTATGCATACCCATTTTATATCCCATCTAATGTTATTTCATATTTATTTTAAGCATTTCACCATTCCATTCACATGTAATTATTTATTACCACATCTACATTAATCATGCATCACCATAAGCAAAAACAAGCAAACACATAAATGCAAATAGATATAAAGGTCATAGAATATCATATGTACACACACACACACACACACACACACACACACACACACACACACACATATATATATATATATCAAAACCAACACCATAAGGCTACAATAAAATATGTGGGCCCTTGCGGGTATATCATCACATATCCATGTACATACACCACCATAAAAAATGCCATACGACTATAATAAGGAGTGTACCCTCATAGGCACATCTCCCCAAAAAGAATATACTCATCCTGAGCACCTACAAAAATTTAAATATCGTCAACCACTCTGCCCCCACAACCCTATCATGACTACTACCATGTAGGACTCTCACCAATCCCCTCATCCATTGGAGCCTATTCCCCATCATCAATGATGCCTCCACCCATACTGCCACTACCTGTGATGACTCAGCCTCTCCAACTCCTGCTCCCCATGATACCCCCACTTGCACTGGTGGTACCATCCTCATCGATGCATATGACATCGTAGGTGACACTGCCTTCTGGCCCATCCGACCAATCGATGGCATGCTCCATTGAATCCTCTCTGCCTGAGGGTGCAACAAGGAGAGAGACCTAGAGTATGTTGGGATAGGTATCCCATGAACCATTAGCTCACTCTTTGCCCTCATCCACTTGGTAGCCTACTTCATGTTGGCTGCCATCAACCTCTCATTTCTCCTTGTAGCTGTGTCACCTCCCTCTATGTCACCTCCATCTATGGCACTACATCTCCCAGATGAGAAATCTCCTACTCCACACACTCCCTCGCATGCTATGCATCCTACATGGTTTTCTTGAGCTCCATCACCCTCGCTAAATGGTATGCCCTCACGACCTCAGTCTCAACTCAGGCTGCATCTAAAAGTCCTTGGAGATACTCCACAAAATAAATCATCTCATTACACTCCCTGTGTGCTATAGACCGCTCGCCCCTCATAATATCCACCTCCTCTAGGATAGCATCTTACTCATCCCTCATCCTATACCACTCTAATATGAGTGCATCTTGCTCCTCCACTACCCACTATGCCCTCACCCTCACCTCATATCTCTCCTCTAGAGTGTCTCATAGGTAAGCCTCTAGCTATCACACCTCTACTTACAAAAGTGAGCGATCACTCACCCAATCCAACTTTGTGTCAATAAGCTTATCCCTAAGCCTCTTGATCTCCTCCTATAGTTGGTGTACCTCATCCTCCTCACTCAAATAATCACCCAACTCCATATCAAACCCATACTCCTCCACCTATACATCCTTGATGACATCCATCATGGGTGTCTCGTCCATGGTTGCCACACCCTCCCTAATATCTTCACATCCCTTCATCAATGGACCAATGCCTTGGTCACTCACCAATTGATCATGCTCATCCTAATGCGACTTCACATGCCAAATAAGACTGTCCAACTCGATCTCCTCTTCCTCCCCCAACTCAAGTGATCTCTCCTCATCTTGTACTCCCCCATGTCTTGGTGATACTACCCTCACCCCACCTGGTATATCCCTATCCGATAGCACCCCTGCTACCTCTACCCATCCATTAAAAACACCAAGCACTGGCACCCATACTTGCATTACCCACCACACATCAAAATCAGGTATCATCCTAACATCATCTACATATAGAATTACCATGGTATCATCAGGTGTTAAATCTAATGGAGGAAAAACTGGCTTAGGTCCTGTATCCCTCTCAACATGATAAATCACAATAGATGGCTCAAGTCTATCCTACCACAATTTAAACTACTAATGTACACATGAAAATGGAAAATACTCAATCTACGATCTATACTTCCCCACCACCCATCACCCTCACCTCACCTAAATCAACTAGTCTGCATCCTCTATCTAACTGGGTGCCCATATCCATGGCATCCACTTCATTGACTCAGCCTGCAAGCTGCCCAACTTTTCACAGTGAAACATAAGGTCTCCCTCCTGCACCTTACTCATTAGAACCTCCTAATTAACCCTCCATCACATCACATATGGCACATCCTTACCATCATGGGTGTGAGCATCATACAACAAGTCTCTCAGTTGCAAAATTAGGATATTCTTCCATACCCAAATATGAAGTAGTGGGCTCACAATAATCCCCATCCTGTATGTCCTCACAACTACATGAAGCTCTCTATATACCTATGCTAGCAATCCAGGTGCTCATGCATATAAAATTATCCTATCCACCATATCACACACAATCCCCATCATATTCTAGGGAAATATCACCCCTGAAGTGTCAGGCAATACATGACTCGCTATCAAAAGCATCACCATGGCATAACAATTAGACAAGTAATGCTTACACCAATACTTAACATAATCTATGCAACCCTTCGCATCCATCCGTTTCCACCACCATCTGAATATCCTCTTTAGAATGCCATCCCTTAGGTTCTTATCCATGGCCATGATCGCAATACCATCTATTTGATAGTCAATAAATATGATAGATATACTACAACATCATAGTCATCTCTCTCATTAAAAAATTAAAGGTGTTCCTATCTGGATCCCACCTCTTACACAATGCTAATATATATGCATGGTTCACATGAACTTTGCGCATCACCCACACACCATACAATCCAATTTCCCATAGCCACTTACCATCCTTGGGTCGTGTATCGCTCCAAATTTTTCACACCCTTACCTTCAGGCTATAGGATCCGTGCCCGAAAGGGGGATGTGAAAAGGATGGCGTGGTACCTCATACTGAGAGGCCTTGCGAAGGTCCCGCCTCTCGGGGGAGGTGTATTATGGTGATTTTTTGACGGATGGTGGGTTCACCAAGAAACATTTAATGGCAGTTTCCACGCCTAGGTTGGGAATGTGTTTGATGTGTTCGGTTTTAGCCTTAAGCATTCAAGTCCTAGGTTTGGCCAAAATGCGTCTAAGCTATTCTATATGAAGATGCAGATTAAATGAATACAAAAAATAGAATTAAGACAGAAAATAGAGAAATTAAGCAATATTAAAAGAAAATACCTGATCCGGATGTCTGATGAAGATTCTGATTCTTGAAGCAGTCAGGATCATCTGGAATTCGACAGAATCGTCTGAGATCTGACAAGATCGTCTGAGATCTGACAAATTCATCAGAGACCTGCAAACAAAGAAATAGGTGCAAAACACAAAAAATGCAACTATGCTAACAGAGGGAAACAATGTAAAATGATAGCAATAACATTAACATGATAATAATGAACAAAATACGAGTGTACTATGATGATTTAATGACAATTGATGACTTAATTATGCATTTAAAGCTACATGGGTGAACTCCAAAATGCAAGATAGCATAAAATATCAAATAAACTAGCTAATTGTAGAATAAAACAACAGAGAAAAGATGAAGAAATGCAAACTTTGGGCACTGATTGCCTCAATGTTGACTGCAGTCAAAATCGTCTCGCATTGGTATGAAATCGTCTCTGATTCGACAGGATCACCTCCGATCTGAACAGGATCATCTGCGACGATGTAAGCTTGCTCCGGCTGAAAAACACTAAGGTACCTACAACAAAATTGGTATAGAACTAATGCAAATATCAATTTAGGATGTTTTAACGTGTGTGAAGTCAAGTTACAGAGAATTTCAGCCGGGGGGGTGCTAAGGGAAGGGCTTAGGATTAAATAGGCTTAGGAGGGAGGTTAGGAGGTTGGAGATCATCCCTATTTGGGAGATCTCCAATGGGGAAGGGTCTCTAATGGCAGACACGCTTCGTCCGGGATTAGAGACCTGTTGGAACAGAAGCTAATTGTGAAAAATTAGTTTAGGGACAAGATTGTCTGGACGTCCTAGCCCAGAAAAAATCGTCAGATCTGGGGCGATATCGTCTGATCGACGACGATATCGTCAAACGGTCAAAACAAACTCTAAAAATGGCATGGAAAAGGGGGAAACGGATTACACGACGGTTAACGGGCGGTTTGGGAGGTTAAAATTTGAATTTGAATTATTTACTAGAGTAATTGTAATTATTAAGATTTCACTGCACCAATTTTAGGGTGCTACATTTTGCCCCCTCTTTAGCAAATTTTTCGAAGAAAATGCGTTAAAGATGAGTTCTTCTCGATTTACGAGAAAGCAAAAATTATTCCCATTTTTAGGCGACGATTCTTGGTCGAATCGTACGACGACTTACTATGGTGCCCCTCTCCGTGTTTTTACCCAAATCGAACGTTTGAGGTAAAAACATGGAAAAGCATGGGTATTGCCCAAATCTTTTTATCGGACATTATACTACCGAGATGGTTCGAAGGAGGAGATATTACCACTTCGACTAACATCGGGTGATCAGGATTGGGTCGTCAAGGACTTCATCCCGATCCATGACTAGGACTCGTAGTACCACTCATACTGCGATGGGGCCACCTCGTCCACCTCAGGGTGGGGGAGGAGATGAGGCTGAGAGCTCGAGGGGTTCTCGAGGCTAGCTACTACAGATTGTATTGCACAAATTGATATATAGTATTTACTATTTTTGATAGAGGATTGAGTATGCCGAGGTACAGATTGTGGCATACCGATCCAATTTTGATATGATGTATATATATTTGTGATATATATAGATGAGATATTTTTTGATCATATGACTTGTCTTATGTGTTTGTATGATGCTTTAATGTTTGAATTATTTGCTGATTGGATTGAGGATTCATGTAATTATGTCATTTTGAAATATTATAATTTTGATGTCATGCTGTAAGATTTTAAATGAAATAATCTGATGTAACAAATTGGTTGTTTGTGATGTAATGTGATAAAAGATAAAAAGAGACTTCTAACAATAATTTCAAAGGACATTGTCGCTATTATAGACCATTTCATGGAGTCGCCGCTCACTCGGTCGTCAAGCTAATCCCAGTATAGAAATATTGTTAAAAAGTAAAAGAGTGCTTAAGAGACTGTCTTAAGACTTTGGTGCAATGGTGCAAATGATGATGATGATGGTTTGTTTTCAGATTTTCATAAAAATAATATGCATGAAATAATGTTAAAATGATTTTTGCTAGGCATAAATTCCTAAGTGTGATAAATTTTTTGGATAATTCCCTAGGAATTATACCATCATTGCAAAATTGAAGGTTGACATAATGACATGAAATAGTGATAATGTGCATGCTGTTTAAAAGCATAATTTGTGTAACATAATGATTTAAGTCATATGTTTTTCATGATTTTTAAATAAATGGGGAATAAAAATTGTTACAATGGTTTGCGCTAGGCATAGAATATGTAGGTATAGACTTATACCATCATCGTGAAAATCCAAAAAATAGATAGTTTTATTGCATGGTTGATTTTTAATAAACAGAAAATATGAAGATGAGGACTTGCGCTAGGCATAAAATTCCAATTTTGGTTTTAGAACTATACCATCGTCGTGAAAGTCGATAATATATATATATGTTTTGATTGTATGGTTTTGAAAGAAATTTTGATTTTTCTATTATGCATGTAGTTGTCTTTATACTAAACAACTGTACTTTAAAGAAGAAAATGAATTATTCCAAACAATTTTGCAAAAAAAAATATTTCAAAGTATCTTAAAGACAAAAGTTAGATTTATAAGGAATCCCATGTGCATATGTGAGTTCATTTCCAATCTTGATTTATCATAATGATACACAAAATCTCTCAAATATAAAATGTGTGTGCAATTGCTATGTTCGTTTACCGGTTTTGAGCAAGATAATATGATACAAGTGATTTGAATAAACCAAATAAGTGTTCATTAACCATGATGTAGATGCATATAACCATACTAGACTACTATGTAAGTTGGATTATCAAGAGCTAGCTAATCCATAAGCAGACATAGGTCTGTACAAAAGAAGGTCGCTAATGTGACAGACATATCGCCACGCTAGGAGTTACCCAAGGCCAAGCAGGTTGGGCACAAACCACCTGTTATGGGGCTTACCTCACAGTTTTCGAATAATTGAGAATTCTAGGGATTCAAGCTCATCAACCCTTCTTTTCTTTTCAAAGGGTAGGGAAAGGGATTTTATTGCTTTTGCTTTTTGCTTTCTTTTGCTTTTCTTTTTGCTTTTCTTTTGTATTTTTGCTTGATTTTTGCTTGGAACATTGCTGTAATGATATAAAATAACTTTGTTTTTCTTTATTTTTCTCTTTTTCTTGAACTTTGCTTTTTGTTCTATGCTAGGGATACTTGCTCGGATTAGCTGTAGAGCAAGGGATTTTTATTTTGGGTAGGGGTGAGCTTTTCCTTTTGCCAATTCTCAAAGATTCTAGACCATGTGCATGATAGGATAGCAGGGGAAACTTTTCGCTCAAGAAACCACTTCTACTATGTAGCAAAGCATGGAAATTACAAATATAATCATTTTATTGTGAAAAGATGTGCTTGGTTTAAGTAAATAACAAGATCAATTCTCTATGCTCAAACTTTATTTAATTGAATTTTGTGGACTTTGATATAAGAGAGATTAGTAATCATGCCAGATAAAATCAAGATATTTATTTTTGTGTTTGTGAAAGTGAGGGATTCCAAATAAATGCTAATTTATCCAAAATAATTTGAAACATATAATTGCAACATTTGTAAGAATATATAGATATAGATACTTTTTTGAGAAGTTTTGAGAATGTTGACTCTCTCTTTCTTCTTTATATTGTTTTGGTTTCGAAAGAGTCAAGAATATTGTTGTTTTTAATTTTTATTATTTTTGTTGAAAGAATTAACAAGTGCCATAAATAAATACAACAAATAGTTTTGAAGATTTTGATGATTATGAATGTTTTTGGTGTTTTTGAATTTATAAATTGAAAGAAATACAAGATAGTGATTTTGAATTATTTTAAACAAATATATACAAGGATGAAATGACCAAATTTATACATAGTAACGTTTAAGATGCAAAATATTCATGGGTTCTTTAAGTTCTTTACCATCTAAGGTAGATAATTTGTATGCTCCTGATTCAAATTTAGCGGTGATAATGTATGGTCCAGCCGGTTGGGCTCAAATTTACCTTTAAGGTCCTTAGTTGCATTAGTATTTTTTTGAAGATTTTGATTTTTTTGTATTTTGATTTTAATTTATGAATTGAAATTGGTGGTATATACAAGATGATCTATATACACTATACAAGGTTATTTGAGTATAGCATGTCTAAGGTTGCTTCAAAATCAAAGGAGGTTTTGAAGGATAATCTGGTTGAGGTGAAGGTAAGAATAGAAGGTGATGAATAAAAGGTAGTGATAACAAAAGCTTTGTTATAATGTAGAATAATGTAGCAAAAGATTTTACTTTTATATGTGTAAAATTGATCATGTTACAAAATAAAATGTAAGAAGGATAAGAAAGTTCTTCATTCTTATCACTATATTCCAAGTCTTGATAAGATGGAGGGAGCATATATAAAATATATGCATGGGTGTTATTTGGTAAACAAGGATGATCATATATGAATGAAGAAAAGTGATGGATAGAAGATAATTGTGACAATAGAGAATGTATAGAACTTGATGTTTCAACCGTTAAATATTCTTCAAATGGTGTTGGGTCACCATGTATGGTAACCATTTTATTTGCAATTTCAAACTTCAAACATTGGTGAAGAGTGGAAGGGACAACCCTCATCGTATGAATCCAAGGACTTCGAGAAGTAGGTTGTAAGATGAAGGGCAATATGCTACATAAAAAAAAGTATCCAGGATCTTGGATCCAATATTAAAGGGAAGAATTATAGTACCTTGAGCTTCTTGAATTTCATTGTTAAAAGATTTTATAATAACATTTGATTCATTAAGATCTTCTTCCTTTAATTTGAGTTTTTGGAATAATTGATAAGTGCATAAATTAAGAGAGGAGCCATTATCTACCATGATAGTTCTAACAAGTGTTTCTTTACTAGATCCGGTAATGTAAAGATAGGAGTCTTCTTGTGGAGTAGAGGAAGGAATATCCTCATCATAGAATGAAATATGGTTAACCTCAAGAGGGTTTACACCATTAATTATGTTCTTAGAGAAAATATGATGAGGAACAAATTGTTGGCTAGGTATTTTGAACAAAATTTCCTTGTGATAAATTTGTAATACTTCTAAAAGGGATATCTTTGCTTGAGGATTAATCACTTGTTGTTGGCTATCAAAGTGGATTTCAGATTGAGATTTTGATTTTAAATATGAGCTTTCTATGCTTACATTCCATTTTGGATCATTCTCTAGAGCCAAAGATAGTTTTGAAGGTTGGTCAAATGAGGAATCCATATCTTGAATATCAGATTGAGTTGATTGAACTTGAGGTTGCTCATTTGTAGTTTTTGTTACAATATTAATAATATCATCATGATGGGACACATTAACATGCAATATTTGATTGGTTTCTTGTTGTTGATAATTGAATAGGGGTTCTTGGGAGATCCCCATGTCTTGATTGATTATTGGTATTTGTTGTGTAGGAGTTTGATTGTTTAATGGAGATTTATAATCAGTTGTAGATTGTAATTCCTTTATATTAAAAAGACCCTTATCAATCAAATATTGAATTGCACATCTTAAATCTTTACAATTTTGTGTCATATGTCCATCCACTCTATGATATTCACAATGTAGCTCAGGTTTAAACCAATCTGCTGTGGTATCAGGTTGTCTTATGGAAGGGAGTTCAATCCTATTTGTGTCAAGTAAATACTTGAGAATTATATCCATTGGTTGATTGAGCTTAGTAAATGTACGTGATGAAGGTTTTCGAGAGGTTTTTGATATGTGCCTTAGGATTTCAGTCATAAAAGGGCCTAATGGTTTCTCACCTCTACTTTCTTTATTATGGGTAGAATGATGACAGGAAGATTGCAATGTAGGAGGTGAGTGCATGGTAGAATTGGAAGAATAAGTATTTTCTTGTTGAAATGGATGTGTTGTATTGAAAGAAGAGTATTGAAAAGGTGGTGGAGGATTATATGTGGATTGATAGACATAATATGGATATATGGGAGAATAGATAATATCATTATGAAGAGGATTGGCAAAGGGATTGTCCTGTTGGGGTAAGGATGAAAAATGAGAAAAGTGTGATGGAGGTGGTGTTGAATAGGGATGAGGTTGGTCATAATCAACAAATGTATTTGGCTGAATTCTTCCAACATTACTGATGGGCTCATATGGATTTGAGTAAAAACTCATGGTTTCTTTAGTACTTCTAAAAGTAATATTTAATATTTACTATTTAGAATTGAATCTAAAACATACAAACTTGAAATGATGATTTTGTTATATTTTTTTTCTTGTATACATATACATTTATATATATATATATATATATTATATTTTGTTTTCAAAAGGTTTTAAATGCATTCACGTCGGGTTCACCAAAATGTATCGCTCCAAATTTTTCACACCCTTACCTTCAGGCTATAGGATCCGTGCCCGAAAGGGGGATGTGGAAAGGATGGCGCGGTACCTCGGACTGAGAGGCCTTGCGAAGGTCCCGCCTCTCAGGGGAGGTGTATTATGGTGATTTTTTGATGGATGGTGGGTTCACCAGGAAACATTTAATGGCAGTTTCCACGCCTAGGTTGGGAATGTGTTTGATGTGTTCATTTTTAGCCTTAAGCATCCAAGTCCTAGGTTTGGCCAAAATGTGTCTAAGCTATTCTATATGAAGATGCAGATTAAATGAATACGAAAAACATAATTAAGACGAAAAAATAGAGAAATTAAGCAATATTAAAAGAAAATACCTGATTCGGATGTCTGATGAAGATTTTGATTCTTGAAGCAGTCAGGATCATCTGGAATTCGATAGAATCGTCTGAGATCTGACAGGATCGTCTGAGATCTGACGAATTCGTCAAAGACCTACAAACAGAGAAATAGGTGCAAAACACAAAAAATGCAACTATTCTAACAGAGGGAAATAGTGTAAAATGATAGCAATAACATTAACATGATAATAATGAACAAAATACGAGTGTACTATGATGATTTAATGACAATTGATGACTTAATTATGCATTTAAAGCTACATGGGTGAACTCCAAAATGCAATATAGCATAAAATATCAAATAAACTAGCTAATTGCAGAATAAAACAATAGAGAAAAGATGAAGAAATGCAAACTTCGGGCACTGATTGCCTCAATGTTGACTGCAGTCGAAATCATCTCGCATTGGTACGAAATCATCTCTGATTCGACAGGATCACCTCCGATCTGAACAGGATCATCTACGATGATGTAAGCTTGCTCCAGCTGAAAAACACTAAGGTACCTACAACAAAATTGGTATAGAACTAATGCAAATATCAATTTAGGATGTTTTAATGTGTGAAGTCAAGTTACAGAGAATTTCAGCCAGGGGGGTGCTAAGGGAAGGGCTTAGGATTAAATAGGCTTAGGAGGGAGGTTAGGAGGTTGGAGATCATCCCTATTTGGGAGATCTCCAATGGGGGAGGGTCTCTAACGATGTAGACATGCTTCTACCTAGATTAGAGACCCGTTGGAACAGAAGCTAATTGTGAAAAATTAGTTTAGGGACAAGATCGTCTGGACGTCCTAGCCCAGACGAAATCGTCAGATCTGGGGCGATATCGTCTGATCGACGACGATATCATCAAACGGTCAAAACAAACTCTAAAAATGGCATGCGAAAAGGGGGAAACAGATTACACGACGATTAACGGGTGGTTTGGGAGGTTAAAATTTGAATTTGAATTATTTACTAGAGTAATTGTAATTATTAAGATTTCACTGCGCCAATTTTAGGGTGCTACAGGTCACCACACATCCTCCAAATTATTTTGGCATTTACACAATCGATGTCATGCATAGATCTTCTTCACCTGCAAATATGCACATACCACGAGTCAAAAATCATGTATATAAAATCAACTCATTTTTCATTTTCACATGTACATATTCAAACTCCAAAAAAACAACAAAAAAAATGAAAATCAAATATCAAAAAACAACAACAAGCCCCAAATATCCAAATCACACATCTTGAGGCAAGTTCACATGATCTTATGTGAACCAACCCATTCACACGATCCCCATGCAAATTTACGGGTTCACACGACCCCGTACAAACCTCCTAATGCTGATGAAAATCATGGGCGTGATCTCATATTGAGGCACTCATTCCAAAAAGATGCAATTCACACATGAAAAAAATTTAAAACATGCAAAAAATAAACAAATAATTGCAAACACATGTTCATGCATTCCGTAGCAATAAAAATAAAGTCAAAATGTAAAACAATAAGCAAATATTGATACCCATTTGGCTTATTTGATGCCCCCACTTGTCAGATGTCACATGCATACAACATTCACACCTCATTTCACACATCCCATCATACATGCATTTTCACAAGCACACACATCACAGGCAAAAAACAACACCACCCCGAGATACCATTATCCCCTTTTTACACGAAGTGTACATATTTTGCCCACCCCACCCATCCACATCAAATTTATGGTATTTTAAAAAAATATCACAATTTCAAAACCCTAGGCAAGCACACATTAACCAGGAAAGAATTCAATGATTACCTCTGGCATTCTCGCCCCCATGCTGGTGCTTACTGACCCGCTCGCCATACCGCCTCACCCGCTTCATTGTATGACAACACTCCTTTCCATTTATCTCTTCTCACCACTCTCTCCATTTCCTAGCACAAATAATGGTGTTAAAATCTCAAAAACTCCATTTCAACCCCCCATAAACCCTAATTTACACTCCGCCTATGCAAATCGACAGGTTTGCACGACCCCGTGTGAATCACCTTGGTTCACATGACCCCATGCAAACCTGCCATCTATCACCCAAATTTTCACATCAAAATTCATAACCCCTGGATAATCTCCAAAATATTCCATTTTGGTGAATTTTCATGCAACATTTTCAATTTCATCCCATATCTTCATCAACCGATTCATCGCCAATTTTATCCGCCTCCATCACCAATTCATTTCTTGAGGGGGTAATCATCCAACACATCAAAAGCTACCTTGCACATGATCAAACAACCAAAATCCAATCACGGATTCAACACTTGCCTAAGAATTTTTTTGCTAACGATTATTTTAAGACCAAAATTCCAACCCAAAACAAAGCAATGTTTGATAAATCTCAAAACACCTCTACCTGTAGACACCTCATGGATTCCAATATTCATAGTGGCAGTCGTAATACCACTTGTGAATGAAGCTCCTGAAAGTTCTACCCCATGGCTCCAATGATTTGTCAAAAATTGTCAAAACGAGCTCACCAATCAATCAAAAGCAAAAATTAGCAAAGGCATTTGTTTTGTCCAAAATTAAAACATCTCAAGTTGATCACAATGCAAGATAATCTTATGCTTTCCTCCAAAAGTGATCCATCATGAACCACTTTTTATCAATGCATCTCTCTCACAATCATCCACAACTCATCAATCACAAATTCTTTGCCTTCCAATCATTCCATCAACTCATATCATCAGTTTTTGTACTAAACCATGTTTCACACAATCTAGTACAAAAAGGGAAAAATTGTAGACACCAAAAAGTCACACATTGTCCCTCTCCCCATTTATGTGGTCAATCAATTTGCAAAACCCTCAAAAATTGCATAAATTGACTAAAAACACTATTCATTTATCAAATCCACTATTCATAATCCCTAGCTCCTTTGGGCTAGCCAAGCCCCTTCCTACACTTAACCATAGGTCCTCATGTGACCTCATGCCAAATCAACTAAGGTTGAATCCTTCACCATAGTCAAAAAGCACTTTATGCTCAAAAGTCAACATTTTTGGTCAAAACTTACTTTATGGTTAATTATATGCTTAATTATATCTAATCATGATTTAATATAAGCCTTCCACCTTACCTAGTCTACTTTGACTAGCCTAGCCTTTCCACCTCACCTATTCTAGCCTATCCTAGCCATGCCACATCTCACCCAAATATTTCTCCACCTCACATTCCCATGGGTCATAAATGAAAGATGGATACTTTTGCACATAAAAAGTAATTTTAAATTAAAAGATATTTCCTAAAAAGGTGTTCATTAATGCCTAATGGATATTTTTAGCAAGTCATCATTATTTGTGGATGGGTGAGGGATTCTCTCACCCAACTCTATTTATGAGCCAGGATACCTCAAGGGACACCTCCTAGGTAGACACCTCACCATTGACACCTCATAAGGGACACCTCATCCCCTCCATATTACCTTGGCTAAGTCTATAAATAGAAGGCCATTTTCACCTTTTCAAAAACAACCAACTTTTGCTTACCGAAACTCTACCGAAATCACTACAGCCATTTGCATCCATTACATATCCATCACACAACCATTGCAATTGATTTATCACTTTCATGGAGTTCTTTTGTGATTGAAAGAGGTCAATAATCTATCAAAAAGTACATTTCCTAAAGGTGACCCGCACAAAAATCAAAGAAGCAGCTACTCCAAGATAACCAGGGAAGCTAACTTACAGATCCACTATAAAAAGGACAGGTTCACATGACCCTATGCGAACCACCCAGTTCAGGACCGATTTGCACGACCCCATGCAAACCTCTACTTTAGACATCAGAATCATCAAGAAAGGTAAGTATAGTTCAATTTAGTGTTTTTATGTTGTTTTTAATAGTTATTTTCATGTTTTGAGCATATTTAATGAGTCTTTTGTCTTCATAACCATGAGGTTTGATTGAGGCAGACCCCCCAATGCACTAACAAGATTTTTCAAGTTAACAAATCCAAAAAAGTATAGGAACACATCCAAATAGCGGTGGCCCATGCGTAAGAGGCCCACCTACACCGAGGGACACAAAAAGATAGATCGTGTTGCCTTTGTATCAATTTTGAAAGGGCTTCCTTAGGGAAGACCTCATTGTAGCCTTTCAGGCAAAATTTGTAAAAGGACATCATAGTTGTAACCCCTATTATGATTTCAATACAAATGCAGTAGATTCTATAATGTTGAATGAAGTGTTATAGTGTGTTTTTAATCGTTTCACAAATAATCCAATAAATTCAACCTTCCAATGCATAGTTGACATCATAGAAACTGCTCTTTCTATTTACTGTCTCATCTACTCAGAGTTATTCAACCATGCATCAAGCCATATGCTCTACTTACAATAAATGGTCTAACCCTTACTTAACAATTAAAGTCCCATACCTTTAATTGCTAAATAATTTAGGTTTACACATATCATTCAATTAAAGCCAACTACTTTAATATTCAAATAAACCTTTTTCTTTATTTCATAAATTAAAGTCCCATACCCTTAATTTACAAAACAAACCATATTTCATATTCATTATCCAGTTAAAGCCAACTACTTTAATCTTCAAATAAATCTTTCTCTTCATTTCATAAATTAAAGTCCCATACCCTTAATTTAAAAAATAAACCATATTTCACATTCATTATCCAATTAAAGTCAACTACTTTAATCTTTAAATAAACCTTTTCCTTCTTTTCATAAATTAAAGTTCCACACCCTTAATTTACAAAAAAAACCATATTTCACATTCATTATCCAATTAAAGCCAACTACTTTAATCTTCAAATAAACTTTTTTTTCATTTCATAAATTAAAGTCCCATACCCTTAATTTAAAAAATAAACCATATTTCACATTCATTATCCAATTAAAGCCAACTACTTTAATCTTCTAATAAATCTTTTTCTTTATTTCATTTATTAAAGTTCCATACCCTTAATTTAAAAAACAAACCATATTTCATATTCATTATCCAATTAAATCCAACTACTTTAATATTCAAATAAACCTTTTTCTTCATTTCATAAATTAAAGTCCCATACCCTTAATTTACAAAACAAACCATATTTCACATTCATTATCCAATTTCTATTTTCTTTTAAATAATGAAATAACAACAAAGGTTCTTCCCTTTAATTATCTATTAAATATAATGAAACAACAACAAATATTTTACCCTTTCATTACCCATTAAATATAATTAAATAACAACAAAGGTTCTACCCTTTCATCCCCCATTAAATATAATGAAATAACATCAATGGTTCTTCCCTTTCATTACCCATTAAACATTACCATTAACTATAATGAAATAACATCAATGGTTCTTTCTTCATTAAAAATTAAATATTACCATTAATTATAATGAAATAACATCAATGGTTATTCCCTTCATTCCCCATTATATATAATGAAATAACAACAAAGGTTCTGTCCTTTCATTACCCATTAAATATTACCAATAAATATAATGAAATAACAACAAAGGTTTTGCCCTTTCATTACCCATTAAATATAATGAAATAACAAAAAAGGTTCTACCTTTTCATTACCCATTAAATATTACCATTAAATATAATGAAATAACAACAAAGGTTCTATCCAAACAGGCATGGCTTTATTACCTTCCTATGTGAATATTGACCAATGCTCAAGACTCTCATGGAGGAAGAACAAAACACCAAGAAAGGAGTATTCGACACAGAGGTGACAATCACTACAGAGACGACTCACCCCACAACAACCCAGATGTAGGTGAAATATTTAGGAGGGAGTTACCTTGGATATCAGTGTCAACCACAACATGACAAATTGATCCAATACTACCATAGCCAACAATGCTACGTAGTTAGACCCGAGGGCGGCTGTCTAAGGTGGTTGGGATCCTATTGCAAATATAGCATGGCTGTGAACTTCAAGGTGGAGGGTTGTCCCTAAAAATGAGTAGATGACTACCTCGGTATTATTCTAACCTTAGAGATGTCTAAACCCATGACAAACCATCCTTTAGAGCAATGGTCATGGTGGTGGGTATGGGATGGCATAATCGATCGACTACTTATATGGGTACTACCATAGACCAGGACTATAGCACTGCTATAAACCAATAGGCTACACACACGGGTGCTACCAAGATCAGTCAACTACGTGTGACTAATAAAATCACAGAGGTGTGATGCTTAAGGCATGATTGAGGAGGTTAAACATGACTACTGGCCCTCATGGTTTCATATTGCTAACATGTGGTAAAAAAAGGTTCACCTCTCAAAAATTACCACTACAAGCTTTAAGGAAGGATCTACCATATCTCCTAAAGAATTTGATGTAAATCAACAAAATCCCACAGTAAGGAAAACCATTTAAAAAACAAAGAAAGGAAAACACAATACACCTATTATTTTTTAAATGCTATTGTGAGTTCACCCTAATGTTTTTTTTGTTGGATGTCCGGGTTTATCTAGAAGATGTTGTCACCCACTTCCTTCATGCTCTCCATTGCTCTCTCTCAAATATCCTCCTTTCTAACTTTATCCTCTCTCCTCGGCTACCATCCCCCTGCCTACCTACCTTAACTATCCATCAACATCCATTAGGCGATATAGGTGAACATCCTCTCCTCCCTCTAACCAAGGCATTTGTAATTAAGGAGACATCCCTTCACACAGCTAGTCTGATCAGATCTATGAAGGCGATCCATCCCATCCTTAGAAGGGGTATTATCACATTCAAACCAACAATAACTGGCTATTTGGATTAAGCATGTTTTGCATCAATTCCACTTAATTACAGTCTATAGCCATTCACTTTAATAGGGTTATTCTATTTCTTAGTATAAACAACCAAAGTTTTCTGGAATAAATCATATTTTATTTAAGATGAAAGCTTTTATAACCATAATATAAATCACTCATTTATTTAAAATGAGATCTCTTTACTACTTTAAATAAATTAACTATTTATTTAAAATAATAATTATTTATTTAGAATAATAATATTTTACCATTCCATTTAGATTGACTATTTTTTTTTATTGGTAAAAGGGGTTTTGAAAGGATCCCGTAACCTTTTACATAAAAAAGACTATTACAAAAAGCTCCAAGGAGGCAAAAAGACACAGGAGCGACAATCCTGGCTAGGAAGCCCAGGAGAACCCAACTAACACCCTACAGAAGCCAAAGCAAAACATCAAAACCATCCCAGAAAGCCCACACAGGGGTAGGACCTATAAACCATAAAAGGGCCCACGCAGGGGTAGAAACATCAAACCAGAAGAAATCCCATGCAGGGGCAGAGACAACAAACCCAAAAAAGGAGAGACCCCCACAACAAAAAGACATCCAAAATGCCTGATTAGGCATTCGACCCCTGACCATTCTCCGTAGAGCCTGCTCCCACCAAGATTTTGAATTCCTCAAGGATCTCATATTGATCCTTGTATTCCTCCAGGAGGGAGTCCACTTGAACCAAGAGGGAAGTGATGGTCTTAGCCACCCACCCAAGAGCCTTGAGGAGATCCTAGATTTCCTAGATGTGCCCATGGTCAGAAAGGTTCGGATAATTCATCACTCGAGAGGACAACAGTGGAGCTTGAGTAGAGGTCCCCTCATTGGGGATTGATCTTATCATCGGCTTATCCTTCTTGGCTTGGAAGGACAAAGAGTCATCCAAAACATCATCGATAACAAGAGGGGCCTTACGTTTGCTACACCCCACCTTGGCTCGAAGGGGGTAGCATCGAGGCTCAGATTTTTGAGTGTTAGGGGTGTCTTCCACTCTAGCCATAGATCCTAGAGTGTAATTGGGAGGAGGGGTCACCGGGACGTCTCCCCCCACCTCTCCCCCGAGGATAGCAGGACCAACGACTATGAGAGCGGGGCCAGCAGGCCCAACCACCCTACGATTCTACTCTACGACCACGAAATTGAATAGGACAAGGTGGAGGCCCTAGTGGAGGGGGGAAGAGGAGATTCCCCTCTTCACGTTTAGGACTGACCTTTCCATTGATCAAAACATGTACTCGAGGATGTTTATTATTTTCTTCCCCCAAAGGTGGTTCAAAAATGCAAGATGAAAACTACGAAGAACAACGCTCGGGCTGTCAAGAGTAAAGTACTGCAGCACCGTAATCATAATTGTGTCCCATAGCTTTGACAAAGTCTCCCTCACTATGCCACCTTTCTCCTTGTCGAGGGACTCTCCTCTATCCCTGAACAGAGCCAATTCTCCTTGAAGGGAATGCTTTTCATGATTGATGATTTTCCCATCATTGGGGAGGCCAATGACTTCGGCCAATAAGTCCATCGTGATAGTAAAGCTCAACCCTCTGAGGACAACATGTCCTCCATTCCAAGTGTGAATGAAATCCATAGATAAATCTGACTCATTCCCATTGAAAAGCTACAGAAAATTGAGGAGGCCATGGTCTCTAAAAATATCTTCGACCAAAGGGGTGAGTTGAAGGGAGGCTGGTTCAATTTTAGCCATGGTAGAAGGGAAACTCAGAGGTGATAGACAAAGCTCGGGAGGGTGGTGATGATGAGAAATCAGCTGAATGTCAAAGATGGTAATGTAGCTACAGGAAGACTCCAAAAAATATCGACACATGAGGTGGCTCATGCCCCACGCCATCCAAATCATGCGAAAAACAAGAGACACGGGTGAAAGGGCACACCAAACAAGAGGGAGGGCCAGATGGAGGTGAGTGGGGGTGACACCAAGGCCGACGAAAGGGGCAGGCCAGGTCAAAACATGATGGAGGGGATAACCATCCTTGTTGGACAAACAAATGTGGCAGAGGCACGTGGTGAGGTTGATGGTAATGAAGGCCGAGGGGCTGCTAGAAATAAGGAAAAAAATTTGACAAGGGATACTCGATAGTGGTGCAAAATAGAAAAAGTACATCACCCAACTAACAATGGTTAAGAGGTGAAAATTTAGCGAGTTTTGGATGAAAATGAGGAAACAAATGGGACAACCAATGAACTTTGGGACTGTGGTAGTGACCAAATCGAGGACAGAGGTGAGGGAGCCAATAGCCATGACCACGAAGCGAGAGCTCGCACCAAAAATTCCCAAGGTCTGGGCGCACATATCAAAACCAAGCGTAAAACAGGTTGATGTGGTATGATTCCCATGGCTTGCTCTACTGAGGGTGATGTCCTCTCGGTTCCACTTGTATGAAGTATGATGAGTATGCCACCAGAGGGTGGCATTGGTGGGCCAAGCTGACAATTGGCTATCCCTGGGAAGCCCTTTGACCTACCAATGATTGGAAGGGTCCACCTGAGGGTAGCGGATATGAAAATTTTCCCTACGTAGGAGTTGACCAAAAGTGAAGTTGTCCCCCGGTGCAAAGTTGATAAATTGCCGATCTGAGTGAAAGCTGACCAATCAACACACTGTGATGATGACGAGGCTTGAAACCGATGAAGTTGGTTTCTAAACCTGGCCCACCATGAATCATTGGATGATGAGTTCAATGGCATTGGTGTCGATGAGAGTCTGGGGAAAGGAATCTCTCCACACAGTGAGACCATGTTCTGAGATGCCCATATTAGCTAAGTGGTCAACGGCCCGATTTCCTTCCCTGTAGGTGTGGGTCATCCTTATGTTCAAGAAGGAGAGCATCAGATGATTGACTTCTGTGATCATGTTGGAGATGTTCCATGATGCAGGGGAAGTTTCGAAGGTCAGGCAAATGATGATGGTCTTGGAGTCCCCTTACACCATAATATTTAGGGTCTACAAACTATGGATAAGGAAAACACCTTGGTAGAGAACCCTAGCTTCAAAAAAGTGACTGAAGTTGAGTCCCAAGTTTAATTCATAGGCTAGGAAAATATTTCCTAGATGATACCGAATGATACCACTCGTAATGGTTGCCCCTGGATTCCCTTTAGCCATACCATAAAAATTTAATTTGAGGAAACCTGGGGGGGAGAGGTCCACTTGATAAGGAAGCGATCGGTCCTAGGAGAAACTTGCTTGTGAATGCCATCGGGGATCTTGAGGGAAGAGGTAAGAAGAGCTTCACATCTCGGCTTAGGATCATTTTCGCCATGAGTGATGGACACATTCTCAACAACAACAACAATGATTCTGGAAAGAACATACTTCTCACTGTGGGTAGAGTCTTTGAAAGCACGGGCATTGCGTTCGTGCCAAATATCCCACAGGAAGTGGGGAAGGTAGAAGGACCAGAAAGTCTTCAAGTGGTGGCCTCTGAAAGGAATAGGCCACTGAACACAAAGGTCACTTAACAGGATAGGTGGGACCCAAGAGATACCAACTGAGGAGAATAGGGAGGAGAGAATGGATTGGGAGAAGGGGCAGGACAAGAAAATGTGTTGGGTAGACTCGTAATCCGAGTGGAAGAGATAAAAACGGTTGGGGAGGGACAGACCACGATGATGGAGATTCGGGATGGTGAGGATCTTGTCTTGGACAACAAGCCAGAGGAAGAAATTGACCTTAGGGATAAGGTGGGGCTTCTAGATGAGTTTGGAGGGGAACCAGGGAGGGCCAGGGTTCTCGGAGAGGGCATAGGCTATTTTGATGGAGAAGAGGCCATTAGGGGTGGGATCCTAGAGGATGGAATCTTCCACCGGGGAGGAGGGAATGATACAAAGGTGAAGCAGGTTGGAAAGGTCAACAGAGGCTTGCTTCTGCTCGTCAGTGAGGATATCAACCGGTAAGGGTTTCCAAGAGAGGCTCTTAGGAAGGAAGAAATTACAAACCTTAGGCCCAAACAGGGCATCGGTCATCGACCTGAGACACAAGATATTCTCACACTTCTATAGTGGATAGTTGCCCAGCCAGAGGTCATCCCAAAAGCTAATTTTAGCACCATTTCCCAGCTTCCACCTGATGCCCTTCTGAAGGATATGCTTCATCTTGAGGACTGAATTCCAAACAGTAGATCCACGGATGGGATTAGGGTCATCCAAAAATTTTTGGTTATGCCAGAGGTATTTTGCTTTGATGATGGAAACCCAAAGAGAGTTCTCATTGGTGAGGATTCGCCATCCTTGCTTGGCTATGAGCGCAAGATTCATGTTATGGACCTTCCAGAGCCCAATGCCACCATACTCCTTCCTGGAGCAAACCTGATTCCAAGAAACCAGGTGAATCCACTGCTTGTTCTCTGATCCTAACCAAAGAAAATTTCTTTGGAGTTGCTCAATGCGATTGCAAACCTCAATAGGGATCTGGAAGATGGAAAGGAAAAATATGGGGATGCTCTGAAGGGTAGCTTTGACTAAGGTGGCTTTGCCTGCTTGACTGAGGAGACTCCCTTTCCAACTAGCCAATTTTTTTGGATGCGCTCAATGATAGGGTTCCATAAGGATTTTTTGGAATGGCCTTCGAAGAGAGGAAACCCCAGGTAGGTGGCAGGGAAAGCGTCAATGGAGCAACCGAGGATGGCAGCAATACGAGCTTGGCATCTCATCGGAGTATTGATGAAATAGATTTTACTCTTGTTGAAATTCACCTTTTGACCAGCTGCAACCTCGAAGGAAAGCAGGATGGATTTGATGTGTTGGGCTTGGGAAACAGAAGCATGGGTGGCTAGAATGGTGTCATCAACAAACTGCTGGTGGGAGATGGCCTGGAGAGAGGAAGTAAGTTTGATGCCAGAGATGGTCCCTTCGAGGTAAGCATGGTTAAGAGCCCTCCCAAGAGCTTCAACAACAATGATGAACAAGAAAGGGGAGAGGGGGTCTCCTTGTATGAGGCCTTTGAAGTTCTTGAAGTAGCCTATAGGGGAGCCATTCACCAGAATAGAAAAGTTGGTAGAAGTAATGCAACCTTTGATCAGATCAATCCAGTTCGGATGGAAGCCAAATTTGAGAAGGACCACGAACAAGAAATCCTAGGAGACTCTGTCAAAGGCTTTGTTCATATCAAGCTTCAGGAGGAAGCCCGCTTGGCCACTCGAGGAAATGGAATGGATGAGCTCGTGGATGGTGATAATGCTGTCAGTGATTTGTCTTCCTTGGACAGAGCTGTCCTGGTTCAGAGCTATGATGCAGGGAAGGATAAGCTTGAGCCTAGTAGCTAGGGCCTTGGTGAGGATTTTGTATAGAACATTGCACAAGCTTATGGGGCGGAAGTCGGAGAGGGTGCGGGCCTGGTTTACTTTGGGGATGAGAGCTAAGAAGGTGGAATTGATGTCCCCTGGGATATTCCTATCTCTTTGCATCTGCTAGATGGCAGAGACCACATCTGGGCCCAGGATGTCCCAGAAGTGTTGGAAAAAAATGGGGGGAAACCATCCGGGCCTGGAGCTTTCCCTCCTTGCATAGAGAAAATAGTGGTCCGAATTTCTTCAGCAGTGAGGGCTTTGATTAAACTTTGATTCTGATCTATAGTTACTAACCTAGGGATGTTTTGAAGAAGGTCCGCAAAAGTTTGTTGATCATAGTTGGGAGAGGGGCCAAGCAGCTCTTCGAAGAAATTAACTACCTTGGATATGATTTCTTGAATGTTCATGACTACCTTGCCATCCTACTGAACTAGCTCCTTGATCCTATTACTTCCCCTATGTCTCATCATTGTGGCATGGAAGAACTTAGTGTTCGAGTCACCTTCTTTGAGCCAGGTAACCCTAGACTTTTATTTCCAAAAGACTTCTTCGCTTTTGAGGATGTTGTGGAAATTGGAGAGGAGGATCCTTTCTGAGTCCTGAAGAGTGGGATCAGGTTCTCCATTCTGCATAGTGATTTCAATATCTCTAAGTTGGGACTGGATTTGCTATTTTTTGTAGAAGATGTTCTCGAAGACTTCTTTGTTCCACCATTTTAGATTGTATTTCACATGTCATAATTTATTGCTCACCTGAGAGATTTTGGATCCATGAAAGGGTCGAGCCCACCATTGGGAGATTAAGGATCTGATGTTAGGATCATGGAGCCACATGGATTCAAATCTGAAGGGGGATTTGAAAATGGAGGCATGAGGATAACTATCCAGCAGAAGAGGATTGTGGTCAGAGCCAATCCTGGGCAGAGACCGCATAGTGGCATCACCAAATTTTGGGATGGCATTGGTGGAAATGAGGACACGATCAAGGTGTATCTGGATCAGCTGGTCACCTTTCCTATGATTGCTCCAAGTGTATTTTGGCCCTCTAATACTGATGTCCATCAGTTCGTTGCTATCAACAAAGTTTGCAAAGCGCTCATAGGAACTCTCAGTGATTGGAGACCCTCCTTTCTTGTCAGAGGGGAAGAGGGGGGAGTTGAAGTCTTCGGCCAACATCCAGGATTCTGAAGAGAAGATGTCCCTTAACTGGCTGAGAGAGTTCCATAATAGGTTCCTTCGAGAAGGAGAATTAGGAGCATAAACGTTAGATAGGACCCATTGGAACCCATCCTCTTTGTTGAAGAACAGGATATTAATATAGCTCTCAGCTGTAGACAACACTGTCCCATCGACCTTGGTCGGGTCCCATAGGCACAACAATCCCCCTGAAGCTCCATTGGCTGAACTAAAATAGGATGCAAAGTCCCTCCAAATGTAATTTGAAATGCAAGAAACATCCTGAGAATCAAGCTTGGTTTCTTGGAGTAGAAGAATGGTGGGTCTATGTTCTCTCCTCATGGACTTAACTAAGCACTACTTGTTTCATCCATTGAGGCCTCTCACATTCCATGAGAGGACCTTCATTTGGAAACTCTTGACGATGTTCGCTTCCCTCTTCCGAGCGGGAGGGGAATATTATTTCTATTCTATTCCTGAGACTTCGAGAGCCTGGAAGACCCTCTGAGGGTGAGTTGGGTGCCATTTGCAACTTCGTCTGAGGCTTCCCTATTTTTGATGTCCTTGTTGGAAATATGAGCAATTTTTGTTGTTATTGATGTCAAGAGTCAATTTTAGTGAGCAGTGCAAAAAGAAGGATGTCAAGAGTCAATTTTAGCAAGCAGTACAAGAGAAAGATTTCTTCTAGGCCCAAGGGAAATAATATTATAATATATTTTATTATAATATTCAAGGTGGTCAGATTAAGTCTAAAGGAGCAATAAGAAGGCCCAAGAAAAATAATATTATAATATTAAAGGTCTAATGTTAAGACCTAAAGTTATTAAAATATTTATAAATTAATTTATAATTTAATCTAATTAACCCTAAGGTTAGGGTTATAAGGGCAAAATGTTTAATTTAAATCATCGACGTCATAATTATTTTCCCCCTCTGCCAACATCCAAAGGGAGAGGGCACAATGGTATAAATACCATGTACATTTGGTTGACTAAGTCCTTACCTTCGATTGAATAATATAGTGAGTGCCTAAAAATTTCCACGATCTGCATGCAAGAAAAAGATTAATTTTTATTTGTTTTTGGAGGCCATAAAAGGGATAAAATAAGGGAGGCTTAAAGCCTCATTGCCAACCTGGTGGTTGAGCTAGCGGTAAGCAGCTGTGCATTGAAGTGTTGATAAGTGGGAGGTCCCACGATTGAATCCCGACGGTAGATCTAGGAGTGTTTTTTTGGTGTCTTTTTGGTTTTGGCACCTAGAATAGGCTACAAAGTGCACAAGGTGCTTTTGCCTACCAATGTGAGCACCTAGTTCATGCGACAGTTGGGCTATGGCTAGGGCACTGGTTGCAGCACAACGAGGGATAGAATCCTGTTGAGGGCTATAGAGTTATCTAATTTTTAATTAAATTTGGCTCCTAAGGTTTTTGTAGCACCCTAAAATTGGCACAGTTAAACCTTAGTAAAAAGATAAAAATTTGAATTTTAACCCAAACCGCCCGTTAACCGCCTGTTACTCGCTTTCCTTGTTTTTTGTGCAATTTTTAGGATTTGTTTTGATCGTTGGATGATATCGTCGACGATCAAACGAAATCATCCCAGATCTGATGAATTCGTCTGGAACAGAACGTCCAGATGAGTTCATCCCAAAACCGAATTTTCATAATTAGCTTATGTTTCAACAGCTTCTCTAACTTGGGAAAAAAGCATGTCTACGCAGTTAGAGTCTCCCTTGTTGGAGATCTCCAAAATTGGGATGATCTCCAACCTCCTAACCTCTCCCTAATCCTATATAAACTGGTATTTTCTCAGTTTATCCCCCTAAACCCCCTAGCTGATGGATTTTCCCTACAAATTTAGTTCCTTGTGCCTTAGAACACCTTCATACTTTTGTTTGCATTGCATATTTCAAGTTTTCTTGTAGGAATCTTACTGTTCTTCAGTTGGAGCAAGCTTGGATCGTCGCAGGCGATTCCAGAAGATTTCAAACGATGTTGTCGTAGATCAACGATGATATCATATGATTGGAGGTGATCTTGACTGTAATCCAGATTAGGGGCAATCAGAGCCCAGATTTTGCATTTCCTTATTGTTTTTCTGCATTTATTTATGCATATCTTAGTTATTATATTTATACATCCTGGAGTTCACCTCATTTAGTATAGATGTATGATAAATTCAAAACAAATTGTCAAATTGATGCATTTCCTTTTAATCACTATCTGGATTCATCATTTGGGTAAGTTTACTATTATTTCCATCATTTCCCCTTGCTTTTGCAGTTGCATTTTTGGTATTTTGTATCTGGTTTTGTGATTACAGGTTTTTAACAAATTCGTCAGATCGACGATGATCTCGTCTGATCTCAGATGACTGACTGTGATCTAAGATGATTTTGTGCAATTCTAGACGATTACGTATGATTTGAGATGATTTGGAATTCTACAAACCTTAGAATCTTCATCAGACATCCAGAATCAGGTATATTCTATCCTATTTAGCATATTCTTTGTGTTCAACATTTAGTCATGTTTTCTATATTCATATAAATCAACATTGGCATATAGAATAGCTTAGATTCATCTTGGCCAAACCTAGAAATTGAATGATCAAAGCACAAAATGAACACATCAAACCTACTATCAACCTAGGCGTGGAAACTGCCACTCAAAATTTTCCTGGTGAACCCACCATCCATAAAAAATTCACCCTTATACCCCTCCCCCGAGAGGCGAGACCTTCAAAGGGCCTCTCAGTCCGAGGTATTGTCCCATCCTTCTCGCATCCCCATTCAGGACGCGGATCCTATAGCTTGAAGGTAAGAATGCAAAAAATTTGGAGCGATACATTTTGGTGAACCCGACATGAAAACTAAAAACCTTTTGAAAACAATCCAAAAAAAAAAACAACAAAACATAAATGCATTTAGAATCAAAGATTGCATATCATATTTAGATGGTAGATTATAATAAAAGACGAGTTGTCACCATTAATTTTGAGAATCAATTAGTAGCTATAGAGATTACTTATGTACTTAGAGTACCTCAAACAAATAGGGTTCAACCTTTATGGGACGAACTTAATAGGAGATTGAATATCATTGAATCTAGATCAACCAAACTTAGGCAAATCAAGAGGTTTGTCCTAGATAGAATCCTGGATCCCGATCAAGTGACCTTGTATCATGAACTTCAGAGAGCTTGCCATAGGTGGTTAGCGAGATAAGAGAGCCCTTGTGTCTTCTGAGTTGTACACCTTTGAGGAATACCTCGACAATGCAGTTGTAGTACATAAATTTCTATCTCGTATAGAGGATCAAGAGGTCATCCTTATGGATAGAAAGAGATGGAATAGAGTTCCTAGAGCTGTGTTATATCGAGAGTATTGCCATGAGCTCTATTTTTACAAGAAAGAATCAGAAGTAGATAACATTACCATAGCACACTTTGTTAAGTTCTTGAAAAAACATTTTAAATTTGAAGAGGAGCATTTCATGACTCCTGATGAACTTGATCCTATCAATGACATCTATAAAATATTTATAAAAAAATAAGCCATTATTTTATTATTATTATTTCTTGCATTTAGTGTGCTATTTTTTGTCTTTATAATCATAAAAACAAAAACAAAACAAAAACATAACAAAAATCAAACATTTTCTTTTAAGTATTATAGTAGGTATATAATTAAAATACATACCTCCCAAATTGGTTTCAAATATATTAATATATATTTGCTAAAATCTAAATTTAAGCATAATGACTAGACTTAGGAATGGAAAACAGACTGAAGTAGAAGAAGATTGGTTAGGAAAAATAGTAAATAAACCAGATGTCCTTCTTGAAGACCCAATTCAGGAAGAAGGAACCCTAGACCAACAAGAAGAAGAGTTTGTTGATGCAAATGAACAAAGAGAAATTGTTAGAGAGGATGGATCCTCATATCCTAAAATATCTCTGAAAGGAGCTGTTACTTTTGAGAACATGGAACATTTCTAGAAGTTCCTCAATACTAATATTGACACTCTTAATAGAGCAGTCCATATGGACAAGGATCAAATTAGTGACACTCAAGAAACCCTAGAAGACATATATCACACACACACACACACTAATCTCTTGTCCTTCGTCGATCAAGAAAGTGATCAAGCTGGACCATCCAATTTGGATATGGCCGCTATAATCCAGAACATGCAACAACAGGTTACCCAACCATCTAGAGTGCCTGTTACCAAGCCTAGGGTTATTCCCACACAAAAGAAACCATCATTCATTGCTATATTTCACCAAGTTATTGATCAACATACCTCAAATCCAAAAAATCCTAAAACAAAACCAAACATCAATTTCCAACAATATGGGATACAACAAAATGCTACAACAAATCCTCTTCATAATACTCTACTACCAACCATTTGCATAACAACAATATAGCATCTAATCCTTACGTCACGCCATCCTACGCTCACAAATCCCATACTCATGTACCACCAAACCAATATGGTGGAAAAAATGGTAATTTGGAAGCCATGGTGAAATAGTTAGTCTCCCGCATGGACCAGATAGATCCCTACCATCCCTCGTACAATTATCAAGAGATGTGTAGTTAGCCTCTAGATCCTATAGTTGTAGCACAACCATATCCTAAAAACTTTCCTATGCATGTCCTACCTATATACAAAGGAACTGAAGATCCCATAAAGCATCTTCATATGTTTAGGATAGCGTGTCATGATATATCACATGATGAATTGTTATTACTAAAGATGTTCCCAAAAAGTTTAGGAGGAATGGCATTGGAATGGTATTATCAACTACCCACTCATTCTTTGAGGAATTTTGAAGAAACCACCGAGTCTTTTGTTCATTAATTTAGTGCCTACATTGAAAGGCATGTAACCATTAAAGATTTATACAACCTAAAACAAGACAAAGATGAATGTTTTGCTGATTTCCTAGCTCGATGGAGACAGTTGATTGGAAAATTGCACTTTGTGTTACCTTATTGAGAAATCCTGGATATTTTTATCAATAATTTACAAGAAAAACTATCCTATGAGTTATCAACTGCTACCTTGACCACCTTCGATCAAGCTATAGATTTAGCTTGAAGAGTGGAAGATGCTCTTATTAGGAGAGGTCAACTTAAAAAGAAAGATGATGAGAAAACATCCAAAAATCAATATAAAAATAAACAAGTTGTGGGTGATGGAGTCACTGATAGTAGAAATATCGCTACTATTAATGTTGCAAAAACAATAGAGAAATTTATACTGAAACCTCTCGATAAACCACCCCGAGAATTTACTAGGTTAAATCAACCTTTATCAACCATTCTTCCGCAATTACTAGCACGAGGATTGATCCAATTACCAAATATCCGGGAACCTGATCCAACTATACCCGGATACAGAGCTGATTTACATAGTGATTTCCATAGAGGACTTGGACACGCTACCAACTCTTGTAAAAGATTAAAACATAAAATACAAGACTTGATTGATAACAATGAGATGGAGGTGCAAGCCTTTCAACCTAAACAAAATCCTCCTAATAATGCTCAAAAGAACATCCCTCAAAATTAGAATCAAAATGCCAATCAATCATTGGAAATATTTCAACATCCTTTACCAAAGCATGGTAAAGAGGTGGCTAATCAAATTGAGCATCATAATGTTCCCCCTCCTACCCGATATGTAGGAACTATTAGTGGACATTTACCTACTCATGATCCACAAATCTTTGACACAAATTTATCCATGGTTACGGCCAGACCTCTACATAATATTTAGACACTTGATCTTAGTGATACATAATATGAGACTGAAAGTGACATGGAAATCACCTCAAATCAATCAAATAGCTCTGAAGATGAATCAGATTCTATTCAACCTATCACAAGTTCTATGATTCCAGAAGAACCATTTCCTAGAAGAATCACTACTAGACCATCTTCTCACTAATTACTTTCTAATGAACAAGCCATAAATTCTAGACCAAGAACCATTCATCATCCACAAAATAATATTGTAGGTACCATCGAAGTTGTTACTCGACAATAGGCTCAAAATTCTCAACAAGATCAAAATCAGAACGATGGATCAGCTCCATTTGTTTTGAAAATTCCTAATAAAGGGAATCATGCCCCTAATGTTCAATCTAAACCTCCTTATAATATTAATGAACAATTATCAAATATTACAACTAGAATTTCTCTTTTGGAAATTTTAAGATCTTCTCCTACCCATAGGGTTGAATTAATGCTCACATTAAGCCAAATGATGGTACCACAAAATATTTAACCTAAAGCCATGTCCAATACTATCATAACTCGAGAAGTCGATTGTATTGACTTCCAGGATAGAGATATACCACAACATAGCTTACATAAGGATAACCCATTATATATTACTACCCTAATTGGAGACATAGCAGTTAAACGAGTCTTGATTGATAATGGTTCATATTTAAAAACATATGCACTTTTGACTTCTATCAAATATTTGGGTTTAGAAGTGATGAAATGAAAAGAACTGATATGATTATAAAAGCATTCAATGACGAAACACAAGAAACATGTGGAGTTATTACTATCCCATTGCAAGTTGGTCCTAGAACCTTAGACACGACCGTGTTTATTGTAGATTGCCCTGCATCGTACAATATACTCTTGGGTCGCCCTTGGATCAACGCGATGCGAGCTATTCCATCAACTTTACATCAGTGTGTTAAATTTGAATTTAAAAATTAGTTGGTTACCATTCATGGTGATCCTAGACCCTTTGATATGTGTGCTTTGGTAGAACCTGTTGGAGTTCAAGTTTGCCCTGTTCTATCATCCACACACCCTAATTCTAACCATTTGCCTAAATGTGTGAAACACACACTCATAACATCATCTACCTTTTCCCCACCAACTACACATCTACATATAGTTCAACCATCTTCCAAACAAACCACATTAGGACCTCAAAAGGATCCTAAACTCACAACCAATGCTGCTTGTTTTACTCCTAGAACTTCCATACCTTTAGACCCGTCCATCGACATATCTACAACGTCTCTGCCTATCAAAGGCATTTTTTTGACATCCAAAAACATAGGAAATGATCCTTCTACCTCTTACGCTCTTACTGATAAGCTCTTACCCGATTTATCTAAAATTATTGTATCAGAGAAAACAAACATTGCTATGCTAGATTCCCATATTTTAAATAAATTGCCACCCTCTCCTCGTACCTTAGGACTCCCAAATCCTATGGGAAGTATCCACCAAGTTAGGAGATATGCTTTTATTTATAAGGGATATGACTAGGGAAGAATACCTAGAAACATCAAGACTCATTATGATGGGTATGCTCGATGTTATTTTGCTAATGAGTATATTAAAGCTAAGCCTATAATGCTTAAATTGGGATATAAAGGGAAAGGTTTGGGATCTTCCCAAAATGGTATGAAAGAACCTTTTGAGGTAGAACCATGGCCTACACGATGTGGTGTGGGCTTATTTCCTAGTAAAGGTCAGTCCTTCCCATTTGAGGATGATGACTATCTTATATGTTACCAAGATTATTTGGATAAATGTGATGCTTTGCATTTAAGGGATAATCCATTTACATGCAATATGCTATCCATAGCTTACCTTGAGATGATTGCTGAATCCAACGATGAGTTGGAGGGGGATATCTTCCATGATGTCTCCGTTGAGGAATTGTTACATAACGGATTTTATTTCGATGGCTCTATACCTAGTATAGCCCAGCTTGAGGCCACGACTCCTCAAGATGAATTATCCAAGCTAACCTTGGAAGAATTACAAGAATTAGGCGTTTCACCCGCCCCATCTAATTTTGAGAGATATCTACATATGGAAGTTGAAAACGTTATAAAAATTAACATTGGAACCGAAGATAACCCTCACATAATCAACATTGGATCATAATTGAGTCAAGAAAAACAAGATAAATACATTTCATTCCTTTAAGAATATGAAGACGTTTTTTTCTTGGACATTTGAAGATATGCCAGGATTAGACCCTTCTGTAGTTATGCATCACCTAGTAGTCCATCCGGATGCTAAACCTGTTAAACAAAAACTTAGAAAAATGCATCCTAAAGTGGCCTTACTAGTCAAATGAGAATTATAAAAACTCTTGAAGGTTATTTTTATACAAGCCATTGATTATGCTGAATGGATCTCGAATGTCATTCCAGTAACTAAGAAAGAAGCTACCAAAGTTAGGGTTTGCACAAAATTTAGAGATATTAATGTTGCTTGCCCTAAAGACGATTTTCCTCTTCCCAACATGGATCAGATCATTGATTTTACTGTTGGGAGTGGAATGATATCCCTAATGGATGGATTATCTGGTTATAATAAGATTAGGATAGCTCCTGAAGATCAGGCTAAAACAACCTTTATTACCCCTTGGGGAACCTTTTGTTGGAAAGTGATGCCATTTGGTTTAAATAATGCAGGTGCAACATATCAACGAGCCATGACTTATATCTTTCATGATATGATGCATGATATTCTACATGATTATGTAGATGATATTATAGCTCGTTCCATCAAAGAAGATGATAATTTAGATGAATTGAGAAAAGTATTTGATCGGTTAAGGGAATATCTTATCCGACTAAATCCAGCCAAATATATATTCAGAGTTAAGTTCAGTAAATTATTGGGGGTTATAGTTTCTTTACGTGGCATTGAAATTGACCCTATCAAGATTGCGGCTATCACTGATATGCATGCACCCACAAATATATATGAATTACGAAGTCCACAAGGTAAGCTTCAAGCTATTCATCGCTTCATCGATAAGTTGGCAGAAAAAACTAGACCCTTTCTTAAGCTTCTTAAGAAATATGTCTCTTTTCATTGGGACGATGAATGCCAGGAAGCATTTGAACTCCTTAAACAATATCTCCTTAAACCATCGGTGCTTTCACCACCTAGATCTGATCGTCCATTTATTTTGTATATTTTTGCTTCAGATTTTGCCTTAGGAGCTATGTTAGCTCAACTTGACAATGAGAAGAAAGAACATGCTAATTATTACATTAGCAGAACTTTAATCAGTTATGAAACTTGCTATACAGTGTTAGAGAAGTTATGTATCGCAGTCATATTTTCTATACAGAAACTACACCATTATATGCTCAGTCAAAAAATGTATGTTATTGTTAAATTCGATCCTTTGCGGTATCGCACAACCAAGTGGGTTCTTGCGCTAAGCGAGTTTGAACTCATGTTTATAGGACAAAATTTTGTTAAAGGTCAAATCATAGCAGATCAATTAGCTGCTGCACCCTTAGAGTCTACCCATACCCTCATTATTGAGTTTCTTGATGAATGCCTTAAATTAGAGGCAGACCATCCTGAGCAATGGTCCCTATACTTTGACGGAGCCCGATGCATGAGTGGGGCTGGTGCAGGTATTATTTTAATATCTCCATAGAAACATATTATACCTCTATCCGTTAAATTAATGTTTGATTGCACTAATAATACTGCTGAATATGAGGCTCTAATCCTAGGATTACGAGCTACCTTGGCACTAAAAATTAAAAATTTATTGGTTTTTGGTGATTCTCAACTTGTCATTAATCAAATCAATGATGTTTATTAGACCAGGGATGATAAATTACGTCCATATAAAACATATGTCTTACAATTATTATCTTTATTTGATCAAGTTACCTTGGAAGCTATTCCTTGAACTAGCAACCGTGCAGCTGACGCTATGGCTACAACTGCATCTCTTTTGCCCTTGGAGTTAGATGATGAATATGCTACCATCATTATTCGTTGACTCCAGGAACCCGCTTCAAGCAAATCATGCTTAGAACCTTTGGATGTGTTTCTAATCAACAAAACTACTCCTGAACCATGGTACACTGATATATTTAATTTTATTCAAAATGGGACCTTCCCTGAAGGTTGTAATAGCAACCAACGTCGGTTATTATGTAGACGAGCAAGTCGCTTCATAATTATTGGTAATACCTTGTATAGGAGATCTTTTGAAGGCATCTTACTGAGATGTTTGAATCTAGAAGAATCTAGATCAGCTTTGAGTGAAGCCCACAATGGATCTTGTGGGGGGAATTTTAGTGGTAGTGCCATTGCTAAGAAGCTCCTTAGGATAGGATATTTTTGGCCTACCATGGAGAATGATGCACATGATTGTGTGCCATTGTGACAAGTGCCAGAAACACGCTGACCTTGTCCATGTGCCTGCACAAGAACTGTAGGCTATTTCATCTCCTTGGCCCTTTTCAAAATGGGGCTTAGACATCATTGGAAAAATCAACCTTGTGTCATATGATGGACATAAATTCATCATAACCGCCACTGAGTATTTCACGAAATGTGTTGAAGATATGCACTTAGCTTCTTGCACTGGAACCCAAGTTTCCAAGTTTATTTTTAATCAAATTATTTATAGGTTTGGAATTCCTGCAAATCTCATCTCAGATAATGGAACTTGTTTCAAAAATAAAGATGTCAAAAAATTATGTCAAAAATATAAAATTCAACTTCGTTGGTCCACCCCCTATTATCCTCAGGGTAATGGCCCAGCAGAAGCATCTAATAAAACATTAATCAAAATCCTCAAAATACTGGTCAATAAATCTGGCCGAGATTGGCACATTCAACTATATCCTACTTTGTGGGCTTATCGAACTAGCATTCGCACCCCCACAGGTACTTCACCTTTTGTTTTGGTTTATGGTGCTGAAGCTATTTTTCCCTTTGAATTAGAAGTTCCTTCTTTGGCTCTACTACTTCAAGATACTGAAGTAGGAGATGAATATTGTGCTAGAAGATTTAGTCAGCTGGAACTCCTAGATGAAAAGTGCATTAATGCTTTGGAGCATCTTCGTGCCTACCAAAACAAGCTTAAGAGAGCATACCTCAAGAAAGTTCATCATTGATCCTTTGAGATCGACGACCTTGTCTTAAAAGAAAATAAAAAAATACTAATGCAACTAAAGACCTTAAAGGTAAATTTGAGCCCAACTGGCTTGGACCGTATATCATCATTGCTAAATTTGGATCAGAAGCATACCAATTAGCTACCTTAGATGGTAAAGATCTTCGAGAACCTATGAACATTATGCATCTTAAGCATTATTATGCATAACATTGGGTCATTTCATCATTTGTATATATTGTATTTTGCATATTGTTTCATTTTAGTCATTTATATAAAATTTCAAAAAATAGTAATAGTATTTATTCTTTCCATTCATAAATTAAAATCAAAATATAAAACTTCAAAATCATCAAAATCTTCAAAAACATCTTTTTCATACTTGTCAATTCTTGAAGTATTGTAGTTATATTTTTAATTATTTTGGATAAATTCGCATTTATTTGGAATCCCACACTTTCACACTCATATGCATAAATATCTTGATTTTATTTGGTATGATTATTAATCTCTCTTATATCAAAGTCCACCGTTGAATTAAATAAAGTTTTGAGCATAGAAGAATTGATCTTGTTATTTCCTTGAACCAAGTACATCTCTTCACATTAAAATGATTTCATTGCAAATTCGATATGATGCTACATAGTAGAAGTGGTTTCTTGAGCAAAAAGTTTCCCCTGCTATCCTATCATGCACATGGTCTAGAATATTTGATAATTGACAAAAGGACAAGATCACCCCTACCCAGAATAAAAATCCCTTGCTCTATAGCCAATCCGAGAAAGTATCCCTAGTATAAAAAAAAAGAGAAGTCAAAGAAAATGAGAAAAAGAAAAATATCATTTTGTACCATCGCAGCAATATTTTAGCATTATCTCAGTTCCAAGAAAAAATACAAAAAAAAAAGAGAAAATAAGAGAAAGAGAAAAACAAAAGCAAACAAAAAATAAAATCCCTTTCCCTACCCCTTGAAAAGAAAAGAAGGGTGAATGAGATTGAATCCTTGGAATTCTCAATTATTCGAAAACTGTGAGGTAAGCCCCATGGCCTTACCTCACAGTTTTCGAATAATTCCTAGCATGGTGATATGTCTGTCACATTAGCGAACTTATTTTTTATAGACCTATGTCGACTTATGGATTATCTAGCTCTTGATAACCCGACTTACATAGTAGTCTGGTACGGTTACATGCATATAAATCATGGTCAAGGAACACTCATTTGGTTAAGTCAAATTACTTGTATCAAATTTTCTTGCTCAAAATTGGTGAATGAACAATACAATTGCACACACATTTGTATTTGAGAGATTTTGTATCATTATGATAAAGCAAGATCGGTAATGAACTCACATTTACACATGAGGGTTCCTTATAAATCTACATTTGTCTTTGAGATAATGTAAAATATTTTTGCAACTCTTTTTGGAATAATTTTATCTTCTTATTTCAGAACATCTGTTTAGTATAAAAACAATTACATACATTGTTTTCAAAAATCACAAAATGCTTTCAAACAACATATGACACAAATATAATCAATAAAGTCATGTTCATATTATTATTTTCTGTTCATCACAAATAAAAAATCAATCATGCAATAAAACTAAAATATCAATTTCTTCTTTGGATTTCGTGATGATGGTATAAGTCTATACCCATAATTCTATGCCTAGCGCAAACCATTGTTCTAATTTTATTTTCCCATTCATTTTAAAAACATATGACTTACATCATTATGTTACACAATTGAGCTTTAAAATGAATGAACACTTATTCTATTTCATGTCATTATGTCAACATTCAATTTTGCAATGATGGTATAGTTCCTAGGGACTTATTCAAAATTTTTATCACACTTAGGAATTTATGCCTAGCAAAAATCATATTTCTTTAATATGTCATGCATAATATTTTTTATGAAAATCTGAAAAAAAATCATCACCATCATCATTTCCATAATCACAACACAAAGTCTTAAGACAGTCTCTTAAGCACTCTTTTACTTTTAACAATATTTCTATCCTGGGATTAGCTTGACGAATGTTGGCATTTTTGCCACATTGTTTTTGTTGTTACTAATCATGCAAGAGAATGCACAAATTGTAGAGATACTCATTCTTCTGTTTGTCCCTCCAAGCATTTTGAAAGGGAAAATACAAAAATCTCTACAAGTTTTGTGTTTAAGCAAAGTAAGTGAAAGATGTCGCGATATCGCGACATGTCGCGATATCGCGACCTGTTGCAGTTTCACGGCGTCCAAATGCAGAAATCAGCTAAGTGTAGAAAATGTTGCGATATCGCGACATGTCGCATTTTCATGACCTATCATGTTTTCGCGGCTAAAAGCAGCCAAAGGAAGCAAGGAAGTAAAACTGTCGCGATATCGCGACATGTTGGATTTTCGCGCTAGGAGCAACAAAAGGAAGCAGTAACGGCAAAGTTGTCGCGACATCGTGACATGTCGCATTTTCATGACTTGCAGTGGCAACAGAGCAGAGTGATGGGAAAATGTCACGATATCATGACATACAGCAGCAAAGAAGAGCGCCAGAGAAACTTGTCGTGATATCGCGACAGAAAAACAAGAAAGGAGCAAATGGTACAGAATGACGTGATATCGCATTATCATGGAAGGGCTAAAGATAAACACAAGGCGGGAGAACGATGTCGTGATATCATGACATTTTTGGAAATGAGGCCAAGTAGAGAAACTTGTCACGATATCGTGACAAGAAGCGGCAACGAAGGAGAAGACAGGAAATTGTCACGATTTTGTGACATGGTCGGGCAGAAGGGCAAAGCGCGTAGAAATGTCATGATTTCATGACATGTCATGTTTTCACGAGGAGAAAGTGTAGAAGCACCCAGATAGTATGGAATGTCATGATTTCGTGACATGACGAATTTTCGTAGCCAAAAAGCAGCAAAGTGCAAGAAGACAGAAAATGTCGTGATTTCACGACATGTTGAAGATGAAAGGACAAAACGGAGAAAACGTCATGATTTCACGACATGTCGCATTTTCGTGACCTGTCGCGTTTTTGTAGAACATAGGCTAAAAAGTACAAGGTAGAAGGAAATCATCGTGATTTCATGACCTGTCGTGTTTTCGCGATGATAAAGCAGACAAGACAACGTCGAGAGGAAGATGTCACGATTTCGTGACATGTTACATTTTCGCGATAAGGAGTAGCGAAAAAGCCTAAACAGAGGAGAATGTCACGATTTCGCGACATGTCATGGAGACAAAGCTGAATAGAGGAAAATGTCACGATATCGCTACATGTCACATTTTTATGACTGGTGGTAGAAACAGGAAGCAGTAAGGTAAAAGTGTCACGATTTCGTGACATGTCGCATTTTCACGATCTGTCTCATTTTCGTGAAAGAAGCAACAACAAAGGCCCGATATAGTTCAGTCTGCATTTTTCCTTCAAAATTGCATAGGAGAATGTGAGGAGAAGATAAGGATCAAATAAA
Source organism: Wollemia nobilis (assembly GCA_028583015.1). Classification (NCBI taxonomy): domain Eukaryota; kingdom Viridiplantae; phylum Streptophyta; class Pinopsida; order Araucariales; family Araucariaceae; genus Wollemia; species Wollemia nobilis. The sequence goes on along the minus strand of JAQPPZ010003260.1, from coordinate 6,295,290 downwards.
AGCTCTCCAACTGATTTAGAGATCGTGGTCAAAGAGGCTCCAAGATTAAATGTTGCTATTTACCTATGTGCACAAGATGGAAGAACATGAGGCAATTTTTGACGCCACCAAAATTAAAGATGCCTCCAGTATTAAAAGCTCTTGTTCGTGATCTCCTAAAAACTTCCAGCTTGCCTCGATAATGGTCATTTAATGAAGAAATATGGTCCCTTGTTTCTATTTAATTTTTAGTTTTGATCCATAAAAATAGGGACTGTCATTTCTCCGAGGCAGATTAAGGGGGATCGTTTCTCTTTTCAAGTGCACATTTTGTGGATCGCTTCTTCAAAATATGTTTTATGTATTAAATGTTGTGATTTGAAAGGAAGAGGAAAGGCCTCTATAAATACCAATGTAAAATCTCAAGCAAAAGGAGGAGGACCTTTTTGCAAAAATTAAAACAGAAATCCTAGATGCATTTTGCTCTATTCTTAGTGTCTTTTGGAGTTGGTGATCCAAACTATTGTTCAAGTTTTGCTTTCTATCTGAGTCACTTCTGTTAGTCCAGTGTTAATATAAGTTAAATTCTACTGTTCTGGATTTGGCTGTATTTGCATTTGAATGTTTGGAGTACAATTGGAAGCGAACTTACGGCTAATGCTTGATCCAGTTTCTGTATATGCATTCTAAGAGTCAGTTGCTGCTTAGCTTCAAGATTTTGTTGAGGTTATTTGTTGTTTGAGGTTGTTCTCCCCATAAACTATCGGCTTCGGCCATATTTACATCTCTTTCTGTTATTTCCCTTTCTTTCTACATTTTCCCATTTCTTTCCTGCATCCTTATCTTGAAACCAATTTAGATTAGTTTGGGAGCCAGGCCTCTCTGGAGATTGGCTTGAGAGACTTCTCTTTCTCTCGGCCTTTCAATGTTGGCTGAGTCTAGGGTGCACAAGTGATGAAATCTTGTACTTAGGCAGATTTGTGACCAACAATTTTTGGCATGCCCGATGGGACAGACTGTTTTTGTCTTAGAAAGATCCATAATCGGTGGGACAAGTGTTATTCCAAATTGACAAACCCACCTATGCCAATAGTTTTTGGCACGCCCGATGGGATAGACTATTTTTATCTCAAAAAGATCCATAATCGGTGGGACAAGTGTTATTCCAAATTGACAAACCCACCTGTGCCAACAGTTTTTGGCACGCCCATTTTTTTTGACACCCGAAGGAATCAAGATTTTTTGATGAACTATCTTGACCTCAAAGCAGAGATTGTAAGTTCATCTGGTGACTCTGCTGAGCTAAAGATCCAGATTTCTTGATCGTAGATGCCTTTTGAATCTAAAATAAGACACCCCGAAGGAATCAAGGTTTGGTGAGCAGCCTTGACCTCACAAGCGAAGAAAAGAATGTGCACCTGGCGACTCCGACTTAGTGGCGATAACCATGATCTCTGCAGACCGCTGCTATAATGGCAAGTGTAAGCTATCCTAGCTGGAATGATCCTAGCCCTCTAAATCTCCAAAGTCGACATGAGATTCCCAAAAATGCCTTGAAGACATTGATGAAATACAATGGCACTAAGGGAATGGCCCTAGAGCACCTTGAAGATGTTGTCACTTTGTCAATCATCCATGGCATAATCCATGAAGATGTCATGATCAGACTTTTGGTTCTGTCTTTGGAAGGAAGGGCGTTGCAGTGGTATAGACTGCTCGAGCGTAAAAGCATCAGCTCATGGGATGACTTAGCGGGAGCACTCATCAGAACATTCGACGAGGATCCCTTTGACGGCTCTCAGGATCCCTTTCAGCTTTTAATGTACATCACGAGAGCACCTCTGGAGAGCATCACAGACTTCAATGTCCGATTCTGCAGAAGTTGGAAGAGAATTCCAGAGAAGATCCAACCGACACCCGCCCAAGCCCACCTCTTCTATGTTCGGGCTTTCCACCCGGACATAGGCCTCCTCTTGCTACAATCAGGTGAACGAAGGTTCCCTCAAATATTTGAGGAAGCAGTGCAAGTGGAACAACTTTTGCTCCTATCAAGAAAGTGGCAGTGGGGAGAAATCTCATCACCTTATCCGGTAGTTGCTACTCCTGTCTACCCTGCGTAGTATTCACCATGGCAGATTCCTCATACTGAGCAGAGACCTGAGATGCAGCTGTGTGGAGCTCAAGAGGCATATTTCATCCAAGTCCCATGATGGGAATCGACAAGCCTTGTCCCGACAATAGATAATATGGTTGCATGTAGTTTCCATCAGAAGATGAGCGAGGAAGAAGAACAAGCTCAAGTGGCAGAACCTGAGAGCAAAGAGGGCACATTTTTGCACTCTTTTTGTGTCCCAGGGCATAACATGCAAGTGTTCAACCAGAACCCAATAAGCAGACCTCCCCAAGAAGCTGAGCCTGAGGAGATCCTGGAAAAAGGCCTATCGTCGGAAAAGTCTTGTTGTCGCATCAAGGGGTTGGAGGAACCTGTACTCAGCCCATAGCCAGTGGACTCTTCAAAATGGTGGTATTGGCTTCGGCCATTACTGCAACTGGTACCCAACGGAGCCCTCCATGTGGCAAATCTCGTTGCTACCTTCTTCGTCAACTATATGGGTACTGGCATGCATGATCACTTGCCATGTTGCACCCTATTCACAACATGGAGAACTTTGGGAGGTCATCCAAACTTCAAGGATCAACTCAAGTATGATCAGATCTGGTCTGGACACTGCAGGTTCACCGGATAGACACCTAAAGCTGGGTTTGTGGTGGCGGCATGCCAATCATGTCATAAAATTTTGTGTAAATATTGTAAATAGCCCGGCTAGTAAATAAAGTGTCGAGGGCACTAAGTGTTGCTTAGGAGCTTAGGTACAGTTTCTATTTAGTTTGTGTGTGTTTCTTTTTATGCAGTAGTTAAAGAAATAAGGGAAGTTCTGCTCTTCCATAAATTTCTACTGAAGGTCCTATTTTGAGTGCCGAGCACCAGCAAGAACTTGTTGCAGTAGCCCGTAGCGATGTCCAGCATCAACCAACACTCACTTCTTCTACCCCTCCAGCTTCTTGACTCTGTTGCCCAATGGATAAAGGCCTGAGGTTTGTGCATACAGCAGAACTGTATACCCCACGAGCCGCCAAGAATGTTGGCATTTTTGCCACATTATTTTTGTTGTTACTAATCATGCAAGAGAATGCACAAATTGTAGAGATACTCATTCCTCTGTTTGTCCCTCCAAGCACTTTGAAAGGGAAAATACAAAAATCTCTACAAGTTTTCATGACATGTCAGGGCAGAAGGGCAAAGCGCGTAGAAATATCACGATTTCGTGACATGTCACGTTTTTGTGAGGAGAAAGTGCAGACGCACCCATATAGTATGGAATATCACGATTTCACGACATGACGAATTTTCACAACCAAAAATCAGCAAAGTGTAAGAAGACAGAAAATATCGTGATTTCGCGACATGTTGAAGATGAAAGGACAAAACGGAGAAAACGTCATGATTTCGTGACATGTCGCATTTTCGTGACCTGTCACATTTTCATGGAAAACAGGCTAAAAAGTACAAGGCAGAAGGAAATTGTCATGATTTCGTGACCTATCATGTTTTCACGGTGATAAAGCAGACAAGACAGCGTCGAGAGGAAGATGTCGTGATTTCGCGACATGTTACATTTTCGCGATAAGGAGTAGCGAAAAAGCCTAAATAGAGGAGAATGTCACGATTTCATGACATGTCATGGAGACAAAGCTGAACAGAGGAAAATGTCATGATATCACATGTCGCATTTTCACGACTGGTGGCAGAAACAGGAAGCAGTAAGGTAAAAGTGTCACGATTTTGCGACATGTCGCATTTTTGTGACCTGTCTCATTTTCACGACAGAAGCAACAACAAAGGCCCGATATAGTTCAGTCTGCATTTTTCCTTCAAAATTGCATAGGAGAACATGAGGAGAAGATAAGGATCAAATAAAATCTCTCCAACTAATTTTGAGATCATGGTCAAAGAGGCTCCAAGATTAAATGTTGTTGTTTACCTATGTGCGCAAGATGGAAGAACATGAGGCAGTTTTCGACACCACCAAAATTAAAGATGCCTCCAGTATTAAAATCTCCTGTTCGTGATCTCCTAACAACTTCCAGCCTGCCCCGATAATGGTCATTTAATGGAGAAATATGGTCCCTTGTTTCTATTTAATTTTTCGTTTTGATCCATAAAAACAGGGAATGTTATTTCTCCGAGGCAGATTAAGGGGGATTGTTTTTCTTTTCAATGGCATATTTTGTGGATCACTCCTTCAAAATATGTTTTATGTATTAAATGTTGTGATTTGAAAGGAAGAGGGAAGGCCTCTATAAATACCAATGTAAAATCTCAAGCAAAAGGAGGAGGACCTTTTTGCAAAAATTAAAACATAAATCCTAAATGCATTTTGCTCTATTCTTAGTGTCTTTTGGAGTTGGTGATCCAAACTATTGTTCAAGTTTTTATTTCTATCTAAGTCACTTCTATTAGTCCAGTGTTAATATAAGTTAAATTTTGTTGTTCTGGATTTGGCTGTATTTGCATTTGAACATTTGGAGTACAATTGGAAGCGAACTTACGGCTAATGCTTGATCCGGTTTTTGTATATGCATTCTAAGAGTTAGTTGTTGCTTAGCTTTAGGATTTTGTTGAGGTTATTTGCTATTTGAGGTTTTTCTCCCCATCAACTATCGGCTTCAGCCATATTTACATATCTTTATGTTATTTCCCTTTCTTTCCGCATTTTCCCATTTCTTTCCTGCATCCTTATCTTGAAACCAGTTTAGATTAGTTTGGGAGCCAACCCTCTCTAGAGATTGGCCCGAGAAACTTCTATTTCTCTTGAACTTTCAATGTTGGCTGAGTCTAGGGTGCACAAGTGATGAAATCTTGTATTTAGGTAGATTTGTGACCAACAACGACCTAGTGAGCGATGATGCCATGAAATGGTCTATACCAGTGATAATGTCCTTTGAAATTATTGTTAGAAGTACCTTTTATTTTTCATCAAAAACACACCACCAAACAACCAATTTATTTACATCAAATTATTTCATTTACAATTTTATAGCATGGCATAAATATTTTCTTTCCAACGATATAATTACATAAATAATCAATCACAAAATTCAAAATTAAAGCATCATACAACATATACACAAGTCATATCATCAAAAAGATAATCTATATATCTCAATCAATTATGTATATCATCTGGATTGGTATGCCACAATCAAAACCCTAACATACTCAATCTCCTCAAAAAATAATATAATAATACAATATGCACTCTACAACAGCTAGCCTCGATAAGCCCTCGAGCTCTCAGCCTCATCTCCTCCCCCGCCCTGACATGGAGGAGGTGGTCCCATAGAGGTCTGGGCTGTGTCTTGGGTCCTTGCCATCAATCGTGAGGATATCCTCGATGATCCCATCATGATCGGCTCTACAATGGGGGCTGGCAATGGTACCCTCTGTCCCTTTGGGACCACGTGATAGTATAACCCCTGGTATAATGTATTCTGAGCAATAGACCATGCCAGATCCTAAGTGCTCGCCCCTTCGCTCTGAGCCCTGAGCCATGTAGACTCATCTTGTAGCGTCTGCACTTGAGCCTGAAGGTGGGAAACCTCAACTCGAAGAGCCACCATCTCATTGCTCTCCCCTACCTTGACACCCTTGCCCTTATCGGGTGATGGTGGTCTCTCTCCCTGCTAAGAAGGGAATCTATCCTCCCTCCTCCCTATCTACTATGGCTTCTATGGAGCCTATGCCATCCTCTGGCGTCTCTCCTATGGATATCATCACTGCTCGCTCATGCCGTGACCCTGCACTGACTCAATAGCAGCCTGACACCACCTCCCCATCTATCACACCACGACATGCACTGGACCCTACGGCCTCATCATCTAAGGAGGGCGAATGCCTATGTACTAGGCATTGTACCCATAGACGACCCCAACATTATCACCATACACTAGCTGGATGGGGGCATCGTCTATGTCTTGACTTTAAAATCGTTGCATGTCTAAAGCCCCGCTCAATGTGGTACTATCTCAAATAGTCTGAGAGTACTCGTAATCCCTGAGAGAAGGGATCCCCTATTGAAGACCGAACTATCATAGAACCCGATCATAGCGGTGGAGCTCTACCTCTCCCTGCTCCATCTACAGCCAGAAGACTCACCTGATGCGATCCAGCTCCTGCCCATCCTCGGCCCATCTTGGGTGCTATCGCCATGGCCTCCAGGTGATTTGGTCCGAGATGAGATCGTCCAGCAACCTCTGTGACATTGGTAGATCTATCCACCGCTGTGACCCCCTTTGTAACCACCAATAGAAAACTTGGGGCCTCTACTGGTCAACCCCTATCAGTGGGAGCCCTATCGGCCTTCGGATCGCGATGTGCTCCCAGCACCAAACCTGTAGTAGTGATGTCAAGACCAGACATTGACCTGCCTTGTATACGAACCCATGTAGGATTCTATACAAGTGGCATGGCACAAAACTACCCCATGAGTATCTATATCCGTGGTCTCTCATGTCACAAACCACATTTGAGAGGAGCAAGGGTAATCTGCATCCGCTCTGGTGGCACAATAGTAAGCCACCTACCACCCCTACCAAAACTTGAGTCAGCCTAGATGCCCCAGGAATCTACCTTAGAGACTCGATGTTCACTCCGCCCTTCTCTAGGGTGAAGCTCGGGTCCCCAGTCAACCTCATCATAGCCTGGACCTGATTGTCCACAGGTATCATCAATCATCCTTGTATGGGGATCCTCATGATCCTCCATATGTCCTCTAGTGTGGGAGCCATCTCCCCTATCAGTAATCAAAAGCAAGATGACCCTGGATACCACCTCTCTACTAGGGCTATTAGTAGCCCCATGTCTGTCGGTACTTGTGGCATCTCTGCCACATCTTGCAAACCGACTTGATCCAGTCGATCGTGCTCTACCTAATCGAGCATGGCTATGTCATCTCTCAGCCCATCGTATTTTCACTCCTGACTCTTTAGTAATCCCCTCTACAAAAAAAATAGTAAAACAATAAAATTCATTAATAAACCAATCATTAAAATCAAATTAAAAACATTTTAATCAAGCTTAATTTCTTAAAGAAATGATGATATCGTCCACCATTGGATGATATCATCCCAAATTGGGAAAAATCATCCTTTGTAGGACAAAATCGTCTTCGATTTCGAAACTTGGGGATCACCCCTTGTTGGACGGGATCACCCCTAGTTCGTCGATTTCGCCCTTCGACGAAATCGACGATCTAGGGATGATTTCAACGAAATTGGGACGATTTCATCCCGACGTCGTTGACAGCCTAAAAACGGCCGCGATGCCCCAAATAATTAAAATTCTAAACAAAAAATTGCACAAAACAAATTCAAACCTATTTTACTAGGATTAGATCCTTACCCGTAGCCCGCACCGGACCTCTGTCGATCGCTATGTTGTCTCCACCATTTTTTTCTCTGTAGAGCTCTAAACCAATAAAAATGAAAAGTAAAAATGAATTAGGGTTTTACCCTATTTTCTTAATTTTATTTAAAATCAACAACATTTTTTTTAATTTTGTTTTTCCGTGCTTTTACCTCAAACGTTCGATTTGGGTAAAAACACGGAGGGGGCACCATAGTCAATAGTCGTACGATTCGACCTAGAATCATCGTCTAAAAAATTGAGTAAATTTTTGCTTTCTCGTAAAATAGGAAAAACTCGTCTTTAATGCATTTTCTTCAAAAAATTTGCTAAAGAGGGGGTAAAATGTAGCACCCTAAAATTGGCACAGTTAAACCTTAGTAAAAAGATAAAAATTTGAATTTTAACCCAAATCGCCTGTTACCCGCTTTCCTTGTTTTTTGCACCATTTTTAGGATTTGTTTTGACCGTTGGACGATATCGTTGACGATCAGACGAAATCATCCTAGATCTGATGAATTCGTCTGGAACAGAATGTCCAAATGATTTTGTCCAAAAATCAAATTTTCATAATTAGCTTCTGTTTCAATAGCTTCTCTAACTTGGGCAGAAAGCGTGTCTGCGCAGTTAGAGTCTCCCCCGTTGGAGATCTCCCAAATTGGGATGATATCCAACCTTCTAACCTCTCCGTAATCCTATATAAACTAGGATTTTCTTAGTTTATCCCCCTGAACCCCCTAGCTGATGGTTTTTCCCTACAAATTTAGTTCCTTGTGCCTTAGAACACCTTCATACTTTTGTTTGCATTGCATATTTCAAGGTTTCTTGCAGGAATCTTACTGTTATTTAGCTGGAGCAAGCTTGGATCATCGCAGGCGATTCCAAAAGATTTCGGATGATCCTATCATAGATCAACAATGATCTCATACGATTGGAGGTGATCTAGACTGTAATCCATATTGGGGGCAATCAGAGCCCAAAGTTTGCATTTCCTTATTGTTTTTCTGCATTTCTTTATGCATTATCTTAGTTATTATATTTATGCATCTTGGAGTTCACCTCATTTAGTATAGATGCATGATAAAGTCAAAATAAATTGTCAAATTGATGCATTTTATTTTAATCGCTATCTGGATTCATCATTTGGGTAAGTTTACTATTATTTCCATCATTTCCCCTTGCTTTTGCAGTTGCATTTTTGGTATTTTGTATCTGTTTCTATGATTATAGATTTCTGACAAATTCTTCTGACAAATTTGTCAGATCGACGATGATCTCATATGATATCAGATGACCGACTGTGATATGAGATGATTTTATGCAATTCCAAATGATTACGTATGATTTGAGATGATTTAGACTTCTACAAACCTCAGAATATTCATCAGACATCCAGAATCAGGTATATTCTATCCTATTTAGCATATTCTCTTTGTTCAGCATTTAGTCATGTTTTATATATTCATATAAATCAACATTGGCATATAGAATAGCTTAGATTCATCTTGGTCAAACCTAGGAATTGAATGATCAAAGCACAAAATGAACACATCAAACCTACTATCAACCTAGGCGTGGAAACTGCCACTCAAAAGTTTCCTGGTGAACCTGCCATTCATCAAAAATTCACCCTTATACCCCTCCCTCGAGAGGTGGGACCTTCAAAGGGACTCTCAGTCTGAGGTATTGTCCCATCCTTCTTGCATCCCCCTTTCGAGCACGAATCCTATAGCCTGAAGGTAAGGATGTAAAAAATTTGGAGCGATACAGTTTTTAAACTGGCATGAATTTTTGAGTTAAAGGGAGGCATAAGGTGTTTTATTAAAGTTTATTTTTGCCAATTTAATTTGAGATCTAAGGTTTTGATTAGTGGTTAAGAGTGTGGATATTATAAGGTGTATTTTAGATTTAATGTTTTGTATGGTAAAATATTTTGAGGAAATATTTAAATGAAAATTTGATAAGGTTTTTGCTACCTAAACTTTGAGATTGGTAAAGAGGTTGATTGTGATTGAAACAGGTTTTAAGGTCAATTCTTCATCAAACAAAAGGTATGGGCATATCATCCTTGTGAGTGAAATATTGTTGGGTTGGATGTTGTGAATGCTAAGTTGGAGTGAAAAGGTTTGTTTGATAAGCATTGTTGAGTAAGATTTCATATGCATGATTGGTGAATTTTTGTGAGAACATTTGAGTGAGAAGTTGAGAACTATCTTGGACTAGGGTTTGTGAAATGAAAATGAGTATCATTTTTATGTGAGATTTTTTGATAAGCGTTATTGGAAATATTTGAGTAAACTTTCATATGCTTGACTAGGGTTTGTGAAAGATCATGAGTATCATTGTTATGTGAATTTGGAATCATCTTGAGTCAAGGTTGAGTTTCATAGTGAGAGTTGTTGGAAGTATAGTGAAACACTTGGTTAGGATTTGTAAGCAAGTTATGTTTCATTGAGTGAATGGTTGAGTGAAGTTGGATGAACATTATTGATTGAGAGTTTTGGAGTGATAGTTCAAGTTCTGTGAAACCAATTTTTCTCTATTCTAAATTAATTTGAAAAAGAGTTTGAAAGTGATAGTGTAATTTGTGAGTGTGAAACATATTGAGTCTCTTACCATTATCTATATGTTTATATAATTTAACAAGATCTGAGTAAAACTTGTTTGAGTGATTGAAGAGGTTTTCTGAAATATATTAAGTTGAGTTTTGTAAGTGTTTAGTGAGTGTGAAACATATTGAGTCTCTAACCATTCTCTATATATTTTTGAAGTCAAACAAGATTTTATGTGAAACTTGTTTGTGTGATTGAAGAGGTTTTCTATGATAGATTGAGTTGAGTTGAATAAGCTTTTGTGAAAGCTAGTGGACAAATTTGAGTAAGTTCAAGAGTGGACTTTAGGATAGAGTTAAGCAATATTTTGTGAAAGCTTATGAGCATATTTGAAGTCTTAGAGTGGACTTAAGGACTGAGTTGAGTAAGCTTTTGTGAAAGATTATAATGCAGATTTGAGGTAAGTCTTGGTGAAGAATTATTGAGCAGATTGGACAAGTTCTAGTGAGGACTTGTTGAGAAGATTTTAGGTAAGTCTTGGTGAAGACTTGTGGAAATATTAGTGTAAGCTCTTGTGGAAGCTTACAATGTAGAATTGAGGTAAGTATTTGTGAAGACTTGAGAGCAATTTGAGCAAGTTCTAGAGAGGACTTGTGGACAGATTTGAGGTAAGTCTTTGAGAAGACTTGAGAGCAGAGTTGATTGATTGATTTGTTCAAACCTTGAGTTAAGGTTTGGGGAAAATTTAGTAGATTAAATTAGTGATTGGATCAATCTTTGTGTTAAGACTTGAGGATAGATTTGAGGATAGAGTTTGGTGTAAATTTGAGGATAGGTTTATGCTAGACCAGAGACAGAGATTGAGCAGATTTATGCTAGATCGAAGGACTATGTTTAGTGCAAATTTGAGATAGAGATTGAGAAAATTTATGCTAGATCGAAGGACTATTTTTAGTACAAATTTAAGACAGATATTGAGAAGATTTATGCTATATCGAAGGACTGTGTTTACTATATATTTGAGATAGATATTGAGCAGATTTGTGCTAGACCAAAGAACCGTGTTTAGTGCAGATTTAAGATAGAGCTGAGAGTAAGCTTTGGATGTGATAGAGCAGAGGAGAGTAGTCTCCAATGGATAGAGTTCCATAAGCTAGGGTAGTGAGGACAAGTCTTATGAGTGAGGGCAAAGGTCTTTAGTGGAGAGAGATACACAAGCTAGTGCAGTGGAGGCAGTAGTCTTCTAGAGGATCACCAATGTTAGGACCCTATTCCTAACAATAATTATAATTAACCTTCACTATTTTATAATCACTAATAGAGATATGAATAGGTATGTCTTTACATTGCACCATATGTTGTGTATAAGTAGGCAATCCATTGGTAAGTTATAAACATCGAAGAACATTCATTTTATATCATTGTTTGGGTTATCCAATTCAATTCAATTGTGATTCTAATACAAAGGTGATTCCAATTTATTAATCCAAGGTTATTACGTGGAGGAACCTTGCATATGGTATCATAGCCAAGTCCAGAAGGAATTTTTATTTTTCCTTTTTCTCGTTCTCCGAATACAAGCCTGGGGATGCTGCAAAATGATTACAACCTATTCAAAATTAGTGAAACACGTCCAAGGAGCAACCAACTAGAGCGACTTCACTTAAACCGCTACCCCACCACTATCCTCGTTCCCTGTTGCACTACGTACGCATTATTTCAACATTGGCAATATCAACAGAGATAGCATATCTTAGTTCGACATACGTTATTCGATGACAAAAAACCTATGATCAGACAATGAAGAAATCCAAGCCAAAAAATAAAAAAATAAATAGAAATCAGTTTCAATCCATAACCCCCATTTGATCGAACAAAATCCCAAGGGTGGCTTAAATTCATCCGAGCTATAGGATGCCCGACTGTGACCTCAGTCAGTTAGTCAGTTACCTCAACCCACTATGATAAACAACGACTAGAAAATTATGAAATTCAACATCAAACCACTATGTTACAAATTTTGGTGTGATAAGCTCAGAGAAACCGGTGACTTCGACGAAAAATAGGCACAAGGAAACGAGAAAATATTCTATAAATATTCACATAAGGAAGTTTGATCAAATCCACTGCAAATACTGAAAGAAAATCCATGAAACACGACTTGTGTTGTTTTTTGGTGAAGAAATTAGAAACACCGATGAATAAATTATAAAAATTAATAGTTGCGATTAAGGTTTGAAATTTTACGGCATTAGAAGAAGTTTTTACGACATCGAACGCAAAGGGTATTAAGTTTAGGATAAATCAAATATCCCACATTGCTCCTATAATAGAGCAAAAGGGATTTATAAATAAGCTAAGGCAGATAGTAAAGCACCTAGCTTGCTAGGTACCACACAGTGCGTAGCACCTCCGTATTTTCTCAACCCCTGGTGGTTAAATTGCCACACTTTGCCATTTGCACCCCTTGACTACCATGGTTTTTGTGCCCCTATGAACACCTCAAACTCTACTCTTCCAGTCCAACCTTACCTACTCTGCCATATAGCTACCCATACTCCGCTCCTCCTCAATGGTGCTCCACCACTGCCATCCACTGTCACCTGCCTGTCGCTGTCATCGTCCACCATCACCTGCCTGCCATTGCCACCTTGTTGTTTGTGCCTTACCATTGTTGCCTTGTTTCCATGCCCTAGCTGATCACCTTGCCTTACGTGCTACCTAACCACACCCTTCCCTTGGCATGTGTTGTACAATTGGATGCCTTCATGAATCGCCTCGATCGACTCCCATTCATCCTCGTTACATTGATTGACCTCCATTCTGACCTCACCTCCACTCCACCCTCGACTAATTTTTGCCCTACTACTGCCTCCGCTCCACCCTCGAATACTTTCCACACTACCGCTACCTTTGCTCTACCCTCAGCTACTTTCCACCCTACTTCTGCCTCCGCTCTGCCCTCGGATACTTCTTGCCCTACTGCTGCTTCCGCTCCACCCCGCCCTGTTGAAAACAACAAAATTTTGAGATAATAAAATCAAATTTTTGCACAAATTATTTTGTAAAAGTTTCTAAAACAACTTGTAAAGTTGTTAAATTTTTTTTACACTTGCTCACCTTGTACCAAGTCATATTGATCGTTACCTACACCAACCGCAATGGCTGAGGGGCGATGATCACTAGATTCCATTCATGAGAAACATGAAAGGCTCACTGAAGAAGTTAAATAGGAAAGAGAGGAGAATGCCCGTAACACAAGAGAACTCTTCGAGAAAATATTTGCAATGGATGTTAAAATTGATGCTATCAATCAAAATCAGGCAACAACACATTCAAATTCAACCAACAACAGGTCATCAAATCGAGCAATGTTAGGAGGTCCACAAACTTCCATTTTACCACGGACGACCAAATTAGACTTCCCAAAATTTGAAGGCGGAGACCCTACAAACTGGATCTACCGAGCAGAGCAATATTTCTCACTAAATCAAATTCCAAAAATGCAAAAAGTGCATATCGCCTCCTTCCACTTGGAAAACGATGCCATCCAATGGTACCAATGGTTCGAGAAAACTAACGGCACTCCGACGTGGTCAACCTTTACACATAATCTATTAGTGCGATTCGGCCCTAGCAAGTTTCAAAGCTTTACAGGGGCCCTCACTAAATTATGCCAAACCACTTCGATAAGCAAATACCAAGCAAAATTTGAAAGGCTAGCTAATCAAACATCCGGATTAGACGCTGCCTTCTTTCAAGAATGTTTTATCAGCGGATTAAAAGAAGAAATTTGAATTGAGGTGCAAATGTATAACCCTACAAACATGTTAGAGACCATCGGCTTGGCAAAATTAGTGGAAGACAAAATCAAGGCACAAAATCGGTTCACAAAACCAACCTTGGGGAAACCATCAAACACTTATACCAACCCCAAACCAATGCAAAATGGAAGAACCCAAAACTCCTACACAGCCCCCAAAATTAACCCCGCTCTACCAATTAAGCGTCTGAGTTTCGATGAAATGAAGGAAAGACAAGCTAAGGGTCTTTGCTACCATTGCGATGAGAAATTTGACAGAAATCATAAATGTGCCTCACAAAAATTATATATTCTAGATGCCACAGAGGAAGGGAATTCTACTAAAGAGGAACCTGAACTCGAAGTAGAGGTATTATCCAACACACTTGAAAGTGACGAAGAAAATGCACCAAAGGTTTCCTTCAACGCCCTTGCCGGATTTTTTGCCCCTCAAACAATGCGAGTTAAAGGGTATTTTAAGAAATAAAACCTTACTGTGCTCCTAGATTCTGGTAGCACGCACAATTTTATCGATCCAAAGGTGGCTAAGCAAGCAAATTGTTTTATATACCCTTGCAATAACTTCGAAGTGATGATTGGAAACGACAGAAAAATTACATGCAAAGGAAAATGCAGAAATATAAAACTAACTATGGGGGTTTATAACATGAAAGGTGACATGTACGTCCTACCCCTAGGTGGGTGCGACATTGTACTAGGCGTACAATGGTTATGAACCTTGGGCATAGTCCAATGGGAATTTGATGAACTATGGATGAAGTTCACAACAAAGAACCAAACCTATATTATCAAAGGCCTAAAATTAGGACCTTCCCAAATCGTCAGCTCGCATAGAATGGAGAAAATTATTCGAAAAGGAAACAAAGGAATGGTCGCCCAATTATTTTCAATTCAACCTAGTCACAAAGAAGAAGAGACACCAGAGTTACAAAATATTTTAGACCACCATAAGGTGGTATTCAATGAACCAAAAGGACTACCTCCACAACAAAGTCACAATCACACTATTCCACTACTTCCAGGGCATCAACCTCCTAATATTAGACCTTATCATTATCCATACCTCCAAAAGACCAAAATAGAGAAATTAGTACAAGAGCTTCTTAAGGCAGGAGTCATTAGACCTAGCAAAAGCCCTTACTCCTCTCCAATTATTTTAGTTAGAAAAAAGGATGGCTCGTGGTGTTTATGTGTCGATTTTCGAGCGCTTAATAAAATGACCATCAAGGATAAATTTCCTATTCCGGTCATAGACGAGCTATTATATGAACTCCATGGGGCAGCTTATTTTTCCAAGTTAGACTTACGGTCAGGCTACCACCAAATATGAGTCAACGAAAAGGATATTCCTAAGACGACCTTTCGCACTCATGAAGGGCACTACAAATTCTTGGTGATGCCATTTGGCCTTACCAATGCTCCTTCTACCTTTCAAAGTCTAATGAATAAGGTATTTCACCCTTTCCTTCATAAATTTATATTAGTTTTCTTTGATGAAATTTTGATTTATAGCAAAACATGGGAAGAACATTTGGACCATGTTAGACAAGCATTCCAAATCTTGAAGGAAAATCAACTTTATGCAAAAATATCAAAGTGTTCCTTTGGAAAACAAGAAATTGAATACTTAGGGCATATTGTCTCAAAGGAAGGAGTTATGGTAGATCCTTCCAAAATTGAGGAGGTGAAAAATTGGCCTATTCCAAAAACCTTAAAAGGTCTACGTGGGTTTCTTGGACTAACGGGATATTATAGAAAATTTGTCCAAAATTATGGTAAAATCGTTGCTCCTCTAACAACATTACTTAAGAAAAATGCTTTCAAATGGTCATCTAAAGCGGATGAGGCCTTTATCACCTTGAAAACTACAATGTGTACCACCCCTGTTCTAGCCATGCCCAACTTTTCTAAACCGTTCGTCATTGAAAGTGATGCTTCGAGAATAGGAATGGGAGCCGTACTCATGCAGGATGAAAGGCCTCTAGCTTTTATAAGCAAAGCATTTTCTCCTAAGAATCTAGCTCGCTCTACGTATGAAAAAGATATGTTGGCGATTGTCCATGCTATTCAACATTGGAGGCCTTACCTTATTGGCCAACATTTCATTATACGCACCGACCATCATAGCTTGAAGTATTTTTTGGAACAAAGGACTAATACCTCGGAACAACAAAAATGGGTTACTAAACTTCTTGGCTATGATTATGAAATTACATATAAAAAGGGAAAGGACAACATGGCAGACCGATGCACTTTCTAGAGAAATTTGAAGATATGCCTCAAGTCCATGCTCTTTCCTCCCTTATTCCTAAATGGGTAGATGAGGTGCATGAAGAATGGATAAATGATCCTACTATCCACGCCTTAATTCAACAACTTCAACATAATCCTAGTAGCAAACCTCCATACACTTGGAAGGACAATATATTAAGATACAAAGGAAGGATGGTCCTCACCCCCAATTCAACTTATCATGAAAAACTTCTTCATGAGTTACATACCTCACCCACTGCAGGCCACTCAGGGTTCTTAAAAACCTATAAAAGAGCCACTACCTCCTTCTATTGGGTAGGAATGAAAAATTACATCAAAAACTTTGTAAAAGAATGTGAAGTTTGCCAAAGACAAAAGGGGGAGACCCTCGCTATTCCAGGATTACTTCAACCTCTTCCTATACCCACCAAAACATGGGCAGATATTTCTATGGACTTTATTGAAGGATTACCAAAATCAGGAGGAAAAACAACCATTTTTGTAGTCGTTGATCGTTTATCTAAATATGCCCATTTTTGTCCCATGGCTCATCCTTATACCGCTAGCACTATAGCCCACCTCTTCCTAGATAACATCTTTAAATTACATGGTATGCCCTCCACAATTGTTAGTGACCGTGACCCAACTTTCACTAGCACCTTTTGGAAGGAATTGTTCAAATTACAAGGTACTCAACTTCGTATGAGCTCCGCTTACCATCCTCAAACCGATGGCCAAACAGAAGTTGTAAATAAATGCTTGGAAACATACCTTCGATGTTTTGTTTCTACTCAACCACTCCATTGGGTAAAGTGGCTTTCACTAGCGGAATGGTGGTATAACACTTCATACCATATGTCCATCAAAATGACTCCTTATGAAGCACTATATGGCCAAACACCACCATCCCTCACTTCCTATATTCCAGGGACTACAAAAGTCCATGCGGTGGAAACGAAACTCGCTACTCGAGATGACATACTACGGATCCTAAAAGAGAACCTACACACCGCCCAACATCGCATGAAGCAACAAGCCGATCAACATAGAAGCGAACATAGTTTCCACGAGGGTGATATGGTTTTCTTACGTCTCCAACCTTACCGTCAATCCTATCTTAAACAAAAAGGTTCTCAAAAGTTAGCACCCAAATTTTATGGGCCGTATAAAGTTCTCCAACGTATTGGGACCGTTGCTTATAAACTAGAGCTTCCTCCCTCTTCCAAACTTCCCCCTTTTTTTTTTTTTTTTTTTGCTTGGACCCCCCCCCCCCCCGCTTCGTTCTGTTGAGGTATAGGTGCAACGATAGTCTTGTCATTATTGTCATCACCTTCACCACGATATGATCAAAAGTTTTGATCCATTGGAAGGGTCTAACTTTAGAAGGTTATTCGGAGTATGTACAAGGATGTTCAAATTCTTATGAGGATAGTTTTTGATGTTTTGGCCTTTTTTTTTTTTTTTTTTTTTGGTCACAACCCTTCACCTTGCAACTATTAGACTAGGTTTTTAAATGCAATGCAAATTTGCAAAAGGCCATCGAAAAAATCGTCAAATTAAGTCTTTGTGGTTTCAAAGCAACAATAATAGTCAAAATGTTGCTCCCCCCCCTTTTTTTTTTATTTTGGTTTAAAAAAAAAAAGGGAACAAAAAATTGGTTTTTATCACAAACGTGAAGAAAGTTCTATGAAGTTGGATAAGATCATAAATAACCAAAAGACTACAGGCATAAATTTTGGTTTGGGTTTTGATGAAGGAGAATCTTCAAATGGATCAAAGGCCATAAATGAAGAATCCACAAAGAATGAAGAGAAGAAATAGGTTGATCAAGAAAAAATGAATCATGCAAAGGAAAGCAATAATGCAAGGCACGAAAGGAGAATTGACAATGATGGATTCACCAATGTCACACATCAAAGAAGAAGAGGATTTATGGCTCCTACGAACATAAGACCATCAATCATCTCTTTTTTGGTTACTATTTTAAATGCAATGGTTATGGACATAAGATCTCAGATTGCAAGTATAATGTAGGACCAAGGAATTTTACCAATAGAAATGTTTTTTCACCTTTGATGGATTATGCAGTAGAATGTTATAACTGTCATAATTTTGGGCACATTGCAAGAAATTGTCGAAGTACATTTGCATCAAATCAATTTCAGGGAAGAAAATTTCAACCAAATGGAATGAGACAAAATAGAAAATTTCCCAAAAACATGCACAAGCTACTGAAAAAGAAAAGCCAAAACAAGAGCCCAAAATTGTAATCAAACTTGAGTGGAAAGAAAAAGAGCGACCTAAGGAAGAAAAGGAATCCTTGATCGTACAAACAACATTTAAAGCACAAAATAAATCTGCACCATGGATACTTGATAGTGGATGCTCCAGTCATATGACAGGTGACAAACAAAAATTTGAGAAGTTATAGCAATATGAAGGTGGTTCAATGAAATTTGAAAATAATGATGGAGCTAAGATAGTTGGTAGAGGTTCAGTTAAGATCAGTGATAGAAAAATCAAGTCAAAAGAAGTCTTGTTTGTGGTTGGTCCGAAGCATAACTTGTTGAGCGTAAGTCAGATTTGTGATAGAGTTCATGAAGTGATCTTTAAGAAGCAGGGTTGTGAAGTCAAAAAGCAAACAATGGGAAGTTGATAGCAACTGGATCAAGGACATATGGAAACCTGTACACTCTCTCAGAGACTTTAGAAGGAGCTTTCTTGATTGGACAGGAAGAAGAGAATTGGTTGTGGCACAAGAGGCTCGGTCATATCAGTTTTGACAATCTAGTAAAAATCAGCTCAAAAAAGGTAGTGAGAGATATTCCCACCATTGGCAAACCATCAAATAGCATTTGTGCTTCATGCCAAAAGGTGAAGCAAACTAGAGTCTCATTTAAAACAAAAGAGTACTACACAAGCAAACCTTTGGAACTAATACATACTGATTTATGTGGACCCATGAGAATGCAAAGCATAAATGGTGATAAATATTTCATGTTGTGTATAGATGACTATTCTAGGATGACATGGGTACTATTTTTGAAGCATAAATCAGAAGCTTTTGAGATGTTCAAGGTTTTCAAAAACCAAGTTGAGAATCAAACAGGAAAAATGATTAAATTTTTAAGATCAGATAGAGGAGGAGAGTTCATTTCAGAGGATTTCATAGAGTACTATGAAAAATATGGTATTAGGAGATAGTTTTCAGTAGCCAAGACACCTCAGCAGAATGGTGTGGTAGAAAGAAAGAACATGACAATGCAGGAAATGGCATGGACTATGTTGACTAAGAGTAAAGTAGCAAACATATTTTGGAAAGAGGCAGTCCATACTGCAGTATACATCCAAAATAGGTGCATGTTGAGGATGCATGAAAGCAAAACTCCTTATGAGTTGTGGTTTGGTAAAAAGGCAACAACAAGATACTTTAAAGTTTTTGGTAGCAAGTGTTACATCAAAAGAACTAAAGAAAACCTTGGTAAGTTTGAAGATAGAGTGGATGAAGGTATTTTTCTTGGCTATTCATCAAAAAGTAAATCTTACAAATGCTACAATAAGAGGCTAAGGAAAATTGTGGATAGTGTCGATGTTAAAGTTGATGAAGGTAGGGAACGAGTAATTAGCTATGAAGAGAACTACCCAATTTATGAAGAGGTCATTGAAGGAGATGAGGAAAAGGAAATGAAAAAGAAACAAAAAATTGACTCAAATGATTCAAATAGTGATTCAAAAGTGGAAGAAAACAAGAAATTCAAAATAGGTAGCTGGCAGAAAGATCATCCTAGAGAGCAAATAATTGGAGACCCCACAGTTGGTGTTCAGACAAGAAGAAGAGTAGTAAGTAACTACTCTCTATTATCCAGCATTGAGCCCAAAAATGTTGTTGACGCAAGCAAAGATGAAAGTTGGATGAAGGCAATAAATGAAGAATTAGATCAGATCGAGAAAAACAAGACTTGGGAGTTAGTACCAAGACCCACAAATAAAAATATAATTGATACTAAATGGGTCTTTAAAAAAAATTGAATGAATACGGACAGGTAGTCAGGAATAAAGCAAGATTGGTATGCAAAGGCTATGCACAAGTTAAAGGTATTGACTTTGAGGAAACCTTTGCACCTGTGGCTAGACTAGAGGCAATTAGAATGTTTCTGGCTTTAGTAGTTTACAAGAATTTCAAATTTTATCAAATGGATGTGAAATCAGCATTTTTGAATGGGAAACTTGAAGAAGAGGTTTATATTGAGCAGCCAGATGGTTTCCAACTTGGTGATGATCCCAACTTGGTTTGCAAGTTGAAGAAAACATTATATGGCTTAAAATAGGCACCCCAAGCATGGTATGCAAGGCTAGACAATTATCTTACTCAACAAGGGTTCAAGAAAGGTATGGTGGATAGTAATTTGTATGTCAAAATAGAAAATGGCCATCTTATTTTTCTTGTTGTATACGTAGATGATATCATATTTGGCAGCAACAAAGATGAGTCGTGTAAAGATTTAGCAAATAAGATGCAGAAAGAATTTGAAATGTCAATGATTCGTGAACTTTCATATTTCCTCGGATTGCAAGTTAATCAAAATGAGAAGGGTATATTTATTTCTCAAATTAAATATGTGAAAGAGATGCTAAAAAATTCACAATGGAGGATTGTAAGCCGCTTAGCACTACCATGACGACAAGGTTGCAAGTTGAGCAAGGATGACAAATCTCCACATGTTGATCAAACCATGTATAGATCTATGATTGGGAGCTTACTGTACTTGACAACTACCAGACCAAATATTTTGCAGGCAGTATGCATGGTAGCACAATTTCAGGCTAGTCCTAAGGAGACTCATGTGATACCAGTGAAGAGGATTCTTCGGTACCTCAAGGGTACTATGGAGTATGGGTTATGGTATCCGAAAGGTAAGGACTTCACCCTTATTGCATATTTAGATGCTGATTGGGTAGGATGTGTAGATGATAGGAATAGTACCAGTGGAGGTGCATTCTATCTTGGAGACAGGTTGGTCGCATGGCACAATAAGAAATAAGAGTCAATCTCCTTATCCACAGCAGAGGCAGAATATATTATAGTGACAACATGTTGTACGCAGGTGTTATGGATGAAACAAACCCTAAAATATCTTGGTATTAATTTTAGTGAGCCAATTTTAGTTAAGTGCGATAATACCAGTGCCATTAACATCTCAAATAATATGGTTATGCATTCTCGCACAAAACATATTGCTATCCGGTATCACTTTTTGAAGGAGAAAGTTGCGGAAGGTGAGGTTAAGTTGGATTTTGTTCCAATAACAGAGCAAGTAGCGGATATCTTTACAAAACCATTGCCCAAGGAATTCTTTGAGTACCTTCGCAATAAATTGGGAGTGGTCACGCTTCCCAAGAATTGACTAGCTATCGGGACCACATTCTCAGGGGGAGCATTTGTGTATTTGTTTATCTTTTTGCTCATGTTTGTGATTTTTGCTAAGTGTAATAATTTTTGCCTGAGAATGTTGTGCATGGACTCAGGGGGAGTTTGCAGCAGCCCTTTGGTCTTGTTTTCAAATGGGGAGAAGAGTTACAGGAAATTGCACGTGTGTTGCCAACAATTCCAAAGGGGGAGATTGTTGAGCAAGGTGCAACGACAATATTGTCATTGTTGTCAACACACTCAGATAGATCGATTGATGCAGTGGATGGGAGTTCAGAGGTTATTAAAAGTATGTATAGTGATGTTCAATTCTTATGAGGATGTTTTTGATGTTTGGGTGAAGTTGTTACAGGTTGTTTGTGCAAATTTACAAAAGTTGAAAAAATTGTCAAAAAGTTGTCAAAGCAGCAAAATAGTCAAAAAGTTGCAAAAGTCACCACGGGAAAAGTTGGATAGGATGGATCAGTTTGGAACATTCTAGTATGTCAAGAAATATTCCAGAAAAACATTGGAGATGTCAGCACAGTGTTTGGAGTGATCGGTGGTGTTTCTGGTATCTTGGCGGATGATTTGGCAAGTGGTTGTACAAGCTGAAAAAGTGTAGGTTTTGTCAGAAGAACTGTGAACAAAATGTAAGGATTTATGAAAAAAAATTTGAACTGAAGGTGGTAGTTATCTTGAAGAACATGTGTTCCAAATTTCAACAAAAACAGAGAAACGAGGCGAATGTTACAATTATTTCAAGACTATCACAAAAAGCTTCTTTTTTGAGAAAGTGTGTCAGTAGCAGTTTTTGTGGAAGTGGTATAGGCGAACCGTAAGGAGTTAGATAGTGAGTTTTGGTTTGGACATAGTCAGTGTTGTAAATATTCTACGTTTCAAATTTAAAAAAAAACTGAGTTACGAGGTGAGAGTTATGATTTTTGCAAAAACGGTACAGGTCTCTTTAATGTCAATTGTTCCACTTGGGCAAAATCCTTTAGTTGGCCGTTTCGACCTTGAAGAGTCGCCAGAGTTTCAGTTTGAGTTACACCTTCAAGGCATAAAATAGATCATATTTTTTTTTGGTTTGAGTTTTCACGTGGCTTCGAAGTACGAGAACGAGTAAGGTGTCAATTCCTTGCATGTGACGTGTTTGACGAAATGCCTTCTCAATATAAAAAAAAAGGAGTTATATTATTTTAAGAAGTTTCATTAAATAAAGACTTTTGGAGAAAGTGAAAAGTGAAAAGTGAAAAGGAATGCAAGAGTGATTTTATTTTGTGCGGAGAGAAGAGTGTGTGGAGAAAAATAAAGAGTGAAAATCCGTGTTTTTGGGAAAAAGGTGAAAAACATCACTTTAGTATTTTGGGAATAACTTTCTCATATGATATTAGTTTTGGCTGAAATTTTGAGAGGAGGTCATAGACAAAGTTATGCACAATACTCAGAAAGCATACAACAATTGACAAAATGAGCTAAGAGAACGATCAATTTTTATGTGAGAAGAGAAGATTCATGTGGGGGGAATCATATGTCATTTTATTATCAATATCAAAATCAAGTGGGTGCTTGGTAGAGGGGTTGGTGCTCCTTTTTGTTGGTGCAGATAAATCAGGGGTTGGTGCTCCTTTCTATTGGTGCAGATAAATCGGGGGTTGGTGCTCCTTCCAGTGGGTGCTGGTAAATTGATTGTAAAGTTGGTGCTTTGCAAAGGCTAGATTTGGATGGGAGTCCAAACAAGTCATTTTGAGGATGTAGCCAAATTGGTGAACCTGGTACATCTTGTGTTGTGTGATGTTCTCTTGTTATACTTGCTTTATTTGGTTTCAAGTTTTCATTGTTTTGGCTTTAAGAGTTGAAGATTTAAGTTTTAAAAGAGCTACACTGATTCACCCCCCATCTCAGTGTCATTGTGAGACTAACACTTCCAAAATTCACCCCGTATTTCATATATCTTGTCTTAAGCTCACAGTAGGAGCCCATATCATGACATTAACCACTCTCCCTAAATTTTCTTATGATGGAGTACTTCTAGTTGAACCTAAAGCTATCTTGGATCGCCGCTCTCGTCACCTTCGTACTCATGATATCATGAAAGTTTTAATCCATTGGAAAGGTCTACATTTAGAAGACGCGATGTGGGAAACTCTTCACGATATCCAGCAACAATTTCCAAATTTCTAGCTTTGAGAATAAAGCTCTTTTAAAGGAGGGTGGCATGTTAGGACCCTATTCCTAACAATAATTATAATTAAACCTTCACTATTTTATAATCACTAATAGAGATATGAATAGGTATGTCTTTACGTTGCACCCTATGTTGCGTATAAGTAGGCAATCCATTGGTAAGTTATAGACATCGAATAACAATCATTTTATATCATTGTTTGGGTTATCCAATTCAATTCAACTGTGATTCTAATACAAAGGCGATTCCAATTTATTAATCCAAGGTTATTACATGGAGGAACCTTGCAACCATCCAGAGTAGAGGAGGAGTTCTCCTGTGGATAGAGATCTACAAACCAGCTGAGGGGATTGCTATTTCATGTGGAGATCCATAAAATTTATTAGGAGAATGATGTCTCCTTTGGATAGAGGTCCATAAATATTGTAATAGGGAAGGATTCCCAAGATATTTGTTGAGAAAATATTAGTGAAATATTTTCTCTGTGGAGTAGCCCACATTGGGTGAACCATGTTAAATTGGTGTCTTTATTATGCATGGTGATTTGTGCATTGCTTTGATTACTATTGTTGATATTTCCATTTATATATTGGATAATATTATTTGAGAAAAGAAAAGTAAAAAGTGGTCTTATACTATTCACTCCCCATCTCAGTATAAGCTTGTATTCTTCAATTGGTATCAGAGCGGGTTTCTTCAAAAGAGTTTAATAGCTTGAAGGAAAATATCACAAGAATACAAATGGATTATCATAGTGGATCTTCAAGGAATTTGATACCATTGTTCGATGGGAATAATTATGCACTTTGGAGTATGAGAATGAAGATTCATCTAATGACACTTGGAAATGAAATATGGCAAGCAGTTGAGGATGGATACATACCACCAGCTACTCCACCTACAGATAAATATGGTAAACTCCCACAACTGAATAATTCAAAGGAAATAAATGGAATATTAAAGGGTTTGCATGAAATAGAGTTTATAAAGGATATGCACTACACATTGTTGGACATTTTGAGTCAAAGTTGTCATTGATGTCAAGGATAAATTATCATTGATGTCAAAAGGTCAAAAGGAGTAATGCAAAAGGTTGATGGTAAAATAAGCTTCATAATATTTATTTTTAAATATTATGTAAAAGGTTTTTATTAAAACCATGGTTGGGCAAAATAAAAGGTTTTTTATTAAAACCATGGTTGGAAAAAATAAAAGGTTTTATTAAAACCATAGGTGGGAAAATTAAAAATGTTTTTCTAAAAACCTAAGGAGGCTTTAATTTTTAATAAATCCCAAAGAGGATGTAAAATATTAAATTTATAATATTTAAATTCTATTGAATTTAAATAATTATAAATTCTATTGAATTTAAATAATTATAAATTAAAATATTAACAAGGCAAATGTTAGCACCGACTCCCAATGCATTATCCTCCATGGACATGCATGGTAAAGAGGGCATAAGGTATTTATACCTTAGCCAAAATAAAGTTTGGTATTCGATTAAAAGGTGTGCATCCAAAATATTCGAAGCTCGTACGAAATTTAATCAAGCACATCCAAATTGCAAGTGTGGTAGCGGACGTCATGTTGAAGGAAGAGCCAAAGGTTCTTAAGGATCGTGAGGAGGTTAAAGTGCATATTGCGCTTTAAGGCGTCAAAGGGGCATGTGGCTCACACAAAGTGGAAGCCACAACCAAGGCACTATGGAGAGAGTGGTGCAAGTTTGAGCCCCGTGGATTGCGAAAAGGGTAATAAAGTTTTTGAAATTATTTTAATTTACATGTGCTAAAGTCTTAGGAGGAATAAGGTGAAAGTTAGAAATTAAATTTGCATATTGCTGAGGTCTTAGGAGGAATAAGTGTTAAAAGGTTATTTTGGCTAGGGTAAATTTGTTTTACCTTAGAAAAATTAGAAATTGATTTATTGCATTATTTTATAAAGTGATTTATTTAATTAATGCAATATTAAGTAGGGAGTCATAAGTAGAGTTTGGATTATTTTTGAGATATATTTTTGAAAAGGGTTATGATGAAATTAAAATGATAAGAGGTTATTTTGATGAGTTAGATTTTTGGAAGAAGTGTTTTGATTGAAGATTTGTGTTGTTGGATATTATTTTAAGAAGGAGAAATAAGGTGTAATTAAGTTTGATTATTTTTGTAATTGAAAATTATTTTGTGAGAAAGTTAGTGTGATATTTTATCATATAACTATTGAGATTGGCAAAAGAGAAAATTGTGATTGAGACAAGTTTTCTAAGGTCACTTCTACATAAAATAAAAGGTATGGGTATATTCTTCCTAGTGAGTGATTTTTGAAAGTTGTGAATGCAAAGTTGGAGTGAAAATGATTGTTTGGTAAGCATTGTTGAGTGTGTTTTGAATTAATGCTTCAAGGTTTTCTAAAATTGAGAGTTGTAAACCCTATTTTATAAGCATTGTTGTTGAAGTGATTGATTGAGTGAATAACTTGAACTAGGGTTTGTAAAGATCATGAGTATCATTGTTATGTGAGATTGGTTGATGAGCATTGTTGGAAACATTTGAGTGAGTGTTCATATGTGTGGAATAGGGTTTGTGAGCAAGGATTATTTCATTGAGTTATTGGTTGAGACTAGTCAAGTGGATGTGTGAAGTGATAGTTCAAGTTCTATGAAAACAATTGTTCTATATTCTGAATTGATTTGAGAAATAGGTTGAGTGTTGATGAGTGTGAAGCATATTGAGTCTCTAACAATTCTCTATATGTTTATGTAATAAAAGAAATATTGAAAGTGATTGAGAGTTTGTGAGTGTGAAGCATATTGAGTCTCTAACAATTCTCTATATGTTTCCAAAAGAGTGATTGAAAGTAATTGAGCATTGTAAGTGTGAAGCATATTGAGTCTCTAACAATTCTCTATATGTTTCTAAAAGGAGTAAGTGAAAGTGATTGAGCATTGAGGTGAATGTGAAGCATATTGAGTCTTTAACAATTCTCTATATGTTTCTAAAAGAGTGATTGAAAGTGATTGAGCATTGTAATGAATGTGAAGCATATTGAGTCTCTAACAATTATTTTTATGTTTCCATGATATTGGACAAGTTCTAGTGTGGACTTGTTGAGCAGATTTGAGGTAAGTATTAGAGGAGACTTGTGGATAGATTTGTGTGAGATTTTGTGGAAGCTTACAATATAGATTGAGAGCAGATTTGCATCGTTCTAGTGAGGACTTGTTGAGAGTAGACTAGAAAAGTTCTAGAGAGGACTTGTGGATAAATTAGTGTGAGCTTTTATGGAAGCTTACAAGGAAGATTTGAGACAAGTATTTGAGAAGAATTGTGAGAAAAAATGATTGATTGATTTGTTCAAACCTTGAGTGAAGGTTTGGGGCAGATCTAGCAATGTTTATTTATGATTGGATCAAGCTTTGTGTTAAGGATTGAGGACAGAGATTGAGTACAAATTTGTGCTAGACCAAAGGAATGTATTTAGTGCAGATTAGAGGACAAATATTGAGGATAGATTTGTACTAGACCGAAGGACTGTATTTAGTGTAGATCAGAGGACAAATATTGAGGACATATTTGTACTAGATCAAAGGAATGTGTTTAGTGTATATCAAAGGATAGAGATTGAGGATAGATTTTTGCTAGACCAAAGGATTGTGTTTAGTACATATTTGAGGATAAAGTTTGGTGCAGATTTGAGGATAGGTTTGTGCCAAACCAGAGATAGATATTGAGTATATTTGTACTAGATCGAAGGACTATGTTGAGTGTATATTTGAGACAGAGCTTTGAAGGTGATAGAGTATAGAGGACAATAGTCTCCAATGGATGGATATCCATAAGCTAGGGTAGTAAGGGCGGGTGTCTACAGTGGGTAGAGATACATTAGCCAAAGTAGTGATCACCAATCAAAGCAAGAGGAGAAAGGAGTTCTCCTGTGGATAGATATCCATAAAATTGATTAGGGGATTGGTGTCTCCTTTGGAAAGAGGTCCATAAAAATTGAAACAGAGAAAAAAATCCCAAGATATTGATTGAGGAAATATTAGTAAAATATTTTCTCCGTGGCATAGCCCACATTGGGTGAACCATGTAAAATTAGTGTCTCTATTGTGTGTGGTGATTTGTGCATGGCTTTGATTACTATTGTTGATATTACTATATATACATTGCATAATATTTATTTGGAAAGAAAAGTAAAAAGTGGTCTTATATTGTTCACCCCCCATATCAGTATAAGCTTATATTCTTTAATTGGTATTAGAGCGGGTTCCTTCAAAAGAGTTTAACAACTTGAAGGAAAAGCTTTCAAGAACACAATGGATTCTAATAATGTGCCCTTAGATAATTCAACACCAATATTTGATGGAAGTGATTATATATTTTGGTGTATGAGAATGAATATTCACCTGATGGTACTTAGTAATGAAATTTGGGAAGTAGTTGAAAATGCATAAGTACCACCAGCTGATCAACTACAGATAAGGAAGGTAAGCTTCTACATCATTACAATTCAAAAGCAATGAATGCAATTTTGAGAGGTTTACATAGAACATAATCAATAAAAGTTATGCATTGTAAATATGCAAAAGGAATATGGGATAAGTTGCAAAGCATATATGAAGGAGATAAAAGTGTTAAAAAGAAAAAAATACAAAATCTCAAAGGGCAATTTGAAGAATTAAGAATGAAGGATGATGAAAACATTAGTACTTATCTACTTTAGGTAGATGAAGTTGTTAATGCCATGCAAGGACTTGGACTTAATGTTGAAGAATCAAATGTTTGTGATAAGGTCTTAATATCTCTTCCAAAAAGATTTACTAAAACTATTTCTGCTATAAAGAATCAAAATATGGCACTTCTTTGACAAGAGATATGTTACTTGGTATTATCATAGCCTTTGAGTTAAGAACAAATAGAGGAAGACTCAAAAAAAGGAGTTGATCTTGAGGGAGAACTTATTAATGCTCTTAAAACTTTAAAAGGGTAAGAAAGCAAAACTCCTAACTTGAGATTCAGTTTCAAGAATGTGATG
The DNA here is from genome assembly GCA_028583015.1 of Wollemia nobilis. Taxonomy (NCBI): domain Eukaryota; kingdom Viridiplantae; phylum Streptophyta; class Pinopsida; order Araucariales; family Araucariaceae; genus Wollemia; species Wollemia nobilis. The sequence goes on along the minus strand of JAQPPZ010003260.1, from coordinate 6,266,589 downwards.
AAGAAATATGAAAGCTTATATAGGATATAAACAAGTCAATGGCTAAACCAAATAAGTTCAAGGACAAGCTAGAAGAAAAGGTCTTAGAATGTGAAAAGTTAAAACAAGAAGTAGCTCTACTAAGGGAAGATTTAGAAAATTTCAAGGATAAGCTACATAAGTTTAGAAAGAGTTCAAAGAATTTGGATAAGATGATCAAGGTAAAATGAAGGTAAAAAAATAAAACAAGTCTTGGTTTTGAACAAGCTCAAAAGAAACAAGAAGAAGAGTCAACCTCAAGTTCTAAAGAAGAAGAAAATTCAAAAGAAGAAACTTTAGAAGAAGATAGTGTAAGAGAAAGTGAGGCTTCTGAGGATGAGTTGAATAATAGAAATTTCAACAAGGAAAGGAAAAATGCACAAAGAAGAAACGAATGGAACAACAATCATAATAGATTAAGAGAGACTAAGAGACCAATGAGGTCAAGACAAGGAAACTTCAATGCAATATGTTTCTCATGTCACATATTTGGGCACAAGGCTTCAAAATGCAGGACACATGAAAGACAGGAATATGGGAACTTTAGAAGTATACAAAATTTCCATGGATATTGCTACTCATGTAATCAGTTTGGTCATAAGGCAATGAATTGCAAGGTTAATTATAGGAACATATATGGCTTCACCAAGAGAAATCTCAAGAAATTTGCACCTCCAAGGAATAATAACATAAGTGTTATAAGTGCAATAATAATGGACATACAACAAAGTGATGTAGAACATACATTCCAGAATTAAGCATGAATAGGAACAAGAATAGAAATAGAAACATGAATATGGACATGAACAGGAACAAGAATATGGACATAAATATGAACAGTAAAAGGAAAAAGAACATGAATATGGACATGAATAGGAACATGGACATGAACAAGAATAGTCAAAGGAACCAGAAGGATTAGATGAAAAAAAATGAGGACAAAGGTAAAGAACATTTGATGAGGCTTGGAAATGCCTCAATCATAGCATGTTTTGAAACATTATAAATGTTTAAAAACCTTATGATATGTCTTTTATGCTAATTAAGTTGATCTAAATATGTTGTATATTGATATTTGCATGATTGATGTGTTTAGGGATATTATGCTTTGTTTTTACAGTTTTTGCATAGTTTTTCATTGTTTTCAAGCAAGATATATTGATGATGGGGATGCATGGTTGAATAGCAGCATTTTAAATATCTTTATATTTATATTTCTGTGCAATAACCTGGTTGAATCTAAAGAATAGTATCCAAAAATTGTAACTGTGCAACAATAACAGGAAATTCTGTGTAAATTCCAGCCAGCTACCAATGAATGGCAGGGCATGGAATTTACCAAGAAGAGAAGATAAAGTTAGTTGGATTTACCTCCTGGAAGATGGATTTGTAGACCTACATAGAAGCAGCAATAGAAATCAACATCTGGAAGGCATTCTGAGTTTGAATTACATCTACAACCAGTCATTCCGAAGATCTTCGGAATGACAGGGGAAAGCACTGTAGTTTGACTTTCTACGGTTTCCAATGAGTTGAAGAGGCAACTAAGGGTTGAGGAAAGTTAGGAAAAGTCTCTTCCAGCTGTCTCCACCATCCCTTGCTGACCAAAAGATGCAGCCCCTAAAAATATCAATTGAAGCAGCTGACTTTGTCCTGAAATATCCCCCAAAATTGTTGCAGCATAATAGGCAGTTAAAGCTATAGGATAGGAATGGTATATTTTATGTTTGTAAATAGATCTTATGCATCTATAAAAGGATAGCTCCCATATTGGTTGAGCTAAGTAGAAAATAGTACGTAGCATTAGCTGGAGAATAGATATTAGCAGTTTTTAGTTCAACAGTTTTGTAACAACACTGTAATGCTTTTTTGGAATAATAAAGTGTAGTTCTTCCATATTCTCTGTCACTTTATGAGTGTGTGTAAGGTTTAGTTAGTTAGAGAATTCATACCTTCTTCTGGAAAGGGAAGCTGGCCACTTTCAGGCCTAGGAGGAGGGCTAACAGGACATGTTTTCTTCTGATTCCTACTACAGCAGAATTAGTTGAATGTTTGTCTGTTTTATCTTTTATTGCATACTGACATCATTTCTAGTTATATGAATTCTTTCCTATTTTGCAATATTTTATAGAATATGATCATTGTTAGTTTAGTTACATGTTTCAGAAGATTACAGTCTTATTTCCATTTCAACAATTTCTAGCAATTTCTTGTGTTTTCTTTTTGCTGTCAGTTACTGCCTAGAAGCCTGACAACCTTCTGGAACAGAACCCTGATAGGATCTATTTCCATTCAAGTAGTTCTATTTCTGCATAAGTACTTAGGTTTCCTTTCTACAATTGTAATTAGGAACAACTTTTCCATTTCTGCAAGGATAGCTAGATTTCAATTCTGTAGTTGCAATTAGACTTTCATTTCTGTAACTTAAAGAATAGATTTCCATTCTTGCAATTAGATTAGTTTATTTCATGCAATTTAGAAGTAAAAGTGACCTAAAAACCCCCAACACAATCTGTTCCACCAATAAGACTTGTTGCTCCAAAATGAGTTAAATTGTAGCCCTGTTCTTGATTTCTATCGTAAATAGCCTTGGACACCACCCCGGATTGATATATCCTTGAGATTTAATGATGAGATACAATGACACTCATCATTTTGGCACCATTTTCAGGGAATAAATGGTGTTGTTAGAAGAAAGAATAGTCCAATAAGTTGTTAATTATGCTAAGCTATGAAAATTCAGGGTAAAATCTGAACATAATAGCTGGTTAAGTAACAATTATTGACTTACAATTTATGTCATTAAGGAGTAAGCATGAATGAGTAGGCCTAGGGATGAAAAAGGTAGATTTATCCAAAGTGATCCCTGGCTTGTTCCAGTAAGAAGATCTTCATGCTTAAGAGGTGAATCACCTATGTTTGAATTACCAGAAATACTGAAACAACAATCACCAGCTTCATCATCATTAGAAAATCTAGAGAAAGAAAAATCACCAGTCTCATCTTCAACAGAGAGTCTAGGACCTCTTGAAAAAGAAATTTGGATAGGATTAACTGTTCCTAAAGAACAAAACACTATGGCAGAAAGAGGCAATCCATATGGGGATGGCTAGGATGGCCATGTCCATGATCAAGAAGATGATCAGGATGTGCCCCAACCCTCTAGAACATTTGAATATCCTATTCATTTGAATCCAACATAGAACTCTCCCATGAAGACCATATCACCTTCAGTGCTTCCAACCTTTCGAGGTGTTGCATCTGAAGATCCTGATCAGTTCTTGTTCAAATTCAAAGTAGTGTGTCAAACCTATGACTATGTAAATGACAATCAGAAACTCAAGGTTTTTCCTTCAACACTCAAGGACACAACATTACGCTGGTTCATGAGCTTAGAGCCAAATTCCATCCGAACTTGGGATCAAATGGAAACTATGTTTTTGGACAAGTATCAGGAGTATTATCATGTGAGGAATAGAAAAGATAAGTTTTTTAGAATCAAGCAAGAAGATGATGAAAATATAGAAGATTATCTTGATAGATTTGCATTTGTTCAAAGGAGATGTGGACTTGTAGAACCTGAATTATGCAAAACCATATTTTTAAGAGGACTACAAGATGAGTCCAGGGAAGTATTGGATTTGATGGGAAATGGGGATGTAAATACTCTTAACAATGAAGAGATTGTGGATCTCTATAGAAATTATTCTCGCACTAAGCAAAGAAGGAAGAAGAGGAGTGCAAACAACACTGATGTAAAAGACCTAATAGAGGAATTTGCAAATTTCAAAACTGATATTTTGGTGCAATTAAACACAACTCTAGGGGAAATGACTACTAAAGCAAAAACAATAGAACCTCTGGCCATTTATTGCCCAAGATGCAAAAATAAACATGCTTTGCAAGAATGTCCTTTAAACAAAACATCCATCTCATCCATCTGTAGTATTTTTTCAAAAGGGCATTTGACTGATAAATGCCATCTGCTACCACAACTCAAAACTATTTTAGAAACTCAGACTGAAGAACTCAATTATGTTGGACCAAAATAGGGGGAATTTCTCTCAGTATCAAAACCCTCCTCATTTTCCTACAAATTGGGGGTATAACCCTTGGAATATGCCTTGGGGTCAGTCAGAACCACCCCAACATCCTTGGAATTATTCTCAAGGGACAAATTTTCAAGAATGGCCACAAACAGGTTGGAGTAATCCATCCTAGAATCAGAACTAGAATAACCCATCATGGAATCAGAATAGTCCACCTTGGAATCAAAATCAGAGTAATCCATCTTGGATGCAAAATCAATAGTAGTGGGGACAACAATACCAGTCTTATCCAAGGCAACAAAGAAATCAGGGTCAAACCCAGAATTTGTTGCCTGCACCAAATCAAAATTTTCAAGGGAAACCAAATCAACCACAACAACAATAGGTGAAACAACCTCAACTACCAGCCCAACCAGTGACTAATCCAAACAACATAAGATAGGCATCCCCTGTCTATGTGGCTGAAGCTGAGGAAAATGTTGAATTACATGTTCTTGATTGCAGTAATATCCAACTTCATTCAGGAAAAGTCTTACCTGAACCTATTTTGACTGAAATCAAAGAAAATGAAATGCAAGAACTTTTGGAACCAAGTAGATTCAAACCAACAACAGAAAAATAAGTAGAGAAAATAGAACCACAGGCAGAATAGTTACCTCCATCAGGGATAGTTCCATACCCTGAGAGATTCAACACTATAGCAAAAAATTCTGAATCAGATCTGGTCAAGGAACTCAAAAAATTAACCATATCACTCCCCTTATTGCAAGCCATTAAGGATGTACCTTTGATCAAAATAACTATCCAAGATTTGTGTCTCAGAAGATCAGGGAGAAAAAAGAAGGCATTTCCTAAAACTGTTCAAGTTGAAGGAAAGATAGTTGATCTCTTATCAGGGAAACTAGTACCTCCAAAGTATAGTGACCTAGGAAGTCCAGTTATCACAGTTACCATAAGCTCAGTACCAATATCAAATGTCCTAGTTGACTTAGGAGCTACAATAAATGTCATGACCAAGGATATAATGGAACAATTACAACTCAAACATCTAAGTCCCACCTTTACAGTACTAGAAATGGCTGATAGGTCAGTTGCAAAACCTGAAGGTATCATTGAAGATGTCCCTATAGAAGTCTCCTCTTGGGAGTACCCTATAGATTTTCTGGTTTTACAACCAAGGAATTCAACACATGGTTATCCCATTATTCTGGGAAGACCTTGGCTTGCAACTGCAGCAACCTTCATAGACTGTAGATCAGGAAAAATGACAATCTCAAATGGTATTGACTTAAAATAGATTTCTCTGTATCCTCCTGCAAGACCTTCAAGTAATTTTATAGGTCAGTTATGGTTCCCTGATTCATATGAAGAACAAGAAGAGGTCATCTCCACACTAGCCACTATGATAGTAAAAGAACATACAGAGGAGATAGACTTCCATGATAGGGAAAATTTGGAAAATGAAACTATTTTGGTAACTGCTTTGCATGAGCAAGGAATAGGGGATGAAGAAATAAATATCCATCAGTTGTTAGGAAGAGAGGAAGGTCAAAGTTCTGAAAGCAAACCATCTACACCATTACAAGAAACATCTGTTTCATTACCACATGGGTGGCATCATCACCTACTCCTTTCTTCTCATTGTTCCATACAAAATATGCTTCCATCAGAAATCAATGAGATAGGAATTCCTTATTTCCTCCAATCTCACCATTGTCCACTCAACTCCTTAATAACTCAGCATAAAGGAGTAAATTCTGTCCTTCCAGGGACAAAACAAATAGAAGTTGAGCCAGGCAAATTTTTGAATATCAATAGTTGGCTGACTAATGAAGAAGAGGTAAAATTATTAGCTATTTTGTAGAAGCATATCCATGCTTTTGCCTGGGATTACAAAGATATGTCAGGAATCCACCCTGATGTATGCACTCACAGGATCTATATTGAAGATGTTAAACTAGTGAGGCAGCCCCAATGAAGACTGAATCCAGCCTTGAGAGATATTGTCAAAGAAGAGATTGAAAAACTTCTAGAGGTAGGATTCATTTATCCAATTTTTGATAGTCGGTGGGTCTCTCCATTGGTTATAGTTCCAAAGAAGAATGGAAATATGAGAGTATGTGTAGACTACAGAGAATTGAATAAAGTAACATACAAAGATCATTTTCCATTACCATTCATAGATCAAGTGTTAGATACTCTTGCTGGAAAGAAATACTTTTGTTTTCTTGATGGATTTAGTGGATATAATCAAATTTAGGTTGCACCTGAAGATCAGGAGAAAACAACTTTTACATGTCCTTGGGGAACATTCGCCTATAGGGTCTTACCTTTTGGCTTGTGTAATGCTCCAACAACATTCCAACGAGCAGTTTTAGCAATATTTTCTGATCTGACTACCGACAGTGTTGAAATCTATATGGATGACTTCACAGTATGTGGTGAAACTTTTGATTTTACATTAGAACATCTTGATAAAGTTTTAACTCATTGTGAAACATACCAGTTATCTTTGAATCCTGAAAAATGTTTTATGATGATGGAGGAAGGAATTGTTCTTGGTCATCACATCTCTCCTCAAGGGATCCAAGTTGATCCAAAGAAAGTAGAAATAATCAAGAATATTCTCCCTCCTAAGACTCAAACTGATGTTAGAAGTTTCCTTGGACACATTGGTTTTTATCATAGGTTTATTCCCAACTTTAGCACAATAGCCAATCCTATGTTTGCCCTATTGACTAAAGATTCTGAATTTTCCTGGACTACAAAGTGTCAGGAATCATTTGAGGCTCTAAAAGAAAAATTAGTGACTCCACCTGTGTTAAGAGGACCTAATTGGACATTACCATTTCATATCCAAACTGATGCTTCCAATACTGCAATTGGAGCAACACTAGGGCAAATTGATAATGGTGAACATTATGCCATCTACTACATTAGCAAGAATTTGATAGGAGCAGAGAAAAATTATACCACTACTGAAAAGGAATTCTTGGTAGTAATTTATGCTATAAACAAATTCAGACATTACATCACAGGTTATCAAATATTCATTCATACAGATCACACAACCATTAAATATTTGATGAATAAACCTATGGTGAGTGCAAGAATTATCCGTTGGTTACTATTGTTGCAAGAATTTGATATCACAATAATCAACAAACCAGGAAAAGCTAATGTTGTAGCAGATTTTTTGTCCAGGTTGCAGAACACAGAGGAAGGGGAATTGGTTGAGGATACTTTTCTTGATGAAAATTTATTTGCTATATCTGTCCAATCACCATGGTTTGCAGATATAGCCAATTATTTGGTCACAGGGAAAGTTCCTCCACATTTCACTTCAAAATAGAAGAAACAATTGATAAAGCAGAGCTCTTCTTTTTCATGGATTAAAGGTATACTTTTTAAATGCAGTCCTGACCATGTATTACGTAGATGCATCCGAAAGGATGAAGTCTATGATATCCTTCGAGCTTGTCATGATGAACCCTCTGGTGGACATTATTCTATAAAAAGCACAATTAGAAAATTTTTAGGAATAGGGTATTATTGGCCATCTCTTCACAAGGATGTAAAAAAGTACATCGAGGCATTGTGATGCATGCCAAAGAATGGGGAAACCCACTCACACAAATGAAATGCCACTACAGCCTCAAATGGTTTTAGAACCATTTGAGAGGTGGGGGCTTGATTTTGTGGGACCTATTGACCCACCTTCTCAAGGAAAGGTGCATATTTTAGTATGCACTGATTACCTAACAAAGTGGGTAGAGGTGCATGCTTTCAAACATGCTCATGAAGAGAAGGTTATTGATTTCTTGTATACCCAGATTTTTTAGAGATTTGGAGCTCCACGGTCTATTACCATAGACCAAGGACCCCAATTTACATCTAAAGTTATTGAAGCTTTCATAGAGTTATATGAAATCAAACATAGAAAGTCATCACCTTATCACCCACAAGAAAATGGTCAGGTTGAAGTCACAAACAGGGAGTTAGAAAAAATTTTGACTAAAATAGTAGCTTTTCATAGGAGAAATTGGCTAGATAAACTACCTGAAGCAGTTTGGGCTTACAATACTACCTGGAAATCCACTACTGGTTTTACACCTTATGAACTGGTTTTTGGTAAAAAGCCTCTCTTACCTATTGAATTTGAGCTACTAACATTACGAACAACTTTGGAAATTGGAATTGATTTGTCTCAGGCACAAATGGATAGAGTTTTACAGCTGAATGCATTGGATGAACTTCGGATGGATGCACTACACCACACTGAAGTAATTCAAGAACAAAGGAAGTTGTGGCATGACAACCACATTCAACATAGGAAGTTTCAACAAGGAGATTGGACCTTGTTGTTTGATTCTCGTTATGAGGATTTCCCTAGAAAGTTGCAGAACTAGGTGGCTTGGACCTTATCTGATTGAGGAGGTATTTGACAATGGAGTTGTTCGTCTCTCTCCTATCGATGACTCATGAAGGAAGTTGGTAGTGAATGGGCATCACCTTCGGGTTTACCATACACCACTAACTAAGGAAGAATTCTTGCAACAACTTGATAGCTTGGATGTACAACAAGTGGAAGAGATTCCCTCTTCCTCAACTTCAACAAACTCAACTTGATAATGGAGTTTCAAGAAAATAGAAAAAAAAAAAGAGAAAAATGAGAGGTAAAAAAATAAAAAAAGAGAGAAAATGAGAGGTGAAAAATAAAAGAGAGAAAAGGAGAGGTGAAAAATATAAAAAAAAAAGAGAGAAAAATGAATAATTCAGCAGTGAAAACCTCTATGAGGCGCTACTGAATTGGTATGCATGAAAACCAGTTTTCGGCATGCATAACCTTGAAACAAATTCACATCATCATTGTACAAATCCATCAGTTGCACTTATTCTGAAATGTTGCAGAAAAATCAGCAGAACATCATCAGAGGCAACCATCTATCAAAACATGCAAATAATTTGTTTAAAACAGGTATATGTTTCTTACACTTTTATCATTGTAAATACTTAGTATATAGTATGTAAATATTAACCATTAGTATGAAGGCATTCATGAGGTTTAACATATTCAAAACATAGAAGAGGGATTCTAGTTTCTGTTTGGTCTTCAAAACATATTGTCTTCAGAATAGCAGAATCTGTCTTATCTTTGGAATGGCAGATTTGTATTATATTTGAAATGGTAGATTTGTTTTGTCTTCGAAATGGTAGATTTGTTTTGTCTTCAAAATGGCAAATTTGTCTTATCTTTGGAATAATAGATTTGTATTATCTTTGGAATAGCATATTTGTCTTATATTCAGAATAGCAGATTTGTTTTATCTTCGAAATGGCAGATTTATTTTATCTTCGAAATAGGAAATTATCTTTGGAATAAAAGGGCAACAATTTTAAAATTAGAATGCGTGGCAACAAAAGAAAAAAATTCCACGTGGCATAAAAAATTGTTTTCCCACCACATGATTTTTTCTCGAAAGGAGTATTTAGGGTTTTCACATTTGTGGTGTGCCAACCAAAAAGGGTACAAGGATTTATGAAGCTGACTTTGAAAAGTGGGCAATCAAATCTGAAGGGATGATAACCAAATGTGCGAATAAAATCTGCATGCATGATTGGCTCGCTAATTAAGAAAGAATTTTGATGGCATGGATGAACATCGATTCATCAGAGGCCATGTGTCCAAAAAAATTGATAATCTACACCACCTTCTTTCCAAATATGGATCGCACATTGTACCCCCATGATTACAAGAAAGGTGATGTTTTCTGCTAATTTTACCATTCTGTTCAAAGGAGAATGATGTCAAAGAATTGTGAGTTGTAGAGAATGATAGTAGAGCGGTGTTGTGATAACAAAACAACAACAAAAAGTGAACATGGGGTGAAAAATAAAAATGGAGCCTGAAAACACCAGATACCTCAGAGAGAGCCTTGAATCTGTAAATTTTTGAAGATGGTGGGTTGATGCCCTTCTTAGACAAATTTTATGGGTGCTCTGAAGATTTGGTAGTAGAGTTCACCCGTACCTTTAGAAATAATCGAGCTTACATTAGGGATGACGATTGAGGTAACTCCTAAGATTTTGAGTCAAATTACTGAATTGCCTTTAAGAGGTCTCCAGATTTCTAGATCTGGTAGGAATATGTTAGCTGATGTAGTCGATAAATTCATGGAAGAAGGGGATAGGGCACCTGAATATTTGATGAATAAAAATGTATGTAAGGGTGTAAAAATAATTAGTTTACAGGCACCTTGGGATGAAGTAGCTATCTGGGTAATTAAGTTTCTAACATGTGAGGGGCAATATGTTGTTCTATTGGGACACCACTTCCAAATTTTAAACCATCTTAGGCATGGTAGGCAACAACCTGAGGTTAGGGTCAACTTCCCTTTATACCTGCACCAAGAATTACAAAATATGTCTAGGAGGTATCAAGAGGGTAAGGGAAGTCCTCGCCACCATGGACTCATCAAACTCATTTGTAAGCATCATTTCAGGGCCAATGTTAGAAGTTTTAATAGATTTTTCTCTTTGTGGAGTGAAGTAGTTTATGAAGAGGAGGAGGAAGAAAATGAGGAAACAAAAAATGTTATCACAGAAGGAGAAGCACCCCAGGAAGAAGAGATAGAAACCCCCTCTATTGAACCTTCATCATCAAGGGTTCAAAAACAAAGAAAAAGAGGAACAAGGACTAGCCCTAGGGAAAGAAAACAAAAGAGGGTTAGGTTTTCTGAAGAAGTTACTGAATTTCCAGAATAGGGTACAGAACAGGATAAAAGTTCCAGTAGTGCAGAGGAAGAGATAGAAAGGGAAGAGAGGAATGTCCCATCAAAAACTAAAATTGTCCCTACACCCTCTGGCACAACAAAGAAACAAAATATAGGAAAACAATCTGAAATCAGGGTTTGGAGGTCTTCAAGACTCCATAAATAGGACACTACAAAAAATGTAGTTGAGGGAGGCATAAGGGAGGAAGAGACTATTTCCACTCCACCCTTAAGGAGAAGCCTTAGGAATTTGTAAAAGCAAACTAGGGCATCAAAAGAAAAGGACCCTAAAGCTGCCAATGAACAACAAGATTTTGTATTTGTGGATGATATGTCAAATACAATCATGGAGGATTCTCCAGACATCCCTGCACAGGACCAATTTGAGGACATAGAAGAAGCAGGTACAAAAATTTTTGAACCTCAATCTAAAGAGAATTTGCCCATTTATTCCTCAGATTCTGAAATAGAGGAGGAAGAGGAAGAAGAAGAAGACATACAGGAGCATTTAAGAGCTGCCATAAGTGTGATCAAAACACAAATGACCTGGATTGAGGAGAAAGAAGCAACCATCAAAGGAAAAGACACATAGATTTTTGAGTTGCAGCAGGAAATAGAGAGGTTAAAAAGTAGAGTGGCATAGTTGGAGTCACAGCCTGTAGACTCTAGTGAAAGGGAAAATATTGCTCAGATCTTGCTTGGATTATCCATGCAAGATGACCCAACACCAGCTAGAAATATACAACCTCCTCCTCAAATTGTAGTAGTTGATCCTTTTGTTGAGCATGCAGAAAATAGGGAAATGATTGATGCCCAGGCTCCTCAACAGGATAATGTTATCCCAGAGGTAGATGAACAACAAAATCTTCAGCAAAATGATGTTATTCCAGGGAAATTGAACAACAGGGTTTTCAGCAACCTATTGAGCCAATTGGTCTTGGAAATGAGGGTCCACAGCAGACAAGAGCAGATTTGGGACAATCTGAAGATATAATTCCTCCTTTCGAAGATGCACCATTTCATTCCGAAGATACCTCAGAACAAACCAAAAGTGAAGTCAAAAGTGAACATGAAGAGCCACAACAGCTAATAGCACAAGTGATGTCTACAGGGGAAGCCTCAAACCATCCAGACATGAGTTTTCAAGTAAGTACACCTCTGAATTTGCCTACTATGCCAAATTTCTCATTTGTTACACCAAAAATAGAAACAGAGGAAAAAGAAGTACAGGTAGAATTGTTGCCTAGGTTTCAGCCAGTTGTCAGGACCCAAAACATGGTCACTTTAGAAAAATATAATGAAGATTTAGCCCAATGGATTTTAAGATGCCAAAAACTTCAAACTCAAGTTAAAGAATTAAAACTGGCAGAAAAATAGTTAAAAGAAAAGGATGCAAAAATCAATAAATTACAAAAGCAGGTAACATATCTCTGCCAGGTTGTAGAATATTTGGTACAGTTCAGACGACCAACTAGATTTTATAGTTTGGTCTTAAAGGAAAGATATCTTAGATGGCAAGTCATGAGAATCAATTCAAACCTTTCCTACAACCTGGATACTACTGAGGATTTCCTAGAGGCTTACCTGAGAAGTCTAGAGGAACAAAAAAATTTGTTGTGTGAATTATTTTTACATAACTTCTTTATTCCAGAGGATGTAACCTTCCATCCACACATTTTCATAGGAGATGTTCAATTAAGAGCTTTTATGTCTAATCTGCAGAACCAGATTTATTGGAGCCAAGAAAAGAAAAAGAATAAAGAGATTGAAATGAAAGTTGAATTGTTGGTAAGAGTTGTACAACCAAATCATAAGATCATCACTAATCAACATTTCATTATGATGAATAGGGCAGATGTCAAGACAAAGTATCTAAATAATCTCAAAGATTGTTTGAACAACTTCCAAAATTTTTGTGCACATAACTTTATGCCTACCTTAACAACTTATAAAGATAGATGGGCAGAGTTATCTATGTCTTTGCAGAAGAGAGAGCCTATCTCCCCTATCAACTTAGAATGGTCTAGGAGAAGAGCAGAAGGAGTAATACAGACTATTCTAACCATGAAGCATCAATGGATAGGTCTGAGGTTTAGGCCTCCCATCATCCTTACTCCTATTCCATATTATTTTGAAAGTGACCCTCAACCAGGTGAATAGTTTTAGGAATGGCTTAAGAAGGTTCAAGACAGTAGAGGATACTATGTAGGAAACAAATTGTTCTACAAAACTTGGAATCTAAATATGGATATGTGTGAATCAACAACCCAACTGAATGCATGAGGGCATGCATTGAAATAAGTTGGGGGGAAAATGATGAGGCTTGGAAATACCTCAATCATAGCATGTTTTGAAACATTATAAATGTTTAAAAACCTTATGATATGTCTTTTATGCTAATTAAGTTGATCTAAATATGTTGTATATTGATATTTGCATGATTGATGTGTTTAGGAACATTATGCTTTGTTTTTACAGTTTTTGCATAGTTTTTCATAGTTTCAAGCAAGATATATTGATGATGGATATGCATGATTGAATGAAAACATTTTAAATATCTTTATATTTATATTTCTTTGCAATAACCTAGTTGAATCTGAAGAATAGTATCCAAAAACTGTAACTGTGCAACAATAACAAGAAATTCTATGTAAATTCTAGCCAGCTGCCAATGAATGGCAGGGCATGGAATTTACCAAGAAGAGAAGATAAAGTTAGTTGGATTTACCTCCTGGAATATGGATTTGTAGACCTACATAGAAGCAACAATAGAAATCAACATCTGGAAGGCATTCTGAGTTTGAATTGCATCTACAACCAATCATTCCGAAGATCTTCGAAATGATAGGGGAAAGCGTTGTAGTTTGACTTTCTACGGTTTCCAATGAGTTGAAGAAGCAACTAAGGGTTGAGGAAAGTTAGGAAAAGTCTCTTCCAGCTATCTCCACCATCCCTTTCCGACCAAAATATGCAGCCCCTAAAAATATCAATTGAAGCAGCTGACTTTATCCTGAAATATCCCCTAGAATTGTTGCAGCATAATAGGTAGTTAAAGCTATAGGATAGGAATGGTATATTTTATGTTTGTAAATAGATCTTATGCATATATAAAAGGATAGCTCCCATATTGGTTGAGCTAAGTAGAAAATAGTATGTAGCATTAGTTGGAGAATAGATATTAGTAGTTTTTAGTTCAATAGTTTTGTAACAGCACTGTAATGATTTTTCTGGAATAATAAAGTATATTTCTTCCATATTCTGTGTCATTTATGAGTGTGTGTAAGGTTTAGTTAGCTAAGAGAATTCATACCTTCTTCTGGAAAGGGAAGTTGGCCACTTTCAGGCCTAGGAGGAGGACTAACAGGACAGGTTTTCTCCTGATTCTTGCTGTAGCAGAATTAGTTGAATGTTTGTCTATTTTATCTTGTATTGCATACTGACATCATTTCCAGTTATATGAATTCTTTCCTATTTTGCAATATTTTATAGAATATGATCATTGTTAGTTTAGTTACATGTTTCAGCAGATTACAATCTTATTTCCATTTCAACAATTTATAGCAATTTCCTATGTTTTCCTTTTTGTTGTCAATTACTGCCTAGAAGCTTGACAACCTTCTAGAATAGAACCCTGACAGGATATATTTCCATTCAAGAAATTCTATTTTTGCATAAGTACTTAGGTTTCCTTTCTGCAATTGTAATTAGGATCAACTTTTCCATTTCTGCAAGAATAGTTAGATTTCAATTCTGTAGTTGCAATTAGACTTTCATTCCTAAAGAATAGATTTCCATTCTTGCAATCAGATTAGTTTATTTCATGCAATTTAGAAGTAAAAGTGACCTAAAAACCCCCAACACAATCTGTTCCACCAATAAGACCTGCTGCTCCAAAGTGGGTTAAATTGTAGCCTTGTTCCTGATTTCTATCGTAAATAGCCTTGGACACCACCCCAGATTGATATATCCTTGAGATTTAATGATGAGATCCAACGACACTCATCAACAGTTCTTGTTAGGAGTAGAAATACTCCCACCCTAAAATTAACCACCTCAAGAAGATGTGGGGGAGGGGCTAAGCTAAGAGACTCATTCTTAGCCCCGAGCCCCAAATGTGACCGATGAGCACCAAAAATACTCATTTTATATACACTGTTAAGGGGCATCATCACTGGTTTAATTAGCATTAGAAATATATTTTTATTTAACTTATGCATATAATTAATAGAAAATCTAGTATTATGCTTAACAAGTATTTTTAGTGGAAATTGTGTATGAATGCAGGTTTTGGTACTAATCCAATGTTTTCCCAATCTATCTCCCAAATGGACCTAGCATGCTTCTGCTTAAATGCATCTAAGGTATATGGAGTAGGCACCTTACTTTGGCGCCTTACTCCCATACATGGGGAGGCACCTTACTCTGGCGCCTTACTCAAGTAGGCACCTTATTGGTACCTTACTACCACACATTGGAAGTGCTTGCATTGGAGATGCCATATGACCAAGTCAACATTGACCAGGTTGACTAAGGGGCTAAGGAGGAGGTTGCATGTGAAGACAAAGGAGAATTATTTTAATCATGCATTTATTAAATAGAATAAAGTATTTTTTATTATTATGGACCAATTGGCTGGTTGACCTTGTAAGGCTATTAAAGCATATTATTTTTATGATGCATTAATTTAAGGATGTGTTTGTTACGTACTAGTACACCTAAGGATTTTTATATTTATCCTTATAGTGAATGAACATGCTTTAAATTAGTAGAATAAAATTTGTGTAGAACTAATTATAAATAATCACGTCATGTGATTAAATTAGATTGATTTGTTATTGTAACAATATCTGACTACCCTTTATATAAAGACGCAAGCCAAATGAACGGGGGATCAATGATTAATTTTACATAGAGATTATTTTTATTTCATTCTTTGTTTAATTGATTAAGAGTGCAACTCCTCTTATTCGAGCAAGCTCTACGTAGCTAGCCGGACGAACTATCTGCGGGAGCTTGGGCCCACTCCCTGCAGTAGTCCTCCCCTATTTCATTTCTGTATTTATTTTCCTGTAGATTAGTTTATTGTTTTATTTCTTGCTTTAATTAATTTAGTTGTGTGTTTTATTTTATTGCATTTTATTTTTGTACTTTATTTTCAGCACTTTAATTTAGTTGTAATTTATTTATTTAATTTTTTTGCACTTAGTTTTATTTAGTTTGGCTGAAATCAACATGCACAAACTTCTCCCAAAAAACTAAATAAGGTACATAGGAATTCATTCCCCAACACTACAAGAATATACTATGCATGACACTCATAAGTTTACGGACTTATCGTATTGATAATTTATGGAAGAGAAATGATTGTTTTTCAAGACATAATTTCTACTCACCATTTTGGCGCCGTTGTCGGGGAGTGTCAAAACTATAGTGTTATGATTTACAGGTTAGATAAAATGCCCATTTAAAATTACCTGTAGATATTTTACCTGAGAAGTGTGAGTCCACCAAGGGTATTTTTATAAGGTCAAAAATAGTCGCCAACACAGTCACAGCCAAATCCCACAGGCATAAGTTAAATTTACCAGCTTCTTAGGTAAATACGATAATGAACCTGATGTACCATATTAAGTGTAGAAGTAGGAATAAAATGTGTTGTTGAATTTTTTTTAGAAAATCAGGCGATGAAGGATTTCCATCATGTTCTGAATGGTTTAAAAAAAATCAAAGAAATAGCACAACCCAGGTCTGATTAAAAATTTTTAGGGATTTTTTTTAATATAGAAACCATTGGGTAATTATGCCTCCAAAAGCTTAGTTTTAATTATTAAATTTTTTTTTATAGGCTTAACACTTTGCAACATATTGAAAAAATATTTTAATGATGTAGGGAAAATGATAGAGCTAAATTTAAAAGAACATGTTGTTATGGAGTATGCTCTTCACTTGCGCTTAAGGAGACCTAGTGAATAAAAAACTAACACGTATTTTTAAAAGACCACTACACCCTGTGTTCTTTAAGTTGCTAGCCATAGGTAGTCATTTGTTGGCCTGCACATTTTACCGTAATGTTGAAAGAGTTTGGTTGTGATGCCATGAAGGAAAATACTCTCCTCATGCTACAACATATCAGACTAGTTGACAAAGAAGAAGATTATTTTCATAAGACTAGCTCAGATATAGGCATGGGGGGACCCCACCTTCATCATTGCCACCAACAACACAATGAATGTTGTTCACAGTGTTCATGGGAAAAAAATTATCTTCTGCTAAAAAGGCTCCAAAGTTAAGAGAAAATAAAAAAACAAAGTTATTTTTGCTACTTGTTGGAAGAGAGTATCCTCTTTCCCAAGGACTAGCTTGGTCCAGAACGTAAATGTGAAATATTCAACCGGTATCTAAAAAAATAAGGGAGGAGCCTGGAAGAAAACAGATGTTTGCACAAAGTACACATGGTGCCAAAGCACGATAAAAAAAAAATTGAATGGAGCTCATAGTGGTCAGAAAAAAACAACACATAAATCTCCATGATGCGTCTCATGAAAACATCACACATGAACACTAGACAAATGCTGCGAATGATGAATAAAATTATTTCATTCACTCCAAGAAATAAAAAATAGGATCGTAGTGTTGTTCCAATTTTGCCTACGAAGGAAAAAAATCGAAGGGGGAAATCATTCTGATTCAGACGCACGTGTGTATAAATTTTAATCAATTAAAAAAAATGGGTGACATACTCAAGAGCACACAGTGAGAAAATCATGATGCATACATATTAATCCATGCAATGCATTCAGAGAGAGACATCAAAGTAGGATTAACATATTTTTATTTGTGCCATTGAGGATGAGTTGGGTATTTCAAAGTCAGGAGTTGTTAGCTATTGGATGTCATCAATCCTTTAATAGTGGTACGTGGGATGTAAAATTTTCTATGGAGCCTCACAATGCCAATATTATAGATTTTTTTGGTAGAGAAAAAGAAAATATAGCCAAGTCACTATGGTGGAGAAGACGTTCCAAGCTTGGTCACCCAATGTGAAAATCACCAACTCACTTATGGAAGATGATTATGTTCTCTATGCAGATGATGAAAAAAATGAGCCAATATCTGTTCTGGTCATGGCGGAATAAATTAAAAAAAAATTAGTTAGAATTTTATTAATGCCTTTAGTTTAGTTTTTTTTTTTTATGTTTTGTAGGATAGCATGAAGTGCGGAGATGTCATACCAATAATTTTTAGAAGTGCCTTAATATACAAGTAGGTGCCTTAATCTGATGCCTTACTATGGTGGCACAATGGTGGTGCGATGCCTAATCAACTCTACAATAGTAGGCACATCAATGACTATTGAATTCTAAACAATAAGAAGGTGCCTTGATACTCATTGCTAGAAACGCATAACTTCTATGAGAAGCAATTTAAAAAAAAAAAAAAGAGAAAAAAAAGAATTGGATGGCTAGGAAAGAAAAAAAGTGTTTAAAAATATTTGCAGCTCTTCCTAGAGAAGAGAACTGTAAATCCACTTTATCCTAGCATTTATCAACTTCTTCTCCCTATATTGGGGGTTCCTGTTGCTCAGTGTGGGACTTGATGTTCAAAGGGCTGCAGACCTATTGCATAGAGGGACCTATTACTGGTGACGAGGGTGTCACCAATTTAAGTGGGGGAGGATTTGGGTGAACCTATTCCTGGTGAAAAGAGTGTCACAAAATTAAAATGGGGGAGAAGATGGGTGAACCTAAATCTCCAGCAAGAAAAAAGAAAAAAAAATGAAAAAAAGAGCATGGCTATGATGCTAGACTTGTTAAAGTCCACACTTATAGAAAGAATGTATCCCCCATTTTCCAGGAAATGCGGTGCATGACCCACGTAGAATAACTGGGCAAAGGGGCACAAAAATTTTATATTTTCTATTTTACCCTTTGGAAGCTACATAGAAAAGACCCACCATTGGAAATTCAAAGACTGCATTATTTTCTAGATTTTCACAAACACGGGAAATGACATCTTCATTAATTATTGAAGGTCGTTGAATGGAAATTAGCTCAATCTACATAATTTGTTCTGAGTAGGGAAGTGATGAAGAGCAAATTGGTAGTGGTGGTGGAGACCCCATGGTTGCAACACGAATTCAAATGGATCACAAACACCATTGCACAACACTACCATTGTAGTTTTCAATCAATGCTCAGAGGAAGAACGAAGATGTTTAGCAGTGTGGATGATGAAGGCAGCCAGAGAAAAAAATAATAATAAATTCTCCAAGAACACCAACGTCACTTTTCTGGAACACCTTGGTTACGGGCAGCATGGAAATATTTTTACACTACCAGCATGGTACACCTTAGGTTCTACAAAATTCACCAAGGTATGTACTATTTTTTTTTCTATTAATTATGTGTAGAGTTATTTTAAAAATAATTTCTATGCTAAAATCAGTAGATGCCCTTTAAAATTCTTTCTGTCAAAATCTCCCATTAGAACTCAAGCGCAAGACATGCCTCGGATGTAAAAAAATTCATTACTCCGGAATAATTAAAAAAAAAAGCTATGGCATTCACATGAATAGATTTGGCATTGGTTCATTGCTGCATTGTGAGAAATCCATGGAGTGCCAAAGAAGACAACATACTAGAAAAACAATTTGCTCACATCACTTTGGGTTCTATTTTGGAGTGGAATGAAAATCTGCTGCCTGAAACAAAGAAGTGAAAGTAAAATAAAATCTGTAGTAGTGCTCAGTGAGAAAAAAATAGCAGCACTCAAATGAAAAAAAAACACAGCAGTGCCAAATGAAAAAAATAGTAGTGCTCAGTGAGGAAAAAAATAGCAGTGTTGAATGAAAAAAAAAAAACAAAAACACAACAGTGTTGAATGAAAAAATAATAGTGCTCAGTGAGAAAAAAAATAGCAACACTCAAATGAAAAAAAAAACACAATAGTGCTGAATGAAAAAATAGCAGTGCTCAGTGAGAAAAAAATAGCAGTGTTGAATGAAAAAAAAAAAATAGAGCAGTGCTTAATGAAAAAAAATTATTATAATTCTGAGGGCTATTTTGTAGGGGCTGTTGTCATGAGGACATGACAATATTTAGGCATGGAGGGATGATGAACACCAAAAATGCTCAATTTATATACACTGTTAAGGGGCATCATCACTGGTTTAATTAACATTAGAAATATATTTTAAATTTAACTTATGCATATAATTGATAGAAAATCCGATATTATGCTTAACGGGTGTTTTTAGTGGAAACTGTGTATGAATGCAGGTTTTGGTACTAATCCAGTGTTTTCCCAGTCTATCTCCCAAATGGACCTGACATGCTTCTACTTAATTGTGTCTAAGGTATATGGAGTAGGCACCTTACTCTGGTGCCTTACTCCCATACATGGGGAGGCACCTTACTTTGATGCCTTACTCAAGTAGGTGCCTTATTGGTGCCTTACTCCCACACATTGGAAGCGCTTGCATTGGAGATGCCATATGACCAAGTCAAAATTGACTAGGTTGACCAAGGGACTAAGGAGGAGGTTGCACGTAAAGAAAAAGGAGAACTATTTCAATCATGCATTTATTAAACAGAATAAAGTATTTTTTATTTTTATCAACCGATTGGCCAATTGACCTTGTAAGGCTCTTAAAGCATATAATTTTTAGGATGCATTAATTTAAATATGTGTTTGTTACGTACACCTAAGGCCCATTTTATTTCTCCTTAGTACCACTCCAAAGGAAATGATGACTGATTTGATCCAATTCTCGAAGAACAACCTTTGGAATATTCAAAATGGAAGAAACATAAATAGGAATAGATTGAAGGACTGATTTTACCAAGGTGATTCTACCCCCATAAGAAAGCCATTTGTTGGTCCACTTTCCAATTTTCGTCTTGACTTTGTCCAACAACCAATTCCAATATTTATTTTTCTACCTTTGAATATTTATGGGAATACCTAAATAAGTGATTGGAAGAGAGGTCTTCTTATATCTTAGCTTATCCAAGACCATGGATTCTTGTCTAGCAGGAGCGGTGAAAGAAAATAACTTTAGATTTGTCTTCATTGATCAACCGCCTAGTAGCCTTAGAAAAATAGCTAATGATTTGCTTAATATTAGAAGCTTCCTTAATTGTAGCTTTACCTAAAATAGTAGAGTCATCCAAAAATTGAATATGAGAGATAGGTCTAGCTCCATGAGCAATGGTAACTCCCTCAAGGGTTTTGTTTTCTCTCTTTTTGGTAATAGTCCTACCCAAGCATTCGAAGCAAGAATGATGAATAAATAAGGGGATAGCGGGTCACCTTGCCTAATACCTCTAGAAGCCGGGAAAGACTGAGAAGGCCTGCCATTGATAAGAACTAAGTAGGAAACTAAAGAGATACATCCCATAATCCAATCCATCCAATCCTTAGAGAAACCAAATTGCTTCAAAACTTTGATAAGGAAGTGCCAATCCACTCTGTCATGAGCTTTGGATAAGCCTAACCGAATGAACATGGAAGGAGAATTTTACATATCCATGGAATGGATGGCTTCCTGAGCTAGAACTGTCTCATCTACTATTTGACGTCCTTCCACATAATCCCCTTGCTCTGGGGAAATAATCTTATGCAAAATAGGCTTCAACCTTTCTGCCATGATTTTAGTAATGATTTTGAGAAGAACATTACATAAAGCAATAGGTCTAAAAGCTGATATATGATCAACCTCTTGAGCTTTTGGAACAAGAGTAATATAAGTTTTATTGATAACCTTCAAAATTTCTTTGGCTTTCCTGGATTCTTCCACCACCTCTAATAAATCAACATGAAGGATATCTCAGAACTCTTGGTAGAACTCAATAGAAAAACCATCAGGACTCGGGGTTTTCCATTTTTGCATTTTAAAAACTTCTTGTTGAAGCTCATTGATAGTAACAGGAGTAGTAAAAATAGAGTTCTCCTCAGAAGTGAAAAGAGAAGGGATTTCTTGAAGAACATTATATTGTGAAGCTGAGTCAAGGGGAGTAGCAACAAAAAAGATTGGAAAAGTAATCAACAACAATAGAGTTCATGCCATCCCAAGTATAAACAACATCTCCAGAATCTGATTTTAAGGAAGAAATAAAATTGTGAGATCTTCGAGCTAGAAGAGATTTGTGGAAAAAATTTGTGTTTCTATCTCCTTCTTTGAGCCATTGAATTCTAGATTTTTGCTTCCATAAGATTTCTTCTCTTTTTTCCCATTCCTCTAACTGAGTTGTGAGTTTAATTTCATCTGCACTTCTCTTCTCTGTGAGGCCATCTAAACAGATTTTCTTATTCAAATTTTCAAATTTATCTTCTGTATATTAGTTTATTATTTTATTTCTTACTTTAATAAATTTAGTTGTGTGTTTTATTTTATTGCATTTTATTTCCGTACTTTATTTTCAGCACTTTAATTTAGTTGTAATTTATTTATTTAATTTTTTCGCACTTAGTTTTATTTAGTTTGGCTGAAATCAATAAATGCTCATCATTGTTATGTGAGATTTATTGATGAGCATTGTTGGAAACATTTGAGTGAGTGTTCATATGTGTGGACTAGGGTTTGTGAGCAAGGATTATTTCATTGAGTGATTGGTTGAGTAGAGTTGGTTGAGCCTAGTCAAGTGGAAGTGTGAAGTGATAGTTCAAGTTCTATGAAACAAATTGTTCTATATTCTGAATTGATTTGAGAAAGAGGTTGAGTGTTGATGAGTGTGAAGCATATTGAGTCTCTAAAAATTCTGTATATGTTTCTGTAATAAAATAAATATTGAAAGTGATTGAGAGTTTATGAGTGTGAATCATATTGAGTCTCTAACAATTCTCTATATGTTTCTAAAAGAGTGATTGAAAGTAATTGAGCATTGTAAGTGTGAAGCATATTGAGTCTCTAACAATTCTATATATGTTTCTAAAAGGAGTAAGTGAAAGTGATTGAGCATTGAGGTGAATGTGAAGCATATTGAGTTTCTAACAATTCTCTATATGTTTCTAAAAGAGTGATTGAAAGTGATTGAGCATTGTGATGAATGTGAAGCATATTGAGTCTCTAACAATTCTCTTTATGTTTCCATGAGATTGGACAAGTTCTAGTGTGGACTTGTTGAGCAAATTTGAGGTAAGTTTTAGAGAAGACTTGTGGATAAATTTGTGTGAGCTTTTGTGGAAGCTTACAATACAGATTGAGAGCATATTTGGACAAATTATAGTGAGGACTTGTTGAGAGAAAATTGTACAAGTTATAGAGAGGACTTGTGAACAGATTAGTGTGAGCTTTTGTGGAAGCTTACAAGGCAAATTTGAGACAAGTCTTTGAGAAGACTTGTGAGCAGAATTGATTGATTGATTTGTTTAAACCTTGAGTGAAGGTTTGGGGTAGATATAGCAGTGTTGATTTGTGATTGGATCAAGCTTTGTGTTAAGGCTTGAGGATAGATATTGAGGACATATTTGTGCTAGATAGAAGGATTGTGTTTAGTGTATATCAAAGGATAGATATTAAGGATAGATTTGTGCTAGACCGAAGGACTATGTTTAGTGTAGATCAAAGGACAGAGATTGAGGATAGATTTATGCTAGACCAAAGGAATGTGTTTAGTGCAGATAAGAGGATAAATATTGAGGATAGATTTTTGCTAAAACGAAGGAATGTGTTTAGTACAAATTTAAGGATAGAGTTTGGTGTAGATTTGAGGATAGGTTTGTGACAAACCATATATAGAGATTAAGAAGATTTGTTCTAGACCGAAGGACTGTTTTTAGTCTAGATTTGAGATAGAGATTTGAAGGTGATAGAGTATAGAGGACAAAATTATATAGTGGATAGAGATCCATAATCCAGGGCAGTGAGGATAGGTGTCTTAAGTGGATAGATATCCATTAGCCAGAGCAGTGGGGATAATAGTTCTTCTAGAAGATCACTAGTTAGAGCAAAATGAGAAAGGAGTTCTCCTATGAATAGATATCCATGAACTTGATTAGGATATTGGTGTCTCCTTTGGAAAAAGGTCCATAAACATTTTAATAGGGAAAGGATTCCCAAGATATTGATTGAGGAAATTTTAGTAAAAGGTTTTCTCCGTGGAGTAGCCTACTTGGGTGAACCACATAAAATTGGTGTCTCTATTGTATATGGTGATTTATGCATTGCTTTGATTACTGTTGTTGATATCTCTATATATACATTGCATAGTATTGATTGGGAAAGAAAAGTAAAAAGTTATCTTATACTGTTCACCCCCCCTCTCAGTATAAACTTGTGTTCTTCACACATCAACAAAGGAAATTTGGGATAAGTTGAAAGGTATATATGAGGGAGACAAAAAGGTCAAAAGGGTAAAGTTGCAAAATTACAAGAGAACATTTGAAGACCTAAATATGAAGGATGAGGAAAACATTGTTGCATACCTACTTCATGTGGATGAGGTTGTTAACTCCATGCAAGGACTTGGGCTTAAAGTTGAAGAAATAAATGTTTGTGATAAGATTTTAAGGTCACTCCCAAAAAGGTATAGTGAAAATATTTCAGCTATAGAAGAGTCAAAAGATATTGAACTTTTGACAAGGGATGAATTACATGGAATTCTCATAGCTTTTGAGATGAGAATAAAAGAGGAACCTATTCCCCAGAAAGAAGCAGCCTTCAAAGTTACTAAGAAGACAAAGGGTAAGAAGTCAGATTCAAGCAATGAGTTATCCAGTGATGAAGAAGCAAATTATGGTAGAAGGAACAAGGACTCAAGAAAGTATAAAGGTACAAAATTAGTTAGATGTTTTAATTGTGGTAAATATGGTCACTATGCAACTGATTGTCCAGAAGCTAGAAATAGTAGTGAAGATGAAGAAAAATAGGATCATAAGAATAGGGAAATAGGAAAACACAGGTACCAAAAGAAAAATAGGGATGGACAAGGCAAGCAAGGAAAGAAGTTTTTCCAAAGGCATAAGAAGAGTTTTTATGCAGACAAGGTAGGTAAGAGTTCAAGTGATAGTGATGGAAGCTCCTCAAATAATGATGAAGAAGAAATTCTATTTCTAGCAGAAGAAAAATAAGTGGTTAGAAAAAGGGCACCAATGATTCTCAAGTGTTTTAGATGTGGTAACTTTGGTCATCTTGAAGATAGTTGTACAAGGAATGGATTCAGTTTTAGTGAAGATGAATATGAAGATGCTCTTGAAGGTCCAAAAGAAGAAAGTCTACTTTTGGCAATAGAAGAAGAAGGAAGTGCTCCTATTGAAGATGAATCAAAAAGGAATGAAGATGATCCTAAAGGTAAAAGAATAGAGGAAGAATCAGAGGAAGGAGAAGTTGATCTTGAGGGTGAGCTTATTTCTGCCCTTGATGCATTAAGAAAGGTAAGAAAGCAGAACTCAAAACTCAAGCTTCAATTTCAAGAATGTGATGAAGAGAAAGGAAAGCTTATAGAAGATCTAACCAACTCAATAGCTAAGACAAGGAGATTTAAAGAGAAGTTAGAGGCTAAGGTTTTAGAATGTGAAAGGTTAGAGCATGAAGTAGCTTCATTAAGGAAGGAAGTAAAAGAGTCTAAAGATAAGCTACACAGGTTTGGGAGAAGCTCAAAGAAATTGGATAATATTATCAAGGTACAAATATCTTCATCAAACAAGACAGGACTTGGTTTTGAACAGGAACAAAGAGAACAAGGAGAGGAGTCAATCTCAAGCTCCAAAGAAGAAGAAACTTCAGAAGAGGAGAGTGTAAGAGAAAGTGAGACTTCTAAGGATGAGTTGGACAATAGAAAGTTCAATAAGAGAAGGAACAATGCACAAATGAGGAACAAATGGAACAGGAAGCAACACATGGTAAAAGAGACTAAGAGACCAATGGGGTCAAGGCAAGGTAGTTTCAATGGATGATGCTTCTCATGTCACAGGTTTGGGCACAAGGCTACACAGTGCAGGACACATGAAAGATAGGAATATGGAAATTTTAGAAACATACATCTCTTTCAAGGGTATTGCTACTCTTGTAATCAGTTTGGTCACAAGGCAGTTAATTGCAGGGTTCATGATAGGAATGGATATGGCTTCACCAGGAGAAACCCCAAGATATTTGCACCTTTAAGGAATAACAACATTAAGTGTTATAAGTGCAATAATGTTGGGCATATAGCAAAGTGGTGTAGAGCAGAACTTCCAGAGACAAGCAGGAACATGAATAACAAAGGAATCAAAAGGATCAATTGAGGAAGAAGGTGGACAAAGGTAAATATCAGTGTATGCTAGGAGTAGAGATACTCCCACCCCAAAATTAACCACCTCAAGAGAGGATGTGGGAGAGGGGCTAAGCTAAGAGTCTCATTCTTAGCCCCAAGCCCCAAAGGTGACCCTTTGCCATTGATGTCAAAGGGGGAGAGATTTGAGTTAGGGGGAGAGCATTCAGTCAGGAGGAGCAGTTTCTCAGGGGAGCAGAACAAAAAGAGGTAAAGGAAATGGTAAAAGGTAAATGGGTTGCCATCAATGACAAAGGGGAATATTGTTGGAAATATGAGCAAGTTTTGTTGTCATTGATGTCAAGAGTCAGTTTTAGTGAGCAATGCAAAAGGAAGGATGTCAAGAGTCAGTTTTAGTAAGCAATGCAAGAGAAATATTGCTTCTAGGCCTAAGGGAAATAATATTATAATATCTCTTATTATAATATTCAAGGTGGTCAGATAAGGTCTAAAGGAGCAATAGGAAGGCCCAAGAAAAATAATATTATAATATTTTATTATAATATTAAAGGTCTAATGTTAAGACCTAAAGTTATTAAATTAATTATAATAATTTCATTATAAATTAATTTATAATTTAATTTAATTAACCCTAAGGTTAGGGTTATAAGGGCAAAAGGTTTAATTTAAAGTATCGATGTCAAATGTATTTTCCCCCTCCATCGACGTCCAAAGGGAGATGGCACAATGGTATAAATACCATGTGCATTTGGTTGACTAAGCCCTTACCTTCGATCGAATAACATTGTGAGTGCCTACGAATTTTTGTGATCTGCATGCAAAGAAAAAGGATAATTTTTTTTTTTTTGGTGGCCATCGAAGGGATAAAATAAGGGAGGCTTAAAGCCTCATTGCCAACCTGGTGGTTGGGCTAGTGGCAAGTGGTTGTGCGTTGAAGCGTTGACAAGTGGGAGGTCCCATGATCGAATCTCGATGGTAGGCTTGGGAGTGTTTTGCTGGTGCTCATTTTGGTTTTGGTGCCTAGCATAGGCTACAAAGTGCACAAGGTGCTTTTGCCTACCAAGGTGAGCACCTAGCTCATACGGTAGTTGGGCCATGGCTAGGGCACTGGTGGTAGCATAGCGAGGGATCGAATCTTATCGAGGGCAATAGAGGTATTTAATTTTTAATTAAATTTTGCTCCTAAGGTTTTTAATGTGGCATGAATTTTTGAGTTAAAGGGAGGTATAAGGTGTTTTATTAAAGTTTATTTTTGCCAATTTAATTTGAGATCTAGGGTTTTGAGTAGTGGTTAAGAGTGTGGAGATTATAAGGTGTAATTGAGATTTAATGTTTTGTATGGTAAAATATTTTGAGGGAATATTTGAATGAAATTTTGAGAAGGTTTTTGCTACCTAACCTTTGAGATTGGCAAAGAGGTTGATTGTGATTGAGATAGGTTTTGAGGTCAATTCTTCATCAAACAAAAGGTATGGGCATATCATCCTTGTGAGTGAAATATTGTTGGGTTGGATGTTGTGAATGCTAAGTTGGAGTGAAAAGGTTTGTTTGATAAGCATTGTTGAGTAAGCTTTCATATGCATGATTGGTGAATGTTTGTGAGAAATTGAGTGTGATATTGAGAACTATCTTGAACTAGGGTTTGTGAAAGATCATGAGTATCATTGTTATGTGAGATTGTTTGATAAGCATTGTTGGAAATATTGGAGTAAGCTTTCATATGCTTGACTAGGGTTTGTGAAATATCATGAGTATCATTGTTATGTGAATTTGGAATCATCTTGAGTCAAGGTTGAGTTCCATAGTGAGAGTTGTTGGAAGTATAGTGAAACACTTGGTTAGGGTTTGTAAGCAAGTTGTGTTTCATTGAGTGATTGGTTGAGTGAAGTTGGTTGAGCATTATTGATTGAAAGTGTTGGAGTGATAGTTCAAGTTCTGTGAAACAAATTGTTCTTTATTCTAAATTGATTTGAAAAAGAGTTTGAAAGTGATGAGTGTTTGTGAGTGTGAAACATATTGAGTCTCTTACCATTCTCTATATGTTTTTATGGTTAAACAAGATTAGGAGTGAAATTTTTGAGTGATTGAAGAGGTTTTTGAAAGAGATTAAGTTGAGTTTTGTGAGTGTGAAACATATTGAGTCTCTAACCATTCTCTATATGTTTCTGAAGTCAAACAATATTTTGTGTGAAACTTGTTTGTGTGATTGAAGAGGTTTTCTATGATAGATTGAGTTGAGTTGAATAAGATTTTGTGAAAGCTAGTGGAAGATTTGAGTAAGTTCAAGAGTGGACTTCAAGATAAATTTAAGAAGCTTTTGTGAAAGCTTGTGAGTTGATTTGAAGTAAGTCCTAGAGTGGACTTAAGGACTGAGTTGAGTAAGATTTTGTGAAAGCTTACAATAGATTTGAGGTAAGTCTTGGTGAAGACTTGTTGAGCAGATTGGACAAGTTCTAGTGAGAACTTGTTGAGCAGATTTGAGGTAAGTCTTGGTGAAGACTTGTGGAGATAAATTGAGGTAAGTCTTGGTGAAGACTTGAGAGTAGTTTGAGCAAGTTCTAGAGAGGACTTGTGGATAGATTTGAGGTAAGTCTTTGAGAAGACTTGAGAGCAGAGTTGATTGATTGATTTGTTCAAACTTTGAGTTAAGGTTTGGGGTAGATCTAGTAGAGTTGATTTGTGATTGGATCAAGCTTTGTGTTAAGGCTTGAGGATATATTTGAGGATAGAGTTTGGTGTAGATTTGAGGATAGGTTTGTGCCAGACTAGAGATAGATATTGAGTAGATTTGTGCTAGATCGAAGGACTATGTTTAGTGAGATTTGAGATAGATATGAGTAGATTTGTGTAGATAAGGACTATGTTTAGTGCATATTTGAGATAGAACTGAGAATTTGTGGTGATATGTTTAGTGTAGATTTGAGATAGATATTGAGTAGATTTGTGCTAGATCGAAGGACTGTGTTTAGTGTAGATTTGAGATAGAGTTGAGAGCAAGCTTTGGAGGTGACAGAGTAGAGGATAGTAGTCTCTAGTGGATAGAGATCCATTAGCCAGGGTAGTGAGGATAGAGGTCTTCTGAGTGAGGATAGAGGTCTTTAGTGGAGAGAGATCCACAAGCCAGTGTAGTGGAGGTAGTAGTCTTCTAGAGGATCACCATCTAGAGTAGAGGAGAAGGAGTTCTCTTATGGATAGAGATCCATAAACCAGCTGAGGGGATTGGTGTCTCCTATGGATAGAGATCCATGAACTTGATTAGGGGATTGGTGTCTCCTTTGGATAGAGGTCCATAAATATTGTAATAGGGAAGGATTCCCAAGATATTTGTTGAGAAAATATTAGTGAAATATTTTCTCCATGGAGTAGCCCACATTGGGTGAACCATGTTAAATTGGTGTCTCTATTGTGTGTGGTGATTTGTGCATTGCTTTGATTACTGTTATTGATATTGCCATTGATATATTGGATAATATTGTTTGAGAAAATAAAAGTAAAAAGTGGTCTTATACTGTTCACCCCCCTCTCAGTATAAGCTTGTGTTCTTCAATTGGTATCAAAGCGGGTTCCTTCGAAAGAGTTTAATAACTTGAAGGAAAAGCTCACAAGAACATAGATGGATTCTTAGAATGGATCTTCAGGGAATTCAACACCATTGTTTGATGGGAATAATTATGTACTTTGGAGTATGAGAATGAAGATTCACCTAATGGCACTTGGAAATGAAATATGGGAAGCAGTTGAGAATGGATACATACCGCCAACTACTCCACCTATAGATAAATATGGTAAGCTCCTACATCTGAATAATTCAAAGGCAATGAATGGAATTTTAAAGGGTTTATATGAAATAGAGTTTATAAAGGTTATGCATTGCACATCAACAAAGGAAATTTGGGATAAGTTGAAAGGTATATATGAGGGAGACAAAAAGGTCAAAAGGGTAAAGTTGCAAAATTACAAGAGAACATTTGAAGACCTAAAGATGAAGGATGAGGAAAACATTGTTGCATACCTACTTCATGTGGATGAGGTTGTTAACTCCATGCAAGGACTTGGGCTTAAAGTTGAAGAAATAGATGTTTGTGATAAGATTTTAAGGTCACTCCCAAAAAGGTATAGTGAAAATATTTCAGCTATAGAAGAGTCAAAAGATATTGAAATTTTGACAAGGGATGAATTACATGGAATTCTCATAGCTTTTGAGATGAGAATAAAAGAGGAACCTATTCCCCAGAAAGAAGCAACCTTCAAAGTTACTAAGAAGACAAAGGGTAAGAAGTCAGATTCAAGCAATGAGTTATCCAGTGATGAAGAAGCAAATTATGGTAGAAGGAACAAGGACTCAAGAAAGTATAAAGGTACGAAATCAGTTAGATGTTTTAATTATGGTAAATATGGTCACTATGCAACTGATTGTCCAGAAGCTAGAAATAGTAGTGAAGATGAAGAAAAACATGATCATAAGAACAGGGAAATAGGAAAACATAGGTACCAAAAGAAAAATAGGGATGGACAAGGCAAGCAAGGAAAGAAGTTTTTCCAAAGGCATAAGAAGAGTTTTTATGCAGACAAGGTAGGTAAGAGTTCAAGTGATAGTGATGGAAGCTCCTCAAATAATGATGAAGAAGAAATTCTATTTCTGGTAGAAGAAAAAGAAGTGGTTAGAAAAAGGTCACCAATAATTCTCAAGTGTTTTAGATGTGGTAACTTTGGTCATCTTGAAGATAGTTGTACAAGGAATGGATTCAGTTTTAGTGAAGATGAATATGAAGATGCTCTTGAAGGTCCAAAAGAAGAAAGTCTTCTTATGGCAATAGAAGAAGGAAGTGCTCCTACTAAAGATGAATCAAAAAGGAATGAATATGATCCTAAAGGTAAAAGAATAGAGGAAGAATCAGAGGAAGGAGAAGTTGATCTTGAGGGTGAGCTTATTTCTGCCCTTGATGCATTAAGAAAGGTAAGAAAGTAGAACTCAAAACTCAAGCTTCAATTTCAAGAATGTGATGAAGAGAAAGGAAAGCTTATAGAAGATCTAACCAACTCAATAGCTAAGACAAGGATATTTAAAGAGAAGTTAGAGGCTAAGGTTTTAGAATGTGAAAGGTTAGAGCATGAAGTAGCTTTATTAAGGAAGGAAGTAAAAGAGTCTAAAGATAAGCTACACAGGTTTGGGAGAAGCTCAAAGAAATTGGATAAGATTATCAAGGTACAAAGATCTTCATCAAACAAGACAGGACTTGGTTTTGAACAGGTACAAAGAGAACAAGGAGAGGAGTCAATCTCAAGCTCCAAAGAAGAAGAAGCTTTAGAAGAGGAGAGTGTAAGAGAAAGTGAGACTTCTGAGGATGAGTTGGACAATAGAAAGTTCAATAAGAGAAGGAACAATGCACAAATGAGGAATATATGGAATAGGAAGCATCATAGGGTAAAAGAGACTAAGAGACCAATGGGGTCAAGGCAAGGTAGTTTCAATGGATGATGCTTCTCATGTCACAGGTTTGGGCACAAGGCTACATAGTGCAGGACACATGAAAGACAGGAATATGGGAATTTTAGAAATATATATCTTTTTCAAGGGTATTGCTACTCTTGTAATCAGTTTGGTCACAAGGTAGTTAATTGTAGGGTTCATGATAGGAATGGATATGGCTTCACCAGGAGAAACCCCAAGATATTTGCACCTTCAAGGAATAACAACATTAAGTGTTATAAGTGCAATAATGTTGGGCATATAGCCAAGTGGTGTAGAGCAAAACTTCCAGAGACAAGCAGGAATAGGAACAGTCAGAGGAATCAGAAGGATCAGTTGAGGAAGAAGGTGGACAAAGGTAAAGATCAGTGTATGCTAGGAGTAGAGATACTCCCACCCCAAAATTAACCACCTCAAGAGAGGAGGTGGGGGAGGGGCTAAGCTAAGAGTCTCATTCTTAGCCCCAAGCCCCAAAGGTGACCCTTTGCCATTGATGTCAAAGGGGAAGAGATTTGAGTTAGGGGGAGAGCATTCAGTCAGGGGGAGCAGTTTCTCAGGGGAATAGAATAAAAAGAGGTAAAGGAAATGGTAAAAGGTAAATGGGTTGCCATCAATGACAAAGGGGGATATTTTTGGAAATATGAGCAAGTTTTGTTGTCATTGATGTCAAGAGTCAATTTCAGTGAGCAATGCAAAAGGAAGGATGTCAAGAGTCAATTTTAGTAAGCAATGCAAGAGAAAGATTGCTTCTAGGCCTAAGGGAAATAATATTATAATATCTCTTATTATAATATTCAAGGTGGTCAGATAAGGTCTAAAGGAGCAATAGGAAGGCCCAAGAAAAATAATATTATAATATTTTATTATAATATTAAAGGTCTAATGTTAAGACCTAAAGTTATTAAATTAATTATAATAATTTCATTATAAATTAATTTATAATTTAATTTAATTAACCCTAAGGTTAGGGTTATAAGGGCAAAAGGTTTAATTTAAAGTATCGACATCAAATGTATTTTCCCCTCCATCGATGTCCAAAGGGATATGGCACAATGGTATAAATACCATGTGCATTTGGTTGACTAAGACCTTACCTTCGATCGAATAACATTGTGAGTGCCTACGAATTTTTATGATCTACGTGCAAAGAAAAAGATTAATTTTTATTTGTTTTTGGTGGCAATCAAAGGGATAAAAGAAGGGAGGCTTAAAGCCTCATTACCAACTTGGTGGTTGGGCTAGTGGTAAGCATTAAAGCATTGACAAGCGGGAGGTCCTACCATCAAATCCTAACGATAGGCCTTGGAGTGTTTTGTTGGCATCTTTTGGTTTTGGCACCTAGCATAGGCTACAAAGTGCACAAGGTGCTTTTGACTACCAAGGTGAGTACCTAGCTCACATGGTAGTTGGGCCATGGCTAGGGCATTGGTGGTAGCGTAGCGGGGATCGAATCCCATCGAGGGCAATAGAGGTATTTAATTTTTAATTAAATTTTGCTCCTAAGGTTTTTAATGTGGCATGAATTTTTGAGTTAAAGGGAGGTATAAGGTGTTTTATTAAAGTTTATTTTTGCAATTTAATTTGAGATCTAGGGTTTTGAGTAGTGGTTAAGAGTGTGGAGATTATAAGGTGTAATTGAGATTTAATGTTTTGTATGGTAAAATATTTTGAGGGAATATTTGAATGAAATTTTGAGAAGGTTTTTGCTACCTAACCTTTGAGATTGGCAAAGAGGTTGATTGTGATTGAGATAGGTTTTGAGGTCAATTATTCATCAAAAAAAGGTATGGGCATATCTTCCTTGTGAGTGAAATATTGTTGGGTTGGATGTTGTGAATGCTAAGTTGGAGTGAAAAGGTTTGTTTGATAAGCATTGTTGAGTAAGCTTTCATATGCATGATTGGTGAATGTTTGTGAGAAAATTTGAGTGAGAAATTGAGAACTATCTTGAACTAGGGTTTGTGAAAGATCATGAGTATCATTGTTATGTGAGATTGTTTGATAAGAATTGTTGGAAATATTTGAGTAAGCTTTCATATGCTTGACTAGGGTTTGTGAAAGATCATGAGTATCATTGTTATGTGAATTTGGAATCATCTTGAGTCAAGGTTGAGTTCCATAGTGAGAGTTGTTGAAAGTATTGTGAAACACTTGTTTAGGGTTTGTAAGCAAGTTGTGTTTCATTGAGTGAATTGTTGAGTGAAGTTGTATGAGCATTATTGATTGAGAGTGTTGGAGTGATAGTTCAAGTTCTGTGAAACAAATTTTTCTTTCTATTGATTTGAAAAGAGTTTGAAAGTGATTGAGTGTGAAACATATTGAGTCTCTTACCATTCTCTATATGTTTCTGTGGTTAAACAAGAGAGTTTGAAAGAGATTAAGTTGAGTTTTATTGTGAGTGTGAAACATATTGAGTCTCTAACCATTCTCTATATGTTTCTGAAGTCAAACAAGATTCTGTGTGAAACTTGTTTGTGTGATTGAAGAGGTTTTCTGTGATAGATTGAGTTGAGTTGAATAAGCTTTTGTGAAAGCTAGTGGATAGATTTGAGTAAGTAGTAGAGCTTTTGTGAAAGCTTGGTAATTGAAGTAAGTCCTAGAGTGGACTTAAGGATTGAGTTGAGTAAGCTTTTGTGAAAGCTTAAAATTAGATTTGAGGTAAGTCTTAGTGAAGACTTATTGAGCAGATTGGACAAGTTCTAGTGAGGACTTGTTGAGCATATTTGAGGTAAGTCTTGGTGAAGACTTGTGGAAGATTAGTGTAGATTGTGGAAGCTTACAGTAGATTTGAGGTAAGTCTTGGTGAAGACTTGAGAGAGTTTGAGCAAGTTCTAGAGAGGACTTGTGGATATATTTGAGGTAAGTCTTTGAGAAGACTTGAGAGCAGAGTTGATTGATTGATTTGTTCAAGCTTTGAGTTAAGGTTTGGGGTAGATCTAGCAGAGTTGATTTGTGATTGGATCAAGCTTTGTGTTAAGGCTTGAGGATATATTTGAGGATAGATTTTGGTGTATATTTGAGGATAAGTTTATGCCAAAAGATATAGATTGAGCATATTTGTGCTAGATCGAAGGACTATGTTTAGTGTAGATTTGAGATAGATATTGAGCATATTTGTGCTAGATTGAAGGACTATGTTTAGTGTAGATTTGAGATAGATATTGAGAAGATTTGTGCTAGATCGAAGGACTATGTTTAGTATATGAGAGATTTGAGATAGAGCTGAGAGTAAGCTTTGGAGGTGATAGAGCAGAGGATAGTAGTCTCTAGTGGATAGAGATCCATTAGCTAGGGTAGTGAGGACAGAGGTCTTCTGAGTGAGGACAGAGGTCTTCAGTGGAGAGAGATCCACAAGCCAGTGTAGTGGAGGCAGTAGTCTTCTAGAGGATCACCAACCAGAGCAGAGGAGGAGTTCTCCTGTGGATAGAGATCCACGAACCAGCTGAGGGGATTGGTGTCTCCTATGGATAGAGATCCATGAACTTGATTAGGGGATTGGTGTCTCCTTTGGATAGAGGTCCATAAACATTGTAATAGGGAAGGATTCCCAAGATATTTGTTGAGAAAATATTAGTGAAATATTTTCTCCGTGGAGTAGCCCACATTGGGTGAACCACGTTAAATTGGTGTCTCTATTGTGTGTGGTGATTTGTGCATTGCTTTGATTACTACTATTGATATTGCCATTGATATATTGGATAATATTGTTTGAGAAAAGAAAAGTAAAAAGTGGTCTTATACTGTTCACCCCCCTCTCAGTATAAGCTTGTGTTCTTCAGTCTTGTGCTGAGAGGTGACCCCTCTTTTCATGGAACCCACATAAACCATTGGTTCCTATGATAATGGGTTGGAGGAGGGTTGGGGAATATGAGGCTAGGGGAATGGATAAGACTACTAAGAAAAATTGAGGTCCTTTTTATGGAGGGAGGGGAGGGCGGAGGGTGTAGCGGGTAATTGAAGACATGTTTAGATGGTTTGGAGGGAGGTTCAGTGGTGGATAGGGGGGAGAAGTGATTGGACACCAAGATTAGTGGGCTATGGTGAGGGGAGAGGTCCAACTAAGGGGGTCTAGAAGAATTTATTTCCCAACGAGGGGCCACATAAGGGGAGATAGGAGGGATGAGGTTGGTATCAAGAAAAGAGGGGCAACCAATTTTAGAGGGGCGATGAATCTTTCAAGAATAGATGTGAGGAGGTTTGGAAGGGTACTAGGAGTTTAAATGACCTTACTTGGAATAGAGGCTATAAAAAGTAGGTTTGTTTTCATATTCAATAGCTTAAGAAAAGGTACAAAACTTGGAGATAAGGTTGATAGAAGATGGAAGGTCTACATCTAAGTTGGCATTAACACACATATAAGCCTAGGTCATTCGGGTCCTGGATTTGGTTGATGTATCAAAAGAGATCAATTACCCAATGCTTCTCGCTATGCCACGAAGGATGAATTCATGTCAGAACTAGACCAGGAGGCTAGGAATATGGATCCAAATCAGAGCAAATTTTATGTTCTAGGTTGCAAGGTCAAAGTCCACCCCCCATTTTTGGAGGAAGAGGCCTCTTCATCCAAAGAACTAGGTACCACTTATGAGAATCTATCAGGAGTTTGCAGGATTGTTTAATAAAATTAGAAAAAATCCTCTGGGGAGTGCTACCAGTTCCATGGATCTAACCGGGCAGGGGGAGGTGTTGGCCCATTTATGGATGGACTCCATGTTAGGTCGTGATCCAAGGAATTTATGAATCAACAAGTTGGAGTTGTGATCAATAACGTTGGACATTATTTTGCAAAGAATATCGAGGTTGCCATTGGAAGGGAGCAACTCGATCCTGGTCCCTATATTCAGGTTGGGGTTTTGATTTACCATTTTTATGTAAGAACAAGAGGGATTTGTTGGTCTACCTACCACTTTTCATGCTACCTCCTATGGGTCTGATGATCTAGTGATCTGTGATTTTGGGTCAAATTTTGACCCCTCGTATCAGGATCCAATGGTGGTAAAAGTGGTCGGTCCAGGATATTTCGCTTGGGCCATGCAGATGTCCTCCCAATTGGTATGAGTGGTCTAAGTGGGAATGATTTTGATCTCTACTGTGTGACGTAGCCTATCATTTTCCATATTATTTGATAAGAACCTACCTCTCTCAGGATTGTCTTTGTCCTTTCTAATGTGACTGAGGTTGTCTCTGCTACCTCCTCTAGGTTCGCTGGTGTTAGGATGCCAATTTTCATTTGCTATTGCTCCTACTTCCTCTTCGTTGTCTTGCTCCATCATGTTGAGTTTTAATCCCAATAATTTTTACTTTTAAATTATCATTTAGATTTACTATTCATTTAAGAATATTATTATTATTATTATTATTTCAATAGATCACTTATTTATTTGAAATGATATATTTTTGCTAATTAAATAAATCAACTATCTATTTAAAAATGATATCTTTTACTAATTAAATAAATCAACTATTTATTTTAAAAATGATATCTTTTACTAATTAAATAAATCAAATATTTATTTAAAAAAATGATATCCCCTCTTTTTTTTATATACTATTTACCAAACATACAAGGATTAATGAAGGCAACCCATTCATTCATAGCTCACAGATAATTAAGGCAAATAGTGCTGAAGTAAAAGACAATCATGCATGTGCAAAAAAAAGAAGTATTTCCATCAATCTAGTTACCTATATTAGCCGCTAGAACTTATGATAGCTACAAGGCCATTAGTCTAGGGCTCAAGGTGTTGGCAATTTTGGGTACATTGCCTTTGCTCAAGTGTTGATGTTGTCATTGATGTCAAGAAGCGGAAGGGTTTTTGTGAAAACCAAGGCAGACAAAATAAAAGGTTTTATTTAAAACCATGGACAACATATTTGAAATGGGTTTTTCTTAAAACCCAAGTTGGCTTTTCGTTTCGTTGAAAAAGGTGCCCGGGTGATGAAGATATTTAATTTTAAATATTTAGTTTAAATTTTATTTATTTAAAATTTAAATTAAAATATTAAAATAAATTAAAAGTGTCGACGTGTTAATCAATGCATTTTAGTGCATATAAAAGGTGGCAATGGAATTCATTAAGGTGTATGGATGGATATCAATTTCCGTGCATCGTCTGCGCCAGCGAACGAAGAGCTAATGTTTATCGGTGCATGAAATCAATTAAGGGGTGCGAAATAGGCGATATCAACCGGGAATAAGGAGTGTTGAGATAAGATGATTTTTCGATGACAAAAATAAGCAGGTGAACCTTTGATCAGAGTGCACACCAATCGAAAGGGAGAAGGAAGTAAAGTTTGCAAAAATACAAAGGTGAGCGGTTAATGCAAGGCTAAGAATAAAACGTATTCACATCCGCTCGAACACGTGAGGGAGCAAAGAAGAGGACAAGTTTTTGCGTATTACAAGGCCAACGAAAAGACTAAACCGAAACACACCTTTTTGTATTACATGGGCAAATAGCCTAGGTGGAAGGTAAGCTTTCAAAGCGCATAGCAGCCAAGAAGTTAAGTGTTTGAATCGCGACGCAATCCTTTTTTTGACTAGGAAGACGCACCGGTTTTTTAGTGGAGAAATAGAAGTGCATACTCCTCGATGTTTGCATGAGTGGTGACACGGGTTCAAAGTAAGGTGGGTGCACTTGAGGCAATATAATAATTTTTATAAGGTATGCTTGGCACATGACCTTGGGAGTTATAAGGGTTTAGATATTTGTGAGATTAAAAGGTATTGTATGTTAAAAATAATTAGAGAGGTGTAATAAGTTGTTGAAATAATTTAAAATTATTGTGATTTATTTTATGGTACAAGTGGTTTTAGGAGAGATAAGGAAGTTGTGCAAATTAAAGACCTTGGTGATGATTATTGAAAAGTGGAATAATATTGATTATGTTGTGATCTACTAACCCTTGTAAAGATTGGCAAAAGAATTTTGTGATGGTGGCAGATTTCCAAAGGGGTTCCTTCACTTCAATAAGGTATGGGCACATTCTTCTTATGAGTATGATTGGTGTATGTTTTCCTAAAATAATATTGGAGTGAAAAGGTATTCAACAAGGTTTCCTTTGGTTGGGTATAAGTCCTAGTTTCTGGTTTGTTGAAGACTACTTATGCA
Source organism: Wollemia nobilis (assembly GCA_028583015.1). NCBI lineage: Eukaryota > Viridiplantae > Streptophyta > Pinopsida > Araucariales > Araucariaceae > Wollemia > Wollemia nobilis. The sequence continues at coordinate 6,227,955 of JAQPPZ010003260.1, read as the reverse complement.
TTGTTATCATTGATGAGAGTTTTGATGAATGCATAATTCTGGTTTGAGGTAGTGGAAGCATTGTGCACTAGGGTTTATGGTTGTGAGTCTTGATACTTGCTTTGAGTTGGTAAAACCCTTGGATGGCTGTTTTGAGGTTGATGGTTGAGTTGCTTCCATAGAGGTTGGTTGATCAAGTTATTGCTTTTACTTGATACATGATATTGGGCTTACTCCATTGAGTTGATTTGAACAAGTTATTCTTTGCATTTGGTGATATTGTGTTGGTGGCTGTTTTGTTATCTTTGGAGGGAAAAGGATTTCTACTTGTTTCCTTTTCTTGTGATGATTGGTAGAATGCTTCAAGGTTAGTGTTGAGTTGAATGATGTTGGTTAAACCTTATCTTTGAGCATTGTTGTTGAAGTCCTAATTGGTTGAGAAAAGATATTGGTTGTTGGAAAGAACATGAGTATCATTGTTATATGAGATATTGCATGGTTGGCAATTGTTGGGTTGAGTTTCATGTTCTTGAGAAAAGCATACTACATCTATATTATTCTGTTGATATTGAGATTGAGTTGAGATTGAGATTGGGAGTTAAGTATAGAACATATTGAGTCTCTAACAATTCTCTTTATGCTTCTATGAGGTTGATGAATCACATTGGGTATCTAAAAATTATCTTTGTGGGTTCATGCCAAGCAAGTTTTCTTGATGAACTTCTGAGCAGGTGATAGGTTTCGTTGGGGACTTGTAAGAATATTTGGACAGGTTTCGGTGAGGACTTGTGAGCAGATTTGGACAGGTCCTAGCAGAGGACTTGTGAAGCTGAGTTTGATAGTTCTATCAGAGAACTTGAGGACAGAGGTGCATTGGTTCTATCAGAGAACTTGAGGACAGAGGTGCATTGGTTCTATCAAAGAACTTGAGGACAGAGGTGCATTGGTTCTGAGTAGAACCCGAGGACATTTGTGCTAGATCGAAGGACTGTGTTTAGTGCAAATTCAAGGATCAGCTTTGAGGTGATAGAGTTGAGGACAGAGGTCTCCAGCCAGAGTAGGGAAGACAGGTGTCTTATGTGCATAGAGTTCCATTTGCTAAGGGCAACGAAGGCAGAGGTCTTCTAGAGGATCACCAGCCAAAGCAGAGGTAGGGGAAGGTATCTCCTTTGAGCAGAGGCTCATAAATTTAGATTGGGGGAAGGTTTCTCCTTTGGGCCGAGGCTCATAAATATTGTAATTGGGAAGGATTCCCAGAGGACTTTGATATAACTTTTAGAGAAAAGTTTTGTGGATGAACCACATCAAAATTGTTGTGTCACTTTGTGGATGATCTTGTGCATTGTTTTGATATTGCTTTGGATATATTGCTTTATTGTTTTAAAGTATAAAGGAAAAGTAAAAAGAGGTCTTATACTATTCACCCCCCTCTCAGTATAAACTTGTGTTCTTCACAAGGTGGCTAGCTATTGACGATTATCCCTAACTGAATGCATGCCTATATGAAGATATCTATCCATTTACCTTCGAGTTGCCTTGTCATCATTTTCCCAACCTCAGTACCCTCGTATTCGATGGATGACTCAACTTCTTCCACTTACGAATGAACCTGATTGTACACATTGGAAATTTATTAGCAGTATCATACTCTTCAATATCTAAAAATATATATTTGCTTAATTGCACAAAATCGAGTATTAAAGCATCATCAGTTCATACATTATTTTTTTGTATTCCAAGGTCCATATGGGAGGGTCATGACATCCTCCCCCACTAGGACTAAATATTTTCCCTGATATTTCTTAGTTTTACATAGGTAAACACAATAAAAAATAAATCATTACAATTTTTTTTTTCTTTAGAGTTCATCAAACAAAAAAGGAAAATATTTTTGCATATTTTCCACTTTCTCCCAAGTGGCATTCCTTTCAAAGAAATAGTCCCACTGGACCTTACATTTCTCAAGAGTCTGATTCTACATAGCATTAGAGCATAATTAAAGAATCCTTATTAGCATCACTTCAATTGCCTCTGGTTTTGCCATCTGTAAATTAGAAACATCCCACACATGGTCAGGGTCAGCAACTTGCTTTCTAAGTAAAGATATGTGGAAAGTGTCATGGATTTTTGATATATTAGGAGGTAAGGCAAGTCGGTATGCAATCGGACTAATCTTCTCAATGATCTCAAAGGGTCCTACAAACTATGGATCCAATTTTGTGGACTTGATCACACTTTTCATTGATTTGACCCTTAGGAACACTTTATCTCCCATCGAGTACTCTCTTGGAATCCTCTTTAGATCAGCATAACTCTTCTACCTATCATTAGCTTCCTTGATTCTTCCATGATTACCTTTATTTGATTTTCCATTTATCTAACCATTTTTGGTTCAATCACAATTCTATCCTCTAGGTTGTCCCACAATAGTGGTGTTCTACACTTTCACCCATACAAGACATCGAAAGGTGCCATTCCCAAAAAAGAGTGATACCCATTATTATAGGTAAATTCTACCAATAATAGATAGTCTTCCTAGTGAGACTTGTGATACATACAATACATGCAGAGCATATCTTCTAGTAATTGATTTACCCATTTCGTTTGACCATCTATTTTAGGGTGGTACGTTGAACTCATATGCAACTTTATGCCTATTTCCTGGTGAAGGGCTCTCCAAAATATGGAAGTGAACTTGGAATCCCTATTTGATATTACTTTCAGAAATCCATGCAATCAGAGAATTTCCTTTAAAAATATATTAGCCACCACTTGAGTGTCATCCTTGGTGCTCCTAGGTATAAAGTGTGCAACCTTGGTACATTTGTTGACTACTACAAATATTGCATTGTGATGGTACCTGGTTTTTAGTAAACCTACTATAAATTCCATTGATATGACCTACCATTTTTGTGTAGGTATATTTTGTGGGTACAGATATCCTATGATATGTTTGTGTTTTTCTTTAACCTTCCGAAATTCAAGGTATTGAGTTATAAAATCTGTAATGTCCCTCTTCATTCCTACCTAGAATAAGATTCTCTTCAGATTTTCCCTCATATTTACCCCTCTGGGGTAAGCTATATAAGGAGATATATGAGATTCCTGCATTAATAGCTTCCTTGAATCCCCTAATTTTGGTATGATGATTCTTCCTTTGTAACACAAAAGGTTATCTATCACCCCAAACTCCTTATTGGCCTCAGGATCCTTGTCTATTCTAGCTCAAATTTCTTAACAATATTCATCTTGATTTTTCTCCTACCTTACTTGGTCCATGATATTTACATGATTCCTGGTTATGGCTGCTATGTAGCTCCTTCTACTCAAGGCATCTGCAACCTTATTTTCTTTTTCTTTTATGTACTAAATTTCAAAGTCATACTCAGCAAGGAACTCGATCCATCTTCTCTATCTTGCATTGAGGATTGGTTGGGTAAATATGTACCTTAGACTTTGATGGTTTGATTTTAGCTCAAAAGGTCTTCATACCAGATAATGACACCAGACCTTTAGGGCATGCACTATAACACCTATTTTTAAATCATGAGTAGCATAATTGACTTCGTGCTTCTTACATTTTCTAAAAGTATAAGCTACTACTAACTCTTCTTGCATGTGTACTCCCCCTAATTCTTCCAATGATGCATCAGTGCATATTGTAAGATCTCCTCGAGGATATGGATCTTCAATATTCATGTAGTAGTGATTTTTTGCTTCAAAAAAGCAAAATAGGTTTTACACTCCATATATTTGAATTCCTTCCCTTTCTTCTGGAGGTTAGTTATTACCAAGATGATATTTGAGAAATACTTTATATGATGTCTGTAACAGCCCATTAACCCCATGAAGCTCCTTACTTTGGTAATATTAGTAGGGGTGGCTAATTTAATATGGCTTCAATTTTATCTAGATCCATGCAATTCCTTCTATTGATATGATATGCCCTAAATATCATACCTCTAAAACATAGAAATTTCTCTTGGATAGATTTCCATAGAGTTGATTTTCCCTTAGCAACTCTAACATGATATTGAGATGCTTATCATGTTCTTTATTGTTTCGAGAGTATATTAGGATATAATCTAGAAATAAAAGGACAAACTAGTCTAGGTGTCTTTTGAACACACTATTCATTAAATTTATGAAGGTGGTTGGGACATTAGTCAATCCAAAATATAGGACGGTGAACTCATAATGCCCGTACCTCATCTTAAATTCTAACTTGTGAGTGTCCTCCTCATGTATTCTCAACTGGTGATACCCTGATCTTAAATCTATCTTGGTAAACACCATGGAATATCTCAATTAGTTGAATAAATATTTAATCCTAGGTAGGGGATTCTGGTTCTTGATTGTAGCTTTATTTAACATTCTATAGTCAATACACAATCTTAAATATCCATCATTTTTCACAAATAAAACGAGTGCACCCCAAGGTGACACACTTGGTTTTATCAACCCCTTATCTAATAACCCTTGTAATTATACCATTAACTCCTACATATTTATGGGTCATATCCTATAGGGATATATGTTAGGATCCTACTATAAAATAAACTCAAATAAATACACTCTCACACAATTGCTTGGAAATAAACTCACATAAACATCATATTAATATTTAAAACAAAATACACATTATAACATACATTTGCATAAAGGAACAATCTCACAATAAGATAGAATCGCAGGCATCTTCAAGGGGGCAACCTCCTTCAACACTTCATTAATTTGCAAAAAGATGAATACATTGGTGCCTTCTCGGGTATTTAAAGAGTTCCCTTCCATGGTTGGCTTACATGCAAAATGCCACTTGGATTACATGCATAATGCCACCCTAATTACATGCATAGTGCCACTTGAATTACATGCACAAGGCCACCTTACATACATATCTACCATGTGTTACATAAAAAGGGTGTCATTTGTCATAGGCACTATATAAGCTAAAACTTAGAACATTACAAAATATTAATCATGGGTACTACCCACGTTATTTAGAAATTATTACATCATGGAAGTTATTACATTAAGGGTTAGGATGGGATCCTAACATGTCCTTCCCATTGAAGAAGCTTTGTCCTCAAAGCTGAAATGAGGAAATTGTTGCTAGAGTTGGTGGAGAGATTCCCATGTAGCATCTTTAGGTTGAAGCCCACACCACTGAATCAAGATCTCGATAATTGTACGGTTGTAAAGAGTGTGAGTTCGACGATCCAACAACTCCTCAGGTTCAAGTAATATGGAGCCTTCTTAATACAATTTAGGAAGTATGGATTGAACCTATACCTGTGTGCCCATAACTTTCTTGAGAGTGGAAACATGAAAAATAGGATGAAGCTTGGAAGTAGGTGGGAGCACCAATTTGTAAGCTGTGGGGCCAATCCTTTGTAGAACCTGGTAAGGACCATAGAATTTTATAGAAAGCTTCTGACACCTACAAAGTTGTAGGGATGATTATTTGTATGGTTGCAAGTGAAGGAAGACCATATCACCTACATCAAAACTATGCTTAGAACGATGTTGATCAGCTTGTTGGTGCATCCGATTCTGGGCCATGTTAAAATTTTGCTTAAGTTGGCGAAGGACCTCGGTGTGTTGATTCAGAGAATTGTCGACGGTCTGGACCATGGATCTGCCAGGAATGTAAGAGGAAGGTGTAGGTGGAAGGCACCCGTAGACTGCTTCAAATGGTGTGAGTTTGGTTGTGATATGATAGGAAGTGTTGTACCACCATTCGGCCAAGGATAACCATTTGGCCCATTGAGTGGGATGATCTAAGACAAAGTAGCGAAGGTAGGTTTCCAAGCATTTATTAACAACTTCTATTTGACCATCCGTTTACGGATGGTAGGCTAAACTCATTTTGAGATGAGTCCCCTACAACTTAAACAACTCTTCCCAGAAATGACTAGTGAAGGTGGGTCACAATCAGATATAATGGAGGTGGGCATGCCATGAAGGTGAAATATGGAGTCAAGAAAAATTTGTACAACAATGGATGTTGTATAAGGATGGGCAAGGGCACAAAAGTAATTATTGTTAACTAAATCTCTAAATCTCTATTTTAAGTTTTTGATTGAGAGATCATGTTTTAATCTCCATTACTTTCATGGAATGTTCCTTGAATGCCAATGATAAACTATATGTAGATCATGTTTGGAGGAGAATCTATTTTTGCATGTTGAACATTCCAAGTTGTATATCCATAATGGTCAAAAGTAAATGATGTTTAAATAACCATGGAATGACATATGATTCAAGCCTTTTAACTAGTCTTAATTGATAGAAATTTATAATTATTTTTTCATTGTACACATAATAATCAATAAAATTAAGTAGTATATTTCATTATATAATGTTTTAATAGTATTCAAATAAATTGAAATACAACTATTACCCTAATCATTCTCTATGAGTAGTCACTAATTTTTTTATATTTCCATTTTGAATGTAAAGAATAAGTTAAAAACAATCTTCATACTCATGCTATTATATAGTATAAAATACCATATGTAGGTACATTGATTATGCATAGTACTAAAGAACAAGAACCTGTATGAGAATAATTAAAGAATATGTGTTTTTCATTAATCTTATAATTTATTAAATTTGATTAATTGTAAGTTCTTTAACAACTAGTAATGTCATCAAAAGTTGTCAAATAACAAATAAAAACTAAAAATTAGCACATAAATTTTAAATAGCTATACTAATTTCTTTTAATAAATATCTCAATGCTTATAGGTATCGATGATTCCTTGGACACTTTAAATTGATATACCATGTTCAATGTTAAAATTTTAATTGTCCTCTTGTAATTTTTATTTGCCTTATCATAAGGGTCATTAGAAATTTAAAAGAATAAATGATTAATTTTCGATAACTTTTACTTTTAAAGTTTTTTTTTATTAAAACTTATATTTTTTTATTTGGTTATTGTGAAAAACTTCCATGACCGATGACCGATGTATAAGGCTTAGCAGTCTCCTCCCAACCATGATCCCTCGTAAAACAAAAGCTATACTTATCAATAAAGAATTTAACACAAAGCCACCACACACCCACCCCTCACCCACGCCACATTAAAAATTATAATTTTAATTTGAATATATATTTTTGTTCCGGGGGACAACGCAAAGGTTTGGATCTTTGCTCTTCTTTGGGAGGTCCAAGGTTCAAACCGTAGCATGGGCGAGTGTGAGGGGTGGGAGAGTGTAAAATTTCCTATTGATAAGCATAGCCCTCGGCTTTACGAGGTGTCATGGGCGAGTGTGTGAGGGGGTGGGAGTGTGTAAAATTCCCTATTGATAAGCATAGCCCTCGACTTTACGAGGGGTCATGGTTGGAAGGAGATTGTTCAGTCCTTGGCATTGGTCGTAGAGGTTTCTTACACTAACCCTATATATATATATATTATTAATAATTAATATGATTTATTTTTTTTAAATTTTATACAATTAATAAAAATATTTAATATATGAGACTAGGTTCAAACCTCGCAAACATGCCCAATGCGAGCAAAGGTAGTAGTTTGACCTGAGTTCATTGAGTGCGCGCTAGCTTGATGACGGCGATACAAACCCGAGCCATAAAGGTCTCCCTCGGCTTAATATATAATTTTTTATTAATAATTTAATATGATTTAATTTTTTAATAATTTTATACAATTAATAAAAATACTTTAATATATATATATATATATATATATATATATATATATATATATATATATATTCAAAATCAAAGTAATTTGATTTTTTTTAACGAAATAAATTACTTTTACATAAATACTTATTAAAAATTTTTGGAGACAACGTAATGGTTTAAGCTTTGGTTTTTATTCGAGAGGGCCAAGGTTCAAGCTGGGGCATGGATGAGTGTGTGAGGGGTGGGTGTGTATTAAGTTCTCTATTGATAAGCTCAAGAGGTCATGGTGGGATGGGGATAACCAACCTTGAGCATCGGTCATAAATTTTCTCACACTAACCAAATCCAATATATATATATAGTGTGGGTTTCAAGCTGGGACATGGGAGTGTGTGAGGGGGTGAGTGTGTACTCTCCCCTTTATGGGAGTGTGTGAGGGGTGGGTGTGTATTAAGTTTTTTATTGATAAGTTCAACTCTTCCCCTCATGAGAGGTCATTAAGTTCAACTCTCTTCCTTATGAAAGGTCATGGCGGGATGGGGATACCCAACCTTGAGCATCGGTCATAGAATTTAACCTAACCAAATCAAATCAAATCAAATAAATATAATATTCCAAAGGGACAATGTCATAGGTGTATATATTCAAATCTACACCGTGGTTTGAAAATATATATAGGCGAGTGTATGTATTCAAACATACGCCTTAGTTTGAATATATATATATATATATATATATATATATATATATATATATATATATATATATATATATATTCAAACTAAGGCGTAGGTTTGAATACATACACTCGTATGTGGTTTGAATCTTGGACTTTCCTTAAAAAACATTAAAACCGCAATGTGTAGGAATATATATATCCCAAGGGGAACATTACAACATTTCGGGTTTTGATGTTTTTCCGGAAGGGTCCAAAGTTCAAACCATAACGTAAACGAGTGTGTAAGAAGGTAAATGTGTATAATTGTACATAACAAATATATATATTAAAAATATTTTGTATTGTAACCTACGTTGAAAGGTCAATCCTCACCTTAGAAATTTATTAACCTGCAATGTAGGTAACAAAAAATATATATATATATACATTAAAAATCTTTTGTGCTGTAACATACGTTGAAAAGGTCAATACTTAGCTTGCAAATGATTATCTTTATTTTAGAAATTTATTAACCCTACAATAAATCCATACCTCTTTAAAGTTGAATAGAAGTGATGCGGTATTATAGTAATTTATTTCCAAACTTCTTCCCTGCTTACGAATATATATTGCAAATCATTTGTCACATAACAAATATAGGAAGGTGCATTTATGATTGGAGTTATATTTATAGTCTAACTATTAAAATGTCATCCATGTTAGCATTTTATTACTTTAGAGAACTCCCGTACCAAACAATAAATCTAGGCATTTATTATTAAAAATAATAATAATAGTGAACAACCCAACCCTCGTAACATTGTCACGCTACTCCTACCCAACCCCTTCGATGCTATTTAAGATTAGTTTGTTGTGTTTGTGTTCACCACTTCCAATTACAAGCTGGTTGTAGTCTTTTGTTGGAAGAGATAGTTGGGCAAGCCTCTATATGTACCTACTTTCACAAGAGGGCACATAACTAACGTGTGACACCTAGTTCCCACCCTTGCATACCAAACACTTTTCAGAGATAACATTATTCTATCTCATCGACCCTACACGAAATTAGTGGACGTGGCGCAACAACCTGAGTTCGTTTGAAAACGATCTGTACGTCGTATATTAACACAAGCACACAATAGTTGTTATGCACCATTCAACACGAGTCCGTGCAATCGGTGGTGACGTGTTTAGATGAACTCAAAAGAATTATGCACACCTCCCTATGCGCCACCGAATTCCATTTGGTACCCTTACTCCAAAGTCCTTACGACGATGTTGTCGGGAGATGTCCACACCTACAAAAACATTGCACATTCCGACGTCATGATCCTATCGCCTTAGCGGCGTACCATTTACGGGAGAGGTGGCAATCGCCTTTAAATCCATAGAATTTACCCACCACGTGTCTTGACTATGCATATGCTAAGAAAAGAAAGGCTCGCTTTCCTCCGCCCATGTCCCACCCTCGCGGCTACGTGTCCCAGTCTTTAACACACAAATGACCGTTTTTCTCCTTTTTCCCGCAAGACATGAAGAGTTGTCCCTTATATTCTTTCTATCAAAAGAAAATGTCATCCATGATCAAGGCTGCACGTGGAACGATCCCTCTTCGACTCCTCTCAGCGCCCACAAACGCTTTCGCAATTCCAAATTTATCTGTCACGCTATCTGATTTTCAATCTTCCTTCCAGACACGTTGTTCAATCACAGCTGTTTTTTCATATTTAGATTAATCATGCTTATAACGATGCAGGCAATTTAGAAAAAATTAACTGTCAGGCAAATAATAATAATGATGGGTAGACGCAGTAGGAGCGTGAACATGCTCCGCTCTTCCTGCATTCATACACGAAATCCATTCTTTGAATGGACACTTGTCTCCTCAAACAAAAACCTTGGTTGCTTGAATGTAAAAGATTTACGCAAACTTTGCAGTTCAAACAGACAACACAGTTCCGACAGCAATCGCCTGGTCTTATGGGGTTGTAAAAACCAAAAGAAAAAAACAAGAAATCCGTTTAATAACAAGTTTCCACAGATCTGAACAGGTAAATTAACACTGACATGCATTAGAAGAGAAACGCTAAACCAAAACACAAATTGCAGTGACATCAATCAAAAAGGCCATGGAATAATACGAGGGAAATTTAGACATTTATAATTTGGAGTTTGCTCCAATTACAGCGTTTGCAAAGCAAATCTTATATTCTGAGAGGTCTCTTACGAGAACGTCACGATGCGCTTGGGAGGGAAGGAGGAAAAGGTAAATAAATAAATAAAACTAAGCAAACTTCACTTCCTCTTAAGGTAAAAGAAATAGTTAAATATAAACCCACCCGGCAAAATAGGTTTATCTTCTTGCTTCAGTCGCCGGCCACCTCTGCTGTTTGCATAAATATTATTTGCATTTGAGTTTGAAGGGAAATCTTGTGCCTTTTCCTGTGTGGGTGTGTTGTGCTGTTGTTATTGATCAGTCTGGATGTTGAGGGAAGGGCATCTGTTCCGGGCGCCGTTTCTTCTTCTCTCCTTATTGAGGTCGATGACAAGGACGCTGATATTGTCGGTGCTTCCACGTGCAAGAGCCAGCTTGGTGAGCAGAGTCGCGGCCACGGCCACGGCAGAGGTATTACTTCCCTTGAAGCGTTGGGGCCTGTAACCGCCCAAGCATTTGCGAGCCACATCGCACACGCGTTCGTTTGAGAGCACATCCCACAGCCCGTCGCTCGCCAAGATCAGGAACTCGTCCTCTTCTGTGCGATCCGTGCAAGTCACCTCCGGTTCAGATATCACATACTGTTTCAAAAATCTGTCCCCTGAGAATAAAAGGTAGACCCGCTTTAAGAATAATAATAATAATAGTAACAACGCTGAAAGCTAACCCTAATCAGACAACTGATGGAATTAGTCCAAGTACAGAAAATCTCACCTATGGCTCTGGACATGGCAAGGAAACCTCCGACGCGATAACCGTTCCAGTAAATGACGCGTCCTCCAGCTGCTTGGATGCGAACCAGCTCGTCTTCGCGCTCAGGCTGTATACACGTCACAGTAACGGTATTAAGTTACGAAAACCACACGCCTGGCCTGGCCTTCGAAATCTCAACTCATGCAAAACACGAAACAGTATTATTTATTTATTGCTTTTAGGTTAAATGTCAAGCACACCTTATGGTCCTTGGAGAACGGAATAGCTTTGCCTCCCCGGGAAAGAACCGCCCGAGAATCACCGCAGCTGGCCACGATTATCTGAGAGGGGCTCACCACCGCCACCACCGCCGTGGAGCCGACGTTGTCCGGCGCTACGGGGTCTCGGCAACATGGGGCGTAATTGTTGTTATTGCTGTCGTCGAAGGAACAGGTGCCGCTGGGACACGCGCCTCCAACTCCGATATCGATTTTAATGAAGCAGTTGGTCATGGCCTTTTTCCACTCGTCGAGGTCTCTGCGGCAGTCGTCGAAGCAGGAGGAAGGCAACGCTCTGAGCTCCTCGGCGAGCGTCTCGTGAAGCCGCTCCCTACAGAACACCGACGCCTGCGAGCCGCCGTGGCCGTCGTAGACCCCGAAGAAATGGAGAGCAGAAAAGGACGCCGATTCGGATCCCGATCCCTTGTTCGGTGCGCAGCAGAAGGACGGCACAGCGGCCACTGTGTCCTCCATTTCGTTCCTCCTGCCGACAATAGACATCACTCCATAGGGAGGGCAGCAATCGTTGGCAATAACACTTAGGTTTTCGCTGTTGGCGCGGCAGATTCTGATGTTATTGCTCTTCTTCGTCTTGCAAACCTTAGACGACCTGGTGGCAGCTGGCACGGGGACACGAGGCAGCGTCTCGATCTGGACCTGCTTTTCCCCGCCGGACTCGATCCGGTGACCTATTTCCTCGGCCGATTCCTCAACGACACTCAATTTCGAGTTGCTCTTACATGCACCGGAAAGCATGCTCTCAACGGCTCCGTTGGGAGTCGAAACCGATCTCAGCAGCCTGATCTGAGAGTTCACGTTTCCAGAATTCAGGGATGCCGAGCTAAAATCACGTTCTTCGCCTACTCCATCCTCCTGCTCTCCGCAAAAGCGATCTCGGTCGGCGCTGTCCTCCTGATTCCCGCCGGATGTGAAACAGCGGGATCGTTTGTTCGTCATATCAGCAGGAATATTAGGTCCGTTAGCCATTGTTTTGGAGCGCCTGATTTCCGCGGGGCACCGTTCCGGAGGGTTCTCTTCTACAATATTTCTGCTATGATGAATGTATGAATCCGAAGCTTCTATTTTTTCTCCCATTAATCTGACGCCAAAGTCGCAGCATGAACAGAACACGTCCTTAATCCTCCATAAGAGTAGTCGATCTTGGACCTCCGGCAAAGTAGAAGAATATGATAAAGAAAAACAAACAAAAGAAACCCTACAATTTCACTGAAAAGATCTGGTTTGAAGCGGACATGCAAAATAGGGATGGCGTAGGAGCGAACAACCTATCGTCTGGGCAGGATTTATATTTATATGGTCGAGCCCACGGGGGAATCCGAGGACGGTTCGAGGAGGGAGGGAAAACATACGGTGGAAACAGATATTTGGAGGAAAGGAATTCCTGATTGGGAGAGGTGGCGAACGCCGGGTGGACGACTAGCACCACCTCACACCACCTTCACACGCCTCCCTGGTGCTACCGCCCTTCTCTTTCTATCTCTTCCCTTGCTAAACGGTGGCCACCACCTTTTCGTTGACGCGTGTTGATGCCCAAAACCCTCAGGAATTTAGTCACTCACACATAAATAGCGGCAGCCATTGCCGTGAACGTAGAAAGGTACATCTGATTCGACAGAAATTCGAGCGTCCAATGAGAGGCCGTCACGAGTCAACATGCCCTCGGGGCCCACCGTCCCTCGTTACAGGCGTTGGGCCACCTGAAAGTGACACGACCCGCTCGCAGCCACCTCTGATGGTTTTCTTTACGGTTTCCCCGTCGTCTGTCTCGTAGCCGCCGCTGCTTCTTCTCAATCTTCGCTCTCATTTCTCCCCTTCCCTTTCCTTCCGTGCGCAATTTCAGTGTGCTTCCGAAACACCTGTCAGTTGACGGACGGGTAACCCGCTTGCCACCTAAGCCCAACGCCACCTAATAAAACATACCTATCAATTACATCCGTTGGACACGTGGCCCATCCGCGGCCAACTGTGTTGACTACAATTTCAATGTTTTCTCCTTTCAGGTTGTTTCATAAGGTTTCGATGTTATAGAAAATGTATGAGATTATATTCTTCCAGCTTAAACTGGGATGACACGGCTTCCACCCCTAGTTTTGAAACTGTGAATGTTTAGAGAAATACACTTCATCAACAATATAATCAATTTTAAATGTCATTATTTAATTATTATTATTAAAGCCTAGCAGTTAAAAGGATGAGAATAATTAGAGGGACAGAGTAGAGTTAGTTGGATGCATAAATATCCGTTACGTCGTTGATTTTACACAACCGAATTTTACAGGCTGTTGATTTATTTATTTAATAAAATTTACACAAGCATTTCGTGCTGCTTCTTAATATTTGTTATGAATGTACATATTAGATTACAGAAATCTTAAATATGCAAACGGACACCCTAAACATTTCGTCAGGTTTGCTTTTGTTTCGGAAATCATTATCTAATGGGGCGTTTTAAATTAAAAAAAAAATTGGACATCTAAAATATTTAGGGGTAATCGACCTGAATGTGTGAACGTCTAATAATAAAGCCATGCTAACAAGCCAAAAAGTGGAAGAATATTCGTGTTGATGTAGCCATTCAGCGTCATACACGTTTGGTTTTCACGGCTGATATTAAAGTTGAGTCAAAATCATACGATTTGGACATATCATTAATATTTCATAAGATTTGTTAATGGCATTGACCGCAACTTTGCCTTAATAATTCTTGTTAAGGGGTCAATTTGGACGACCGGTGGGTTAAACATGGTCTTTGATCCCAGCTATTCAAACTCATATGTATTGTATTATTTATTATTTTATTGTTTTCCCACTTTCTCATTAAGTAGATAAACAAAGAGCACTTATGACACCTATTGCACATGAAAACAAGTTTTACCTACTAAAAGCGGGTAAATTATCATATTTTAAGCAATGATAACGGGTGGAAAATTTAGATTTCATTATCAAATAAATAAACAAATATAAAGGTTTTCTTAATAAAATGAAAGTTAACCTGAATTAACGTCCGAAAGAAACAAAAGAAGTTTGGCCACCTCAAAAGTAAAGGCACTATTATAAAAGAATATAAAAGAAGAGAAGAGGAGGAAAGAAGGAATAACCTCAAAAGGAAATTTAGATGCTATATGCAATACGGTAACTTTGCAAGCTAAAGAAGCTTTAATTAAATATTATGGTTCACTAATTTGAATAATGACAAACATAAAAGACCAATAAGATGTGTACACGTTTAATGTAAAAAAATTCTATATTGAACATGCCGTCTTGAAATTATTAATGAAATTATAAACATTTTCATATTGTAATTTTTTTTCCTAATTTTTGGATTTGGTTAGTGTAAGAATTTTTTACTACAACATTTAGGGTATTTTTACTCCATCATAACTTTTTATAAAGGGGAGAGCTGAGCTTACCAATAAAGAATTTATAACACAACCCCACACATGTGTGGTTTGAACTTTGGATCTTTCAAAGAAAAACCAAAGCCCAAATCATTCCGTTGTCTTCTAGAAGCAGAGCTATTTTTTTTAAGATTTGGTTAGTGTGAGAAACCCGCTATTTTTTTAAAGATTTGGTTAGTGTGAGAAACCCGTAGTACTGATGCTCAAGGCTGGGCATCTCCATCCCACCCACCATAACCTCTTATAAGGGAGAGTTGAACTTATCAATAGAGAATTTAACACAGTCACACACAAGTTATAGTTTGAACTTTGAACCTCGGAACCAAAGAATTTAACACATAGTCACACACAAGCTATAGTTTAAACTTTGAACCTTGAAACCAAAATCCGAACCATTGTGTTGTCCCATAGTAATAATTATATATAATTTTAAAATTATAATAATAATATATATAATTTTTAATTTTCCAAAATAGAGTATATGACATTGTATTAGGACTTTAACCAAAAATCTAAATTAAGGGTGGTTGTAAGGTATCTAATTTTTTAGTTTTTTATAAATAATAATTTGTTAATAGGTTTTTAAGGATAGGTAAATTGATAAGTTCTTATGTTTATTAAGAAAAAATTCAAATTACTCAGGTGTTGTAGGTGAGTTGGAGAGGAGAGGGCAATCCTGGTTCAAATCTCCACCCTACCAAAAAGCTGAATTGGGTATCCAAAATCTAATTGATAATGTTGGTGCCGGTAGGGTCTGGTGCAACTCCCGGATGACTTTGACAGTGTAGAACCCACATCCCCTGTTCGTGGTCTCTCAGACCAAGGCATTCCCGCAAGGGGTTTTTCACTTAAAAAAAAATTCAAATTTAAACCTTGAAAACATACCTCCTACGAAAAACATAAACACAAAAAAACCAAATTTAAACCTTGAAAACATACATCTTACAAACAACATATCCTTTAACACACAAAAAATACAAATAACTACCAAATTGCTACAATTCCATCTATTAAATATAGTATAAGTAGAAAGCGACTTGTTTTAGATAATCACTTACGAGCGTGACTTTCACCTACTATGGGAAAATTGCGATTTTTATACTGGGGAAACCTGGAAACCTTTCGAACCAACTCAAAAGAAACTTATAGTTATCCGCAGCTGAAATACAGCATAACCTCGTATTAGAACGGACAAACGTACATTTTGTTTCATGCTTTGCATGACAAATGAATAATGTAAAACAAAGTAGTAGTTTAACTTGATTTTACTGAGTATGAGTTAATTTAATGAGGGTACCAATCTCCATTCATTGATGTTTTCCTTCATGTCGGGTTAACAATAGCGAGGTGGTATAAGGGTTATAGAGGCCAACCCCAAGATTTGAACCCTACTTAGTAATAGAAAATGATTGTGGATGTAACCAATCCCCATGTATAAAAAGAAAACAACTTGCTAATAAAATGACAACAACACTAAAATAGAGGAAATTGAATACAACCTTGATCCAAATCCTTAACCAAACGAATTTCAACATTAAAAGTTAAATGCAATTATCCTCAATTAATGCCTTGAAATGGTAAGCATTTAGTAATAATTCCTTTTAAAATTAGTGGTTACTTGTTTCTTCCTACGAAAAAAATGGCTCTTAAATATGGATAAATATGGATAAGATATGTCGAACACCTTTATTGATATTTTTAAGGCATTCAAGAATCCCTATATCATTTTTGAGTTATGAGGTGATTGTTAATGATCACAACTTTGATATCCTCCATCATAATGTGGTGCTATGTTACATGAGTTCTTCACTTAGGCACATTTAGTGGTCTTACTAATCCTTAAATCTTAGCCATGCTTCTTAACCCATGTATTGATTGATCTTCCGATTTCACCAATGTGCACTTTATCACATATATATAAATGCTCTACTTACTATCCTAAGATGATTTCTAGCTTTTTTTCCTAAAGGTAAGAATATTAGCCCAACACGATTTCTCCTTAAAATTTAAAATAATCTATCTAAAAACTCTTAGATAGGGGATGTAGGCAAGAGGGATGACATTCTTATCAATTCTTTTATTCATTTGTCTATGAAGGTTTAATATTGACTTGACAATGGCCTTACAAATTTGATTTGATTTATACCTATTAAGAAATAACCCTAAGATGTTTTAGCTTATCCTCTAAGTCCTCGTCTTTAGTAATCTGTATACCCTAGTAGTCAAATTGACTATGACCCCTTTGCTTGTGAGATCACCACTTTCACCATTGGAAGAAAATTATTCTATGGAAGATTTTGAATAGATTTTATAGCTTTGGATTGCTTTTGAAATGGTGGAAGCAATATCCGACACCAACATTTATTGGCAATATGGAGAGGATATGTTGTAAGAATTATTGTCACCTCAACACTGCATGTGATAGCATCAAGTGTATAATATAGGTGGAACAGGAGTTTTATCTAAACTTTTTGATATGCTTTTCATGAAGAGGATAAAAAGTTTTATTAGTAGGATATTCTAGAAAAAGAGTATGCACACAAAGAGGTATTTATGTATGTCGTCTCAATCTCCATCTATCATGCAATTAGGGGATTCATTTTGTTTACTAGGACTATGTACATTACACATGATGGTATTTAGGGGATAAACTAAAACATATGAAGGAGGTTTTTAAACTTAACAAATATAAATATAGTCATATTTCTAAGGGAATTGGCAAGTCATGATAAAACCTTTATAGAAAAATGAATGAGAGGAACGATAAAATTTTCACCCCTCCTACCTACATCCTATCTAAAAGGATCTTCTAATAAAAAAATGGGATTTAAGGAGACATGGCATTGTCTAAGTGTTCTTACCTTACAAATAACAAAGGAATAGGTATGATGGAACCTAAGTTAGACCCTAAGGATAGGACTGTAGGATACCACATATCATGTAGTCTATGTGATAAAGTATACATTGGTGAAACAATAAATTCAATCAAGGTATAGGTTAAGGAGCATTACTAAAATTTAAAGATTAATAATAAGATTATTAGATATGCCTTAGTAGATCACTCGTGCACAATAAAATAATACCACATTATGATGGAAAACATCAAAGTTGTGACTAAAAAGAATTTTGTAATAATTAAAAATGCAAAGAGACTATGGAGATTGCTTTAACAATATCAATAGTGATGATGGATGTAGCCATAGTCATATTTGGAGATGTTGATTCTCAACAAGAAGGAGATGAGTAATAATTAACTTTAGTTTATTTTTTAAAGGTTTTGATTGGGTCTTGTTTATTGTTGATTTGACAAGGTTAACTACTATGATAAATTGTAGTTTATTGAACAACACAATAAAGACAATGATTTTGCTTTCATAAATTTGGTCGACCTTACCAAAAATGATTGTCTAAAAATTGAAAATGTTTTAGATATTGACCATAAAGAAATAAAAATTGTAGAGTTAGTAATCATTATTGAGAATTGTAGTTATCCAATCAATAAAAATTCAGAGACAATGGTATTCTAAAAAATAGATGAATCATCAGCAGTGGATGAAGATGAATCTAAAATTGAATTGGAACAAGAATCTAAAGATGATATAGAATTAGTGGAATCTTACTACTTATTTTAGAAAGATAATGATCATAGTATTTATAAGTGGTGTGTCTGCTTTCTGTGGTCCTTCCATATCCTCAATATCACCAACATGGCCCTGCTTGAGCCATCTAGTCTCCAACTTGATCCCCTTTCCTAGACCTTTCTGGAAGCTCATGGATTCATCCCCTTTCTCAGTAAGTTTAGAGGGGAAGAGCAAGACATCACCAAGACCTTCCTTAGTTCGTGGAACAATGGCTATGTGGTTGTGCATAATATTTGATTCAAATTTACTATCAAGCTATTGACGGAGGTGACAAAATTACCAATGAGAGAACGAGCAATGCAAAGAGATCGCCATAATTGGGAACTGGAGATTTAGGGTTTCCCAAACCATTCCAATATTTTCAAGTGGAAGGATGCTGCTATTAAGAGGGAATCGTTACCTACCCCCTAGCCCATGGTAATAATTATGATTCTATAATACATCACTGTTGATGACCCTGCAAAGCCCTTGTATAGCTTCCATGTTTCTCTAGTTAATTATTTGAGGGGATTTAATCATGTTAATATTCTCGATTTCCTTTATTGTTCTATCATATACTCAATTCATAATTCTAGAAAGAGGAAATCCTTTGTCCCTCCTACTCACCAAGGCCTTTTCTCTATCATTTACCATCATGTTGAAGCCACCTCCCCTCCTGCTATCCCTACTTCGTTGCTCTATTCTAATCCTCTCCTAAAGTTGCCTACTCATAGCTTGTCTTGTTCCCCCACTGAGATTTATGACAATGAAGAGACGCTATTTCCAAGGCTAATTTGCCCTCTGACTATGAAACCTATACTCGTTTATCCTCAAAGCACAAATCCAAGAATGTTGAGCCTTCTCCCCAGGTCAAGAGATTTGCCTGCCTCAAGAAGCCCAAAGGTCATACCAGTTAGAGCTCCCCTTACCACATTCTGGATGATGGCAATGATGACCCTTGCATCTCCACTCATGACACAATTCATACTACCTTTATCAGTAGCTTCATCAACATCTTGGAAAATATCAGCGAGACTCTCAAGTTGCTTCTTAAGAACCAGGCTAAAGATACTTCAACCAATGAAGATGTTACTGATATTTAGGCTTGGAATGCTTGAGCTCTCTTTTGTTTTTGTCATTGTGTCTCTCTTTCACTTTTGGTCCTCTGCTCCCCTGTGTGGGACTTTTTTCAACTACTTTGTAGTATTCAATAGGTTTTTTTTGCTAGCTCCCTTGCGTGGGTATTTTTTTTTTGTCTCTCTGCAGGGTTCTCAAATAGTTAATGCTTTTATGCAACCCTTGCATGGGTATTGCTCGACATGTATCTTTGTGATTTTATAGGTTTGCGACCACTTAGCCTCCTATGCTACTGGGTGGGCCTTTTTACACTATTTTTGGTTGGCCATTGTGTATGCATGTTCTATTTCATGCTACTATATTAGCCATAAGCTTATGTATCTAGGTTTTGGGCCCGTTTAAACCCCATAATTTAGCAAATTTACTTACCAAAAATAAATTGAGGAATCGTCTATTTATTCCACATCTTTTAGAGAATTTTTCATCCCATTTGAGATGCAATATGTTGAAAATTTTATCCTATCTGAAGATACTACAATTCCTATACAATAAAAAAATAACATGTCATTGCCACAAATAGAAAAAGATCTAGAACTAAATAATCTTGGGTATGATATTATGGAATATTTTGATAAAGTCGAGAAAGGTAGTTCTTTAACTAAGATAATTCAATCAGTTGACCATAAATATTTTATTATTTGATGAAGAAGAAACTACAAAGGCTAATCAAAATCCTGGTGAATGGAAATGCACAAAAGGTAGAATCTGCAGTGCTTCACCTTTCCTTTCAACCACTAGAAATCTTGGTAAAATTTTGCATAATTTCCTTGTAGATTCAAATGTTGTCAACAAAGAATTAGAGTTGAATCATACTAACACAAATAAGAAGGTTGTTTCATTAGATAAAACAGAGGTAAATGTGACTGAGATATTGAATCTAGGATACAAAATTATGATGAATATGTGTTTACTGTTATAAGTTTTAGAATGTATCTTTGAATGTGTTTTAAGATCATAATTAGAAGATAGCAAGCCTAGAATCTTGCTTTACATGTATTTTACTATGAAATTTGTCAAGAACAGGATAATTGAATCGATAATTGCAGTAGATTAGATTTGAATTTAGACCTTAAAATCAGAATTAATCACTCACCCTTGTAATAGTTACATGTGGCCATGAACATTCCAACATTATTCTTTATATTTTTCTTTTTATAATTTGAAATAAATCAACTAGGTTAGACCAACCTTATCAGAACCTTGGGGAAATTCATATTTCCTTTCAAGAGAGGATATCTTGTCTTGATCATTGGTATATGTTTATAACTAGGTAGATATATCACTCAATAGGTCCTCAAACCAATTACATAATCCTCCACAATGGGTACCACTAGTTACACCAATCTATATAGCTCTTTTGGTGTTGCTAATATTTGATCCTTGGTGTAGGATGCATCATCCATATATCTCAACCATTGAACTAAGGTCTCACTTGTTAATCTTAGATTTTTTTGTATTAAAGAAGAGACTATAATTAAATACTTGAAATGCCAAAGAATTGATTTAAGTAAATATATTTATTTTTTTGGGATGTTTCATATCAAAATGGAGATTCTATTCGATTATCTCTATAAGGATCCCATTTTTGGAACCTATTGTTGTATGGCTAAAACTATCTAAGGACTAGTTTCAGTTGTGCATTCCAAGCAAAATAACCACCTTCTATGGTTGTTAGGTGCACCAGATACCCACACCTCAAGTGGAACACATAGTCGAGAAGTCTAGGAAGCATGGGATGCAACTTCTCAAACAACCTCTAGGATTTTACCAAGGCTAACTCCTTGTTTGGATGTGGTATTGACACACTCTTCTTCCCATTCTAGCCTAGCCTATCAGGTTTCCATATGGGAAAAGGGATGAGAGGAAAGCAGTAAAACTAACTAGTCTATATTGCAAGCGATGATGTGCCAAGATCCTAAATATCTCTACATATTATTATATGAGCACATGTATCATCATTGACAATGCATAAGGAACATAATTTTTCTCAAGAATGAATCACCATAGTTACTGTAGTGATGAATCACTATACTTTTTGACCAACAAGAAAAAACAAATATTTGAGTCGCAAACAAGCATAAAAGAAAACCCTGATAAAAAAGGTCTGATGATTGGAGGCTAGATCTTAGCAAGCAAATAATTTTTGAAGGTCAAAAGTTCCTAAGTCATGAATAAAATACAAGGAGTAAAAAAATTGAGAAAGGTACAAGAGATAAAAGTCCTAAAAATCTAAAGTCAAGCAGGTCCAAGGAATGAAGAAAAAATCTTGAAGGAGACACTAATGCCCTAAAAGTTAAACTAATAAGGTGCACATTCTTCGAGGAATATTGTCCTTTCCTACAAAGGAATGTCTCATATATTCAATAAAGACAACAATAACATGGGAGCCATGATAGAATCAACCCAAAGATCTAGAGCATTAAATAAAACAATCTTCTACACCTAGATGATGGGAATTACCAAAAAATGAGTAGATGGAAATAAATATGATAGATGCTCATCCAAGGTCTTAGGGCCATTTAACATTCATGACTTCAAATCTAGAGAATCCTAGAGGGATAGACAATTTGAAAAGACATGATTCAACATCAAAAATGACAACCACCTAGATATTTTTTGCATGAGTTTTAGAGGGAAAATAGTTTCCTTGTAATATATAAGTAGGGATAGTGTTATATTTTTAATAGATCGATGAGTTTACAATTTTATTCTTTGTAGAATTTCCATTCATTTATTTTTATAAAAATAGTCGGTTCCTTAGTGGCTTGTGGGCAATATAAAACCCCCACTTCTGGCATAATATTTGTAAGATTTTACTTCCATATATATACATGGGAGCCTGTATCAATTTTTTGGTATAGCCATTTGTGGCCTCCTACTGATTTTTTTCTATGTGTATGAATTTGTTTGTAATATTTTACCTATTATTTGGATTTTATTAAGTATATGTGTGTGAGGAGACAACATCTATTTTTAGACTAGTCACTTGTTTGGCTCTCCTATGAGACCCACCTTCTCACGCTTGCATACAACTAGTAGATCTCATTTGTGCTTCACTATGTCAAGGAGAGAAAGTGTTCACCATTGACACACATCGTTTAAGCCTATTTTTCTAGGAAGATCTTAGTGGATCTCTTGGTGCATTTCCACCCTTTTCTTTTTTGAGTTGTTTTATTTTTATTTCTTGCATTTTTTCCTTTGTGAAACCAAGTGAGCCTTGAAGATTATATCATAACAAGAATTAGCCTTGTCAAAAACTCCCAAAGACCTTATATTGAGCCAAATATTATGCTCTCGACCATGACCCTATTATGTCACTCCTCGTAAGGCATGACTACCTCACCAGGGATAGTTAGAAATGACAACCATTTAATGGAATACCTAGTGAGACCTTGGTGACACATCATTAATTCCAAAATTGCAACAAGGAGTAGGACTTGGACTTGGTGAGGGTCTTTGTCTATTCCTACTTGTCGAAGTACCTCTTTACTCACCTGAAAACTTTGTTCTAGAATAAAAACTAGAAGAAGTTGTTGCTGAAGATACTAGATTGAGGTTTGGGTGAAGACCTTAGTCTATCTGCTTTTCTAGAAGCAAGAAGCTAGATTCTCCCGGTGACTCTACTCCACAACGAACACTAAAAGAAGTTGTTGTTGAAGATAATAGATTGAGGTTCAGGTGAAGACCTTTGTCTACCTTATTTTCTAGAAACAAGAAGTTGTATTAACTTGGTGACTCCACTACAATTCAAAGGGCTCAAAAATATTATGAAAGCTCCACCATAGGAGCCATATGCTAGAATATGAATGTTTCTATCCTTCTAAACTTTACGACATGGATCAAGAGAAATCCCTTGCAACCTCCTATGCCACTAAATGTTTGGGATGACTACCCTACATCCATATTACAAAATTTACCATATTTTAATGGTAAAGGACTATCAACCCCACAAGAGCATCTGTAAGATATGGTCTTCTTTTACCAATTACACATCACAAAGAAAAACATGGTTCTAAGGTTGCTTGTGACCTAATTCAAAGGAAATATTTGTAAGGGGTTCTATTCCCTCTCCTCACACTCAATTGTAGAATGGGATCAACTTTTTGACCTATGTATGAATGAATTCAAGGAGACAGAGCAATCAACCCTAGTTGTCCAAGCTACAACTAATTTAAACGGGGAAAATAAGGTTTTCTACATCAAATTAGAAATATTAAATTTGCAAATATTATTTCCTAAATTGCTAAATTTTTTATTTGGGAGCCATAAGGTATTCAACATCAAAAATAGTTTTGTGAAATTTAGAGTTTAGAAATAATATATTCAAACTTAGGGAGACATAAGGAATTCAACTCAAAAGCTTAGAAAAGTTGAAAATTTATCTTCAAGTTTCTTATTCAAAAACTAGGAAGATATAAGGAGTGCCACCATGACAATTAACAAATTCTTTCTTTCTGAATCTCAACTTCTCAAAGGTCCTAATTACACTTCATGGAAAAACAAAGTGAAGTCAATATTGATAGTGGAAAAACTTTGGGATATTGTTGAAGGAGCAAAAACTAAACCTACTGAAGATATTAGAGAAATTCAAAAGTATGAAGAAGATGAAGCAAAAGCTCTCATGATAAAAAAATTTGCAATTCTAGATGATATAAAACCATACATTAGTTCAACAGTAACTTCTACAAAAGCTTGGAATACTTTAGCCAAGATATTTAAATGAAAGAATAAAGCCACTATTTTGAATATTCAAATCCAATTGCATTCTCTAAAAGTTAATAGTGGTGAAAGTATAGAATTATTTCTAATAAAAGTGGTATATATAAAAGGAAAATTCTTAACCTTAGGAGAGTAGGTAGAAGACAAGTTTCTTGTTCAAGTAATTCTAAAAGCACTTCCAAAGAGCTATAAGCATCCTTACAAATTATATGTAAAGATACTTTATTTGATGAGTTAGTCAATAATATACAAGAGTATAAGGTAGAAAATTCAATCAAATATGAAATGGCTAACAATACCTTAGTCTCAAAATATAATTCACAAGGAAATTTTGCTTCATTATCAAGAGATTAATCAAAATGGAATAATAGATATTGTCAAGTATGCAGAAAGAAAGGACATACGATAATTTTTGTAGGTTCAATCCAAGAAATTAGTTCCAATGGAATCAATTAAATCAAGGAGGTCAATCAAATAGGTCATTTCAACCAAGACAATATTAGAATCAATATAGACCACATCAACAACAATTTCAGCATCAATACCCTTCTCAATATCAATATAATCAATCACAACTACAATATAGAGAAGGAAACCAAAAGGGACACTTAGCTCAAGAAATTCAAGAATTTCAAGAACTGGAAGAAATAACAAAAGAAAATAAGGTTAAATATCTTTCAACAAAATTAGTACTTTATGAGGATACTAATTATCTACTTGATCAGAATACAAATAAGGAGCAGACTGAAGAAAACAAGAAAAAAACACACGAGCTCCAGGATTAGGATGAAGACCATATTGAAGACTAAAATCTTCAATAACCAAATAATGTAATATAGGTGGTGTTGAAGTATATTACATTATTTGATACATACTAATGTACCACCTTGGGTACATCATTAGATTAAGAGTGTGTTTTAGATTAGAGTGTGAGTAAAAATTTAATGTAATGTAATAATGTGTAAGAAATGCACAAGTGTCATTTAATTGAGTGTGCAAGTTTGGCGAGTGTAAATGTGCACAAGTGTCCATTATGTAAGAGTGCACATGTGTCATGATACTCCCTTGGGAGATTTTTTATAGAATAGATTCATGCATGGTTATTTTTATTTTGTGATGAAATGACTAACTATTTCATGCTTATCTTTCTATAAAATATATATTATGAAAAAAGAATATAATAAATTTTATCAATGAAATTACTAATGATTTCATGTTTAGTATTTTAAAGACTATACATTTTATGGGAGAATGTGGTGTTGTTAATGGACTTGCATGCTTATAGGAACATGTTTCCCTTGAATTTGGTAGAAAGAATTAACCATTGAGTATGGGATGCAATAAGCAAGGGAAATTATGGGATGATCTATTCATTGAACAACTCGAGCAACATGGATGAATACCTAATCATGTAGTTGCATATCATGATTTGCATGAGGATGAAATATCAAGTTTTGAATGAAATTATTTGCTACTTGAAAATATTGTTTTAGATGTGTTTTATTGGATATAATATTTTGATAGATGAAATTTTATCTAAAATATTAATTGCATAAGAGAATAAATGTTTGAATTCATGGCTTCTTCTTGTTTTCTCTTTTTAAAAAAATAAGGGAATTTATCTTCTGGTTGACTTCATTATTTTCTATAATTAAGGAAAGGTTATGTTTATGCTTTCTTGAAGTTAATAATGAATATGGTTTTCATCAATGTTTCTAGTGGGAACTTTTATTTCATTAATATTTTATTGTTAAGGGATTTTATGAATTTGTTTGAGTATTTGGATTATTTCCTTACTTTAAAATGGAGCCTGACGTAAAATTAACAATTAAGAGAAAGAAAGTAATGATAGTCATCAACTTTGATTTAGGAAGAAATTTTTTGAATACATATATATATAGACATGTGTTTGTTTTCTTATATAATGATTGTGATCGATCGATTGTTTTGGTTCTCCATCGTGTTTTGAATAAGGAGGTGATCATGGGTAGTGAAAGTAGAAGATAATTCTCACCTTATTTAACATTCTAAGAGCTTCATATGGTAAGGTGGTTGATATCCATCTGTAGTAGATCCAAAAGAAGAAGAGAGGGGATAAAAAATGAAAAAAATAGGTTTTTGGAATACACGTAGGACCTTCCTAGATTCCAACTATGATTCGAAGGTAGTTATTGTAAAATTTGTCATAGTGAAATGAGTTCAAGGTGTTGCTTTCAAAATACTTTATTCTTTGATGTTTTATTCCTGCAATATGATTTATTGGGTTGAAGCTTTCCTTCCTTAATAACATTGTTGTGATTTTTTGATGTTTTAGAGCTTTGAGTTGTTAAAATATTAACTAATACGTGTCTTTAATTCTAAATAGAAATTACTTTGAATAAACATTGAATATTTTTTGTTTGTTTGGGGTTCTAAAAAAAACCGTGTTTGCACACCTTTATTCAGATATGGGACTTAAAAAAAAGTTTAGTGAGTTTCACTGCCTTGTCAACAAAAGCAAGCAAATGGATAATATGCTTATGCCATTTTATTTTGTCGAGTTTAGAACCCAAAGGCTTAACTTGTGACTTTTAACAATGAGAAGTTGGTAAAAATATGTATAGAGTTGTCCTAGTTATTATTACAAACTGTAACTATTGTGTGCATTGGTTTAACATTTGTTTTCGGCTAATGTTGTAGCTGGTCATCAAAACCTTAGAAGGTAAAGTGTTGCTTATATGAGGTTAATACATCATATACGTTTGTTCAACTATAGGGAAACTAGGATCATAATGTAAAGTTGAGTTTGAAGTTTCCTTTGAAAGAAATATTAGAAGATGATATCTAAAATTTCCATGTTATAGCGTAGAAGAGTTGAGCATTTTTAGGGAGAGACTTGGGATAACCTTTGAGTAAACCAAGGAAATATGTAACCACTCATAGTAAATAGTAGAATGTCAAAGTATAATATTTTGCTTAAAATTAATATAAGTTTTTACCTAGAAATGTTGGAGTTTGTTATCATTAGGAAGTTGAACCAGGTCTGTGAAGGCATGCATGATCACAACTATGGAGGCGAGGGATATTTGGGAATATCACAATAGATAATGTTTTAGTTTATGAAAAACATTCTTTGAGAAGACGTTGGTGTGAATATTTTGTTGTTTCAGAATGAATTGGAACATGTGTTCTTAAATTTAAGATTTGATTATGTGATTGTGGCTTTCCTAGTTGGATACCAAAATGATAAATGGATGCTACTAAAATAGGAAACTGGGCATGGAGCCCACTATTCACAAATGATATAGAATTATTTATATTTGTATCTTCTATTCAAAAAATGTGTATGCTTATAGCTACAGATTAAATAAGAGAGCATGAAATGTATACATCTTGGTTGTTATTATTTATTGTATGCAATGTAAGAATAATAACACATTTAGGAATGCATATTCATGCTTGGAATTTTTTTTCTAATCCCTTAGTACATCCTATACTCAACAAGTTAAGAAGAATTCACAGATGGTGAGATTGTCGAAGCATGAGTACAAGTATGGATGGAAGAGTTATTGTATATTAATCCAAAAAGTCCAAAGGATAGATGGACTTTGTAAGAAATGTAAACACATTGGGAATAAGGTGCTTAGAAATATATATATATATATATATATATATATATATATATATATATATTTGTAATAAAATTTGTTGGTTGGTAATTGCTTAGTAAGAGTGAGAATCCTTCCAAAGAAATATGCGTAAATAATTCTTGGTGATTTCTTGCATCATAATAGACATAGACGGAGTTAACTAACATGATGTGTTATGGTTTAGCTATTTTTATTTGGGAAAATAAAGTTGCATTATCGTTGGTATTTACTTATAGCTCAACATTTGAATGAATTGTTAAATGTGTAGTCTACGTGAAAATAAGCTAGTTGTTAAAACAAATCTCTTTTTAAAAAAACGTATTGGATTAATTCAATTTGCAAAGGAAATAAAAACCTGAATGTTGCCCTAAGTAAGCATTGTGATAGAACAACTTTGAATTACATCTCAGAGACCACAATGACTTAAATAGTGTGAACCTTAGAATTTAATTAGTGACGACTGATTGTAAGGTATTAATATAATACTTGTATATTTCCATGGTTTAAAATTAATTGGGGAGATAAAATTGAACTCATATTTTCTAATAAAAAATCTTGTAATGTTAACTCTAAAATAATAGTGTAATACTCTAAAAAGTCTAACATTATATATGTCTTAATGAGGAAACTTTGAGGGAATTCACAAAGGCATAACATGCTTGTTTTAATTTGTTAATGAAGAATCTATTAGCAATACTTGAAAACAACTAAGTTTTTATGTACCTTTAGCTTAGGGTAGAGGGAATTCACAAAGGCATAACATGCTTGTTTTAATTTGTTTATGAAGAATCTATTAGCAATATTATATATGTCTTAATATTTTTTTGAATTTACTAACCACCATTTTAACTCTTATTGGCCAGTGATCTAAACCAATCCTTGTTAAGGTATTAGTTTTAGCACAAGTTCCTTCATCTAGCCAATGATCTGAGAGAATGCATCTATCTAATTTTTATGCTATTAGGTTGTGGCCTCTCTTGTTGTTGGTACAAGTATAGTTGTCTTCTTCAAACTCAACTTCCCATAGATTGTTGTTTTGAATAAAAGCTGAGAAATATTTCATACTTTGGGTCAATTTCCTAATTCCTCCAATTTTTTCATTCAACTTGGTAATGGCATTAAAATATCCAATGATCATGAAATGGGTTTCTTGGTCTTTACTTCTCATAAAGGCCTCAATCCCACTCTAAAATTCTAATCTACTAGACTGAGTTGTAGGACCATACACATTGATAAGGATGAAGTAAATATTAGCAAAGTAGCAAGTGACTAAAGAGGCTATCCAATACCTAGTTTTATGAATGGTTACACAAGATGTTCTAGATGGATTGCAACAAGTTAGAATTCCCCATACTACCCCTTAAGAATCCATAGCATCCCATTCACATCTTGCCCAAACTGCTTTCATATTTTATGAAACTTCTTCTTTTATCATTTTAGTTTCCTGGATATAGAGAATATCATATTTATTACTTAAATATAGGTCCCTAATACACCTATGCTTTGAGGGGGAATTAGCACCCCTTATATTCCATGAGATGATAATCATGTCTCATTAGGGGATTTTGGCCCCTCTTGCGTATTACCAATATCATTTTGTTGTTTAGTAAAGAGAAGTTCAACCAACTTAGTTTGTGTTCCTTTATCTATGTTAGCTCTTGCTTCCCTAGATCTTTCTTGATAATTTGAGGGTTTTCCTCTTTTTTCCTTGCCTATATTAGGAGTAGGTCTTATTATTCTATTCCTCAATATTCTTTCACCATTTTGTTTTTCAACATATTTATCCTCTTCTAGCTCTATTATAGAAGCTTATGACTTATCCTTCTCATTTTTGGGTATTTCCTTATTAATGGAAAAGATATTACCTTATAAAAATATATTTTCTTTACATATTATTTCCTCCTGAATGGTGCATGGTACTTCAAGAGAGTCTTTAAAATATGATGAAACACATTCCTTGGGTTCATCAAGAATATTATTCCTTAAATTAGGATCACATTGAAGAGATGTTTCCTTGCTAATATGATGAAATTGTTATCCTATGTCCTCTAAGTTTTGATCTACTTTTTATTCATAGGCTAAACCCTCAAAACAATTGGAATTTCTTGCATTATCCTTTCTTATTGGTCTCCACTTTTCATTTTATTTTATTTTTCTAGATCTATTTTTTAGAAGTTGAAACCCATATTTATCCATAACCATTTATAAATTTCTCTTACGATTTTCTACAAATGATTATGCTAGGCTCTTCTTAGGGCATGATCTCTCAATATGCCCTACCTCATGACATATTCTACATCTAAAATATATGTTTTCATAATCTATAGTTTGGGTCCACATCTTATTCCCATACTTAAGAATGATTGATTATGGTAAAGCTTTACTTATATCAATCATGACCAATATTTGAGCATAAATAGCCAAAAATCCATCTTTTGTTGTATCTAAAATCTCAAGAAATTCTCCTAGAGTGTTGCATATTGCCTTGAAGGTATATGTTTTCTAGAATTCAATGGGTAATCAAAACATCCTAACCCAGACTAGTACTAGGGATAGATTTACATTTTCAGATGAAAAGCCTTCATACCAGAAAGTAAGGAAGATCCCTGCTCTTCCCTTAAACCAAGGACCTCATTTTAGGATTATTTCTCTTTCTTACCTAGAACAAAAAATGGATAGGAAAAAACCTTTGGGAAGAAATGGTAGAATCACTTCTGGAGAATTCCAACTCCTATCAATCTATTTTCTCAAGGCTGAAGCCCCTATCCAATACCCATTAAATTTAGCAAAAATTGCCCTATCTTGGAGAAATGAGGATCTCTTTGAGGTGCGCTCACTAAACTCTACCACTAGGGATGATTCTAAGGATTTAAATATAAATCGATCCATGGAAAGGAAACTAAAACTCAAAATATAATGAAATTTATCTGAAAGTTCTATAACAAATATAATATTTGATAAAAACTTTATAAAATTTTCATGCACAATTTCTAAGATATAGAAAGGGAAAAAATAACTTAGCTGAAAATTCTTTGTCTATATAGAATGTCTTGCCTCGTTGAAGTCCTATCCCTTCATTGCTCTTTCCTTCGTTCGAAACCTAGTTGGAAAATAATTGCAATTTTATTTTTTGTGACTTGAAAAGTCGTCACTGCTCTTGTTCTGAATGGTTGACTTCACAGGATTTTATCTCCCTCAATATTGCTCTTGTGTTTGCCACACTTAGTACACCTACATAGATATATTTATGTAGGGTGTAGATATGGACACAATCTCTTTTGATATATATAAGGGGGAAGCTAGCTCATTAGGAAACACTATGGATATCTTGACTAAACACAACACCTAGTATGCTAACATAGATGGACTTGTGTAAGTTGTAGATATGGGTATATTCATGATGGTTTAAGTATTTAAATGATCCATTAAGAAATGACTTGAGCAACTTAGAAATAACTCATCAAGGTTTATTATGCGGGTGGAACTAAACCAAACTATTTAAAATATAAGAGAATGTTAGTGTAAATAAAAAAATAGGATAGGTTTATTTGGTTTGTGACATTTGGTATCAAAGCTAAGGTTCGTAGGGATATAAGATTCCTTGTGTAAGATTATATGGTGGTGTGTAGTAGGATACATACCCACATAAGGACTATACTTTACATGAATAGAATATATGCTAAAAGTTAACCCCATTTGTCTAGTTAAGATAACTAGGTATTTAGCTAGTAGTAGGAGGAACAATTTGGGAATGTAATTATAACGTAATCCCTAGTACCTCTCTTGTGTGTGGCCAGGGATAATACCACCAAAGAGGAGAAGAGAGAGTGTTTCCCCATCAATAAGGTAGACATGACAAAATAATGTTGAGGGTAAAACTCCAGATGTAGGTTCAGACAATCCTAATAATGAGAGAGAAGATCTCATAACAATAGTTGCTTTACTTTGTGAACAGATGGAAACACAAATAATTTTTGGAAGCCATAGTGAATTGGGATTCACAGGCTAGAAAATCTAGAGTTGGTCAAGAGAATGAACCCCTTACAGATGCACAATAGGCCAAAATTCAATTGGAGGTGAAAATGGGTAAGGATTTGAAGCATGTAAAATCCTCTAAGTTTAATGGAGAGGAAGGTGGTGATACAGTCAAAGCCTGGCTGAAGGAGTTAGAAACCTTTTGCAATATGAAGAATTAATCCATTGGAACTTAAAAATCCTATGCCACCTTATATTAACAAGGTGTTGGACTAGATTGGTGGGAGACTTTTAGTATAGAAATAGGAATTAAGGCAACAATTGATCTAAAATAGGAGGACTTTGTGGTAGCCTTTAAAGAGAGGTTCCTCACAAAGAATTTTTATGCCAAGAAGTTTGAATAATTCACCAATATTTGATAGGGAAATAAGATGGTGGAGGCTTATTACCAAAAATTTGTTAAGTTGTTGAAGTATGTGCCTACGTATAATGAGAAGATGAAGATTCATAAATTCATATTAGGAGTTGATCCTAGAATAGGACATGAAGTGAACATGCAAGAACCTAATAATATTCAGAAAGGCTATGACTTGGCTAGGAACTAATACTTATCTTAAGCCCTATTTTGAGTATGAAGGAGCTTATGAGCAAGACAAACAGACACTCAGGAAAAGAAATAGTGTAGGTTTCATGAAATGAGAGAGAGAATAGTTAAACACAAATTATCAAGGATGTGACAAAAGAAATGATAGGAAATAGGAGAAGTTTAGGAATAAATTTTGGGGAAAGAAAAACAATCCTAAAAATCACAACAATGGTAATAATTAGCAACAACCACAAAGGCAGCCTAACCCTCCACTAGTGATGAAGGTAGAGGGATAGAAGCATAAAATACATCCAGGTACTAAAGGTGGATGCTTTGATTGTGGAGGTCCACATTACACCAATATTTTCCCTCTCAGAGTAGGATCGAGTTCGAAAGAAAAATAATATGCCTAAAATAACTTACGCACAAGGAACCTGCCCATTGTTAGCTTTTGGTGAAGTGTGTTAATGGAGATGCAAGCATAAGATGTAAAATATGCAGGATATGTTAATTATATGATAATGGTACTTAAATATGCAAGAAAATAAGAGAATATAATTCTACAATAACTATGTAAAATACCATTAATGAAATCTCACAAAAATAGTACAATGCAATATAATGGAGGACTATGAACACTCCAAAATTTTTATAGTGAAGATCTACATTGTACTTGTTGGGCTTCAAAAATCCCAACTTAAGTTGCACCATTAGTTTTTGAAGAGATCTTGAAGTCTAGGTGATTTAGGATGATAATTTGAAGATAGAGAAAAAAGAAAGCCTCCATAATATAAAAAAAGGGAAGGGTACATATAAGGGCTATCATAATTTACTTGTATTCACCATGAGTTCATCTCCTCCACCTCACCATTAGTTAGGTCACCACATATTCATACTACTAAGGCATTTCATACTCTTCATTTCATCCACCATAAGTTACCATATTTTAATCCATGCATTCACTCCATAACCCTTCAGACCACCTATTAAAGAGCTCAAACCCTAGTAATATTAAAGGTGAAGTTGAGGTTTGCAAGGTTTTTCCAAGATAGATCGAAGCAAAAATTATCTAATTCCACCTTATTCATAATAAAAAAACCTCCTAAGGTCTTCCTTAGCCATCCACTAAGTCCAAAATATATTAAAGTCCTTCATTTCCCTTCCTAATCCCTATCACCAATCTAATCCTTGACTATTCTAAGCCATCACCGAAAGACTTAAGCCCTTCTAGCCGCATCGCTCTTTGAATAACTCTGTCATCGATCCAATCAGTGACCAAAGTCAACCACCAGTGATATTATCTTAGCTCGATATTCTTAATTGCTCTTAAAAGTCGATCATTGCCAAAGTTATTGTTGACGAATGCACCTCATCAGTGATCGAGTTGAGAAAAGAACAAAGAAAAAAGCTGATCATCGCTCTTCCAAACCCCTATCATCGATCCAAAGTCCTCTTGATCAATGATCGCTCTTCCTTATCAACAAAAGTTAGACAAGGGTATTTTCAACATCAACCTAGCAAGTTCCCCCTCCTGGTAGAAGTTGGTCAAATAAATTTATTTTTAAAGTCTCCCGAAGCACTATCATTGATATAATATGAGATCATAATGTCTATAAGTGATAAATCAAATTTCATGCAAGTCACTATCATTCATTAACACTCCCATCACTGATCTGAAGTCTGTCCCATCCTTCTTGACAATGAAAAAGCCTAAAGTAGAAAAGCAATTATCGCCATCCTAAAACATAGTCACTAATTTTATCAGTGAGGCCTCTAAACCATTGGTGAAGCAATCTAGCCATTATCAGTTCTAAAGCATCATCACTAATTCAATCAGTGATAGCCTCAGCCATCAACGATAATATATCCTCACCTGTTCACATCGCTCTTGAAGATCGCTCATCGCTCATTCAATTAGCAATAAGCCAAGGTAGAAAGCGAAAAAGAGATCAAAAAATATTATTCTACATGGGGGAATGAATGGCTCACTATTCAAGTACTGACATATAGTATGGAGTGCCAAGAATTCCATGAACCAAAAGAAAAAAAATCATAGGGTGTCTTGAGTGCAATATCTCTATTTGAGGCAGATAAAGATAAGTTAGATTACTCACGGTAGGTTTCAAGAAAAGTAATGGTCATGAAACAAGCAACTCAAAGGATAGAATTAATGTAGACCCAAGATAAGTAGATCTGCTTGTATATATAGAGTATGATGTTGTTGTCGTTAGTTGACAGAGTAGACTATCTCTATGCAACTTTAAAATAAGGAAGTAGGCACAATAAAAATATCAATAGTAACGACGGGCCAAAGCATGCAAAAAGCAACGATAATGGAGGACTATGAGTAAGGAAGAAATATCCTGTGTATAATACATAGAAGGCATAGTAAGAAGAAGAAAGTACTCAAACAGTAGTATTTTTTGTTCTTGAAAATGATAGAATCACCTCAATGAAACATAGTTACAGAGGGATCATTCTGATAGAATGTAGTGACCTATCCCAAAAAGCATGCACCTAGCTATAGCATTAATGGAAATCAACATAAAAGCACAACAAGATAACAAGATTGCATATAACAATGAAATGCATATTTCTTTTATTGATATTGGAAATGAATCTCGATTACAATCTTGCCCCTCTTAGGGTCACCCAAATGTTGATACAATCAATACAATGCCAAAGCCCTCAACAGGGTAGGCGCACTACTATTGCTTTTCCAAATAGTCACAAATTGCTCTAGGGTGGAGTTAACCCTCTTCTCCACGTTGAGGAAGGTATTTGAACAATTGAAGCTCCCTTTAAACCTATTTCCTATGATCAAGAAACAACACAAGAATGTTATACAAATAGGCAGCCTCTCGTGATGAGGCCCTTTGAAGGATTGATGCATGAAAAATCCATGAAAAGCATATAATCAAGAAAGCATGAAAAACATATCTAAACTATGCCAAATTAGTAAAGATTCATGGAAATGCATAAAATACTATTACAACTAAGTATTGAATGGTCCAATTACATGAAATAAAGCATGAAAGCATAAAAAGAAACCATTCTTGCATATTCTACACTAATGTACTAGAATTACTCTAAACACTAAATCTATGGGTCAGAGGTCTCTAAAACTCTATCTTAACCATGCAAATGATTAAACTAACCTAATTAAGTAATCTGAAATAGGAACAGTAAGGAGATCGTATACCTGTGGCAAACCGCAACTCTGATGAGCGGTCTGCACTGTAAACCATGGCTGAAAGCCATGGTGAGCAACCAAGTAGGTTTGCCCTCCAATTTCAAGGGCAGTGGGCTTGATCCTCCTTGTCAAATTGATGATCAAGGGTCGCCTCAGTGTCCTCTGACAGGTTTGGCGGTTGAATTGTTGAATAGGGCCTCCGTTTGCCCAAATTAGCATTTCTTGGCTCTCTAGCTCCTTAGGGCATCCATGGCACAATTTGTCATGATGGTTGATGAATTAGCAAAGGGGTTGGCAACAAATCTCTCTCAGTACTCTCAAGTGAGTGTACAATTTGATAGGGCTTCACTGCTCAAGTGTGCTATCTCCTCTCTCTATTTTGCCCTATTTTTGAGGGGTACTTATAGGATTACCCAAGGGCTAGGGGTGGCTTCATGGAGAAGCCAAGATCAAGAAGGGGTGGTTAGGATAGTTGGATTGGAAACTTCCATCCTTTAACCACCTTCTTCTAGAACAAATGGTCGTTCAAACCGATTTGGCTCGGATGAAGGCCAACTGAACTTTAGTTGAGACCGTAGGTTACAGCTGCGGTCTAGACTATAAACCACAGGTGTCATCCATGGTTCAGACTGTAGACCGTAGGTCTGAGCTGCGGTTCAGATTGATTAGGCCAAGGAGCCCAAATTGAGTGGTTAGAACCACTGCTCTATCTTGGAGTCTATCCAAGATCTTCCATATGGTCTTGTAGCATGTCCATATGAGTAGTCGCCATCGACATGACATGTTTTAGGTGTCTACAGATGCCCCTTTTGAGATGCATTGTGAGATCGAACAATGCGTGAGCAAAAATAGACCTCCTAAAATGATGTCGAAGGTTCTATGATGATCATTAGTCAGATCAACATTAGATGCCTCTTGTCCAACAAAAGGATGCGCATCCTGGAATCATTGCTTCCAACTCGGTGAAAGGCTTACATTTGAAAAGCTTGTGCCCTTCTCATCTCATTCGAGTAGCTTTTGTGCATTCCATAGGTATCTTCTAACCCATAGATCTAAAAGGATGAGAGAACAATAAGCAAAGTCATATTTTCTATTTTCCCCAAGCAAAGGGGTAAGCTTATGATAGTTGTTGACAATGATTCGCAAGGATGAATACAATTTTGACAAGATCAAGGGATCTACGATCTCTAGGATCTTCTGTTGATTTTGATTATGATTTGATATTATGACTACCCCCTCAAGCGATGAGTCGATGAGGGTAATGACAATGTATGAAGCGACGAGGTCGCTTGACCACAATGAATGATCTGAACAAACTTAGAATTGAGCATTTAATTACTTGGCTAAGCCTAGTTCAACTTATGATTCCAACTATTAATAGTAATTGCACATTTCTATCCCATGGAGCAGTCAGGCTACAATAGCCATCTTAGGGAATCAAAATGATACAAATCCAATTAGATTTGTGTTGAATCAATTTATCGATGATTTGCTGAAAATATGTCATAAAGGAAATGACATGCAATGCCTCATTCCCGTGGAGCAGTCCAACCTCAAAGGCCTTCTTCGGAATTGAAAAGAAGCATATCAGATCAATGATGACAATTTTTGCCCCAAATGTCCTTATGGTAATTTACTCATCTTGCCAGATTGCATGGATCGCAAGTCACTGCAACCGCCAAGTGTATAGGGTAAATTACTGAATACGAGGCGCATTTGGTTTTTAATTATTTGATTTTTTTGTTAATTTTGAATTTATTAATCGATCCTGGTGCTTTGAACATCACCAAATTTGCAACATTGATTGCTCTTTTTAAAATTTGATCCATTAGGAATCATTAATTTGTCATTTTAGACCTTCCCACGGTGGGGTTTGAGTGCATTTATTGCTAGTTGCAAACCATGAGTACGGTCTACGGTTGAAGTTTTCAAATTTTGGGAACCGCAGATCGGACCTATGGGCGACAAACCCTAATTCCAAAACCGTAGGTGTTAGCTACGGTCCACAAAAATTAGGAGGACCTATAAATAGCATTTCCCATTTGAATTTTTTATTATTTTCTTGAAAGCAACTACATTTGTGAGAGATCTGAGAGGTAGAAGACATATTTTGATCTGTAACGCTACTAAAAACTCAACCAAACTCACACCTATACCCTGATGGTGGATCCTGGATAGCCATCCACTAGCAAAGGCCGTAGAGCGGGCAAGGTAACTCGAAACCGAGTCCTCGTAATCAATACCAATTTAAAATGAACCACATTAAGTAATGCGGTAAATCAATTTCACTAAACAGTTGGTAATGAACCTCACACTAGATTAGGTTAGATTAGTTTTAATTTTTTTGTCAGCGAGGCTAGGAAGGGACCCAAAATGGGTATCCTTCCTAGACCATAGCTAGAAGCTGCGGTTCCCAATTGTTATATTGGGGACCACAGGTATCAGCTATGGTTGGAATTCAAATTCCAATGGTCAAATTTTGACCGCATGCGGACCGTAGGGTTGACCCGCGGTTCATCGACTTTAGAAAAAATTATCAAATTTTTAATTTTTCTAAGGTTTAATAGGTAATTAATATCATTTAATGCAATTCTGACTTGCCTAATTGATTTTTTTGATTTTTATGAATGCTTTGTGACATGTTTTTGTCTTTTTATCAATTTTTGAATGTTTTTGATATTTTTAAGGTCATTTTTATCTATTTTTGCTTGTTTTTAGTTAGATTTTCTCTTATACAATACTTTTATTTCAGAGGTTGACCTCTAGAGCTTATGAGCCAGACCTCCTAAAGACTCTCTATAGATAGCTCACTCTTGGAGAGCGGACATGGTTTGGAGCTATCGATTTGGCTACGTTCTAGATCTACCCACTATTAGGGTAGATCATGCCTACTTGACTACGTTGGCCCGATGTTGGAATGCATGGACCAACACCTTTCACCTACCTATGGGTGAGATGACTATCACTCTAGAGGATATTTATCGGATCTTTAGGATCCCTATTGATGGTGAGGCCATCACCTCTTCCTCCTCTCAGAGCAAGGGGGTAGTATTTGATGTTATCTTTGGTGATCGAAGCTAGGAGGCTCAGCGTGCGATCGACCATGGAGGAGTCCATATCGACTATTGGTAGGGTAACATCTTCT
Source organism: Wollemia nobilis (assembly GCA_028583015.1). NCBI lineage: Eukaryota > Viridiplantae > Streptophyta > Pinopsida > Araucariales > Araucariaceae > Wollemia > Wollemia nobilis. The sequence goes on along the minus strand of JAQPPZ010003260.1, from coordinate 6,189,056 downwards.
CTATGTAGAGGTGATATTCATGACAACTGTGGTGTAGATTGTTCTTCTAGGACTCCTCGAGTATGAGGATTCCTTGGAACCTCTTAGACAGTAGTTAGGAGAGTTATTCAGAAGCTCCACTACTCAGCCATTACTTCCTAGCTTGGGGAGCACTTTATTATGCTAGCTCTATCGAAAGCTGTATCATATTACTACTAGAGTTATCGGGGATTAGTTGTAGTCTTCTTACAGATCTAGGGTTGGCAGCATATCAGGATTGAGCATCCTGTAGATCTACCTCTTCATATTACTACTATTGATGATGAGCATCAGTGCTATACCATGTGTTGGCCTTGAGAGGAGGGGTTCTAGAGTAGGACCCATTTGGTGACATAGATTATTACATTACATGATTTGTAGCACTTGAGTTGGATGACATTGAGTGGCATCCCTACATGGATTACTAGGGGAGAGGTAAGTGAGTGGCTATGATAGGCTCATTGGGATAGGTGGCTACTCGATCGTAAGGTCGAGGTTAGGGAGTACTAGTTCTACTCTCATGTCCTACGATAGTTTGGCTTGGTGTAGGACATCCTAAAGATTCCTTTTGTTTATAGGCATCTAGTCTTGGAGATGCACCTATCATGGATTTAGCCTATGACACTTGGAGATGAGGCTGATGACTTTTAGGAGTCTAGATGATAGGGTTGGGACCACCCTAACATATGATACATGGTGGTCCTTACTATAGTGGTAGGGATCTGGACCTCTAGGTAGGGTGGATGACTAGGTAGAGGTAGAGGTCGATCTAGATGGGTAGGGTGCACCAATGGACTGAGGGTGGATGGGGTGTAGAGGCCACCATCGAGGAGGCTCCATAGGAGGAGGCTGAGGAGGGTGAGGTGCCTCCTGATAGTGATGTAGGATAGCTCCTTGCTCAGGTTGCCGACTTACAGAGTCATATTGGGAGGCTACAGACTTATAGTTGTAGTGGGATACTTCCATCACCCTTCTAGAGGTGAAGCTAGCTCACAGGGATAGGCAGCTAGTAGAGGCTCAAGAGTAGGTCATGAGTCTGACAGCACAAGTTACAATGGTAGAGACTCAGGTTTGAGAGCTTACTAGTGCATGGGATGTGGCACTAGTGCAGTGGGGTGAGGCTATTGTAGAGCGAGACTTCTCGGGTTAGAGGGGGATCCTTCATCCTCCTAGGCTGTTATGGGACCTCTAGTTGCACCATTATATTTATTACCAGGTGGCTGAGACCCCATGTCAGAGATACAATGCTTATAGCCCTCATGGAGGAGGGAAATGATAGACATACTGGTAGGGTAGCCTACATAGACCAGTTAGAGGGCTACATCAGGTTGATTGGTGGTATGGTCTTAGAGGATTCACATGTTGTAGGGTCTCAATGGACCAGGTCCAGGACTACGAGGTAGTCCACAGCTAGCTCTAGCTAGTGGACCCATAGGACCGAGAGGACACATAGGTCCTCTAGCACTCATGGAGGTAGTTCGCATACTAGGACCAGAGATACGGGTGTGACCTCTAGTCATAGGTCTTTCGCATAGAGATACCAGTATCTCATGTGCTAGGCCTCTTTGGATTAGGTGGCACATAGGGCCCTCAGTAGGGCACACAATAGGCACCAAAGCTGACTATGGAGCATGCTCTAGAGCAGGGGCTGAGGGAGGTGGTGAGAGTTCCAGCTCAGGAGGAGTAGGCTAGAGCTAGGGCTCTACCAGATTTAGGCTACATTTTTGCATATGTATCATTTTTGGTGTAAGGTCTAGGACCTACACGATTGTAGCCTATGGGCATTTTGTACTCTTGATGTACTCTGTTGGACACATATATATATGATATGACTTGATCATTTATGGCTCATTATGTGTACTTGTTTATGTTTTTGATTTTATGTTTATTTGATGCACATGGATGCAATGCTTATGTTAATGCTATGTGATGTGATGTATGGATGACATGCACTAGATAGCTATTGTATTTATGATGATGATATGCAGTGATCTAGATGTTTAGATGTGCTTTTGATGATGGATGCATATGGATGTTATGCTTTCTCTTAACGCATATTTGATATTGCTTTATTTTATGCATTAATGTATGTAATGCTTTATTTACATGATAGTAATCTAATGTAAATGAACCTGTATGCTTTAATCACTTAAAACATAAGGAATGAATGCAATATATGTTTAACAATCTAATGGATGACACCACAGAATGTGTAAAAATCATGAATGTAATTGAGAATCCTCGTAATAAGAATTTAATCAATTAATCACCCATATATGAAATGCAATGGTATGAAGTTGTATGATGCGAATGATATAATATGTCACTCTATTTTCTTTTGCACTTTGAATGATATGCACAATATAGTCAGTGGTCATCTAAACATCATTGTTGATATTCATCCGGTATCTATCCTATATCTTGATTGTGCTTTATGTAATGATGTATCACTTCTTGGATACTTTGCAATTTGATAATTTGCAATGACTTTTACCATTTTATGGTTTATGCTTTTAGCATTTGTTGCTTTTTAGAGAGATTTTGAGGTTTTCCATGAGACTCAAACACCCTAATTGACTTATCAAAAGTTGTATACTGACCATGCTAGACTTCTGAGATATAAGGCTTTCGCTAGGATAGGCCCTAACTATTCATTATCCCTATGTGTGCACATGAGTATTTTAAGATAAAGCACAAGCATACCCCGATGTCAGGCGGGATTCTTTCAACCCATTGCTAAGATAGGGGATCTGCAAGTGTTTATCCAATATTAGGTTTAGATTTTAGTTGGACTAGACCACTAGGCGATATAGGACACCTGAAGCTAGCTCTTCCACATTCAAACATTGGTCTTGTTCATAAGCGAGGTGCTAATGCATCAGACATATCATCATGCATAAGGTATAATAGTGTTGGCAATTCCAGGGATTCAAGTTTGCTCCCACTCTTTTTCTTTCAATTTTTGGGATACTTGCTCATATGTAGTGAAGCAAGGGAGTCAATTCCATTTTGACTTTGACTTACTTTGGATCTTCATTTGATCTTCATTGGAATCTATTTTCTGATCTTCATTTGATCTAGATTTGAACTTTGATTTATGATCTTCATTCGATCTTGATGTGAACTTTTATTTTTGATCTTCACTTGAGCTTTGATTTTGATCTTCATTCGATCTTCACTTTCTAGAATTTACATTTGATAATTCTCTTCAAAAACTTTCCTTTGGGGGATTTTACTTTGGGGGAACTATTTTGTAATATCGATTGAGTGTATCGATCTATGATATCAATATAGGATATCAATCTGGGATGTCGATCTATGATATCGATCTAGGGTATCAATCTTGGGGATTGATGTGGGATATCACTCTGGGATATTGCTCATTTTATCGTAAGCAAGGGATTTTGAGTAGGAAATACACTTGTCCTTTTGCCAATTGCCAACATTTCCCATACCATCTGCATAGGGGGATAAGCAAGAATAACTCTTTTCACTTCAGGATACCTGGTCCTGCTTCATGGCTTTCATCTTCCCCTAGTCCATATTAGGATTGTTTTAATTTTTTGATTAGTGATAGAATTCTGATATGCTAAGGGCTATACTAACTAGACCTCAACTACAAAAGCAAAGCAAGCTTTCTATCAACTCTTGATAAGACCTCTAGGTATGGTTGAGTGACCGAAAAACCTGAGTATATCTTCATAGCAACATTATGGGTTGTGTTGAAAAACACAATTACTCACATGAATGATGGATTATGATGAATGCAGAGGTGCATGATTAAAACACAAATGTGGTGTCATTTGTAAGACTGACAAACACAATGCCTTCTATTACGGAATGCAATGGATGATGAATGCCTATTTGCAATGCAATGGAATGAATGCATGTGTGAATGAAAATGCATAATGCAAAATGCAAATGTTTTTGGATTTTTATGCTTTACCAATTTTTTTGGATTTTATTGATTTTATAATTTTTATGAGTTTTTGAGCCTCATATCTGACCAAACGATGAGTACATGCCTTTGGAGCCTTTAAATTGACCAAGCGATTCTTAGGAACCCTTGGAGCTTTTAGGATTGACCAAAGGGATTATGAGCACCTTTGGGGCTTTTTGGGATGACCAAGTGATTCTTTAAGAATCCTTGGAGCTTTTGGGTTGACCAAGCAGTTTTTTAAAAACTCTTGGTACCTTTTGATTGACCAAGTTACTCATAGACGAGCTTGGAGCCTTTTTAGGATGATCGAGTGATGTTTAGCAACCCTCGAAGCCTTTGAGGATGACCAAAGGGCTTATAGATGCCTTTGGAGCTTTTATTGACCAAACTACTCATGAAAGAGCTTGGAGCCTTTTAGGATGACCGAGCAATGTTTAGCAACCCTTGGAGCCTTTGGGATTGATCGAGTAATTTTAAGCAAACTCTTGGAGCCTTTTACTGACATGACCAAGTAGTTTCAAGAACCCTTGGAGCCTTTTGCTATACTCTCAAGCATAGAACGCCTTAATATGGATGATGTTGAGAGGTTCAGGCTCTTCAACACCCCCTAGCGATGTTAGGTGATAGGTACCTAGACCAATATTTTTAGATATGATATAAGGTCCTAGCCAATTAGCCATGAATTTGTCTCGCATATCTGGTGATAAATTAGAGTTCTATTGGTTCTCTTTCAAGACAAGATCCCCAACTTCAAAGTCTCTCTGGTGGACTTTGATATTGTAAGCTCATTTTAGTCACTCTTGATAAACGTGGAGATGCTCCAGGGCATTCACGCGATGTTCATCAAGCAGCGTCAGTTGATCCAGTCGAGCTTGCCATGCGGTGTCATCATCGATGAACTCTTTCAATGCGATGCATAGCGTAGGAATTTCCAATTCCAAGGGCATAATGGCCTCAGTGCCATATACTAGTGAGAACGATGTTGCCCCTATGGGCATCCGAATACTAGTCCTGTAAGCCCATAATGCAAGGGGTAGCTGGATATGCCAGTCTTTGTGGTTTTCTTGGACCATATTTTTCAAGATGGCCACCACTATCTTATTTGAAGCTTCAGCCTACCCGTTTGCTTGCGGATAGTATGGAGTCACAAAACTATGTTTGATTCTATATTTAGATGTCAAAGCCCTCACAGTTTTGTTCTTGAATGACGTTCCATTATCCAATATTATTTTGGATGGAATCCCAAAATGACTTATGATATGCTCTAGTATAAACTCTGCTATACGAGCTCCAGTTGTCATTGTTAAGGGTATTGCTTCCACCCACTTTGTAAAATACTCAGTAGCCATGATTATGAATGTATGTCGACCCGATGATGGGGGAGAGATCTTGCCTATAAGATCTAATCCCCACTGAGAAAATGGCCAAGCCGCTTGGATGGGTTGTAAGGCCTATGATGGCAAGTGCGTAAGATTAGCATGATGCTAACATTTGATGCATTTCTTGACATACACATTGCAATCCTTCTCCATAGTGGGCCAATAGTAGCCCATTCGAAGGATGCGCTTGATGATGGCCATGCCACTAAAATGGCCACCGCATGTACCATCATGAGCTTGTGAAATTGCCCAAGATGACTCTTGGGGCTCTAGACAATGAAGGAGAACTCCATCGTAACCTCGACGGTACAAGATGTCTCCTATTAAGACATATTTAGTCACTTTTTATTTAAATGTGCATCTTGCGACATGCGATAATCCCTCTGGGATCATACTAAGCTTTAGGAAGTCTTTAATTTGTGACATCCAATTTTGATAAATCTCAGCTTTGACTACTAAGATGACTTGCTCCCCCTGCGTATTTACTTTTGCAAATGCAGACTAGGAAACAACCTTATGGTGAATGGTAGTACCACTCCCCGTCAGACTCTAAGAGGTTAATGACCCCCAGGGTGCCTTCTTCAAAAAGTCTTCAGCTCTATAGAACCATTCAACTTTTGGTTCTACGCTAATCATATTGACTGACATTTTATTATCAAAAGCTTCTCACTCTGCTATGAGATGCGAGAGCATTTTAACATGAATGGTAGTGAAATCAATAGATAGATTTTGAGGGATTAAGGATCCCAAAGATGCCATGGTGTCTACAAACCTATTTGATGAACGAGGGATTGCCTCGATGTCATACCATTCCAATTTAGCTAAATACATAATTACAAGATATTTATAGGCTTTCAGTATGGGACATCGACACTGAAAGAGCCCCTTAACTTGATTTACTATGAGCAAGGAGTCACCAAAGATGTTTAATATTTTAATATTCATGGCGATGGTTGTGTGGAGCCCTAGCAATAGGGCTTCGTACTCAACATTATTGTTGGTGCACGAAAAATCTAATTTAAATGACAAGGGCATTGGAGCTCCTTACGGTGTGAAAAACACTATTCTAGCACCACCCCCTTGCTCGCACTTTGAACCATCAAAGAATAGAGTCATATCAGCATTGTTCTCTGGTTCTTCGGGTTTGGGAGCTTCAGATATGATGAAGACTGCATCATCGGGAAGCTCTATGGTTAGAGGCCTATTGTTTGATAATGGTGCCTCAACTAATTGATCAACTATGACCTATCCCTTAATGGACTTCTGGCTTATGAATTCTAGATCAAATTCTATCAATAGCATGATCCACTTCGTAGTACATGTATTGTGATACGTCTTACTCATCATGTACTACAAAGGGTTTTGTTTTGATATAACATATGTTGTATGACTTAGCATATAGTGCCACAATTTCTTTGTAGCGAACACTACTGCTAAACATAGTTTCTCCACATATGCATACCCTAGCTCGTAACTCACCAAGGTTCGACTAATATAATATATGGCTTGTTCCTTGCCTTGCACATTCTTTTGGGCTAACATGGTCCCTAATGCAAAGTCGGTCACCGATATATATAGTAGAAAAGGCACCTCTGGCCTTGGTGGAGCTAGCACTAGCAGTCACCAGGTATTGCTTTATTTCAGTGAAAGCTGCTTGACAATCCTCATCCTAATTGAATGGGACCCCCTTGTGTAGCAGTCGATTCATGGGTCGACATTTATCCGATAACTGAGCGATGAATCACTTTATCGATGCTACTCTGCCCTAAAGGCTTCTTAACTCTTTAATATTGGAGGGAGGATGCATTTCTAAGATAGCCTTGACCTTCATTGGGTCAACTTTGATGCCTCTCTTTGAGACGATGAATCCTAATAGCTTACCAGAAGTTATGCCAAATACGCACTTCTTAGGATTCAACCTAACATTATACTCTATTAGGTGATCGAAGACCTTCCTTAAGACCTCCACATGCTCAACACGTAGCAATGACTTGGCTAACAAGTCATCCATGTAATCTTCTAGGATCTTATGCATATAGTCATGAAAAATGTATGTCATGGCCCACTGGTATGTTGCACCAACATTTTTGAGGCCGAATGGCATAACTTTATAGCAAAATGTTCCCCATGGCATTATAAATGTGGTTTTATGCTGGTCTTCAGGTTTAATCTAAATTTTATTGTAACCAAAAAAACTATCCATTAAGGAGAGCATTTCGTGACCTATAGTTGCATCCACAAGAGCATCGATATTAGGCAATGAAAATGAATCTTTGGGTGTTGCCTTATTGAGGTCTCTAAAATCCATACAAATATGGATCCTTCCATCAGGTTTTCCTATGGGTACCATATTGGACACCCATTCCGGATAGTCAATGGAAATCACAAATTCTACATCCAATAACTTTTGTAGCTCATCTTTCACCATTAAGGCTACTATTGGATGCATCTTTCTAAGCTTTTGCTTGATCGACTTCTTCGTCAGATCTAGCGAAAGGTTATGAGTAACCAATTTTGGGTCTAGACCTGGCATATCCTTGTACGTCCAAGAAAATATATTTGGTCTCTCTTTCAGTAGAGGGATGAGGGTGGCCCACTCATCTGGAGTGAGACTCTCTCCAAGTTTAACCTTCTTTGAATTGGTGGGATCGTTGTTGATATCCACCTTGAAGGTTTCCTCTATTGACATATGTGATCCCTCCTCAAGATGATGAGGTGTAGGAATTATATGGATGTCATCTGTTGGGTTCATAGGTTCCATGTCGGAAGCACCCTCAACATGATACACATCGTAAGCATAGCCTGGTACAAAATGGAAAGGTTGTAGTATTTCTTCATTAGGGAAGAAATCTTCAGGCTCTATAGGTGAGTCAACGTGATCCTAGTCGATAGCATCTATATTGAGATGCAATGGTTTAGATGGATCTACTAGATTGTGAAGTGGAGTGGTCAAGTCAATGGAGACCATATTTATGGAATGGTATTGGTCTCTAGAACCACATGGACAAACTTCTATATAATCGATGTAGTCCTCATACCCATGATCTGGCTCTAATGGCATAGGCACAAATGGGTCTTCTTTGTGAGGACTATGGATAATTGGATCCTCCCTATGCACTAATTGCAAAATAGGATCATTTGGCTCATGGAGCTCCATGTAGGTCGATGGAAGGGGATTAACCATTTGATAAATTTGATCCAGGTTTAATCGTCTTGCTCTCAGATGAGGACCAACATGTAATTGATGATAGACCTCATCTATGTCTATGGGTTGATGATGGTAATACAAATAAGGAGGACCAAGGTAGGCCCTCTCTAACTCATCTTCTTCATCATTGTCTGACAACTAGAACCCATAATTTGCTCCTACTCCTATGGGGTGCTCTAGCAAGTGCGGCCCCATGAATCTTACTTCTTGTATGATGTCATCACTATCTGGAAAAACTAGATAATTATACCGTAAGTGTAAGATTCAAAGAAAACTAGCTCTACTTCTTCCTTTGAAGTGATCAATGTTGGGAAGAATCTCTTCGATAACATGTATCGACTCTATAGGTGGTAGGTGATGCACATGCAAAGGCCTTAGATAGGCCACCTTAGTTTCATCCTCAGATTGATCATTGTTTGAGGATTCACTATCTGCATCATAACTTTGTCCACTCATCTCGGAGGTGGACTCCTCTCCATCATCATTATATATATCTCCTAACTCGAGATCACCCAAAATTGTGGGGTTATGCCCCTGCACACCTATGTCATTGGTAGCATTATGGATTTGATGACCCAGGTTGTCTCTGGGGTTCCACTCTGTATCAGTATGCTCTAGGAGCTCTTCATGATTTTCTTCAAGTGGCTCAACGGTGATGACAGATACCATTGGGTAAGTCCTCTAGAATCTGGATGGATTAGGATGATATGGGTTAAAGTCCACATCATCCCCTAGGCTAAGGTACAAGTGATCTAAGGATGCTACGAGCAAGTCATCTTGTCCTTGTATCTGTAATCCCAGGCTGAACCTATCAGTTGCTAACTGATAACGTGGTTCGAGCGGAGTCCTACATCCTTGTTCAAAGAGACCAAGGTCATACCCATGCCAATGATATAACTCAAAAATATGTCTGGCATAGTTAGGGTTTGATAGATAATGAACATTCACCGTGAATGGTTCATCATCATCTTCATCCATGGGCGTACGCGTGGGAAGCTGATCTAGCCCCGCATAGATGAAGTTTGTTTGGTTGGGTGGTTCTCCCAATGGAACCATGGATCCAACCAAAAATTGGTGAGCATGGGGGCAGCCCATCTCTTGTGCTATCTCCAGAATTGGTCCGAAGGTAACATTTTGCACAATGTACTCTCCAAGCCCTGTAGTGGCTATATGAATAGTCACCCATGGTGCGGATGACCCTACTGACGATGCAGGTGAGGTAGGCTGAGGTACCTCCTCGGCTATGTCTTGGGCTTCCTCCACTTCCATAGGGGTGGGAGCCTCCTCGATGACTGGCTTGGGCATATGCTTTTCTTCTCTCTTGCCCATTTTTACCTTTTGCTTCCTCTCATCTCGAAGCATCGTTGATGCAGTCGGTCTCAAGGAAGTAGCAGTAGTATGCTCAGATCTGTGTGACATAGATATCGATGGTTGAGCATCTACTCTTTGCTTTCTTTCTAGAATCTTAGTCTAGTGATGCTGGCTGGATGTCCAGGTGCATTGATGGGAGTATGAAACCCCCTGGCAGATCTGCCATGTTCACAAATTTGAATGGTTCTCCATCTGATGGTACCACGTGAACTTATCCCTCATGAATATACTTCATGCATTGATGTAATATCGAGGGAACACAATGCATCTCATGAATCCAAGGCCTCCCTAGTAGGATGTTGTACTCCATGGCTCCTTCTATCACATGACACATCATAGAGATGGTCTTTAGGCCTACTTGGATGGGTAGGATAATCGTACCAACCGTCGAACATAACGCATCGTTAAACGCTCTCAATGTGAATGCAGTTGGCACAATGTGTGATTTTGGTAGCTTCAAGGGACTCAAAGCCTTGGTCATTATGATGTTGATCGATGAACCAGTGTCGACCAAGACCCTTTTAAATGGCATGTGGTTGACACATGCAATTATATGCAATGGTGGGTCAGCCGTATCAGTGGGAACCATCCTGATCTCATGATCATAAAATTGGATCATTGGTTCTTGGCACTATTGTACATGTCCCACAAAATTTGTGAATGCTTGAGCATCCTAGGATTGTACTTCAATAGACCTCAAAATATCCATAAGAGTCTCCCTATGCCTAGGGGACTACTATATCAATTCATATATAGACAGCTTTGCAGGAGCTATCTACAGGTTTTGGACTAGCCTGCTCCGTATGGTCACCACCGATCTCGTTGGTGGGCTTAGAATATTCTGCATCAATTTTTGATTCAGTGTGGCTTGTATTCTTATGGGAGCACATGGTTGATTCAGCTGCTCATACCTCCCATTCCTTATGACAATATTAACCATACCAATGAACCCTTGAGTAGGTGGTTCGACGCGCACCTGGTTGACGTGACCAACGTTGTTGCACGGTGCCTCATGGTTTGGAAGTGGATTTTTGTAAATCCCCATGTTCTGGTTGTCAGGTGCTAGTGGATTACTTGGCACTACAAGCTCTCCTTTATCAATCATGTTTTGCATGATATGCTTGAAGGACCAACATACTTCGATGTCATGGCCCTTCGCTCGATGAAAGATGCAAAATAGGTCATCCTGGTACCCCTTTGCCTTGGGTTGATTTGGATCGACCATCTTGATTTTGGGTAATATTATTGCCTTGGCCTCACACAATTGGTGGAATATCGACGTCAATGATTCCTTCAAAGGTTTGAATTGGTGAGGTGGGCGTTGCTCTTTGTTCTTGCCCTTATAGTTGTTATCATACTTTTCATACTATGCAGGAGGAGGTTGGGCTTGATAATTTTGCTTTTGCTACCCTTTATCCTCTCTCTGGAGGTTCAACACCACTTGGTTGACATGGGCCTACTTGCCCTTATGCTTCATGGAGCTCTTCTTTGGCCCCTCTTTCCTGCTCTTAAGCTTCAAGTTGCCTTCCTACAACTTGATGTCTTCAATCACCTTGGCTTGTACCAAAGCTTCCTCGAATGTTGAATATTGCTGTAGCTACAACAATAGTGAGATGTGCTTGGCACAACTCTTAGTGAACATTCGGGTTAATTCTATAGTAGGAATAGGGAATGGCAGCTTTGCCATTAACCTCCTCCATATCTTTTTGTATTGTTCTATTGGCTCATCATCGCGCTGAGCTAGCACAACCAAATCAGAAAGGTTTACCTATTTCTTGATGCCAAAAGAAAAGCATTCAAGGAAAGCATCTACTAGTTGCTCAAAACTGGTAATGCTATACCTCTTCTACTGGTTGAACCACTCTCGGGCTGGGCTTGAGAGCATCATGACAAACATGTGCAGAAGTAAGGCGTTATTGCTAGCTATTTGGAAACAGGCATCCAAAAATCTCGTGACGTGCTCCTGTGCATCTTCGTCACCTTTAAACTTGTCTAGCCTAGGCATAACAAAATGCTCAGGATAGGCAGGAGCAAGTATCGAGGGGTCTAGAGGCTCATTGTGAATCTTTCTTAAGGTCAACTTTTGAATAGCCATGCCTTGCCTCTCGATCACCTTCACTTTAGCCGCTAGGGCTTTGTAGGCCTCTGAAGACAGAAAGTCCTCCTCCCTAAGTTGTCATGGTGGTGGTCTAGGAGGTACATTCTTCCTCAATCATGGTGGAGGATGTTGCTCTTCCTCCTCCTCCTCTTGGGAGTTTTTAGGATACTCTTGCTCAGTTCCATCTCCCTTAATTTCCTCATGTTGTTGTTGCCTCTCATGGTCGAACGGTGGTGGTCGTTCTCTTGGTAGGGCACTAATATGAGTATGAGCATCTCTACGCTCCTGGTGCACATCGACTTGTAAGAAAGCCTTTCTCTGGATGCGCTCTCTACTCTCTACATGAGTATATAGGCCAGCCCTAGCTAGCCTATCTTCCTACTCTATGCGCTCCTTTTGGGTAAGGATGCGTTCTTCATGCATGCGCTGCTCATATAGTCTCTATCGAATGAGCCTCTGCGATTGAAGATTCTCATCTTCAATGCATTGTCTTTCTAAGCGAGCATCCTCTAATTGATCTTGGAGAAGCTTTCATCACTACTCAGATACCAGTCTATGTGATCTATCAAGGTTATTGGCCATGATAGGCCTCTAGTATGTATGCTCTGTGCGAGCGACCTTATGGGTTCTGTACCCATCTGATTGATTTGCGATGCTTTTGCCCTTGTCTGTAAAGATGACATTGGCATCCTATTGAACTCTATGCTCTGTGCCACCATGCATGGATGGTGGATGTATCACATGAGGGCACTTAGAAGCCTCTCCATGTTCTCTAGTAGTTCTTATAGAACCCCTACTATGCTCACTCGAGGCATGAGTGGGCGGAGCTGAAGGCCTATAGCCTAGCTACTCGAGGATGCTACCCAAGCCATCCAACTATTTGGATCTCCACCGCTCATGCGGTGGTGTGCCATTGGCTCCCACCTTAGCCATGTAAATGGTGATATTTCTATGTTCATTACATGTGGGAGTCTACATAGGCCTATGCTCTGTGGTGGCCCTATCTGAATGCCCCTGAATGGGTGGATCTCGATCCCATCTGTACTTTAAAGGTGGAGCCATAGATCCTCCTATAGACCTATGTCGTAGGGGTACTAGCTTAGACCCCTGTATAATGTACTCTTCGATCGATCTCATAGATGCACATGCAATGCGATCTCGATAATGGCTTTCGAGTGGAACACCCTCATGTTGAGAGGCTCCCTGATCTATCCTGTGCCTAGAAGAATGCACAAAAACTCCTCTAGTAGGGGTATGCTTAGTAAGTTCCCCTCATGTCGAGTTATCTCCTCTAATGCTTGTCAAACGACATTTGAGAAGTACATGTGGGGAACGACTCAACATATGCTGCTGATGTGAATCAGTTGGGGCTTGGTCATTGGCTTCAGGCTTATGCCTTTTTCGACCACCCCGTGTCTCCACCATGGTGTACCTAGTGTCTAAATTTATTCTTTATTACACAAATAAGGTATACAATAGTGTTTATCTTATATTAATTTTTAAAAGTGAGCCCTAGACTATTTGATGTTGTTTCAATGATTTGTTGTATCAGTATAGAACTCCTTATCATGTTTTGAAAATCGTTGGATGATATTCTCAGTTAAATTGGCTTTCACTTGTATGCTCATAGCTCGACAACCTGGATGTGACTTCCAGGCTGCGTAAATCTCCCGTGTGTGGTAATGAAGGTCCACACCTGGACAAGGAGCACAGGTCCTCCCAGATCCTCACCCATTTTCCCCTAGTCAGTGTTATACCCTCCGAAGAGAATACATGCAAATTTTCTAGGGTACGAAAGGTTCTTGGATCCGGTATTGGTCTAGTAACAAAGGGTACGTAGGATTTGGGCTAACGGATGGAAATTACGCCCACCGTCATTGAACCCTACTAGTGGTTGGATATCAAGCCCAACTCACTAGCGTTTAAGTGCCAAGTGGTGTGTGTGGTTCATTTTAATTTGCATAAAATGACAAATGCATCATATAGCACAAATGATTGTTTCCTACATGTAATGTAAAAAGAAACGTTTCACATTTAGATATGCATGCTATACTCTACATGATTTTTTGACAATGCAATTATAATGATGCAAATGGCCACTACTTGGGCCTCAACATGCAAACCAAACACACAAATTCTATCAAGCATGCTGGATTCTAGGGCGGATTGCAATCAGAGATCCATTGTTCCTAGCAGCACCTTTCTACAAATGCAAATTGAAATGAACTAGGACATGATTGATTTCCTTTTTTTAGTTTGCTTTTCCTAATTGCATTCCAAAATAAGCATTCTATAAAAACACAGAGAAGTAAAAATAAATAGAGAGTGAAAAATAGGGCCTACCTCAGGTCCTGAGTTGATCTGCACTCTACTTTTTGCTGTCTGTGTTGTCAGATGTAAACCATAGGTCTGGTCTATGGTTCATACTATAAACCACGTGTTGAACCTGTGGTTCAATTGTTGGCCCATAGCTGATAGCTATGGTCTGTACCTACAATCTCAAAAATCAAGAAACAATAGTTAGATCACATGAATTGTGGAGTTCCATCATGATCGCCTTCTGACCTATCCCAAAAAGTGTGCACCTAGCTATAGCATTAATGGAAATCAACATAAAAGCATAATAAGATAACAAGATTGCATGAAACAATGAAATGCGTGTTTATTTTATTAATATTGGAAGTGAATCTCGATTACAACCATGCCCCTCTTAGGATCACCAAGATGTTGATACAATAAATACAATGCCAAAGCCCTCAACGGGGTAGGCGCACTACTATTGCTTTTCCAAATAGTCACAAACTGCTCTAGGGTGGAGCCAACCCTCTTCTTCGTGTTGAGGAAGGTATTTGAACAATTGAAGCTCCCTTTAAACATGTTTCCTATGATCAAGAAACAACACAAGAACGTTACACAAATAGGTAGCCTCTCATGATGAGGCCCTTTAAAGGATTGATACATGAAAAAAGCCATGAAAGCATATAATCAAGAAAGCGTGAAAAGCATGTCTAAACTATGCCACATTAGTAAATATTTATGGAAATGCATAAAATACTATTGCAACTAAGTATTGAATGGTCCAATTACATGAAATAGATCATGGAAGCATAAAAAGAAACCATTCATGTATCTATTCTATAACTAATGTAAATAGAAGTTACTCTAAACACTAAATCTATGGTCAGATGTCTCTAAAACCATGAATTTTAACCATTAAACTGATTAATATAAGCTAATTAAGCATACTAAAAAGGAACAATAAGGAGATCTATCACCTATTGTAAATCGTAGCTCTGATGAGCGGTTTGCACTGTAAACCATGGCTGAAAGCCATGGTGAGCAACCAAGTAGGTTTGCCCTCCAATTCAAGGGTAGTGGGCTTGATCCTCCTTGTCAAATTGATGATCAAGGGTCGCCTCAGTGTCCTCTGATAGGTTTGGTGGTTGAATTGTTGAATAGGGCCTCTATTTGCCCGAATTAGCATTTCTTGGCTCTCTAGCTCCTTAGGGCATCCATGGCACAATTGTCATGATGGTTGATGAATTAGCAAAGGGGTTGGCAACAAATCTCTCTAGTACTCTCAAGTGAGTGTACAATTTGACAGGGCTTCGTTGCTCAAGTGTGCTATCTCATCTCTCCTATTTTGCCCTATTTCTGAGGGGTACTTATAGGATTACCCAAGGGCTAGGGGTGGCTTCATGGAGAAGCCAAGATCAAGAAGGGGTGGTTAGGATAGTTGGATTGGAAGCTTCCATCCTTTAACCGCCTTCTTCTAGAATAAATGGTCGTTCAAACCGATTTGGCTCGGATGAAGGCCAACTGAACTTCAGTTGAGACCGTAGGTAACAACTGCGGTCCAGACTATAAACCGTAGGTGTCATCCATGGTTCAGACTGTAGACCGCAGGTCTGGGCTATGGTTCAGACTGAATAGGCCAAGGAGCCCAAATTGAGTGGTTAGAACCACTGCTCTATCTTGGAGTCTATCCAAGATCTTCCATATGGTCTTGTAGCATGTCCATATGAGTAGTCGCCATCGACATGACGCGTTTTAGGTGTCTACATGTAGTTATGGAAGTGTGCCTTAATAGTCACTCCTACCAATCTACGCACTTCTAGATCTCATTTTCCATTTTGTATTTATTCCTTGTCCCATTTACCCTTCCATTTTTGGGTATTCTCTCTTGATCACCATCACAGTCTGCTCCATAACACTCCATCTCACAACCACTATCTTTAGTCTTCCACATCCATTTAGCTTGACTGTTCCCACCACCATCCATACTGTCTCTCATCTTGTTCCATATCATTGTGTTATTTCTTCCTTGTCCTCACCATAATGTTGGGTCCCCCTTTGTTCCATCCTAAAAACATACCTACATTAATCCTAGTCAAAAAGTGGTTGAATATGAGAAGGAAGATGACTAGGATAATGAGAATTCAAAGGAATGCACCCATATTGTTGTTTTTGCATGAAATAAATAGTATATTCAAGAGCCTATCCCACCACTATTAAAGATCCCCCTTAAAATCAAAATCCAAACATATAAGTCCTAATAATAGACATGACATTTTTCCTTTCTAATATAAATAAGTAGCATGGCAAAAGTTTTGACAGTTGGCATCAACCGATTCTGCTACAACAAACTTAGGAAGCCGAAATGACACTCGATTATGAAAATTTTCCAAGTGGTAGTACCTACACCAAGTATCTGTAACCAACTTTTGGTATTTCAATTATAAAAGGAGCCAAATCCAGACTTCAACATCAAGCAATCATGCAACAAACTTTTGTGAGGTATTCTAAGTGCTCAGCCTAGGTTATTGTATCTCCCTTGTTCCTCTGTTTATACCATTTTCTTAGGTTCTTCCCCCTTTGTGCAGGTTTTACCAGGAGTTGAGCGGACTAATTGAGATTATTTCCAGAAGTTGTTCGAAGAGCTAGAGTCTATATGTCTCTATAATTAGGATAGTAGATGAAAATCCCCTGTTGCATCATTCAAATAGGGTGATTCATTGTATTATGTTCAATAGAAGACCTAAGCATCTGCCAAGGTTTATCATTGTAAATATTTTAAGTTAAATATAATACATAAAATGTAATTCTTGCTTTCTGGTAATTTTCTATGCAATGCGTGTGCATCTTGTCTGCATTTTGCATTATTTGAACATGTAGGCAACGTCTCTTCACTTATTTAAGAATATATGTTGGTTATGATATTTGAACAAATATAGATTTATTAATATTTTCTCATATTTTATTCCATATACCATGTGAATGATTAGAATTGCTATGATAGCCCAATGGATAAGGCATCGGTCTGCATTCTTGAAATCAAAGCTATAAATGCTATGTTTGCTTGGTCATCATAAAAATCAATTATAATCTGGTAGAGCTTAGCAAGACTAAATGTCATTATTAATTAGGCTCATTGTGGGGTGTCCAAACCCAACCTACATCCTTAAGGAATTAGTGTTTTAGGTTAAAGAAGTGAGTTTACCAGAGCTCACATATTGTTGTAATTAGGAAGTTTTGGTAGCATGACAGTCAATATTTTAAGGTATCAAAATTTACCACAACAGTTTTCGGCACCATTGCTAGGGGGGCTTTGGTTTTTTTGGTTTTTGCTTCTTATATTTGAAAGTGTGCCCGGCCCCGTTGCGTCGAGGATCAAACTTCTATGATATTTACATATCATTTTTCCAAGTTTTTCTCTAATGACATTTTCTATGTTTTTACCTGCCAAATTACACCAACAATTTCTAGCATCGTTGTCGGGGATAAATTGTTTGATGTTTATATGTTTCCATAGTCTGTCTCCTCATGATAAAGTTTTTACCCATCAATGCCATAGTTTCTAGCACCATTACCGTGGAGAGCCTTTACAGTCATCCATATCTTTTGTGGCTTATTTCCATACAACATTTTTTTTACATTATAGCTTGTCTACTCAATGCCAATAGTTTTTGGTATTGTTATCATGTTTCACCATGCCTAGCGCTGAGAGGATATCCCCGACACAAGATATATTGAGAAAATTTAAAAGTCAAGCAATATTTTCCTAAGTAAGATTCTGTTGCACCCAGGTGCTGGAAACTCTAAATGAACTCGAAATAAGAATAAGGAGAATCTAACCTAGCACACACAAGATGCAATGGCAAAGAGCTCTTTCCAATATTTTAAGACCCAAAGGTATTTACCCAAAAATCCACAACCCCTAAAAATTTTGGTTATCAAACTAGGGCATACATAGCAAATAATAAATTTGCTAAGAAATTTGTGCCTGTAGGCTAGCCTACTATTAGCACTCCCATAGTCAGTACCTCTGTTATCATCACGGTGTATCCAAACCATAACTTACAAGTGTGGAGGACTATTAGATACATACCCTTCCATTTACCCTAGAACTTACATCCCTTGCCAGCCAAAGCTCATAAATAGTTGCCTAAATTCCAAAGTAATATGGCTATCACTGGGGAAGATCACATTAAAAGCTTCCTATATGCATTGTATATTATAGAGGTTGAACATGAGGATGTAGTCCTCAAATTTTGTCTACAGATATTAGAGGGTGATGCAAGAAACTGGTTCAATTCCCTCCCAACTCACCAAATCCCTGATTTCCAGACTATGAAAGGAATATTTTTAAAGGAATATGGAAAAAGAAAGAACAAGCAGTCTTTATTGATAGAGCTCACAAGAGTAAAAAGGAAAGAGAATGAGTCTCTAGAAGATTTTAACATACGATTTTTCAAAATAAAAAATAAAATACCAATTACCTTGAGACCCATAAACCATCAAGATGTTTGCTTATATAGGAATGCGTACTTAAAGAAATTTAGCTACGAGTTAAGGTAGCATAGTGCAGATACCATTGATGATTGTATGGAACAATTCCCTGAGATAGAAAAATATTCTAGATAGTGGGAAAATGAAGCCATATACCTCTGAAACAAGTTCCAACCAAGTGGACAGAAAGCCAAAGAAAGTTGGGTTCACTATGTTAAGGAAAGCTAAAGTAGATCCCATAGAAAAGTTATCCAGTCAATTTACTAAAATGTTTAATACAATTAATAATAGGTTGTCTAGGATTGAGAGGGATAAATATGCAATTGATGAACAACCATCCCAAATCTAATATGAGAATATACCTTAATTCTAAATAAATTTTAATAGAAACTGGGTAAGGAACAATGGGGAAGAAGGAAGCAAAAATGGAAATATTGGCTGGAAAAAGAGAGAAGGGCCAAAATACATGGATTCAGTTCCAAATCCTATGGCCACTACAAATGTAGTGTTTGAATTTCCATACTATTGTAGCGAATGTGATGCCCTACATAATCCAGCTGCATGTTGTATCTATTTGAGTACACATCTCAATGACAACACAGGAGAAGAATCATATGAAGAAGTAAGAATAAATGCCTGTTGGACTAAAGAAGATGAAGAAAGGGAAAAACAGTTCGAAAAGGAAATGGAAAAATTGTTAGCATATAGTATATTTATTACTTTATTTATGTTATTATTATCGACATCTATTTCCTTAACTTTATTTAACCTATATTTTATTGTTAGGAGAATAGGGATATTTCTTTAGAATATTTATTGTTGTGCCTATTCATATGTGGTTAAGCTTTTCGTCAAGTTATTGTTATCACAAGCATATTGTCAGGGATATTTTATCCTTAGGCTAAGTTGTAACCTATTTAATCTTCATAATAATCAATAGCATGTTTAATTTTTTGCTCTGATTTTATGGCATCATAGCATGGAGGGTTTGGCTTGATTTTTTTGTAGCATTAATTGGTTTGATCTCGGGCACATTTCTCAAGGTAGTTTTAATCGACATGTTTCTCAATGTAGGGCTATAACTAAAACTCAAGCACGCATATCGATGCACTTAGTCACTACTCGGGCATGCAAGACTTGATGTGGTACTTAGTCATTGACATAGGACCTTGTTGGCAATTTTGGGTACTTTGGGTACATTGCCTTTGCTCAAGTGTATAAGTTGTCATTGATGTCAAGAAGCTTTTGAAGGAATTTGATTTGATGTCAAATAATTTGTTTTGATGAAGGTTACGGCATGACAGTTTCAAAGGTCTTTTGCAAACCCACAGGTTCGAAAGAAAGTAAGTTGGAAAAGTGTCGCGATATCGCGACATGTCGCATTTTCGCGACTTAAGCAGGAGAGAGAAAGCAAGTTAGAAAAGTGTCGCGATATCGCGACATGTCGCAGTTTCGTGACTCAAAGAGGAGAGAGAATGTACGGAGTCAGAAATGTCACGATTTCGTGACATATTGCAAGGAAGGTTGTACGGACGAAAAAGTGTCACGATTTCGTGACATGTTGCGAGAGAGAGAGTCCGAAAGAAAAAGTGTCACGATTTCGTGACATAATGCAGAAGAGAGAGTCCGTAGTGTGAATTGTCATGATTTCGCGACAAGTTCGAAGAGAGAGAAAGTAACACGAAAAGTGTCACGATTTTGCGACATGCTACAGAGTTTGAAGTGAGAACTATCACGATTTCGTGACATGCTGAAGAGAGCGTACGATGAGAAAGTGTCACGATTTCGTGACATGTTGAAGAGAAAGTTTACGGATGTGAAAGTGTCGCGATTTCATGACATGAGAGGAAAGGGAAGAGTCACGATTTCATGATGAAGCAAAACGAAAGAGCATGGAAGAAGAAGTGTCACGATTTCGTGACATATTCAAGAAGGAAGAGCTCAAAGGCGAAAGCGTCACGATTTCGTGACATGTTTCATTTTTGGGCGTAAGGCGAGAGAAAAGCACAAGGTAATGAAAGTGTCATGATTTCATGACATGTTATTTTGCTAGTGTGAGAAGAGTGTATGAAAGCGAAAGGTGTCATGATTTTGTGACATGTCATGTTTTCGCTAGTGCAAATAGAGAAGAGTGCAAGGAAGCGAAAGTGTCACGATTTCACGATAGAAATTGAAAGCAAGTCTTCTATAGGAGAAGTGTCACGATTTCGTGACAAAAGCAGAAAGGAGGTCGACGAAGGGAGAAGTGTCGCGATATCGCGACAAAAGCAAAGTTGATGCTGACAAAGACAAAAGTGTCACGATATCGTGACAAGAGCTTAGTTGAAGTCGACAAAGGCTGAAGTGTCGCGATATCACGACAAAAGCCAAAAGAAAGTGTACGGTTGCAAAGGTGTCGCGATATCGCGACATGTTGTAGTTTCACGGCAGAAGCTACAGAAGAGTTACAGAGGCAGTGAAGCCGACAAAGTCAAATTTTAGCCGACGAAGATTAGGGCTTGCAGCCGATGAAGATTAGGGTTTGTTTTTGTTATAACAACCGACTAAGATTAAAGTTTTCATCATGAAAATTTTGTTATAAAAGGAGGGTTGTTTGGAGAGTTGAGGTGTGATTGAATGTGTTGTTGAAGTGCGACGTTCGTAGATAGTGCGCAGAGCAAGAAGTTCGATCATCGAGAGCAGAGTGCAAAATTCGATCGTAGTGTGCAGAGTGCATTTCGTCGAATCATTCTAAGTGTGAAAGATCGCAAAGGAAGCAGAGTGTGCGAAGACGGTGCTGTTGTGATTGCGTAGAGGTGCAAAGGTTGAAGTTCGACCAAGTGCGGCTGTGATTGCGCAAAGAGAGCAGAGGGCGTAGAGAGCACAAAGGGCAAAGACGAATGTGGAGTGTTGTTGCTTGAGGACAGAGGTGCATTGGTTCTTTGAGAAGAACCTGAGGACAGATTTGGCAAGTCTTTGAGAAGGCTTGTGTGCAGAGGATTGATTTGTTCAAAGTTGGACAGATCTGACAGATAGAGGAAGACTTGTACTAGACCAACTGACTGTGTTTGGTACAGGTTGCTGAGCTACTATGGACGTGATCATAGAAGGCAGAGGTCTCTTAGGCTAAGCATTGAGGACAGGAGGTCTTCGGTGGAAAGGAGTTCCACGTGCTGGCAAGAGGTAGAGGCAGTTGATCTTCTGAGGGATCATTTCTAGAGTAGAGGGGAAGGTATCTCCTTTGAGCCGAGGCTCATAAACATTGTAATTGGGAAGGATTCCCAAAGAACTTTGAGATAACTTTTAGAGAAAAGTTTTGTGGACGTAGCCCAGCCATTCTGGGTGAACCACGTTAAAATTGATGTCACTTTGTGGATGATTTTGTGCATTGCTTTGATATTGCTTTGGGTATATTGCTTTATTGTTTTGAAATATAAAGGAAAAAGTAAAAAGAGGTCTTATACTATTCACCCCCCCTCTCAGTATAAGCTTGTGTTCTTCAATTGGTATCAGAGCGGGTGCCTTCGAAAAGTTTAACGACTTGAAGGAAAAGCTAGTAAAGAACACAATGGATTATTCAAGTGGCAATGCAACACCTATTCTTGATGGGTCAGATTTTGGTCTTTGGAGTGCAAGGATGAAGGTTCATCTAATGGCACTTGGTAATGAGGTATGGGAAGTAATTGAAGATGAGTACACTATTCCTGTACATGGTCCAAATACTAAAGAAGAAAGGCTCCTACATCACAGCAATTCAAAAGCAATGAATGCAATCCTGAAAGGCTTACAGAAAGCAGATCTCACCAAAGTGATTCATTGCAAGACAGCTAGTGAAATGTGGAAACAATTGAAGGTGGTTCATATAGGTGATACAAATGTCAGAAAGGCCAAGTTGAGACACTTCAAAGGTATGTTTGAACAACTCAAGATGAATGATGATGAAAATATTAGTGACTACATGCTTCGTATGGATGAGGTTGTTAACTCCATGAAAGACTTAGGTCTTGAGCTTGCTGAAAATGATGTTTGTGATAAGATTTTAAGATCTCTTCCTAATAGATTTAGTGAAAATATTTCTGCTATTGAGGAAGCTAAAGATTTGGATAAGTTGAAAAAGGATGAGCTCCATAGTATACTTGCAGCATTTGAGTTGAGAACTCAAGTGAAGGTTGATGTCAAGAAAGAGGCGACTTTCAAGGCTACCAAGAAATCCAAGGGTAAATAGCTTCAAGAGAGTGATGAGTCTTCTAGTGATGAAGAGGCATATTACAGCAAGAAAGGCAAGTTCTCTAGAAAGCACAAAAGCGTGAAAAATATAAGATGTTTCAATTGTGGAAAGTTTGGTCATTATGCTACTGACTGTCTTGTTCTCAAGAATGAAAGTGATGAAGATAAACAAGATTCTAAGAGCAAGGATTACGAAAAGCACAAGCATCACGGGAAGAACAAAGATGAGCACAACAATCAAGGAAAGAGGTATTCTCACAAGCACAAGAAGAGTTTCTACCTAGACAAAGCAAGTAAGTGTTCTAGTAGTGATAGTGAAAGTTCTTCAAGTGATGATGAAAATGAGATGTTGTTCATATCAAAAAAGAGGAAGAACAGAAACATAGATTCATTATCATGAAATGTCTTAGATGTGGAAATTTTGGTCACCTTGAGGATGATTGTACAAATAATGATTTGGTTTCTAGTATGTATGAGGATGCTTTAGAAAACTATAAGGAAGATGCTTGTATGGTTTTTGAAAAAGGTAGCACCTCTAGTGATAAGAAATCTGAAAAAGGCTTTGATGATTCAGAAAGCAAACAAATAAAGGATCTTGAAAGTGAACTTATTAATGCTCTTAGTGCTTTGAAAAAGGAAAGAAAGAAGAATGCTAGACTCAAGGATAAGTTAGATGAATGTTGTATGGAGAGAGATGATCTTATAGAAAATCTTGATTTCTCTATAGCTAAGACACAAGAACTCAAGGATGAGTTAGAGTCTAAGGTTCTTGAGTATAGTGAGTTAGAACAGAAAATGGCTTCTTTGAAAGAGGAAACTAAAGAGTACAAGGATAAGCTTTACGAGGTTTCAAGATAGCTCCAAAAAGGTTAAGTCACTCATCAAAGGTCAAAGAAAAACAACAGATAAAACAGGCCTTGGTTTTGTTAAGCCACACAAGGAACAAGTTGGAGAGTCTAGTAAGAGACTCCAAAAGGAAGAGAGTTATGATGAGGAAAGTATTTCAGATCATGAGTCCTTGAATGATAGATGCGCAAAAATAGAAAACAGAATTCAGAATGAGAAGAAGAAGTTTTCAGGACCCAAGAGGTCAAATAAAGGAAAATTTCAAGGCGAGATGTTTTGCGTGTCACAGGTTTGGTCACATGGCTTCACATTGCATGGCTCAAGTGAAGAAGGTAAATGACAATTTCAGAAGTGCTAGTTTCTTTCAAGGGTA
Organism: Wollemia nobilis; assembly: GCA_028583015.1. Taxonomy (NCBI): domain Eukaryota; kingdom Viridiplantae; phylum Streptophyta; class Pinopsida; order Araucariales; family Araucariaceae; genus Wollemia; species Wollemia nobilis. The sequence continues at coordinate 6,164,828 of JAQPPZ010003260.1, read as the reverse complement.
TTGCTACTCTTGTCAACGGTTTGGGCACAAGGCAGTCTATTGCAAGGTAAATAACAGGAACAGGTTTGATCAAAATAGGTTCGGCCAAAATAGGTTTGGTCAGAACAGGTTTGGGTAGAACTGGTGGATTCAAAGATCAGGTTTACCTCAGAGAAACAACATCGTCAAGTGTTTCAAGTGCAACAATGAAGGTCACACAATCAGACAGTGTAGAGCTGAAATTCCAAAATACGAGAACGAGGAACAGTGGCATGATCGGGTCCAAGGATCAAGGCATGAACAAGAACAGGGATGAGAACAAGAACAAGAAAAGTGACAAGAACAGGAATATGGACAAAGAGTTCAAGAGAAGGCCCGACAAGGAAGTTATAGACGTTGATGATGATCGAGTGCCTAATGGGAGTTTTACTCCCACCCCAAAATTAATCACCTCATCGGGGAGGTGGGGGAGGGACTAAGCTAAGAGGCTCATTCTTAGTCCCGAGCCCCAAAGGTGACCCTTTGCCATTGATGACAAAGGGGGAGAGATATGAGTAAGGGGGAGAGCTTCAAGTGAAGAGGAAAGCTTCAAGTCGGGGGGAGCAAAACTTCAAAGGAAGATTCTCGGTTGTGGGCACAGTTTCTCGGTTGTTAGCACGAGTTGGTTTCGGTTTTGGCTCCTGAGACGTGTTTTCGGTAAAGGTTTGCCATCAATGACAAAGGGGGAGATTGTTGGCAATTTTGGGTACTTTGGGTACATTGCCTTTGCTCAAGTGTATAAGTTGTCATTGATGTCAAGAAGCTTTTGAAGGAATTTGATTTGATGTCAAATAATTTGTTTTGATGAAGGTTACGGCATGAAAAGTTCAAAGGTCTTTTGCAAAGCCCAGGTTCGAAAGAAAGTAAGTTGGAAAAGTGTCGCGATATCGCGACATGTCGCATTTTCACGACTTAAGTAGGAGAGAGAAAGATTTTTAGAAAAGTGTCACGATATCGCGACATGTCGCAGTTTCATGACTCAAAGAGGAGAGAGAATGTACGGAGTCAAAAATGTCACGATTTCGTGACATATTGCAAGGAAGGTTGTACGGACGAAAAAGTGTCACGATTTCGTGACATGTTGCAGGAGAGAGAGTCTGAAAGAAAAAGTGTCATGATTTCATGACATAATGCAGAAGAGAGAGTCCGTAGTGTGAATTGTCACGATTTCACGACAAGTTCGAAGAGAGAGAAAGTAACATGAAAAGTGTCACGATTTCGCGACATGCTACAAAGGAAAGGTTTCGAAGTGAGAACTGTCACGATTTCGTGACATGTTGAAGAGAAAGCGATGATGAAAAGTGTCACGATTTCATGACAGGTTGAAGAGAAAGCTTAGGATGAAAAGTGTCACGATTTATGGAGAAAGAGTCACGATTTCATGACAGCAAAAGAAAGAGCTTAGAAGAAGAAGTGTCGCGATTTCATGACGAATTCAAGAAGGAAGAGCTCAAAGGCGAAAGTGTCATGATTTCGTGACATGTTAGTAAGGGAGAAAAGCAAAGGCAAGAAAGTGTCATGCATTTCTCTGATTCATGTGCAAGCGAGAGAAGAGTGCAAGGAAGCGAAAGTGTCACGATTTCATGACAGAAACTGAAGAGCGAGGTCTTCTATAGGAGAAGTGTCACGATTTCGCGACAAAAGCAGAAAGGAGGTCGACGAAGGGAGAAGTGTCGCGATATCACGACAAAAGCAAAGTTGATGTTGACAAAGACAAAAGTGTCACGATATCGCGACAAGAGCTTAGTTGAAGTCGACAAAGGCTGAAGTGTCACGATATCACGACAAAAGCCAAAAGAAAGTGTACGGTTGCAAAGGTGTCACGATATCGCGACATGTTGTAGTTTCATGGCAGAAGCTACAGAAGAGTTACAGAGGCAGTGAAGCCGACAAAGTCAAATTTTAGCTGACGAAGATTAGGGCTTGCAGCCGACGAAGATTAGGGTTTGCATTTGTTATAACAGCCGACTAAGATTAAAGTTTTCATCATGAAAATTTTGTTATAAAAGGAGGGTTGTTTGGAGAGTTGAAGTGTGATTGAATGTGTTGTTGAAGTGCGACGTTCGTAGATAGTGCGCAGAGCAAGAAGTTCGATCGTCGAGAGCAGAGTGCAAAATTTGATCGTAGTGTGCAGAGTGCATTTCATCAAATCATTCTAAGTGTGAAAGATCACAAAGGAAGCAGAGTGTGCGAAGACGGTGCCGTTGTGATTGCGTAGAGGTGCAAAGGTTGAAGTTCGACCAAGTGCGGCTGTGATTGCGCAAAGAGAGCAGAGGGCATAGAGAGCACAAAGGGCAAAGACGAATGCGGAGTGTTGCTGCTTGAGGACAGAGGTGCATTGGTTCTTTGAGAAGAACCTAAGGACAGATTTGGCAAGTCTTTGAGAAGGCTTGTGTGCAGAGGATTGATTTGTTCAAAGTTGGACAGATCTGACAGACAGAGGAAGACTTGTACTAGACCGATTGACTGTGTTTGGTACAGGTTCTTGAGCTTCTGTGGACGTGATCATAGAAGGCGAGAGGTCTCTTAGGCTAAGCATTGAGGACATGAGGTCTTCGATGAAAAGGAATTCCACATGTTGGCAAGAGGTAGAGGCAGTTGATCTTCTGAGGGATCATTTCCAGAGCGAGAGGGGAAGGTATCTCCTTTGAGTCGAGGCTCATAAACATTGTAATTGGGAAGGATTCCCAAAGAACTTTGAGATAACTTTTAGAGAAAAGTTTTGTGGACGTAGCCCGACCATTATGGGTGAACCACGTTAAAATTGATGTCACTTTGTGGATGATTTTGTGCATTGCTTTGATATTGCTTTGGGTATATTGCTTTACTGTTTTGAAATATAAAGGAAAAAGTAAAAAGAGGTCTTATACTGTTCACCCCCCCCTCTCAGTATAAGCTTGTGTTCTTCAGACCTGATGCAAACACGTGGTGAACAACCATTAGACCTGATCGAACTGACGCAAGACCTGACACAAAGGACCTTAGCGGACTGACGGACAAAATTGTGGCAAGACCGAACCATGTGGTGGACTATAGACCACCAAGCTTCCAACCAAGGGAAGCACGACCACCAATTGGTGGTCACATTCGGTATAGGTACAATATTATTTTTATACCACTTAGATTGTCTCCGCATCCCCGATGTGGGATTTAAAAAACAACAAAAAATAATTTCTCTTCGATGAACTAAAAAAAATTGCAGATGCACCTGTAGACACTAAAATATGGTAAACCCGATTAAGCATCCACAAACAATGATCAAATTGACATCATATGGCCCCTTGGGCAGCCCTTAGAAGGCTCACAGTGGTTCTAGCCACTCCAGAAGAGGTTTTGGAGGCTTTTGGCCCAATTTTTGGAGGTTTTGGCCCAAAATTCACCACCGTCCCACCCTGGGATGGTGGTATATTCCCACCATCCCACCCTGGGATGGTGGTGAGCCATCATCCCAGGGTGGGACGATGAGCAAGTTTGACCCATAAAAAGTCAAATCTGGGACAAATGGCACCCAAAAACTACCATTTACCCCACCAATTGAAGCATGCAGGTCAGAGGGCACTAAATCCTTATGACATGCTTCATAATGGAGGCCCAAAATGGATATTCTCTTCCACACCCAATGCATGCCTCCTTTTTGACAAATGGCACCTCCTACCATGCATGCCCTTGCATGCCTTTTTGCACATGAGCCCCTTTGGGCTATAAAATGGATACAATTTCCACAAAAAAAAAATATATAGATAGGAGTTCTAGGATATGCAATGGAGTGCTACTGATATTTCCCCTCACTTTATTGTGCTCTCTTGCCCTCGAAATCTCTCCTTAGCGAAGGAGGTTATCGGGTGACTTCAAGAGGGTCCTTTGAGCATAACTTTTCCATCCGGGTGAATTTATTCACAAAATTCGATGAAAACACCCCTTATACTATTTAGGATCATTCCCCAATGGTATTGGTAGCAAAATGTGTGCAGAATTGGTGGGTATCCCCTCCCAGGGTGCCCTCCAATTAGTTGTAGTCACCACCGCCCCCAGGATGAGGACAAATCCTTGCACAATTTTATTACTATTTTTAATGATATTATTCTAGACTATCATATGATGTCTCAGTTCAAATTTCATGCAATTTGGAGTTAAATTGGCCGAGATATTGCATTTTTAAGGTTTTGCAGGTTCGTAGGGCCCATCCGGGCACCCTAGTTGCATGCAGGTGGATATGCACCTCATTTTGAAAATATAACCATATGGGTTGTCTTAAAATGTTTATTTATGCATTCTTTCCAAATTTCATGTGTTTTGGACATGTTTAGGTGCGGGATTTGCTTGTCTTGGTCTTCGTAGGTTGTAGGTGGGCGACGCAAAATCGAGGGGTCTACGGATGCAATTTCAGATATATTTTTGGTGATATCCCCTAAAAACATCTTATTTAACATCCCCATAAATTTTCAAGTCATTCTGAGTTGATTTGATATATTTTTAATATATATGCCATTTTGTGCCTGTGGGGATTGCATGTTTCCCTTCACACACCCTTGCTATTTGACCCTTTTTGCTTCCTTGTGTGTAGGTGCAGGTTCTTAAGAGGAATTGGGAAGGAATATCAGACATCAGATATTGAATATACAAGCAGCGGTGGCATTGGCCCGCCCACCTCGATTGTGGGTACGAGGAAAGGCACTGGATGTGCACCCGAATTTCTTGGAGGATTTGATCCTTGGGCACCCCAAAATTTGTAAAAATTGTATCACCTTTGAGCCCTCAAGGGGACTTCTATGTAACCTTGGATCTGATCCACCAAATTAATAAGAAAGAGACTCGTTTCATTTCATTCCTTATTGTTTGGTATTGCTTCCATTTTCACATGCATGCTTCCGTTTGATGCTCATAAGCGAGATAGGATAGATACATATATTTTTTCTCATAATTAGGTGCACCTATTTTCCCTAATTCAGTGGTGATCATGGTGGGACCCTTGTCCCTTATGCTTTGGGTGAAAATTTGACTCCATTTTTGCCATTTTTGCCCTTTTTGTGTTGTAGGTGCTCCCCTCCCCACCCTGGAACGGTGGCAGAACCTTTATCTGGCTCACCCTGGGATGGTGGCTTCACCATCCCACCCTGGGATGGTGGTAGGGCTTCTAATCATCCCACCCTGGAGTGTTGAGGAAACAGAGAAATTTTTGCTCAAAATTTCAGAATTTGGAGGTCTCAAAATTGATAAGGTGAGTGCCTAAACCCTCTGTTTTTCTGCTGCATTTTCAGAGACTGTTAAAATTAGTTTTTCTTGCTTCATTTGCTTGCATAGAAAGGTTAAAATTCATATTATTACTTTTCTTATAACATCAAATAGCAAAAGGAAGAAGAAAAATCAAAATAAATTTGAAGTAGCAATGCATCTTTATGGCTTGATTGCTTGTGGCTTACCCAATGGGTAAGTTAGCATTTAGGGTTTGCATTCATAAGTGACATTTGTAGGTTCCTTTTATCCTAAATTTCTGAAATTAAAACACATTTATTGCATGCATTTAGTGAATGATCATTGAATGCTTCTTTGCTTACTTTCTTTGGATTAAAAGGAACCACACACACTTGCACGTTCCACTATAACATTGGTAAGGTTGGATTTCATCACCAACCCCCAATTCAGACTGGTGACGTTGGATTTCACCTCCTTCCACCAGCTTTCCCATATATTCCTTAGATAGAATAGGGCACTCTCTCAATATGGAATAGGTCACTAATGTTCAAACTACCTCCCACTATTGGAAACATTGTTTCAGAGTGGAAGAGCTAGGCGAACCCCCCACTGGGATTTAAGCGGTGTACCCTAGACTCTTTTGAGAAATCATGTTTGGCACTAGTGTCCCTAGTCACCACTTTGGTTGAGTTCCCTCATTCTAATTTCACAACAAGAGCAAAGAACAACAACAAATCTAAACACACTGAAACTAGTTTAGGACACACATTTAATCATTAAAAAGATAATCATATTGTCTGCTTTGTGTGTTTCTTTGTTATTTGGGACAAAACCCTAACCCTAATTTTTCAAAAAATAGGGTTTCAAAAAAAATCTACTTTTTGATTCTGCATCCAACGCTTCAAGAATCATGCAAAATGGAGCTATAACGAAAAAGTTATTTTGGTTTTATGATTACTCTATTTTCGAGGCCGAAAATAGAGAAAAATTACACTAAAATGGTCATAGAATGGTCTAGACAACTCCAAAACTTGCCAAATTTGTTTTGTTGTCTTAGTTAGACCCTTCTGCACCTCTCCTAGAAATTTTGAGTCCTAAATCTTCACGGTTCAAAATTTCCCCAAAAATCCTAAAAGTGGGCATTTCCCCATGGGCCCCGGTTGGCCAAATATTTCAAAAATACAAATTTTTGATCCAAAAATAAAATTTTGGAGACCTAGCCCATTATGATCAGCTCGTCGCACTGATAATTTTGATATATAACACTTATAACATTTTTGGGAAAGTCAAAATTTTCTAAAAATGGTCGATGGACCCTCGTTTTACCAATTTGGTCCAAAGGCGGTTGAAAACAAGACCTCCAATTTAGTGAGAGATTCAAGCTCCATAGCTAGTGAATATCTCCAAATAATTCTAGAGGACATGCCCATACCTGAATGGCATCCTAGGTCCTATCATAACAACAATATCATCCCTAGGGGGCAAACCTTCGAGATACCCCTACTAGGGAAGCACCCATAGGTCCTCTAGGAAAACTCCCTGATTGGGATACCTTGATAGAATTCTATATAGCAAATAATCTGCCCACTGAGGGGTCTAATAGATCAATATCATGGGTTCACACCCCATATTACTCTATACATCAATCAGAATATGAACATGAGAGTACACCATGGCCTAGCCTGGATGAGCAAACCACCCCATTTGATCGAGCAAGTCACCCTCATACTCCTCACAGAGAGCACTCAACATCCACACATCATGCTTCTGTGCAGCCTGAATATATAGAGCTTACATCCAAAACTGAATATGAGGCTTTCCTAATAGATGAGGGAGAAGATCCCAACCATCTACCTACTCCTCGTGAAGAGTACTTGGTGCAACCATATGATGGCTCTACATCATCGGACTATACAGAGCCAATTCATAAATCAGAGTCTCAAGGTAATGTGATCCTTAGGGAGCATGGAAAACAAGCATTAGACCCTACTAGGGGGAAAGACATGATAAACCCATCCATATTTCAAATATGAGGATACACAAACCCCATGCAATGGAGCAACCAGATCATACTCATCAGGCAATTAGGCCAAATATTAATAGGCAACAACATACGGATCAACTCCAGTTGGCTCAACAACAAGTACATCAACAATGGGTGGACTCACAATGAGCACACCTACAAGAGTTGTATCAATGAAAGATACAAGAACAACAAAAGATACAACAAGAGCAATTACATAATGCAGTACCTAAAGTTGTGCTTACACCTAGCACCTATAGGATGCAACAATGGGCAAGACACCCAATACAATCTCAAAATATTCCCCCTCGGCCATGCCAAACTCGCATTCAACATCAAAGGCCATTATCTAGTTATCATCAAAAGCCTCATACTCCTCAATAGTACCAAGATCAATACGAGGAGGAATCATATGAAGAGTCCCAATGGGAACATCAGGATCAAATAGATGCCTACCCTGAACCCAGTTATGATGAGGTACCTAATGATCATACTTATCATCCACCTCAACATCAAAAGCGACCTCCTTCATCTAATCAAGGGCGACAATAGGATGATCATATTATGTCGTCAGGGCCATACAAAGTGCTAGCTGATCGGTTGAAGGCATTAGAAAAGCTAGATCAAATTTTGGGTTATCAAAAACCCACACTAAAGCAGCTTAGTAATCAGCTTGTACATCCATCAGTGTCATCACTGACATACCCATCGAATTTCTAGATGCCCAAACTTGAAGATTTCAAAGATGATGAAGATGCAGAAGAGCACGTGACAAGCTTCATTCTTAAGTGCTCTCATCTTCAAGATTATGACCCTTTGATGTTGAGAATCTTCATTACAACATTATCTGGAGATGCTTTAGAATGGTATAATCATCTACCACGTCATAGCATAAACACCTTTGAGCAATTGGCCGATGCATTTTTGGGATGTTTTGCCTCTAGCGCTAAGAAAAGGATAAACTTGACTGACTTGTCTAGCCTTCATCAACTTGATGATGAGCCAGTCATGGAGTATGGTAATAGATGGAGAAAGGTGATGTTAAAACTACCTTTCACCCTACCCACAATGGAACTCATCCGAATGTTTACTAGAAGTTGTTCAAAGCAGATTTCACTTCTTTTACAATTACAATGATATCAAACATTCGAGGAGGCCTTAGCACAAGCCCAAATCATTGAGGACATCAAGGTCCAGGAGGGTGATGTACGACTCCACAAATGGGAACAACCAAACAAGAACATTAAAGGTGGTAACACGCAACAAAATGTAGCCCCAATCAATCAAGTGGTTCTAAGCATCCCTGAACCCTTAAACCAAGCTCCCCCACCACAATTACCAGTGCAACCTAATTACCAGGCTCAACCTCCATTGGCCAAAAACCATCTACAACAAAAGCAAAGACAATATACTCATTTTTCAGAGCCCTTAGCATCAATATTCAATCGATTGTATGAGGCATGAGCAATCACGCTTCCCGAGATCCATCCATTGAAACCTAACAAACGTAGATCAAAGGCACATAGGAAAGATCTATACTGTGTTTACCATAGACAAAGAGGTCATGACATCCAGACATGTTATCCCTTTAGAGATTTAGTTCAAGATATGATCGAGAGGCAAGAGCTTCCAGTGGGCAATCCTCTTGCTCCTAACAACCAACCGATAGGAGACTTCCAAGACCTCTGGCCCATACACGAAGCAAACACAACATCTGCCAACCACTTTGAGCAACCCAAAGGTAGCATACCTTCCCCACCATCCACATCACAACCAATGAATCATAGTGAGAACTCTAATGATATCACACCTTTCTCACCTTCATTGAGTAGCACACACACTGGGGGTGCCTAAGGTATCATGCCTTCCCCCTCACAAAACACTCAAAATTCAAAAACAATTTAAAACACCAAAAATCCAAACAAATCATAAAATGTCAAAATCCACAAACATTCAAAATAATCAAAATTTCAAAAATATTGCAAAACATTAAAACACAAAAATATTTGGCATGTACCCTTGCATACTTTAATTGCATTGCATTAGGTATTTTTCAGCCATTATACTTGCATTAGGATAGGTCCTGTTTAACATCGCATCAATCATAGTAAATGTGTGGGGTATATAAGGTATTGCACCTTCCTCCTAAGAACACAAAGTAAGCAAAGTTACAAAGGAAAAAAGGCTCCAAGGGTATCTACATACCGCTTGGTCAACCCATAATGCTCCTAGACTATCTATGATCATCTAGGTCAACCTTAAAAGCCCCAAAGGCATCCATAAGCCCTTTGGTCACAACCAAATCCCTGGCCTTTGACACTTTCTCCTGCTATCTCGTCTCTGGTCTAAAGAAAGGTATATAAGTTTGGTCATACAATTCCCCTAGGTAGTGTAGACACTTTTTAAGTGTCGTTGATCGTCTAGGTCACCCAAAAGGCTCCTAGCGGTTTTCATCATCTAGGTCAAATAAAAATGCTCCTAGACTATCTACGATCATCTAGGTCAACCCTAAAATCCCCAAAGGCATCCATAAGACCTTTGGTCAAACCAAATCCTAGGTAGCTAGAACTTTTAAGTTTTACGTCTAGGTCACCCAAAAGGCTCCTAGCGGTTTTCACCATCTAGGTCAAATAAAAATGCTCCTAGACTATCTACGATCATCTAGGTCAACCCTAAAAGCCCCAAAGGCATCCATAAGCCCTTTGGTCACAACCAAATACCCCTAGGTAGTCGTAGACACTTTTTAAGTGTCGCTGACCGTCTAGGTCACCCAAAAGGCTCCTAGTAGGTTTTCACCATCTAGGTCAAATAAAAATGCTCCTAGACTATCTACGATCATCTAGGTCAACCCTAAAAGCCCCAAAGGCATCCATAAGCCCTTTGGTCACAACCAAATACCCCTAGGTAGTCGTAGACACTTTTTAAGTGTCGTTGACCGTCTAGGTCACCTAAAAGGCTCCTAGCAGTTTTCACCATCTAGGTCAAATAAAAATGCTCCTAGACTATCTACGATCATCTAGGTCAACCCTAAAAGCCCCAAAGGCATCCATAAGCCCTTTGGTCACAACCAAATACCCCTAGGTAGTCGTAGACACTTTTTAAGTGTCGTTGAACCGTCTAGGTCACCCAAAAGGCTCCTAGAGGGTTTTCACCATCTAGGTCAAATAAAAATGCTCCTAGACTATCTACGATCATCTAGGTCAACCCTAAAAGCCCCAAAGGCATCCATAAGCCCTTTGGTCACAACCAAATACCCCTAGGTAGTCGTAGACACTTTTTAAGTGTCGTAACCGTCTAGGTCACCCAAAAGGCTCCTAGCGAGTTTTCACCATCTAGGTCAAATAAAAATGCTCCTAGACTATCTACGATCATCTAGGTCAACCCTAAAATCCCCAAAGGCATCCATAAGCCCTTTGGTCACAACCAAATACCCCTAGGTAGTCGTAGACACTTTTTAAAGTGTGTTGACCATCTAGGTCACCCAAAAGGCTCCTAGGAGTTTCACCATCTAGGTCAAATAAAAATGCTCCTAGACTATCTACAATCATCTAGGTCAACCCTAAAATCCCCAAAGGCATTTATAAGCCCTTTGGTCACCCCAAAATGCCCCAATGGCCCCCAAATAAGCCCGTTGGTCACATGTATATACATATCAATCAAAAATTCAAAAACATCATCAAAACATTAAAATACAAAAATATACAATAAAAAAAAAAATTATCAAAATTTAAAAATTCAAAAATATTGCATCACATCACATTGCATCCCATTGCATTTTATCATCGCTTGCATTTAGGCATATTCATCATTAGCACTTTACATTTTAGAGTTGCTCATACATGTCTAGCACTATGATGGTACACTACTCACAATTCACAATCAATGTTGTCAAGGTCCTCATACTTCACCCATTCCATATTACTTATCATTTCCACCCACATTTCTTACATTTCCATAGTCGTGTCTATTCCCTTCACTTAGCCATTTGTTTTAGAATGTCAGTAGGGTTTTCGGTCACTCAGCCATATCCAGTCTCTACTCAGATTTTGTAGAAGGCTAGCACGATTTTTAGGAGGTAGAATCTTGCTTAGATTATGCCTTGTGTACATCATATCCCAAACATAATTAAACATTAATAAATCCAAGTTTTGCACAAAGAAATATGAAATCCATGAAGTGGTCTAGGTTACCTTAAGCGAAAAGGTCATCCTGCTCATCCCCCTATGCGAATGGTTCAAGAATGTTGAGAGTTGGCAAAAGGACAAGTTCTCCCCTACCCAATTCCCCCCACAACAATAAGTGGTTTTCCCCCATTTTTTTGTCATCAAAATCCCACATTTTCACATGTTTGCAACAGTCTAAATTTGCAAACCCCCACAAAGCAAAAATTCAAAGTACAAAAAAATACAAAAATCAAAAAGTGCACACATCAAAAAGCACAAGAAACAGTGATCCCCATCACTCAAAATTCAAATCCCTTGCTCAAGAGAAAAAGAAAAAACTCAAAATAAATAGTGATTATTATCACTAAAAAGAGAAAAATAAACAGTGATTCTTATCACTCTATATGAGAGCAAGTATCCCAATAAAATTGAAGAAAGTAGGGAGTCGAACTTGAATCCTTGGAACTCTCAGCATTTGGAAAACCATCTAGGTGATCCTCATTACAGGTTTGGTGGATAGCCTATCCGTCAATGGTGGTAGCCTCCCGCATGACGATATGTCTGCCACATTAGCTTTTGGGCATATGTGTAGACCAATGTTTGCATGTGGATGAGCTAGCTTTTGGTAACCTAGATTGCCTAGTGGTCTAGTCATACTTAGTATGAAACCTAGGATGGTGGCATTCATTGGGTGATCCTCAATACAGGTTTGGTTGAGAGCCTACTTGGCACTGGCGGTATCCTTATGCATCTCATAGGAATGAACTCACTTGCACACACAGGGATATGAAGTACCTTGGTCATCCTAGCAGATTCATACCTTGTCAAAAAGTCTTGCATGGTTAGTATACAACTTTTGATCAGTTGACTAGATTGTTTGAGTCTCATGAAAACCTCATAGGCCTTCTAGAACATTCATTTTATTCATTCCATTTTATCACATGTATGTCAGTTTCCATTTGCACAAATCCATTACATAGTCTCATGACAATATTCCACATGAATTGATGAATTCTATACGAGTCTATGGTGCTAACATAGTATGTCATATAGTGTTCATATTCCATCAATACACATCAATAGATCATCCATTTCATTATGCATACACACATTGCATATCATCAAATAACATCATAGTACAACACATGCATCCATCAATGCATCCATAGATCATAACACATAATGCATCTAACACTCCAAATTATCATAATTGCAAATCAAGCAAACATTTTTGTAACATCAACTGGGGCATTATTGGTATCATACCTCCCCTAATCAGCAATCAAACAGTTAAGCAATCAACCTCAAAAAGCCCCAAAGGTATCCATAAACCCTTTGGTCACCCAAAAGCTCCAAAGGTATCCATAAACCCTTTGGTCACCCCAAATGCCCCAATGGCATCCACTAAGTCCATTGGTCATAATAACAACATGTTTAATCCAAATCAATAATGGATAACTTAATCAAGTTAATCATGTTCATCTTGTGAATCATTGCCAAAGATAGTCATGCACCCCCTTTGCTTGGGGAAAATAAGCAAAATATCAAAAGCAAATTCAAGCAAACTAGTAAGCTTATCTCCTATTGCCATCAAGGCTAGGATTTGATTTAAGCTTATCTCCTATTGCCATCAAGGCTAGGATTTGATTTAAGCTTATCTCCTATTGCCATCAAGGCTAGGATTTGATTTAAGCTTATCTCCAAATTGCCATCAAGGCTAGGATTTGATTTAAGCTTATCTCCTAATTGCCATCAAGGCTAGGCTAAAGCGTAGACTTGAGCTCATCTTCCAACTGCCACCAAGGCTAGGATTAGACTTAAGCTTGTTTGCCAATATGCCAAAGAACACCAAAATCAAGTTCCTTAACTTATCGAAGGCATTAATTTCGAGAGGCATACCCTTTCCATGGTTGGGGCATCCAATGTTGATGAGGTATTCTTCTATGAAATCTCATCAAAACTCAAAAATTCAAAAACAATTAAAACAATTAAAACACAACAAAAACAACACAAAAAGCTAAAGAAAAGATCCAAAACCCAACAAAATTAAGTCAAATCTGGGTCAAGCGACTCGTCACTTTTCTCACTAGGTCATTCCCTCAACAACTCATCACTTGAGGGGGTAGTCATACTTAACAAATTCATAATCAAAATAAAAAATTAAACACTCAATTATGCGAATTGTGTTCGTTCAACGAATCTTTGATAAAGACAATCATGCCCCTGCTTGGGGCAGCAAACAAGCACACAATATCACATCATAATGCTTGACATTACTAGCATCATGAAGTCATGGGCCCTGTCCCTTCATGACGGACAATGTTTAAGCTTAGGCACGCTCATTTAATGAGTCAAAAACAAGGATTCAAGAACACACGCCCTTTCCATGATTGGGGCATCTAAAGTTGGTTAGGTTATCGAGTAACCTTAATCATTCAACATTTTAGTCATCTATTTTTGCTCAGCGTTGTGCTGCACACAATGCATCTCAAAAAGGGGCATCTGTAGACACTAAAATATGGTTAACCCGATTAAGCATCCACAAACAATGATCAAATTGGCATCATATGGCCCCTTGGGCAGCCCTTAGAAGGCTCACAGTGGTTCTAGCCACTCTGAAAGAGGTTTTGGAGGCTTCTGGCCTAATTTTTGGAGGTTTTGGCCCAAAATTCACCATCGTCCCACCTTGGGATGGTGGTATATTCCCATCATCCCACCTTGGGATGGTGGTGAGCCATCATCCCAGGGTGGGACGGTGAGCAAGTTTGACCCATAAAAAGTCAAATCTGGGACAAATGGCACCCATAAACTGCCATTTACCCCACCAATTGAAGCATGCGGGTCAGAGGGCACTGCATCCTTATGACATGCTTCATAATGGAGGCCCAAAATGGAGATTCTCTTCCACACCCAATGCATGCCTCCTTTTTGACAAATGGCACCTCCTGCCATGCATGCCCTTGCATGCCTTTTTGCACATGAGCCCCTTTGGGCTATAAAATGGATACAATGTCCACAAAAAACACACACATATATAGAGAGGAGTTCTAGGATATGCAATGGAGTGCTTCTGAGATTTCCCCTCACTTTATTGTGCCCTCTTGCCCTCGAAATCTCTCCTTAGCGAAGGAGGTTACCGGGTGACTTCAAGAGGGTCTTTTGAGCATAACTTTTCCATCCGGGTGAATTTCTTCACCAAATTCAATGAAAACACCCCTTAGACTGTTTAGGATCATTCCCCAATGGGATTGGTAGCAAAATGTGTGCAGAATTGGTGGGTATCCCCTCCTAGGGTGCCCTCCAATTAGTTGCAGTCACCACCGTCCCCCCAGGACGAGGACAAATCCTTGCACAATTTTATTACTATTTTTTAATTATATTATTCTAGACTATCATATGATGCTGTAGTTCAAATTTCATGCAATTTGGAGTTAAATTGGCCGAGATATTGCATTTTTAAGGTTTTGCAGGTTCGTAGGGCCCATCCGGGCACCCCAGTTGCATGCAGGTGGATCTGCACCTCATTTTGGAAATATAACCATATGGGTTGTCTTAAAATGTTTATTTATGCATTCTGTCCAAATTTCATGTGTTTTGGACATGTTTAGGTGCGGGATTTGCTTGTCTTGGTCTTCGTAGGTTGCAGGCGGGCGACACAAAATCGAGGGGTCCACGGATGCAATTTCAGATCTATTTTTAGTGATATCCCCTAAAAACCTCTTATTTAACATCCCCATAAAGTTTCAAGTCATTCTGAGTTGATTTGATATATTTTTAATATATGTGCCATTTTGTGCCTGTGGGGATTGCATGTTTCCCTTCACACACCCTTGCTATTTGACCCTTTTTGCTTCCTTGTGTGCAGGTGCAGGTTCTTAAGAGGCATTGGGAAGGAATATCAGACATCAGATATTGAATATACAAGCAGCGGCGGCATTGGCCCGCCCACCTCGATTGTGGGTACGAGGAAAGGCACTGGATGTGCACCCAGATTTCTTGGAGGATTTGATCCTTGGGCACCCAAAATTTGTAACAATTGTATCACCTTTGAGCCCTCAAGGGGACTTCTGTGTAACCTTGGATTTGATCCACCAAATTAATAAGAAAGAGACTTGTTTCATTTCATTCCTTATTGTTTGGTATTGCTTCATTTTCACATGCATGCTTCCGTTTGATGCTCATAAGCGAGATAGGATAGATACATATATTGTTGCTCATAATTAGGTGCACCATTTTTCCCTAATTCAGCACCTAATTTGGGAATAATTACATTTGGACCAGACGAAGCCTAAGAGGTTACAGTGCAACCTTTGATCTTGTGGACGTATCCTCCAGTACTAGGTGATGTCGAGAAATTGATTATTCTCCTCAGATGGAAGATCTGAACAACCTCCACCATTGAAGATCATCATGGGAGATCTTAAAAACTATTGGGAAGGAGGTCTCGTAGCATGATCGAGATGAAAAGCATTTAAAAAAAATAACAGTTTCCACCGCCTTGTTGATCGTTTTCATTAAAGGATAAGTTGTGATATTTTTTATCAGATTCGACTTGAGGCAACTTTGTAGGTTGCTATCATGCGCAGACTTCCACGTGGTCACACAAGGCAGCAACATTGTAGTAGTAGCATAGTGAGTGTCCAACGGAGATGCACAATGATGGCATGGTGGGTGCCTAGAGGAGTGGTGAAGGAGCCCGTTGGAGGTGTAGATCCGCCATAAAGAAGGGTTTTCCCATTTCATATCTACCAAGGCCAGTAGCCAAGGTGGTTGTTGCCCTCAAGCTAAGGCGTGGGAAATCGGAAGGTCACTAGTTCGACTCCTGTGGAGGCCTAAGGTATAACATTTTTTTTTAAGTTTTTTTATTGGCAATTTTTTTTAAATGATTAATTTTTTTAATTAAAAATACATTTCTAAATTTTATTTTTTATAAATTTAATTGAGGAATTGCTTTTTGTTAAAATTAAAAATTTTCAATAAAATTAAAACTTTTTGCTTTCAAAATTCAACTTTTTACGTACCTTTGGAGAATTCAAATTTTTTCATCCTACATATTGCAAAACAAAGGGGGGCATTATTTTTTATGTCCTATTATTGCAAATTAATCAAATGGGGATGAAAAGGGGGGATAGAGAGTGATTTTTTTCAGCATTGAAAAACACAATTTGGCATTTGTAATAAGGTGCATTTTCGATGGAAACCAACACCTTAAGTTCATTTTTTTGTGGGCACTTTCTGATGTATGTTGCATTTCCTTCTTTATTGCACTACTTCATTAAGTAAAATCAAGCACTAATAAGTCCCCAAAATTGAACCCATCCGTGCAATTCATTTGCATCGCAATGTTCGGTATTTACGATACCTCTGGCCCACACTTACAAGTAATGCTATCGTGCTTTGGGATACTGTATCTATAGCCTAACATAGCTACAACAATGATGCCTAAGCTTGTTCTCTATAAATTTTCAGGGAGATAAGTTTACCAATTTGTTATGTTTTCACTCCATTCCACTACCCTAATCGTTATTGTTGTTAGACGTAAATCCTGACAAAGTGATTTCCAAAGTGTTTAGGGGAAGTTACACCCCATGCATGAGGAAATACCTTCTATGGTAGGTGTCATAAACAGGATGATTCCATTTCAGTATCGCCTATGTTCCATGTATCGTTCTGCTCTCATGTACTTATAGTCTCCCTCATGTAAGGGCGGGTATATAGAGAGGTTTGGTATAAAGGTCTGGCAAAGGTATAAATAAAGGGGGACCATTTGGTGATATAAGGAACCATCATCATGGATTCTATCCATAAGTACATGAAATATGCTCATTTACTTAGAGGTTCCAATTATATACCATGGTGAACAAAAATGAAGGCTATTCTCCAAATAGAAGAATTATGGGATATAATTTAAGGCAAGGAAACACAACCTTCACCATCAACAACATCAACTCAACCAACACACCCAACTACAAATATGATTGAATTTGACAAGGAAAATATTAAGGCCAAAGTGCTCATTTTTCTAGTTGTGTCAGATGAAATTTAACCTCACATTGTTGACAAAGAACATGGTCAGGAGGCATGGGATGCCCTTAAGACCATTTATGAGGGAAAAAATGATTCTACCATTCTTAACCTTTAAACTCAACTCCATAATTTGAGTATGAAGCATGGTGAGACAATTGACATCTTTCTATTCCGTGTGGCCAAGTTGAAGATAAAATTGAAATCTATGGGAGATATTGTAAAGGATAAGCTCCTCACTTTAGTGATTCTCAAAGCTTTTCCAGCTTCATATATAACATTAATCACTATCCTTCAAGTATCACAAAGAAAATTTACTTTTGTGGAGTTGATCAATCTGCTTCAAATTGAGGAGGTAGTCCAACTTCAAAACTATGATGCTTCTAATACCGCCCTCTACTCCAACAAGAAGGGCTCCAATAAGAAAGGTAATTTTTATAAGGGAGTATCCTCTTCCAAGGATAAGGGAAAACAACCTCAGAAACCTCAATAGTAGAAGTGCTATTGCAATATTTGTGATAAGGATAACCATGACATCAATCGGTGTTGGTATAAGAATAAGCAACCAAAGAACAAGGGCCAAAACAAACCCTAGAACAAAAAAAAACAACTAAAGGTGATTGTTTTTGTTGAAGAATCTAACTCAGATTATGAATGGGCACACAAGGTTCTCATGACTACCACAACCTCCAAGTCAAAGGATCCTCTGTGGTATGTTGATTCTGGTACCAGTAAGCACATGACTAGTGACAAGTCATGGTTTGTGACATATGAATCCAAGGAAGGAAAACCCATCACCATTATTGATGATAAAACCTACAAGGGTGAGGGTAAAGTTTTAGTCAACCTTCCATATGGCAAATGTCAAATTGAAAGAGTCCTTTATGTTCTAGGATTTATGAACAATCTGTTGTGAGTCCCATAAATCCTCGACAATAATATGGTTTTTGATTTTCATGTTGAGGATGGTCAGAAGCATTTCTTTATCACCAAAAGGGATAAAAACATTACAACTGCTTCATACAAGCATGACTTGTTCGTATTATATGCTATCTCAACACCTCATGTTTCCAGGATAGTCTCTTCAAAGGAGGCAACTTCACATTGGCACATGAGATACAGGCATCTCAGTCTTGGATATTTACTTGAGCTAAGTAAATATGATATGGTAAAGGGTATTCCCTCACTTTCCTCTACATTTCCAATGTGCTTTGACTGCTTGGCATGGAGGCAACATAGATTACCATTTGAAAAGAGCTCCACACGAGCACAGAAAACTCTGGAGTTAATTCACACCGATATGTGTGGTCCTTTCACCCTAAATAGTTTTGGGGGTAAGAGGTATTTTCAGTTGTTTGTAAATGACTACTCACAAAATATGTGGGTATTATTTCTTCATCTGAAATCCAAAGCTTTCAGTTACTTCCAACAATTCAAGAAATTTGTTGAGAAGGAGTTAGGGACTTCAATAAGGATCCTCCACTCAAATCAAGGGGGGGAGTTCACCTCTAAAGAAGTTTCTGCATATTTGACCACACATGGAATCAAAAGACATCTCACTAATGCTTATACTCCTCAGAAAAATAGAGTTCTTGAGTGAAAGAACCATTCCATCATGGAAATGGTTCATTGTATGCTAATAAGAGCCGATCTAGAGTAATGTTTTTGGGCAAAAGTTGTCACCACAATAGTGTAATTGATGAATAGGGCACCCACCAAGGCCCTAAAGGTAATAACTCCATAGGAAGCATGGAGTGGTCGAAAACCCTCCATATCTCATCTATGCATTTTTGGATGTAAATATTTTATGCACATACCCAAAGAAAAAAGGAAGAAGCTAGATTAGAAGACCTTGCAATGTGTTCTTCTTGGATATGATGAGAATTCAAAGGGTTATCAGTTGATTTATCCTTTGACCAAGAAGATTCATATCAGCAGAGATGTTATTTTTGATGAGGCTTTCACATCACAAAACACATCATATATATACCTAGATTTTGTAGAATTTAAGGATAAGAAGTCTCCTTCTTCATCACATAAGGAAGGATCTCCTTTTTATCCACAAAAAAATATTCCTAAGTGGTATAAAAGTACTATCATATAATCAAAGATATTCACTCCACTAAATATGACTTTGAATAGACCGCGTACTCGCAGTATGGCTCATCAAGAGAAAGCTGCAGCAGAGACTACTAAGGTTGATGACCTTTGTCAATATTTTGAGAAAATTTTTATAGATGCTAAATACATGGATGTGGATGATGAAAGGGTGTTTATGTCTTCACTTGATGAGCATGAACCCAAAAAATTACAATATGCCCTTGGTAAGCCATAATGGAAGGCTGCTATGGACACAGAGTACAAGTATTTAAAGAAAAATAAGACATGGAAGCTTGTTGATATACCGCATGGAAAGAGGCCCATTGGTTCCAAATGGGTGTACAAAGTAAAGTAAAAGATAAATAGAACAATTTATAAGCATAAGGCCCACCTTGTGGCAAAGGACTATGCACAAAAGGAAGGCATTGACTATGAGAAAAATTTTGCACCTACTGCTTGGATGAAAACCATTCGAGTTCTTTGTGCTATGGAAGCACAGATCAGGTGGAAAGTTCACTAAATGGACATCAAGACTACCTTCTTGAATGGTTATCTTAAAGAGGAGGTCTATATGGCATAACCTAAAGGATTTTAAGTGGAAGGCCAAGAACAAAAAGTTTTTAAATTGGTCAAATCCTTGTACAGTTTGAAACAAGCTCCTAGAGCTTGGTATATTAAGACGGATGATCACCTTCTGCACCATGGATTTAAGAGAAGTCTAGAAAATGAAAATCTCTATTTAAAGAAATAAGGTTCTGAAATAGTGCTAATTGTATTGTATGTGGATGATATGATTATCACAAGCAACTCCAAATATTTGATAGCTTCTATCAAAAGTGACTTGTGTAAATATTTTGAGATGACAGATCTTAGAATTCTCCACTATTATCTTGGCTTGGAAGTGAACCAGAAGAAACATAACATCAAGGTGACTCAAAAAAAGTATGCTAAGACATTGTTAGAAAAATACCATATGATTGATTGTAAATCAATGGCAACTCCAATGGAGTTAGGACTTCAATTATCATGATATGATGATTCACCTTAGATAGATGGTACTCTCTATCGACAACTAATCGAGAGTCTCATATATCTCACAAACACTAGGCTAGATATTGTGTTTACTATCAACTATCTTTCAAGGTTCATGCAGGAGCCTAAAACCACTCATTGGAAAGTAGTAAAATGTGTTCTTCACTATGTTTGTGGTACTATTGAGTATGGCCTAGAGTACAAGAAGAATGATAAATTCTTCCTGCAAGGATATATGAACTTTGACTATGCCAGATCATATAATGATCGTAAATCAACTTCAGGATATATCTTTTATCTTGGATCCAATACTGTCTCTTGGCACAACAAGAAGCAATAGGTGGTTGCTATCTCATCTATAGAGGCAGAGTATCATGCCACATGAGAAGCAATGTGTGAAGCAATATGGTTACATCACATCTTGACAAGTGTATCGTTCCAAATTTTTCACACCCTTACCTTCAGGCTATAGGATCCATGCCCGAAAGGGGGATGTGAAAAGGATGGGACAATACCTCGGACTGAGAGGCCTTGCAAAGGTCCCGCATCTCGGGGGAGGTGTATTAAGGTGATTTTTCGACGGATGGTGGGGTTCACCAGGAAACGTTTAGTGGCAGTTTCCACGCCTAGGTTGGGAATGTGTTTTATGTGTTCAATTTTATCTTTAAAAATTCAAATCCTAGGTTTGGCCAAATGAATCTAAGTTATTCTATATGAAATGCAAATTTAAATATAGAAAATAGATTTAACATAAAACATAGAGAACAAACTAAGTGAAAAAATCCATACCTGGTTTCGGATGTCTAATGGAGGTTCTAATTTTTGAAGCAGTCCAGATCGTCTAGAATTTGACAGGATCGTATCCTAACTGATAGGATCATCTGAGATCTGACGAATTCATTAGATGAATTTGTGAGAGACCTGCAAATAGAGAAATAGATACAAAATATCAAAATTGCAACTATTCTGATAAAAGAAAATGATATGAAACAATAATAAGGATGTTAATAAGATAATCCTGAATGGAAATGCAAATAAATTACGATACTTTAATAGCTAATCATGATCTTATTATGCAATTAAACTACATGGGTGAACTCCAAGATGCAAGATAATAGGAAATAATAATAAAACTAACTAAATGCAGAATAAAATAACAACAAAGTATAGAAAAAGTGCAAACTCTGGGTACTGATTGCCCCAATGCAGACTGTAGTCGAAATCATCTCGGATTGATACGAAATCGTCTCGAATTGGACAGGATCATCTGATACGATCTAAGCTTGCTCCGGTTGAAGAATGACAAGGTTCCTACAAAAAAATTTGGAAAGTAAAAATGTAGATGGTAATCCTAGGTATTCTAATGCATGTAAAGGTCAAGTTATAGGAAATTTCAGCCAAGGGAAAGTCAAGGGGAGTCCTAAGGTTTAAATAGGCTTAGGAGGGAAGTTGGGAGGTTGGAGATCATCCTAATTTGGAAGATCTCCAACAAGGGAGGTCTCTAGTGGCACAGACACACTTCTGCCCAACTTAGAGACATCGTTGAAACAAAGGCTAATTATGAAAAATCAGTTTTGGAACAAGATCGTCTGGACGTCCTAGTCCAGATGAAATCGTCCAATCTGAGGCGATATCGTCTGATCAACGATGATATAATCAAACGGTCAAAACAAACTCTAAAAATTGCATGAGAAACAAGGAAATAGGTTAAACGACGATTATGGAGCGATTTTGGGGTTGAATTTGAATTTGAATTATTACTAAGGTAATTTTAATTATTGCTAAGGTTTTATTGCACCAATTTTAGGGTGCTACATTTTTCCCCCTCTTTAGCAAATTTTTTGAAGAAAATGCGTTAAAGATGAGTTCTTCTCGATCTAAAAGAAAGAAAAAATTATTCTCATTTTTAGGTGACGATTCTAGGTCGAATCGTATGACAGCTTACTATGGTGCCCCCTCCGTGTTTTTACCCAAATCGATGTTTGAGGTAAAAACGCGAAAAAGCAAAATTTTAAAAAAGTTGTTAAGTGTTTTTGAATAAAATTAAGAAAAATAGGGAAAAACCCTAATTCATTGTTACTGTTCATTTTTACTGTTTTCTAGAGCTCTGTAGACAAGATGGTCGAAACAACGCATAGATCGACAGAGGTCCGACGTAGGCTACGGGTAAGGGTCTAAACTGAATTTAGAGTGCTTTAATTTAGAATTTCATGCTTTTTAGATTATATTTGATTGATTTTTGAGCATCGCGACTGATTTTGGGCCATCAACATCGTTGGGACGAAATCGTCTCGATTTTTCTGAAATCGTCTCGATATCGCTGATTTCGTCCAAGGGTGAAATTGACAATATGGGGACGATTTCGTCCAATAAGGGATGATTTCCTCATGCAAAATCAAAGACGAATTTGCTCAAATTTGGGATGATATCGGCCAATGGTGGACGATATCATCATTTGTGAAAGTGAACTTATTTTACTTGCATTTTGATTAACGATTTAATGATTTTTATTGTTGATTTTTTATTGTTTATGTTGTTTATGTTGCAGAGAGGATTACTAAAGAGCCGAGAATGGAAATACGACAGACTAAGGGATGACTTGGCCACTCTATCTCAGGAAAAGTGAGATCATCTAGCTTAGGTAGGCTTGCAGCATGTGGCAGATATGCCACAAGTGTCTATAGACATGGGGCTATTGACAGCCCTAGTAGAGAGGTGGTCTCCGGGTTCTTGTTTCCGATTATCGACAGGGGAGATGACTCCCACACTGGAGGATGTATGGAGGATCTAGAGGATCCCCATACAAGGATGGCTGATCACTCCTATGACCAATTAGGGCCATGCTATGATGAGACTATGCAGAGATTTGAGCTTCGCCCTAGAGAAGGGCGGAGTGAACATCGAGTCTCTATGCCAGATGCCTGGGGCATCTAGGCTGACACAGGTTTTGGCTAGGGTGGTAGGTGGTCTAATGCTATGCCATTAGAGTGGATGTAGGCTACCATGGCTACTAACAGATGTGGTCTACGACATGAGAGACCACGAATATAGGTTTGCTTGGGGGAGCTTTGTACTATGCCGATTGTATAGGATCCTGTATGGGGTCGTATACAAGGGCGATCGATGTATGGTCATGACATCACTACTATAGGTTTGGTGTTGGGAGCACATCATGGTGCAAAGGCAAAAAAGGCTCCAAATGACAGGGATTGACGGGGAGAGGCCCTGAGTTTTCTATTGGTGGCTCTGGAGAGGGTCACAATGGTGAGTAGATCTGCCAGTGTCCCAGAGACTACTTGATGACCTTGTCTCTGACCAGATCACCTGGAGGCCTTGGAGAGATCATCTAGTGTGGGCCAAGGATGGACAGGAGCTAGCTCATGTTATGCGAGTCTGCTAGCTGAGGATGGAGAGGGGACAGGTGGAGCTCCATCGGTTCAACCGAGTTTTGAGGCAGTTCGGTCTACAGTAGGGGATCCCATCTCTCAGAGACTACGAGTTTTCTTGGACCATCTGGGATAACACTATAGTTAGCAGGGCTCCAAATATATAGTGATTCTAGAGTCAAGATGCGGATGATGCCCCCATCTAGCCAGTGGATGGAAATGATGTAGGGGTAGCTGACGGCTACGATGCCTGGTACGCAGGCATCCACCCTCCTCGAATGATGAGGGCTCAGGGTCCGATTCATGCAGTTGTGCATCAGATAGGGAGGTGATGCCAGATGGCCATTGAGTTGACACAGGGTCATGGCAGGAAAGAGCAGAGGAGGCCATAGGCTTAGTAGAGGCCACGATAATGGGAGAGGAGGGAGGAGAGACCCCATTCTCCATAGAGAGAGACCACCATCACCCAATAAGGGCAAGGATGTCAAGGTAGGAGAGAGTAGCGAGATGGCTACTCTCCGGGCAAAGACTGTTCATCTCCAGGCATAGGTGCAGACTTTACAAGATGAGGCTACACGTCATCGAGCGGAGGCTACATAGCTCAGAGATGAGGTTGCATGCCTCAGAGCATGGAGCAGAGGAGCAAGCACTCAAGAGCTGGTGTGGTCGATTACTCAGACCAAGTTCTACCAGGGTATCTACTTCCATCTGGTGCCAGAGGGCCAGAGGGTATAGCTACCAATCGACATTACAGATTCGATCAGGGTTGGGTCATCGAGGACTTCATCCCAATCGATAACTAGGACTCATAGTACCACACATACTACGATGGGGCCACCTCATCCACCTCAGGGTGGGGGAGGAGATGAGGCTGAGAGCTCGAGGGGTTCTCAAGGCTAGGCTACTGCACTGCACAGACTGGATATATGATTGAGAGGATTGAGTATGCCAAGATGTATATTGTGGCATACCAATCTAGTTTTGATATGATGTACATACATTGTTGATATATATATATATATATATATATATATATATATATATATATATATATGATATTTTTGATCATATGACTTGTCTTATGTATGGTGCTTTAATGTTTTTGATGTGATTTATTTGATGATTCATGTAATTATGTTGTTTGAAAATATTATAGTTTGAATGTCATGCTTTAAAATTTAAATGAAATAATCCGATGTAAACAAATTGGTTGTTGAGATGATAATTTGATAAAAATAAAAGGGACTGTTAACAATAATTTCAAAGGACATTGTCGCTATTATAGACCATTTCATGGAGTCGCTTGCTCACTCGGTCGTCAAGCTAATCCCGGTATAGAAATATTGTTAAAAGTAAAAAGAGTGCTTAAGAGACTATCTTAAGACTTTGTTGTGATGATAGAAATGATGATGGTTTGATGGTAATTTGTTTTCAGATTTTCATAAAAATGATATGCATGAAATATTTTAAAATGATTTTTGCTAGGCATAAATTCCTAAGTGTGATAAAATTTTGAATAATTCCTTAGAAATTATACCATGGTTGCAAAATTGAAGTTTGACATAATGACATGAAAATAGAAACAATGTGCATTGTTGTTAAAGCATAATTGTGTAACATAATGATTTAAGTCATATGTTGGAATAAATGGGAAATAAAATTAGTTCGATGGTTTGCGCTAGGCATAGAATATTTAGGTATAGACTTATACCATCATCGCGAAATCCAAAAGAAGAAAATAAATAGTTTTATTGCATGGTTGATTTTTAATTTTTGAAAATAAACAAAAAATATGAAGATGAGGACTTGTGCTAGGCATAAAATTCTAATTTTGGTTTTGGAACTATACCATCATCGTGAAAGTAAAAAATTATATGTAACTTTATTGCATGTTTTTGAAAATGATTTTGATTTGTTGGTAATGCATGTAGTTGTCTTTATACTAAACAACTGTTCTCAGAGAAGAAAATGAAATTATTCCAAACAATTTGCAAAAATATTTCAAAGTATCTTAAAGACAAAAGTTAGATTTATAAGGAATCCCATGTGCATATGTGAGTTCATTTCTAATCTTGATTTATCATAATGATACACAAAATCTCTCAAATACAAATGTGTGTGTGATTGTATTGTTCATTCACCAGGTTTGAGCAAGATACTATGATACAAGTGATTTAAATTAACCAAATAAGTGTTCATTAACCATGATTTAGATGCATATAACCATACCAGACTACTATGTAAGTCAAATTATCAAGAGCTAGCTAATCCATAAGCAGACATAGATCTGTACAAAATAAGGTCGCTAATGTGAAAGACATATCAACATGCTAGGAGTTACCCAAGGCCAAGCGGGTTGGGCACAAACCACCTGTTATGGGGCTTACCTCACAGTTTTCGAATAATTGAGAATTCCAAGGATTCAAGCTCATCAACCCTTCTTTTCTTTTTAAGGGGTAGGGAAAGGATTTTATTGCTTTTGCTTTTGCTCATTTTGTTTTCTTTCTTTCTTTGCTTTCTTTCTCTTTTTTTTTTTTTGTATCTTTTGCTTTGATATTTGAGATAATGCTAAAATAGTGTAAATGATTTTGCTTGATTTTTTCTTTTCTTTTTCTTCCTATTCTAGGGATACTTGCTCGGATTAGCTGTAGAGCAAGGGATTTTTATTCTGGGTAGGGGTGAGCTTGTCCTTTTGCCAATTCTCAAAGATTCTAGACCATGTGCATGATAGGATAGCAGGGGAAACTTTTCGCTCAAGAAACCACTTCTACTATGTAGGATAGCATGGACATTACAAATATAATCATTTTATTGTGAAAGGATATGTTTGGCTTAAGTAAATAACAAGATCAATTCTCTATGCTCAAAACTTCATTTAATTGAATTTTGTGGACTTTGATATAAGAGATATTAGTAATCATACCAAATAAATCAAGATATTTATTCATGTGAGTGTGAAAGTGCAGGATTCCAAATAAATGCTAATTTATCCAAAATAATTTGAAAATATAACTACAATGCGTCACAATGTGAGAAGTACAAAAATAAAAGATGTTTTTGATGATTTTGAATGTTTTTTAGATTTTTAAGTTTATAAATTGAAAGAAATACAAGATAGTGATTTTTTTGAAATATTTTAAACAAATATATACAATGATGAAATGACAAATTTTGTTATGCATAGTAACGTTTAAGATGTAAAATGTTCATGGGTTCTTTAAGTTCTTTACCATCTAAGGTAGATAATTTGTATGCTCCTGATTCAAATTTAGCAGTGATAATATATGGTCCAAGCCAGTTGGGCTCAAATTTACCTTTAAGGTCTTTAGTTGCATTAGTATTTTTTTGATTTTATTTTAAAACAAGGTCACCGACCACAAAGGATTGATGACAAACTTTCTTAGCATATGATCTTTTAAGCTTGTTTTGGTAGGCACGAAGATGCTCCAAAGCATTGATGCGCTTTTCATCTAGGAGCTCCAGCTGACTGAGTCTGCCAGCTTGATATTCATCTCCTACTTCGGTATCTTGAAGTAGTAGAGCCAAAGAAGGAACTTCTAATTCAAAGGGAAAAATAGCTTCAGCACCATAAACCAAAACAAAAGGTGAAGTTCTAGTGGGGGTTCGAACACTAGCTTGATAAGCCCACAAAGCTGGATATAATTGAATGTGCCAGTCGCGGCTAGATTTATTGACCAATATTTTGAGAATTTTGATTAAGGTTTTGTTTGAAGCTTCTGTGTGGCCATTACCCTGAGGATAATAGGGAGTGGACCGACGATGTTGAATCTTATATTTTTGGCATAATTTTTTAACATCTTTATTTTTGAAACAAGTTCCATTTTCTGAGATGAGATTTGCAGGGATTCTAAACCTACAAATGATTTGATTAAAAATAAATTTAGAGACTTGTGTTCCAGTGCGAGGAAGCTAAAGGCATAGCTTCAACCCACTTCATGAAATACTCGATGGCGGTTATGATGAATTTGTGTCCATCAGATGACACAGGATTAATTTTGCCAATAATGTCTAAGCCCCATTTTGAAAAGGGCCAAGGAGATGAAATAGCCTGTAGTTCTTGTGTAGGGGCATGGACAAGGTCAGCATGTTTTTGGCACTTGTCACAATGGTGCACATAATCATGTGCATCATTCTCCATGGTAGGCAAAAAGTATCCTATCCTAAGGAGCTTTTTAGCAATGACACTACCACTGAAGTGTCCTCCACAAGATCCATCGTGGGCTTCACTCAAAGCTGATCTAGATTCTTCTAAATTCAAACATCTCAATAGGATACCTTCAAAAGATCTCCTATATAAAGTATTGCCAATTATTACAAATCGACTTGCTCGTCTATGTAATAACCGACGCTGGTTTCTATTAGAATTGGCGAGGAAAGTCCCATTGTGAAGAAAATCAAATATATCCGTATACCAAGGTTCAGGAGTAGTTTCATTGATTAGAAACACATCCAAAGGTTATAAGCATGACTTATTTGAACCGGGTTCTTGGAGTCAACGAATAATGATGGTGGTATATTCATCATATAACTCCAAGGGCATAAGAGATGTAGCTGCGGCCATAGCGTCAACCACACAGTTGCTAGTTCAAGGAATAGCTTCCAAGGTAACTTGATCAAATAGAGACATTAATTATAAAACATATACTTTATATGGACGCAATTTATCATCTCTGGTCTAATAAACTTCATTAATTTGGTTTATAATAAGTTGAGAATCACCAAAAACTAATATATTTTTAATTTTTAACGCCAAGGCGGCTCGTAATCCAAGGATTAGAGCTTCATACTCAACAGTATTATTAGTGCAAGCAAATGTTAATTTAAAGGAAAAAGGTATAATGTGCTTTTGTGGAGATATTAAAATAATACCTACACCAGCCCCACTCATGCATCGGGCTCCATCAAAGTATAAGGACCATTGTTCAACATGGTCTGCCTCTAATTGAAGGCATTCATCGGAAACTCAATGATGAGGGGATGGGTAGACTCTAAGGGTGCAACAGCTAATTGATCTGCTATGATTTGACCCTTAACAGAATTCTGTCCTATAAATGTGAGTTCAAACTTGCTTAGAGCAAGAACCCACTTGGCTATGTGACCCGATAAATAAGGTCGACTCATGAGATACCGCAAAGGATCATATTTAGCAATGACATACGTTTTCTGACTAAGCATATAATGACATAATTTTTGCGTAGAAAATACGACTGCTAGACATAGTTTTTCTAATGTTGTGTAGTGGGTTTCATAACTAATTAAAGTTTGGCTAATATAATAATTAGCACGTTCTCTTTTCTCATCATCAAGTTGAGCTAACATAGCTCCTAAAGCAAAATTTGAAGCTGAAATATACAAGATAAATGAGCGGTCGAGTCTAGGCGATGAAAGCACAGGTGGGTTAAGGAGGTATTGTTTAAGAAGTTCAAAAGCTTCCTTACATTCATCATCCCAATTAAAAGGGATATCCTTCTTAAGGAGCTTAAGAAAGGGACCGATTTTGTCCGCCAGCTTATCGATGAAGCGACGGATGGCTTGAAGTTTACCTTGTAAACTTTGTAACTCAGATATATTGGTAGGTGCGGGCATATCAGTGATAGCCGCAATCTTGAGAGGTTCAATTTTGATACCACGTAAAGAAACTAAAACTCCTAATAGTTTACCGGACTTAACTCCAAATATGCATTTAGCAGGATTTAATCGAATAAGATATTCTCTTAACCGAATAAAAACTTTTCTCAAATCATCTAAATGATCATCTTCATTAATAGAGCGAGCTATAATATCATCTACATAATCATGTAGGATATCATGCATCATGTCATGAAAAATATAAGTCATAACTCATTGATAGGTTGCACCTGCATTCTTTAAGCCGAATGGCATCACTTTCCAACAAAAGGTACCCCAGGGGGTAATAAAGGCTATTTTAGCCTGATCTTCAAGAGCTATCCTGATCTGATTATAGCCAAAGAATCCATACATTAGGGACATCATCCCACTCCCAGCAGTAAAATCAATGATTTGATCCATTTTTGGAAGAGGAAAATCATCTTTAGGGCATGCAACATTAATATCTCTAAAATCTGTGCAAACCCTAACTTTGGTAGCTTCTTTCTTGGTGACTAGAACTACATTCGAGATCCATTTAGCATAATCAATAGCTTGTATAAAAACAACATTCAGGAGTTTTTATAACTCCCCTTTGACTAGCAAAGCCACTTTAGGATGCATTTTTCTAAGTTTCTGTTTAACAGGTTTAGCATCTAGATGGACTACTAGGTGATGCATGACTACAGAAGGGTCTAAACCTGGCATATCTTCATATTTCCAAGTGAAGACATCTTCATATTCTTTAAGGAATGGAATGTATTGCTCTTGTTTTTCTTGACTTAATTCTGACCCAATATTGATTATGTGAGGATTATCCTAAGCTCCCATGTTAACTTTAATGACATTTTCTACTTCCATGTGTAGATCTCTTTCAAAATTAGGTGGGGCGGTGAGACGCCTAATTCTTGTAATTATTTTAAGGTTAACTTAGATAAGTCATTTTGAGGAGTAGTGGCCTCAAGCTGAGCTATAGTTGGTATAGAACCATCAAAATAAAACCCATTGTGTAACATCTCTTCAACAGAGACATCATGGAAAATATCACCTTCCAACTCATCATCGAATCCAAAAATCATTTTAGGATAAGCTATGGATAGCATATTGCATGTAAATGGCTGATTTTGTAGAGGCAAATCATCACACCTATCCAAATAATATTGATAACATATGAGTTGATCATCATGTTCAAAAGGGAAGGGTTGACCCTTACTAGGAAATAGGCCCACACCACATCGGGCGGGCCATGGTTCTACCTCGAAAGGTTCTTTCATACCATTTTGGAAAGGTCCCAAGACTTTCCCTTTATATCCCATTTTAAGAATTATAGGTTTAGCTTTAATATACTCATTAGTAAAATAACATCGAGCATATCCCTCATGATGAGTTTTGATGTTCCTGGGTATTCTTCCCCAATCATATCCCTTATAAATGAAGGCACAACTCCCGACTTGGTAAGTACTTCCCATAGGTTGTGGGAGGCCCAAAGTACGAGGAGATGGTGGCAAATTACTTAAGATAATGGAATTTTGCATAGAAGCATTTGTTTTTTCTGATATAAGAATTTTAGATAAATCAGGTAAGAGTTCATCAAAAAGAGCATAAGATGTAGAAGGATCATTCCCTATATCTTTAGATGTGGAATGTATGATATATGTAGATAATGTAGAGGGGTTAATATATGGGTCTATAGGTTTTGAAATTATAGGGATAGAACATGAAGGTTTGGTTGTGGATTTAAGATCTTTTTGAGGTTCTAGAGTGGTTTTTTTAGAAGATTATTGATCTATATATGAGGGTGAAATTAATGGAGGAGAAATAGGTGAAGCTATGGGTGTGCGTTTCACAGTTTTAGATGAAAAATAAGAATTAGGATGTGTGGATGACAAAGCAGGGCAAAATTGAACTCCAAAAGGTTCTGCCAAAGCACACATATCAAAAAGTCTAGGATCACCATAGATAGTGACCAACTGATTTTTAAATTCAAATTTAACACATTGGTGTAAAGTTGATGGGACAGCTCGCATTGCATTGATCCAAGGATGACCCAAGATTATATTGTATGATGCAGGGCAATGTACAATAAACATGCTTGTATCTAGGGTTCTAGGACCAACTTGCAAGGGTATAGTAAAGACTCCACACGTTTCTTGTGTCTCGTCATTGAAAGCTTTGATAATCATGTCAGTTTTTTTCATTTCATCACTTCTAAAGCCAAATATTTGGTAGAAGTCAAAAGTGCAAATGTTTAGAGATGAACCATTATCGATCAAGACTCTTTTAACAGCTACATATCCAATTAGAGCAGTAATATATAAGGGATTATCCTTATGTAAACTATGCTATGGTATATCTTTATCTCGAAAGTCAATACAATCAACTTCTCTAGTGATGATAGTATTGGTCATGGCTTCAGGTTGAATATTTTGAGGTACCATAATTTGGCTTAATGTAAGCATCAATTCATCCCTATGGGTAGGAGAAGATCTTAACAAGTCCAAAAGGGAAATTTTGGCTGTAGTATTGGATAATTTCTCATTAATATTGTAAGGGGGTTTAGGTTGAACATTAGGAGCATGATTCCCTTTATTGGGATTTCTCAAAACAAATGGAGTTTATCCATCATTCTGATTTGGTTCTTGTTGAGAATTTTGAGCCTGTTTTCTGGTAACGAATCCGATGGTACCTACAATGTTATATTGAAGAAGCTGAACTAGTCTCGGTTGAGCGTTTATGGCTTGTTCATTAGGAAGGAATTGATTAGAAGAGGGTCGAGTAGTAACTCTTCTAGGAAATGGTTCTTCTAGAACCATAGCATCTGTGATAGGTTGAATAGGATCTGATTCATCTTTAGAACTATTTGATTGATTTGAGGTGATGTCTACTTCACTTTCAGTATCTGATTCTACATCACTAGGATCGAGAGTTTGAATATTATGTAGGGGCCTGGTCGTGACCATGGATAAAGTTGTGCCAAATATTTGAGGATCCTGAACAAATAATTGTCTGCTAATAGTCCCTACATATCGGGTAGGAGGGGGAACATTATGATGTTCGATTTGATTGGCCACTTCTTTACCATGTCTTGGTAAAGGATGTTGAAATATGTCTAATTATTGATTAGCATTTTGATTTTGATTTGGGGGAATGTTATTTTGAGCATTATTAGGAGCATTTTGTTTAGGCTAGAAAGCTTGCACCTCCATCTCATTATTATCAATCAGATCTTGTATTTTATGTTTTAACCTTTTACAAGAGTTGGTAGAGTGTCCAGGCCCTCTATGGAAATCACAGTGTAAATCAGCTCTGTATCCAGGTATAGTTGGATTAGGTTCCCGGATAGCTGGTAATTGAATCAAACATTTTTCGAGTAATTAGGGTAAAATAGTTGACAATGGTTGATTCAATCTAGTAAACTCTCGAGGAGGTTTATCAGGAGGTTTCAATATAATTTTTTCTGTTGTCTTCGTTGTATTGATATTAGCAATGTTTCTACTATCAGTGACTCCGTCACCTACAACTTGTTTATTTTTGTACTGATTTTTGGATGTTTTCTCATCGTATTTCTTCCTAAGCTGGCCTCTCCTAATGAGGGCATCTTCTACTCTTCTAACTAAGTCTATAGCCTGATCGAAGGTAGTTAAGGTAGCAGTTGATAGTTCATAAGATATTTGTTCTTGCAAATTATTAATAAAAATGTCCAAAATTTCCCTATAAGGTAGCACAAAGTGCAATTTTCCTGTCAACTGCCTCCATCTAGCTAAGAAATCAACAAAACATTCATCTTTGTCTTGTTTTAAGTTGTACAAATATTTAATGGTTACATGCCTCTTGATATAGGCACTAAATTTATGCACAAAATATTTAGCAGTCTCTTCAAAATTTCTCAAAGAATGAGTGGGCAATTGATAGTACCACTCTAATGCCATTCCTCCTAAACTTTTCGGGAACATTTTTAGTAATAGCAAGTCATCATGTGATATATCATGACATGCTATCCTAAACATGCGAAGATGCTCTATGGGATCTTCGGTTCCTTTATATATAGGCGAGACGAGGCATGGGAAAATGTTTAGGGTATGGTTGTGCTACAACCATAGGATCTAGAGGTTGACTACACATCTCTCGATAATTGTACGAGGGACGGTAGGGATCTATCTGGTCCATGCGGGAAGCTAACTGTTTCACCATGGCTTCTAGATTACTGGTTTGCCCACCATATTGATTTGGTAGGGCATTAATATGATATTTGTGAGCATATGATGGAGGGACATGCATATTAGATGCTATATTGCTATTGTGTAAATTTTTGGTAGGAAGGGTGTTATGAAGAAGTTTTGAAGTTGTATTATGTTGTATCCCAGATTGTTGAAAATTGGTGTTTAGCTTAATTTTAGATTTTTGTCTATTTGAAGCATATTGATCAATATTTTGGTGAAATAAAGCAGTGAATGAAGGTTTATTTTGTGTGGAAATGATTTTAGGCTCAATAACAGGTTCCTTAGGGGGTTGGGTAACCTGTTGTTTTTGCATGTTTTGAATCATAGTGACCATATCTCTATTGGATGGTACAACTTTATCACTTTCTTGATCAATGAAAGACAAGGGATTAGTGTGTATGTCAAACATATGTTCCATGGCTGCTTGAGTGTCACTAATTTGTCCTCTATCAATATGAACTGCCATATTAAGAGCACCAATGTTATTATTGAAAAATTTCCAGAAATGATCTAAGTTATCAAAAGTAATAGTTCTGTCTGGAGCTATTCTAGGGGATGAGGATCCTTCCTCTTTAAGATTTTCTTGTTGTTCATTTTATTCAGCCAGCTCATATTCTGGCTGTTCTAGAGTTTCTCCTTCCGAAATTGATTCCTCAGGAAGGACATTTAATTTTTTATTTTTCTTGCCTAACCAATCTTCTTCTCCTTCTTCTTCAGTTTGTTTACCATTCCTAAGTTTAGTCATTATGCTTAAACTTAGATTTCAGAAAAAATATATATATATATATATATATATGTGCAAGCAAGCTTAAGAGGTATATATTTTAATTATATACCTACTATAATATTTAAAAATGTTTTGGGTTTTTGTTATGTTTTTTGGTTTTTCTTATTTTTTATAACAATATTATAAAGATAACAAACAACACTCAAAACGCAAGAAATAATAATAATGAAAGCAATGATCTAGTTTTCTATAAAGAATTTATAAATATCATTAATGGGCTCAAGTTCTTCAGGAGTCATGAAATGTTCTTCTTCAAATTGAAAATTTTCTTTCAAGAATTTGACAAAAAGTGCTATAGTGATATTATCTATCTCAGATTCTGGTTGGTAGAAATAAATTTCATGGCAATACTCTTGATATAACATAGCCCTAGGAACTCTATTCCATATTTCTCTATTCGTAAGAATGACCTCTTGGTCTTCTACACGACCTGGGAATTGGTGTATAATGGCTACATTCTCGAGGTATTCCTTGAAGGTGAACAATTTTGAAGACACAAGAGCTCTCCTATAAGCTAACCACCTATGGCAGGCTCTCTGAAGTTCATGATAAAAAATAAGTTGATGAGGATCCAGGATTCTATCTAGGGAAAACCTCTTGATTTGTCTAAGTTCGGTTGATCTAGATGAAATGATACCTAGCCTCCTATTAAGTTCATTCCACAGAAGTTGGTTTCTGTATGTTTGAGATGTTCTAAAAAAAGAATAAACCTCTATGGCTATTAATTGATTTGCAACATTTATAGTAACTTCTAGTATTTTCTTAGGAGCTACCATCTAGACATGATATGCAACTTAGTAGTTTTATAATTATTTTAAATGCATCTATGTTTTTTTTGTTTTTGTTTTCATTTTCAAAAGGTTTTAGTTTCACGTCGGGTTCACCAAAATGTATCATTCCAAATTTTTCACACCCTTACCTTCAGGCTATAGGATCCGCGCCCGAAAGGGGGATGTGAAAAGTATGGGACAATACCTTGGACTGAGAGGCCTTGCAAAGGTCCCGCCTCTCATGGGAGGTGTATTAAGGTGATTTTTCGACGGATGGTGGGGTTCACCAGGAAACGTTTAGTGGCAGTTTCCATGCCTAGGTTGGGAATGTGTTTTATGTGTTCAATTTTATATTTAAACATTCAAATCCTAGGTTTGGCAAAATGAATCTAAGTTATTCTATATGAAATGCAGATTTAAATACAGAAAACAAATTTAACAAAAAACACAGAGAACAAACTAAGTGAAGAAATCCATACCTAGTTCTGGATGTCTGATGGAGGTTCTAATTTTTGAAGTAGTCCAGATCATCTGGAATTTGACAAGATCGTCTCCTAACTGACAGGATCATCTGAGATCTGACGAATTCGTCAGACGAATTCGTCAGAGACCTGCAAACAGAGAAATAGATACAAAATACCAAAATTGCAACTATTCTGATAAAAGAAAATGATATGAAACAATAATAATGATGTTAATAAGATAATCCTGAATGGAAATACAAATAAATTATGATACTTTAATAGCTAATCATGATCTTATTATGCAATTAAACTACATGGGTGAACTCCAAGATGCAAGATAATAGGAAATAATAATAAAAATGACTAAATGCAGAATAAAATAATAGCAAAGTATAGAAAAAGCGCAAACTCTGGGCACTGATTGCCCCAATGCAGACTATAGTCGAAATCATCTCGAATTGATACGAAATCATCTCGAATTGGACAAGATCATCTGAGACGATCTGAGATTGTTTCGGTTGAAGAATGACAAGGTTCTTGCAACAAAATTTGGAAAGTACAAATGCAGATGGTAATCCTAGGTATTCTAATGCGTGTAAAGGTCAAGTTATAGGAAATTTCAGCCAGGGGAAAGTCAAGGGGGGTCCTAAGGTTTAAATAGGCTTAGGAGGGAAGTTGGGAGGTTGGAGATCATCCTAATTTGGAAGATATCCAATAGGGGAGGTCTCTAGCGGTGCAGACACGCTTCTACCCAACTTAGAGACGCCATTGAAATAGAGGCTAATTATGAAAAATTAGTTTTGGGACAAGATCGTCTAGACGTCCTAGTCTAGACAAAATCGTCCAATATGAGGCGATATCGTCTGATCGGCGACGATATCGTCAAACGGTCAAAACAAACTCTAAAAATGACATGAGAAACGAGGAAACAGGTTAAACAAAAATTTTGGAGCGATTTTGGGGTTGAATTTGAATTTGAATTATTACTAAGGTAATTTTAATTATTGCTAAGGTTTTACTATTCCAATTTTAAGGTGCTACAACAAGCATGGGTCAGCCATCCAAATATCCAATTCACTTGTTTTATGACAACCAAGGTGTTCTAAACCTAATCAAGAATCCAATGCATCATGACTGAACCAAACACATTGATACACAATGTCACTTTATTTGAGATGAGGTTCCAAGGTATAGAATTCAGCTTCAATACATTCCCACCAATGCACAACTTGCGAACATCTTTACTAAGGCACTTGCATGTGTCAAATTTGAGTTATTTTGCTACTCACTTTGTATTGAAAAATAATGTAATAAGGGAGGGATGCTAGCATATAGTATCTTTATTACTTTATTTATATTATTATTGTCGACATCTATTTCCTTAACTTTATTTAGCTGACATCTTATTGTTAGGAGAATATGGATACTTCTTTAGCATCTTTATTGTTGTGCCTATTCAAAAGTGGTTAAGCTTGTCGTCAAGCTATTGTTATCACAAGCATGCCATCAGGGATATTTTATCCTAAGGCTACATTGTAACCTATTTAATCTTCACAATAATCAATGATATGTTTAATGTTTTTCTTTGATTTCAAAAATTATCTAAGTCAAAAAAGAACCCAGAGCTATGATCTTAGAAAATATAGAAATACTTAAAAGACCTCAGGAAGATAGATATGAAATGATGAAATTAGGGAAGATCATTTCAATAGTCGAAGAGGTGGAAAAATTGGAAAGAATGCATACTATCAACCTGAGAGGATGAATGGTGCCTGATAGATCAGGTAAATCTAACAAAGCTATTGTAGCTCAACCAAATCCTAACAGAGATAGACTGTCCACTAAAAAAATAAGTGGTAATAAATAGTCAATTCCTAAAGTTTAAACAAGGAATGAAGTTCAAAAATAACCAAAGTCTGACAAAAATACTGAAATCAAGAAAACTGAATTTGATGCAGGCCAAGAACTTGCCAAATAGAAGATCAATATTACCTTTGGAGAATTGATGACTATACCAAAATATAGAGATCAGGTATGTCAAGCCTTTGGTTTGGTTGAACCATACAATAACCATATATGTAATTTATCAACAACAGAAAAGCCCAAGACCATTCCCAAAAATCCATCAACAATCATACCCTTTTATATATCTCTGAGATATAACTCAAATTTTGGGAAACAATATGTAATTCATAATTGTATGCTAGAAAGTGGAGCATCACATAATGTCATTCCCAAACAAGTGGTATATCAGTTAGATTTAGTATGCACCAAAGACTCTCCCCCAATATATGTCATGGATAGTAGATAAATCCCATGTGCAAGAATTATTACTGGGTTTTTAGTTTATCTAGACCAATATCCAAATAAATACATAGTCATGGATGTAGTTGTGGTTGATGTGGATTCATTTTTTTTACTACTATCTAGACATTGGGCTGATAGTTAGGAGGATCCATCCAATTAGACTAGTCTTATGCCACCATCCCCCTCATAGCTAAAGAGTAGGTTACTCTCAGGAGAGAACCCTTGCATAGATATTATGTTGAGCTTTAAAATTTTGATAATACAACTATAAACTTAGTCTAGTATTTCGAAGAAAAGGAAATAGGGCTATATTCCATATAGCATTCCCCATTCCTAGTTAATGTGCCTAAAGTGATAGATATGGATCCATAGAAAGCTACAGAAATTGATGCTAAATCTACAAGGATATTAACATAAAAAATGTGGACTCTAACATTTGATGGAGCAAAGTCACATATTGGAGCAGGAGCTAGAGTCAATCTCACTGACATTAACAAAAACTATTTGGGAATACCTTATAAGCTACACTTTCCATGTACAAATAATGTTTCAGAATATGAAGCACTATTGTTAGGCTTAAGGAAGTCCAAAAAACTAGGGATTAATTATCTTACTACATATGGTGATGCTAAATTAATAATACAGTAGATTAAAGGTAAATATTAGACTAAACATCCCAGACTAAAGTAGTATAAATAGGTTGTTCAAGAAGAAATTAATAAAAATCTGGATTTCAATATCACATATGTTCATATAGAATAAAACCAGATGGTAAATTTGCTAGACATAAATACATCAGGAGTAGATAATCCAAATATAGAAATGGAATACCAAGAGAAATTCCCTACTATTTTCATCTATCATCCATCATCCTAGAAAACATATTTTATTTATAGGTTTTTCAAGATGACATAGACATTAAAGACTTCATGACATTACATAATCAATATGCAAATATTATATGTGATGAAGATGATGAAGAAAAACTAAAAGGAATAATTGGAGAGCCTATGGAGGTAATACAATTAAAGACTAACAAATTACCCAAAGGACTGATTTCACTAGAAAGTTTATTTGATGATTTTTATAAAGCCCATAAACCAGCCTAGCAAGTATTAGAACTAGAAGAAAACAATAATGGCACTGAACAAGAGCCCACAATGATAAAAGTTGAAAAATCCTTGTCATAAAAAGAAAAAAAAGATTACATAAAATATCTAAAAAGCATAAATATGCCTTTGCTTGGAGCTATGAATACCTCAAAAATTTCAAGATTGAGGTAATGAAGCATATAATTCCATTGAAAGAGGGCACTAAGCCACGTAGACAAAAGTAGAGGAAATTCAATCTAACATTACACCCTATGATGCAAAAAGAAATTCAAAAACTACTAGATGCCAAGATTATTAGAAAAGTTAGATTTTCAACCTGGATAGCAAATTTGGTACCAATTAGAAAGAAAAATGGAGATATCAAACTATGCATAGATTTTAGAAATCTAAATAAAAACTCCTTGAAGGATAACTACCCTTTGCAAAATATGGAAAAACTATTACAGGCTTTTGCAGGATCTGCCAGGATGTCCCTACTAGATGGGTTTTTCAGCTACAACCAGATTCAATTCAACCCTGAGGATAGGTATAAGATATCTTTTACTACTCCTTGGGGAACGTTTGAGTACCTCAGAATACCTTTTGGATTAATGAACACAGGGGCCACATTTTAGAGAGCTATAGATTTTGATTTCAAAGGCCTAATGTTCAAAATGGTGGTAGTTTATCTAGATGACATAACTATTTTCTCCAAGAACCCTGAAGATCATTTTAAGCATCTCTCTCAAGTGTTTTCCAGATGTAAAGAATTCGGTATTTCATTAAATCCCAAAAAGTGTATCTTCGAAGCAAAGTAGGGCAAGTTGTTAGGCCACATTGTCTCTAAATAAGGGATCAACATAGACCCTGAAAGAACTGAAGCTATTGCCAAAATTCCCCCACCTAAGAACTTAAAGGGAGTGAGATATTTTTTTGAAAAAATCAACTTTGTCAGAAGGTTTGTGCCGAATTTTGCTTAGATCGTCAAACCCATAAACAACATGATCAAGAAAGAAGGCATTATTAGATGGACAAAGAAAAAATTTGTAGGCTTTCCAAAAAATCAAATATGCTATTACTCAAGCTCCAGTATTAGCTTATCCTGATTATCACAAGGATTTTAATATCTACTCTTTCTCTTTAGAAGAAACCATTGTTGTTGTGCTATCACAAAAAGATGCAGAAAATATAGAAAGACCAGTGGCATTCATGAGATTAGGGTTGAAAGGTCCACAACTAAAGTACACAATAATAGAAAAATAGGCATTCGCACTCATAAAGGCTTTGGAGCATTTCAAAATAATTTTTGGAGCT
This sequence comes from Wollemia nobilis, assembly GCA_028583015.1. Lineage (NCBI taxonomy): Eukaryota > Viridiplantae > Streptophyta > Pinopsida > Araucariales > Araucariaceae > Wollemia > Wollemia nobilis. The sequence continues at coordinate 6,124,308 of JAQPPZ010003260.1, read as the reverse complement.
AATAAAGTCATAGCCTGTATTCCCTTCCCAGTTGTTAAAGATATGTTTACTCAAAATGATCCCACAAGCAGTTCAACCAAATGGATGGTTAAATTACAACAGTATGCAATTGAGTTCAAATTTTTAAAAACCATAAAGGGACAAGGCCTGACAAAATATATAGCAACCAAAGGAGGAGAGGGCTTTAATAACACAGTTGAGAATGTCAACATACATCAAAACCATGAAAAGAAGGCATCCGAGGAAGACTAGTATAAATACATTATGAAATACTTGCAGATAATGACACTCCCTAATGGCTGCACCCAGAACAAAATGAGAAGTATCAAATTGCAAGCACACAAATATTACATTCAAGAAGATAAACTATATTGGAGACACCCTAATGGTGTATTATTGCTCTGCCTTTTTCATGAAGAGATAACATGAGTAATTGAATAATTTCATGTTGGCTTTTGTGGAGGACATTTCGCATCAAAATCAACTACTAACAGTATCATGAGGGCTGGTTACTATTGGACTTCCATGTTTAAGTATGTACAACAACTAGTAATAAAGTTCTGAAATTATTAGATATTTGATGGCAAGAAAAATCTACCTGCAATACCTTTAAATCCAGTGATAGTAGAAGCTCCTTTCATGCAATGGGGATTGGATCTGATAGGAGAAATTAATCCTAACTCCTCAGGGGGCCATATATGGATAATAACTGCCATAGACTATTTCACTAAGTGGGTGGAGGTTGCCCCATTAAAAAGATCTACCACTAAAGTAATCATCAAGTTCCTAGAAGAAAGTATTCTAACCAGATTAGGGGTGCCTAGGAAGTTAGTGATCGATAATGGCAGCTATTTTATTTCTTATGAAATGGTAGATTTTTGTAGTAAGTACAACATTGAACTGAATCATTCAGCTAACTACTATCCTCAAGGGAATGGCCAAGCATAATCCTCTAATAAAAATCTCATGATCAAAATAAAGAGACCCCTAGGAAAGGATAAAAAGAGTTGGGACATCAAATTAAAGCCCACTCTATGGGTAGATAGAATATCTATCAAAAGAGCTACAGGAAGAACACCATATGAATTGGCATATGGATAATAGGCCCTATTTCCCCCATAAGTTGAAAGGCTAGCATTAGCTTTGTTGCTCCAAGATCACAAAAAGACTAATAGTTTACAGATAATAATGGACCAGATTGTCAAACTAGAAGAATACAAGAGGGAAGCTCTCAAAAAAATGACACAAGAGGTTCAAAGAACTACACAAGTATTAAATAATAAATTTAAAGGCAAACCATTTGTAGAATGAGATATAGTATTGTTCTGGGATCCAAAAAATGACAAACTAGGAGAAAAAAGCAAACTAGAGTTCAAATGGTTAGGTCCTTATCAAATTTTCTAGAAAACATGTCAACATACTTACAGGATGCAAACCCTACATGGTGAAGAAATGCAATTTCTAGTAAATGGACAACACCTAAAGGTGTATTATCCCTGCAATGGGGATTAATGAGTATGAACTATTTTTTTCTGCCTTTATACATATGTAGATACTATAAATAAATCAATTTCATTCTTGTTATAGTCATTTCTGTTCTCATTCCAGTTCGTAGTAGTCTAGTAAGTTTTCAATTTTGATAGCTTCATAGGTATTTTAGTTTTTTTTATGTCCTCAAGTGATTTTTGGTCTGAGTCAACTTGGTCATGAAGTTGAGAATCTTAAGCGTTGTGCTTGAAATTAAGTCCTTAAGGGTAATAATTTCATGAGGTTTGTTGCAAGTTCATAGAAAGAAGGTTCTGGTAAAGATCTATATTGCTTATAACCAGAGATTCTAGAGTTCTCAAGAGAAAATTTTATCCTGACAGATCAAATATTCCTCTCATCCTAGACAGAGCCTGTGTTGGGCTTCAAAAATCCCAACTTAAGTTGCACCCTTAGTTTTTGATGAGGTCTTGATGTTTAGGTGATTTTAGGATGAGAAGTTGAAGACAGAACAAAAATAAAACCTTCATAATATAAAACAATATGGAGGGTACATATAAGGGTTATCATAATTTACTTGTATTCACCATGCGTTCATCTCCTCCACATCACCATTATGTAGGTCACCACATCTTCATATTACTAAGACATTTCATACTCTTAACTTCACCCACCATAAGTTACCACATTTTAATCCATACATTCACTCTATATCCCTTCAGACCACAAATTAAAGAGCTCAACCCTTAATAAGTTCAAAGGTGAAGTTGAGGTTTGCAAGGTTTTCCCAAGATAGATCAAAGCAAAAATTATTCAATTCCACCTTATTCGTAATAAAAAAAAACTTCCTAAGGTCTTCCTTAGCCATCCACTAAGTCCAAAAAGTCTTAAAGTCCTTTGTTTCCCTTCATAAACCCTATTGTTGATCTGATCCTTGACTATTCTAAGACATCACCGATAGAATTAATCCCTTCTAGCCACGTCGCTCTTCAAAGAACCCTATCGTTGATCAAATCAGCGACCAAAGTCAACCACCAGTGATAGTGTCTTAGCCTAATATTCTTCATCGCTCTTACAAGTTGATCATCATCGAAGCTATCATCGATGGATGCACCTCATCAGTGATCAATTTGAGAAAAGAATAAAGTAGAAATTTGATCATTGCTCTTCCAAATCCCTATCACCGATCCAAATTCTACCTAATCATCGATCACTCTTCCTCATCAGTGAAAGTCAGACAAGGATATTTTCAACATCATCCTAGCAAGTTCCCCATCTCGATAGAAGTTGGTCAAATAAATTTGTTTTTAAAGGATCCTGAAGCACTATCGTTGACATAATATGAGATCATAATGTCTATCTATGAATAATAAAAATTCATGCAAGTCATTACCATTCATCAACACCCCCATCACTGATCTAAATTTTATCCCATTAGTGACAATTCTTATTGACAGTGAAAAAGATTAAAGTGGAAAAGAAATTGTCACTAGCCTAAAACATAGTCATCAATTCTATCAGTGAGGCCTCTAAATCATTGGCAAAGCAATCTGGTCATCATAATTTCTAAAGCACCATCATCAATTCAATCAATAATAGCCTCAACCATAAATGATAATGTATCCTTACCTATTCACACCGCTCCTAAATATTGCTCATTGCTCATTCAATCTGTGATAAGCCAAGGCAGAAAGTGGAAAAGAGATGAACGAATATTGTTCTACATGGGTGAATTATTGGCTCACTATTAAAGGACTGACATATAGTATGGATTTCCAAGCATCCCATGAACCAAAAGTGGTAAAATCACAACGTGTCTCGAGAACAATATCTCTATTTGAGACAGACAAAGATTGACCAGATCACTCATGCCAAGTTTTAAGAAAAGTAATGGTTATGAAACAAGTAACTCAAAGGATAGACTCAATGTAGACCTAAGATAAGCAAATATACTTGTATATATAGAGCATGATGTTGTTATTTTTATTTGATAGAGTGAACTATCTCTATGCAACTTTAAAATAAGGAAGTAGACACAATAAAAAGATCAATAGTAATGACGATCCAGAGCATGCAAAAAGCAACAATCATGGAAGACTATGAGCAAGGAACAAATATCCTGTGTAGAAGACATAGAAGGCGTAGTAAGAAGAAGAAAGTACTCAAAAAATAGTATTTTATGTGCTTCAAAATGATAGCAGTGCCTCAATGAAATGTAGTTACAAAGGGATCAACCTGATGGAATGTAGTTATGGAAGTGTGCCTTGATAGTCACTCCTACCAATCTGTGCACTTCCAGATCTCATTTTCCATTCCATATTTATTCCATGTCCCCTTTTTCCTTTCTTTTATGGGTATTCTCTCTTGATCACCATCATAGTCTGCTCCACAACACTCCATATCACCACCACTATCTGTAGTCTTCCACGTTCATTATGCTTGATTATTCCCACAACCGTCTATATTGTCTCTTATATTGTTCCATATTATTGCATTCTTTCTTCCTTGTCTTCACCATCATGTCGGGTCCCCCTCTGTTCCATCCTAAAAATATACCTACATCATTCCTAGTCAAAAAGTGCCTGAATATGAGAAGGCAAATGACTAGGATAACGATAATTCAAAGGAATCCATCCATATTGTTGTTTTTTTATGAACTCAACAATATATTCAAGAGCCTAGCCCACCACTATTAAAGAGCCTCATTCAAATCAAAATCTGAACATATAAGTCCTAATAACAGATAGGGCAATTTTTATTTTTAAATTAATAAGCAACCTAGCAAAAGTTTTGACATTTGGCATCAATTGATTCTACTGCAAAAAAATCAGGAAGCCAAAATGACACCCGACCATGAAAATATTCCAAGTGGTAGCACCTGCACCAAGTATTTGTAACCAATTTTTGGTAGTTTAGTTATAAAAGGAACCAAGGCAGTCAGGCTTTAGCATCAAGCAATCGGTCAACAAAATTTTGTGAGGTATTCTGTGTGCTCAACCTAGGTTATTGTATCTCCCTTGTTCATTTGTTTCTATCATTTTCTTAGGTTATTCCTCCTTTGTGCAAGTTTTTCCAGGAGTTGAGTGGACTGACTAAGATTATTTCCAGAAGTCATTCAAAGAGCTAGAGTCTATATATCTCTATAATTAGTACAATAGATAGAAATCCCCTGCTGCATCATTCGAACATGGTGATTTAACGTATTATGTTCAATAGAAGACATGAGAGTTTGCCAAGGTTTATCATTGTAAACATTTCAAGTTGAATATAATACATAATATCTAGTTCTTGCTTTCTGGTCATTTATTGTGTAATGTGTGTGTATCTTGTCTACATTTTGCATTATTTGAACATGTAGGCAACGTCTCTTCACTAATTTAAGAATCTATGTTGGTTATGATATTTGAATGAATATATATTTATCATTATTTTCTCATATTTTCTTCCATATATCATGTGAATGATTATAATTGCTACGATAGCCCAATGGATAAGGCATCGGTCTGCATTCTTGAAATCAAAGCAATAAATGCTATGTTTGCTTGGTCATCATAAAAATAAATTATAATATGGTAGAGCTTAGCAAGATTTATAGTCATTATTAATTAGGCTCATTGTGGTATGTCCAGACCCAACTTGCATCCTTAAGGAATTAATGTTTCAGGTTAAAGAGGTGAGTTTACTAGAGCTCACATATTGTTGTGATTAGGAAGTGTTGGTAGTGTGACAGTCAATATTTTAAGGGTATCAAAATTTTCCACAATAGTACCTACTCACTACTCTATAGTAACTTTGTGTCTCACACACACTTCTCTATCTCTATATGTCTCTATATCTCTATGTTTATCTCTATAGCTCAAGGTCCATATATAGGAAGATAAGTTCCTTGGGCTTTACTCTACCTATTCCTATGACTCATGTACATGTGGAATACATGCACATTTACATCATTGCACATTATAAAACTTGTACATTTATTACTTCTTCCCTAAGCAACTATTTAACATAAGATAAACTCCTACTTTAATAATATACCCGAGGTGGTACATTGACATGTACCAAATAATGTAATATACTCCAAAACCCCTTTGTATTACATTATTTGGGTATTGAATACTTTAGTCTTCAATATGGATCTTCTTCTTTTGAATATTATTCAACTTGATCTGATCCTTCTTATATTTTAGTTTGTATATGTCCAAGTAGTCCATAGCTTTGTTGACCTCTCATCCTTTTAATTTTGAATCTTCTATTCCTTCGTCTATTCTTATGATATATAGATTATTCATTCTCTACAAACTGTTATTCAAAAAATGCATTAGTATTGTTTTGAAATATAACAATATCATGTGAAATATTCGTTTACTAGTAGAGCATATATGTTTCTATGAATTGATTTAGTAGCTTCTATCTCATTTTTATTTATTATGAGACACATATTGACTCCATTTGAGTATCTGAATATAACCAACCTTTTGATCTCTACTAGCTTGACTACTGAAATAATATTAGATGTTAATCTAGGAACATACATTACATTATGTAATAAAAAGTTTAGAAATGATTTACTAGGTGTTACACACCCATACCCATGTATATGATAGTGTTTTCCATATGTAATTTTCAACCTGAAATTGTTAGTGACTTCAAGGCAATTAAACCATTGTAAATATCATGTTATGTGATGGCTTGCACCTGAATCAATATACCAAATGTTATTTTCTATTTGACCTATGAAATTGTTTGAGTTTGAAGTGATTTTACATATTTGATATGGTATATTGAATGGATTTTGTTCTTGGATATTTTTGTAATGTGCCTTGTCATGATATGTCTCTCTTGCTAATTCATCCATTATCTTGAGAGATTGTAGTGTAAGACCGATCAATAGAATTTGATTAGCTTTTGATAGATCCTTTGTAGTAGTATACCTTATGAATCCGTAGTAAATTGAATTTATGATTAAACTACTAACTTTTAAGTATGCTCTGTAATTTTGATATGTAGTATTCCTTTTGCCTCCCTAATATTTTAATTAAGGTTTTTGTAGAATACTATCTTTCTCAAGTAAATTGAGTATATGATCAAACTTGATAAAACCTCTTCAATTCTTAGGTTTTGTAGGATTCCTTATGTCTTCCAAGTGATTTAATTAATCTAAAATTTTGACAAAGTGCTTGATAGTAAACTTAGCTTTTAGGTTTACTTTGAGTTGAATCTCTTTTGACCCCCTAAAGGTTTGATGTTCAACTCCTAATTTCCTTTCTCCTTATGCACTTTTCAATTTGATGTTCTCTATGGTTGAATTTATTTTATCCTTTTAATGTGACAATAGTTTGATTTTTTGAATTCTAATAAACTATGTTTGATGTAGTATTCCTTATAATTCCCTAATTTGGAATATATATATATATATTAACATGGTGGAATCGATAGCCACCACGAATCTGGGTAGATTGTCCAACTTTTATGGCCACCACAGTATTATGTGATGTCCGCCCTAGAAGCCGCCACACAGATCTTCGTGTAGTCCATCCCTATAACCGCCATGCCACAATCATTTTAAACCTTTTACATCACTGAAAGCACCAGGAAAAGGACAAGCGTTCAATACGACGAGGCCCGAGATTTGAACTAATTTGGAATATTAGAAAATAATAATATTTGCAATATAAAAAAGTTTTGATTTTCCAAGTAGAAACCTTTATATCTCCTAAGGTATTTAATTGCAAATTTTAAAATACTTGTATTTAAACTAAAATGATTTGAAATACTATGTACTTCTATGATATGCTTTCAAATGTATTATGGTTGATTTTGCTAAAAACTCCCAACGTAAATGATGAATGAAATTCAACCTTAAGTTATACACCTTATCACTCCTTAATGAAAGTAATCTTAGTTAAGGTAAAACCTTACCTCTATAATGTTGTAACCTTATAAATAGTGGGTGTCGTATTACTTCGATTATGGATGTGTGATAACAATATTAGCATGTATGCTATCAGGCTTTAATGCTCCTTTGACTCCTTTTCAGCTCCTTTGGATATTCACTCTTAAACATGCATTGATCTTTCTCTTCATCCCACTTAGACATACCTTGACTTCTTTGCATTCAATGCATGGTCAAAAGGTGTTTCCTCCTCTTTGTGTGAACGTTATTACTTTTTATGACTATAAATGCGCTTCCCTTGTCTTTAAATGAGTGCCAAGTGCCATGAGGTATTACCAAGATCCTTCAATCTCCTATTTCAGTGGTGTTGGTCTTTGAAGATCATTAAACCATGCGACGTATGTTGAATACCTTCTTAGATGTAATACTATGATGAAAGGTATTACTCAGATGAGAGTATTTCTCTTGAGTGTTAGACATAATAGGGTGAAGATTCCATTTGTGCCAAGTGGCACAAGATGCCTGTGCTCTACATTGTAAGTGGTGCTAATATTTTGTGCATGTAGACCTCCTTCCAATATTTATTTCTTTGTGTACTTGCCCACAAATGCCTTAGTAATTTGTCTTCTATGTCTTCTTTACAAGTGAACAACCATGGAAGGATCATACCAGCATTAGTGCACTGGATTCCATCAAAATTCTATAGTTAACCATGCTTGGGCCGAAGTAGTATTGGGATGGGTGACCTCCTAGGAAGTCTCGATGTTCCACCCTTGTGTGTGATCATACCAGTATTAGTGCACCGAATCCCATCAAAACTCTATAGTTAAGTATGCTTGGGCCAGAGTAGTAATGGTATGGGTGACCTCCTAGGAAGTCCCAGTGTTGCACCCTCTAGAGTACTACTTCACCATGTTTCTAGCACTATGTAGGAATCTTCTCCACCTTCTATGAATCTCCTTTTCTTACAATAGGTGTTAGAAACTAGAATGGAAGAATCTAAAATTTTTGAGATAATGAACTTCACTAGTTGATTTATCAATCTAGTGGAATTAACGTTGAGTCCTAGTCTTCACAAGTTTTCTGCAACTCTGTGTAAAGACTCTAGCTAACTGCAATCTCAAAAATTCTAGAACTAATATTTCTAAACTCCTCTCAGTCTCTCTTTTCGGTTCTCCCTATTTCCTATCGATCTACCATGTGCTCTGATACCACTATTAGCTTTTGGTGATGTATGTTAATGGAGATGCAACCACAAGATGTAAAATATGTAGGCTATGGTAAGTAAATGATAATGATACTTAAATATGTAAGAATATAAGAGAAGAATTTTGCAATAACTTTGTAAAATACCATTAATTAAAGCTCACAAAAATAGTACAATGCAATATAATGGAGGACTATAAACACTCCAATTTTTTTACAATGAAGATCTATATTGTACCTACTCACTACTCTATATTAACTTTGTGTCTCACACACACTTATCTATCTCTATATCTCTATATATATCTATGTTTCTATATTTGTCTCTATAGCTCAAGGTACATATATATAGGAAGATAAGTTCCTTGGGATTTACTATACCTATTCTTATGACTCATGTACATGTGGACTACATGCACATTTATATCATTGCACATTCTAACACTTGTGCATTTATTATTTCTTCCCCAAGTAACTATTTAATATAAGATAAACTCCTAATCTAATAATGTACCCAAGGTGGTACATTGACATGTACCAAATAATATAATATACTCTAACATCCACAAGATTTATGTAGCGATAGGGAGTCAAAATCTAGAAGGGCAAGCCACTCATTTGCTTATAAAGGGTAATATGTTTGGTAGAATGTTAAAATTTTGATAGATAATGGAGCTATAGATAGCTTTGTTTCTACTAATTTGATCAAGGATATACCGAAAAGGCTAGGAATCTTGGCAAATGGGTGGAAGGTCGAGTATGGTTTAGGATAAACCTACTTTATGAATCAATGCTATCCTATGACCAAAATTACCTTACCTAGTGGTACGACCATTGGATGTATTTATGTAGCATCACTACATGATTTTTATGTTGTATTAGGAATGGCTTGGTTATAAGAACATAAAGTTGTGATAAATTTTGAGGATAAATAGATTGAGTATGTTGAAGATGGTAAGAAAATACAAAGGGTGTATAGCCTGCAAGGGGATTTTCAAACCTAGATCCTCTCAATAATGCAACTTAAGAAATCCATTAAAAGAGGAGGAATAATTTATGTAGTTAAGATAAATGAAATTGAAAAGGAAAAAGAGAAGGTGTTTGAGAAATACCCAGTACTTCAAGAGTTTAGGGATGTTTTTCCAGAGGATTTCCCTAGACTACCTCCAAAATGTGAGTTTGATTTCATAATTGAGCTTAAACCCAAGATAAATCCTATTCATAGGGCTCCTTATAGAATAAATTCCATTGAGATGCAAGAGCTGAAAGTTCAGTTACAAGAGTTATTGAAGGTATTAATTAGACCGAGTGTTATTGGAAATCTAGCCAGCCAAACATTAAAACAAAAATTTAGACTGTTAGATGGTTTTTTTAGGCTTGGAAAGCATATCCTCTTAGAGGAGACACAAAAAAATTTTAGATCTTCAAAATCTGTGCAATTTGAAAAACAAATGGACTCAAACGGACACCCGAGTCAAACGTTATGGCCAAAATACTAAGATATGTAATAAACACTGTCGATGTAGATCCGACGGATGTGATTTCCTAGGGTTAGAGTTTTCTTTGTTTCTTCTTACTTAAGGCAATTTTAGGGTTTTATTTTAGAAAGAAGAATTTTACATTGAAGCAAGTGTGTGAGATCCTCTAGAGCCTGTGGGGAGATTGTAACAGAGTACTGAAACTCTGCCAGAATTATTCCAGATAATAAGAAGATAATATTTGCTCCAATTTTGTTTTATTGTATTATTGTAAATTCTTCATTTTGTATCAGAGCGAGGTGATTGATAAATTGGGTTCGAGTAACTATGTAATTTTTGCTACAAGTTTTATAGAAGCTTCTCGAAGATCTCAGTTCGTGTTGAAGGGAGCTATTATGGCCAACAACACCAATTCAATTACGATCCCATAATTTGATGGTTTTGACTACGAATATTGGAGCATCCGGATGAGGATGATTCTAAAGGTAAAAGGATCTTGGGCCATCATTGAAGCTAGGTTTACCGAACCAAAATATTGGAGTACATTGACTGCATATCAAAAGAAGGATATGCAGGAGAAAGAGAAATAAAATAATTTGGCTTTGGCTTTCATCCAGTCGGCTCTAGACAATATTCTCTTTCCTTAGATTTTTGCTTGCATTTTGGCTTAAGAAGCTTGGAATGTGTTGAAGAAGAATTACCAGGGGAGTGCCCAAGTTAAGGAGGTGAAGTTGTAGACCTTGCAAAGAGATTTTGAAAATCTCAAACATGAGGAGAATGAAACTGTAGGAGATTACTATGTTCAAGTAAAAATAGTAGTAAATAAAATGGCCACACTTGGAGAGATCATAGAGAAAAATATAGTAATTAAAAATGTTTTAAGAACCTTGACAACAAAGTTTGAAAATGCAGCCCTTATAATAGAATAAATGGAAGACCTATCGAAAATGGATATAGATTCATTGATTTGCTATCTCACATCTCATGAAGAGAGAATTTCCAAGAGGAAGAAGGATAAATAAGGAGGTTCTACAGAGGAACAAGATTTTTTGACAAAATAGAATGATGGAGGAAGAGGCCACGATTAGGGTTCCATAGGAAGAGGGAGAAATGGAAGAGGAGGTAGAAGAGGCTCCTATGGTGGTAGAGGTCGAGGAAGATATCAAGATTCAAACAATGACCAAGCTCATGCTGCAAGAGGACGATCTAGTGCAAGAGGAAGAGGTAGAGTTCGAGATATGATAAATGTGCAGTGTTACAATTGTAACAAATATAGCCATTATAAGAGGTATTACAGGCTAAAAAAATCAACACATTATGGAGAAGAGGATTCCTATGAGGATGATACATTGTTCTGTATGATTTAAGAAAAAGTGGAGCAAGAATATTTCCTCTCTACACATAATAGCACAAAGGAGACATGGATCCTGGATAGTGGGTGCACAAACCATATGACCAGCAAGAGGGATGTATTTTCATCTCTTGATTCTTCTTATAAATCTAGTATCAGGATTGGGGATGAGAAGAGCTTGGAGGTGGTTGCGAAAGGAGAAATGGAGGTTCCTACTAGGAGAGGAAAAATAATGAAGGTAAAAGATATTTACTATGCACCCCATTTGAAGCATTCATTAATGAGTATTGGTCAAATGTTGGAAAAGGATTATAAGTTAGTGTTTGAGGATAGAATGTGCAAAATTTATGATCAAAGGAGAAAATTGATTACCACTGTAAAGATGACCAAGAACAGGCTCTTCTCTATTACAATTTTTAGATCAAGGGGAATATCTAGCATTTGTTGGTGTAGAAGGTAATGAGAGGCTATGGCATTTATAGTTTGAGCATTTAAATTATAAGAGTTTGAAGATGCTTTCACCACTTTTCTATGGGTTGCAAAAATTTGAAGACTCCAAGGAGGTTTGTGAAGGTTGTGCACTTGGCAAAAATGCAAGGGGGAAGTTTCTGCATGGTGAAGCATGGAGGGCCCAACATCCATTGCAGTTGGTTCATAGTGACATTTGTGGACCAATGTAGACACATAGTATGGGTAAAGCTTCTTACTTTCTGAATTTTATTGATGATTTCTCCATATATTATTGGGTTTATTTTATTAAGCATAAGGATGAGGCATTCAATTGCTTCAAGAATTTTAAGGCTCTAGTTGAAAATAAAAGTGGTAATTATATCAAATGTTTAAGGAAAAATAGAGGAGGTGACTTCTGTTCTCATGAATTTGATGATTTTTGTAGCGAGTTTAGGATTAAAAGGCAAAAAATAAGTCCTTACACACCTCAACAGAATGGGATGTCTGAAATAAATAACATGAATTTGGTGGATATGGAACGGTGCATGATGCAAGAAAAAGGTATGAGTAAGTTTTATTGGGCTGAAGCAATTAGGACTGCTAATTACATTTTAAATAGAATTCCTACTAAGATTCTTGAGAATATTACCCCTTATGAATTTTGGTACAACAAGAAGCCAAATGTAAATCATTTTAGAGTTTTTGGATGTGTGGCTTTTGTGCATGTTAATGGTGAGAATAGGAAGAAGTTGGATGTAAAGAGTGAAAATGTATTTTTAATAGGTATAGTGAGCAATCTAAGGCTTACATGTTCTTTAATCCTATTTCACATAAAATAATTGTATCTAGAGATGTAATTTTTGATGAAGGGGGAAGTTGGGTATCACAAAAATTGTTTGTTGAGGATGTTTTTTGTGAAGAGAAGGTGGAACCAAGCCATGTTTCAGTTCAGCCTAGCCATGAAAAATTTTCCAGTTCATCTTCTGCAAGTGCACCTTCAAGTCCAAGAGGAGGTTCTTCCAGTAGTTCTCCACCTCCATCACCACCTACCAAAGGAAAAGGTAAAATATTGTTGAAGGATCATCCAAAATATCAAATTCTTGAAAAGAATTTCCATAAGATGGTGATAAGGAGTCATCATACAAAGATGAATGCAGTAATAGATAGGTGAGAGAACCTGAATATTTATGGAGATGATGACAGTGGAGATACCAAAGGTGATGCAGTAAACTATGCACTTGTTTCACAAGTTTCTAAAGTTTCAAAAGTTGTTGTTGATGATTTTGAGCCTTCATGTTTTGAGCATGCTAGTACTAAAAAAGTGTGGATGAAGGCTAAGAAATGCCTTCTATTGAAAATAATTATACTTGGGAGTTGTGTGATTTGCCCAAGGATAGGAAATGTGTAGGATGCAAGTGGGTCTACAAGATCAAGAAGAACAGTTATGGATCCATTGATAGGTGCAAGGCATAGTTGGTAGCAAAGGGTTTCACTCAGAAATATGGTTTGGACTATGAGGAAACATTTGCTCTAGTGGTAAGGCAAGAAATAGTAAGGATGTTGCTATCATTGGCAGCTCATAAAAGTTGTAAGGTGCATCATATGGATGTCAAAAGTGTATTTATCAATGGATATTTAGATGAAGAAGTATATGTGGAATAGCCATAAGGTTTGTTTGTCCAAGGAAAATAAGATCAAGTCTATAGTTTTATGAAGGCTCCATATGGGCTAAAGCAAGCTCCAAGATCTTGGTATGCTAGAATCCATGACTACTTCCTGCAATGTAATAGGATACTCTTGTACTCTATTTTGTTTGCAAACAAAATAGAGTACAAGAGTATTATTGGTAGCCTTATGTTCCTTTGTAACACTAGACTGGATATATGCTTTACTATTTCACAGTGTTTCAGGTATATGGCTAATCCATCACAATTACATTTAAAGGCAGCGAAGAGGATTTTGAGGTATGTTCATGGAACAATTGATTATGGGATCCACTACTCACAAGAAAATAATTTGAAGTTAGTGGGATTCAGTGACAGTGATTGGGGCAGTAATATTGATGACATAAAATGCATAAGTGGACACTGCTTTTCTCTTAGTTCATTTTTGGTGACATGGAGTTCCAATAAATAAGCTATAGTGGCATTGTCTTCTACTGAAGCAGAGTATATTGCACTTAAATCAACAAGTGCATAAGAATTATGGATTTAAAAGGTGCTAGGAGATATTGGAGAGAAGCAAGGGACTCCAACTACTTTATTCTATGATAATCAGAGTGCCATTAAGTTGGCACATAATCCTATCCATCATACCAAGTCTAAGCATTTCGACATCAAGTACCACTTCATTCAGAAAATGGTGGAGAAGGAACAAGTTAAATTGAGGTATTGCTCCACACACAATCAAGTAGCAGATATTTTTACTAAGGGAGTAGTAAAACCTTAGTTTTTATTGCTAAGGGACTTGATAGTCAGTTCCCTTACCAGCAAGGGGGAGAATGTTGGAAATCTGGCCAGCCATACATTAAAACAAAAATTCAGGCTATTAGATGATTTTTTTAGCCTTGGAAAGCATCTCCTATTAGAGGAGACAAAACAAAATCGTAGAGCTTCGAAATCTATACAATATGGAAAAGCAATGGGCTCAAACAGACACCCGAGTCAAAAGTTATGGCCAAAATACTAAGACATGTAATAAACATCGTCGATGTAGATCCGATAGATGTGATTTGCTAGGGTTAGGGTTTGATTTGTTTTTTATTACTTAAAGTAGTTTTAGGGTTTTATTTTAGAAAGAAGAATTTGGCATTGTAGAAAGTGTGTGAGCTCTTCCAGAGCCTGTGAGGAGATTGTAACAGAGTACTGAAACTCTGCCAGAATTATTCTAGATAATAAGAAGATAATATTTGCTCCAATTTTGTTTTATTGTGTTATTGTAAATTCTTCAAGTGTGTCACCTTGGGGTGCACCTATATTTTTTTTTAAGAAAAAGGATGGTTCCTTGCGACTATGCATTGAATGCTCAACAAGACAATCATTAAAAATAGATATCCTCTACCTAGAATTGAGGATATTTTTTATCAGCTAAGGGATGCCACCATTTTATCAAAGATCGATCTAAAATTTAGATATCATAAACTAAGAATCTACAAAGAGGACACCCATAAGACAACATTTATAGGTATAAACACTACGAGTTTACAGTTTTGCATTTTGAACTAACAAATGCTCTAGAAACATTTATGAACTTGATGAATAATTTTTTTAGGAAACATCTGGATCGCTTCATCCTTATATTTTTGGATGATATTTTGGTGTATTCCTATAATAATTCAAAGCATGACAAGCATCTTAGAATCATTCTGGAGTTATTAAGGAAGAACTAATTATATGGAAATCTATCTAAGTGTGACTTCTATGTGTCAAAAGTATAGTACTTAGGACATATAATATCATCTGAAGGGATAGTAGTGGATCCCAAGAATATTGAGGCTATACTAAATTGGCCAGTACCTACAAATGTGACTAAAGTGTGGAGCTTCATGGGTTTTATTGGATATCACAGGTGCTAAGTAAAATATACTCCAAGATAGAAACTACAATAACTAACCTTCATAGGAAGGGAAGGGAGTTCAAGTGGATAGATAAATGTGAGGTAGCTTTTAATATTCTCAAACAAAAACTCACTAAAAATCCCTTACTAAAGATTCCAGATCCTCAGCGTGGTTTTTATATATGCACAAATTTTTTTAAGGTTTGGGTAGAGTGCTATCACAGGATAGAGCAGTTATGGCATATGGTTCAAGAAAACTCAAGAGGCACGAGGTCAACTATGCTACCCATAACCTTGAATTAGTAGAAGTTGTATACACTCTCAAAATATAGCAATATTATCTGGTGGAAAAATACTTTGACTTGAGAATCGATCAACATAGTTTAAAGTATATATTTACTCAATCCTTGCTCAATGTCAGGCAAAGGAGACGGATGGAGTTCCTTTTTGAATATGATTTTGAAATTGAATACATAAAAGGGAAGTAAAATAAGGTTTTCAATGGTTTGAGTAGGAGAAGGCATATTACTACCTTGTTCCACATTCATGTGGAATTGATGGATCAAGTCAAAGAAATGCAATATCGGGATGTATACTATAGCCAAATGTAGGAAAATATGGAAAGAAAACTAGAGGAAAACAAATATTTTGGCATCAAATATGATTTTATATGCTTCAAGGATCAAGTAATAATACTTGAGATAGGTGATCTAAGAAAAAATGATCATGAATGAAGCACATAGGTCTCCTTATTCTGCTCATCCAAGGGGAGAAAATATGAGAGAAAACATGAAAACTTTCTTCTGGCTAGGAATGAAGAGAGACATCACTGAATATGTTAGCTAATATCTTGAATATCAAAAGTTTAAGGCTAAATATAGACATCCTATGGTACCATTGTATCTGCATGAAGTACCCATGTAGAAATGGTAGGTGATTTCTATGGATTTCATTGTTGGTTTACCTAAAACTAGATTCCAACATGATGCAATATTTGTTGTGGTCAACAAATTGACCAAGGTTGTGCATTTTATACCCAAAAATACCAAAGATGATGTTGTGATTATGGCTAACATATTTTCCAAGGAAATATTTAGGCTTCATGGTTTTCCTAAGATGATCATTTCAGAAAAGGACTCTAGGTTCACATCCGAGTTTTGGCAAGCTTCGCATCGTGCCATAGAAACCAGGTTAAATATTACTTTTGCATACCATCCAAAAACTAATGTAAAAACTAAAAGGGTGAACTAGGTGTTAGAATATATACTTTGCATGTATTGTATGGATCAAAAAAATTGATGGGAGGACTATTTAAACCTGGTGAAATTTACCTACAATAATGGTCACCATACGATCTTAGGCATGGCTCCATTCAAAGATTTATATGGTAGAAGGTGTAGGACACCATTATCATGGGATAATCTAGAATACTAGGTTGTACTTAGGCCAAACATGGTTAGTAAAATGGAGAAATAGTTAAGGATGATCAGAGAGAGGCTTAAGGAAGTTGCAGATTGTTAGAAGAGTTATGCCGACCTTAAAATATCACTAAGAGAATTTTTAGTGGGTAACATAATGTTTATGAGGGTGAGACCAAGGAAGAGTGATATTAAATCCACAAAACTAGATCCTTATTTTATAGGATCCTTTGAAATTATAGAAAATATTAGTCTTGTGGCATATAGACTCACCTTACCACCCAGTTTGTTGAATATTCATGACACCTTTCATATATCCTTAGAAAATATATTGCTAATACTGTTCATGTGTGGGATTTATCTAAATTGTAGATGGTGGACCCAGAGGCCATTGAGGTACATCCAGTGAGGATCTTAGAGTTACGGTCCAAATTGATGAGGAAGGGGAACTTAGAGTAGTGTAAGATTCAGTGGGATCATTATTCCAAGAGAAATGCTACTTGGGATAAAGTGGTAGATATGCAGAGATATTTTCCATTCCTATTTCAAAATGATATGTAATTATTGATGTATGTTTGAACTATGATGAAACATAGAGGAATGTGTTAAGCCTAAATGGGGTAGGATGTCATGACCCTCCCTTGGAAGACTTTTCATAGAATAGATTCATGCATGGTTATGTTTATTTTGTGATGAAATGACTGACTATTTCATGTTTAGCTTTTTGTAAAATATATATTATGAAAAATAATATGATAAATTTTATCGATGTGACTAATGATTTCATGTCTAGTATTTGCAAGAATATATATTTTATAGGAGAATGTGATACTGTTAATGGACTTGCAGAATTATAGGAACATGTTCCCCTTGAAGCTGGTAGAAATAATTAACCACTGAGTATGGGATTCAACAAGCATGGGAAATGATAGGATGATATATTCATCAAACAACTTGGGTAACATGGATGAATGCCTAGTCATGTAGTTGCATATCATGATTTGCATGAGGATGACATATCAAGTTTTAAATGAAATTATTTGTTGCTCGATAATCTCTATTTAGATGTGTTGTATTGGATATAATCTTTTGATAGATAAGATTTTATCTAAAAGGTTCATTGCATAGGAGAATAAATGTTTGAATTCATGGCTTCTTATTGTTTTCTATTTTAAAATAATAAAGGAATTTATCTTCTGGTTGACTTCATTCTTTGACATAAGTAAGGAAATATTATGTTTATGCTTGCTTGAAGTTGATGATGAATATGGTTTTCATCAATGTTTCTAATGGGAACTTTTATTTCATTAATATTTTATTATTAAGGGATTTTATGACTTTGAGTGTTTGGATTATTTCCTTACCTTAAAATGGATCCTATCATCAAATTATCAATTAATAAAAAGAAAGTGATGATAGTCCCTGACTTTGATTTAGGAAGAAATTTTTTGAATACATACATATAGACATATGTGTTTGTTTTCTTATATAATGATTTTTTGTGATCGGATGAATGTCTTGGTGCTCCATCATGTTTTGAATGAGGAGGCAATCATGGGTAGTATAAGTACAAGATAATGTTCACCTTCTTTAACATCCTAGGAGCTCGTACGGGAAGATAGTTGCTATCCATCTGTAGTAGAGCCAAAATAAGAAGAGAGGGGATAAAAAAGAAAAGAAATAGGTTTTTGGAATATGCATAGAACCTTGCTGGATTCTAACTACGATTCTCAGGTAGTTCTTGTAAAATTTGTCATAGTGAAATGAGTTCAAGGTGCTTCTTTCAAAATACTCTATTCTTTGATGCTTTATTCCTGCAATATGATTTATTAAGTTGAATTTTTCCTTCTTGAATAACATTGTTGTGATTTTTTGGTGTTTTGGAGCTCTGAGTTGTTAAAATATTAAATGGTATGTGTTTTTAATTCTAAATAGATATTTCTTCAAATAAATATTGGATTTTTTCCATTTTTTTGGAGTTCTCAGAAAAACTATGTTTGCACACCTTTATTTCAGATATGGGATTTAAAAAAAAAAGTTTAGTGAGTTTCACTACCTTGTCAAAAAACGTAAGCAAATGGATAATACACTCATACCATTTTGCTTTTTCTAATTTTAGCACCTAGAGACTTAACTTGTGACTTTTAACAATGTGAAGTTGGTAAAAAAGTGTATGGAGTTGTCCAGGTTATTATTACAAACTGTAACTGTTGTGTGCATTGGTTTAATGTGTGTTTTTGGTTAATGTTGTAGCTAATAATCGAAACCTTAGAAGGTAAAGTGTTGCTTATATGAGGTTAATACAACATATATGTTTTTTTAGCCATAGGGAAACTAGGAGCATACTATGAAGCCAAGTTCAAAGTTTCCTTTGAAGGAAAGATTAGAAAATGATATCTAAAATTTCCATGTTACAACATAGAAGAGTTTAGCCTTTTTAGGGAGAGAATTGGGGTAACCTTTGAGTAAACCAAGGAAATATGTAACTACTTATAGTAAATAGACAAAGGCCAAAGTATGATGTTTTGTTTAAAATTAATATAAGTTTTTACCTAGAAATGTTGGAGTTTGTTATCATTAGGAAGCTGAGCTAGGTTTGTGAAGGCATGCGTGATCACAACAATGGAGGAAAGGGATATTTTGCAACCTTATGATAGATAATGTTTTAGTTTGTGAAAATAATTCCTTAAGAAGACGTTGGTGTGAATATTTTGTTGTTTTAGGATGAATTGGAACATGTGTTCTTAAATTTAAGATTTGATTATGTGATTGTGGTTTTCCTAGTTGGAAGCCAAGATGATAAATGGATGCTACTAAAATAGGAAATGGAGCACAGACCCCATTTTTCACAAATGATATGGAATTCTTTAGCTTTGTATATTCTATTCAAAAAATGTGTATGCTTAGAGTTGTAGATTAAATAAGAGAGCATTAAATGTATACATCTTGGTTGATATTGTTTACTGTATACAATGGAAGAATAATAACGTATTTAGAATGCATATTCATGCTTGGAAAAATTATTTTTATCCCTTAGCACATCCCATGCTTGGATGGTTAAGAAGAATTTGCAGATGGTGAGTTTACCGAAGCATGAGTACAAGTATGGATGGAAGAGTTCTTGGATATTAATCTAAAAAGTTCAAAGGATAGATGGACTTTGTAAGAAATGTAAACACCTTGGGAATAGGTGCTTGGAAATATATATATATATATATATATATATATATATATATATATATATATATATATATATTTGTAATAAACTTTTTTGGTTGGTAATCGCTTAGTAAGAGAGAATACTTCCAAAGAAATATATGTGTAAATAATTATTGGTGATTTCCTACATCATGACAGACAGAGTTGTGTAACATGATGTGTTATAGTTAAGTTATTTTTATTTGGGAAATTGAAGTTGCATTATCGTTGGTATTTACTTACAGCTCAACATTCAAATGAATTGTTAAATGTGTAGTCTAAGTGAAAATAAGCTAGTTGTTAAATAAAAAATATCTTTTTTAATATAGGTATTGGATTAATTGATTTATGAAGGAAATATACACTTGAATGCTTCCCTAAGGAAGCATTGTGATAGAACAAGTTCGAATTACATCTCAAAGACCACGATGACTTAAAATATGTGAACCTTAGAATTTAATTAGTGATGATTAACTATAAGGTATTAAGATAATACTTCTATACTTCCATGGTTTATAATTAACTGGGAGATAAAGTTGAACTCATATTTTATAATCAAAGATCCTATAATGTTAATTCTAAAATAACATTTGGAATTATAGGACTCCAAAAAACCTAACATTATATATTTCTTAATGAGGAAACTTTGGAGGAATTCACAAAGGCATAACATGCTTGTTTTAATCCGTTAATGAAGGATATATTAGTGATACTTGAAAAGGACTAATTTTTTATGTACCCTTAGCTTAGGGTAGAGTGTGTGGGATCATCAATGGATAGGTTAACTTAATCAAAATTGAGATAGTTGGCTTGTTTTTTCCATGCTTATTACACCTACATATATTTATGTAGGGTGTATAGATGGGTGCAATCCCTTTTGTCAGATAGAAGGGGGAAGCTAGCTTATTAGGGAATGAGATGGATAACTTAACTTAACACAACATCTAGTAAACTGACACAAACAGACTTGTGCAAGTTATAGAGATGGGTGCATTCATGATAGGTTAAGTATTCATATGATCCATTGAGAAATGACTCGAGAAACTTAGCAAGAACTCACCAAGATTTCTTATGCGGGGGGAACTAAACAAAACTCTTTAAAAGATAAGAGAATGTTAGAGTATGTAAAAAAATAGGATAGAATTATTTGGGGTGTGAGTATATAAAAAAATAGGATAGAAAAAAGCCTAAAAGTAAACAACCAGGTCAATTAAGGTAAGATTGGAAGCCATTTGAAGATCCTTATAGGTTACAAGAAAAAGGAAGCCATAGAAGCTCCTTAAAATTTCAAATAAGGAAGCAATTTGAAGCTATTTAAGGTTAAAATAAAAGGAAACCATATAAGCTCCTTTTAAAAAATATAAAGAATCCATTTGAAAGGCATTGAAAATAAGATTGAAGAAAATATAACCCACAAAGGCTCACAATATGCTAATTGAAGTTTTAAATTCTTTGGAAAAGAGAATTGAGAAGCATTCACTAGAAAGAAAATTTTTGATATTTAAGCAATCAAGAAAGACCTTCAAAAATAGCAAACCAAAAATATATTGGTTCAAAGAAAAGGGAAACATGTAAAAGTAGCAAAAAAGTTGTAGAAGAAAAATAATATTTTAAATCTCGAAGGGGGTGTGAAAAAATTCATAAAAAGGTGTATTGATATGTTAAGAGAGAGTTCAAAAATTGTGCATTCTTCAATATTGAAATCATTCCAAAGGTAAATGTGGATAAGTCTATAAATAGTTTGTGAAGACAAGGTGTTTATGCACTAAACTTAGCAAAGTGATAACAAACTAAAGTGACCAAGAAAAAATAGAATTCTCTAACTAAAACAAATAGATGTACATTGCAATAAATGAGTGGTGCATGAAAATAAAGGATTATAAAACATCCAAAGAGTAAAGGGAACCCATGAACATCTATTTGAATGAGAAATCATGAGCAGAATATGAATGCTATAGAAATGAACACCTTATGTAATAGATACTGATAATAAGACATGCAAAAACAAAAAGAAAATGCCATCGAAGAAGTGCCAAAGAAGAAAGTTCAAGTCAAATTAAAATCTTGCACCAGTAAAGGAAGTGAAATGATCACCAAATATATAGATGAAGATGAGAAATAGAATGCACAAACAATACCTTAGTCCAAGAGATAATTGCTAAAGAGATAAGAGAAAAATATCTTGTAGGATATTTGTAGAGGAAGAGAAGAGGATATCCATCAAACATTGTCAAAATTGGTAGTTCTAGTTCAAAGAAGCATCTCGAGAATAGGTTTGAGAAACTATGTCATTGACAATAGATCCAAGAAATTTATTCGACTTAAAGGGATTAATGTTGTGTCATCCAAGAAACTTAATATTGTACCTAGAATTCGAGGAACATTCCATTATATGTAGGCACATTAAACCTTTTAATTTGAATAAATAAAACTCTTAACCACCAATAGAAGTAGCAATGTTATGAGCAAAATAAATTGAATATATAAAAAAGGGCCAAACATTCAATTTTATTGCATAAGAAATCATCTATGAATAAAAGGTTCAAGGGATTCCATAAAGATAAGAGACACAAACATTAGAAAATTATGATAAATATTAAAGTGCAACTTTATTGTTTCAAAAAGGATAAAAGAATTGGTCAAGGCATTTTTTTTAAAGGAAGGTGAACATATTAAAACCAAAAGGTTTTTGGTACAATTATCATCAAAATAAAAGGAACAAAAGAACAAGGAAAATATCAAAAGGTACAAGGTATTGAAATATATTTTGATTAAAGGTTTAATTACAAAGGAATTATTCTTTTAAAGATTTGAAAGGAGAAAAGAAAATATTTTAGAAGTAAATATTCCAAGGAATATTCCATAGAGGAGGAAACATTCCCTCTATTCGGTGAGACACTATTTTCTCGTAATATTTCATTATTTGAAATCCGAGTATAGTCATATATACTCATTAGAAATATTTTTTGAATCGGATTCAGAAAAGGAAGAAAATTCAAATTTTATAAAAGTTTACTATGGCTAGTGGAGCACAAAAGTTTTTGCTACAACATTTTCAACTATTGATGGTAAACAACTATGATGCCTAGAAGACCAAACTCATGACATAATTTGAGTTTGAGAAAGTAGTAGTTGAAAGCATTATCTAACCTACTATAGAAAGAAAAGATCTTGAAAATTTTGGTAAGGAAGACCAAAATTCAAGACTCGTCATCATGTTTGGATATCATATGAGGTCCAAGCATACATCAGAGATATGACCATGATAAAATATGCATGGGATAAGTTGAAGATAATATTTGAAACCAAGAATCAAAATTAGATTTTATTCATCCAATGTCTAAAGATGAAGAGTGGAGAAAATTTGGAAGGATTCATAAGAAGAATTGTAAAATTGTGAGCATAATTACAAGCACTAGAAACTCAAATATTTTATGAAATGCTATTTCCTATTATTTTGAGATCATTAACATCCAAGTAAAATGTTTTTGTGACTACACTAACTGTTACTGACTAAATATCAAGATTTGAGAAGTTTGTGTATCTAATTCAGAAAGTAGAAACCTCACATACTATAAAAGAAGAAGAATTGTTACCAGCTAAATTCAAAGAGGAAAAATGTCATTCAAAAGAGGCATTAGACCTCCAAAACACTTACAACAAAGAAATATTTTTTAAATATTTTAGAATCAAAGGAAGGATTCTCAAAGAAGTATTTTCAACACAAAATATGTGTGATAATTGTAGAATAAATTGAAACACAGTGAAATATTGTTGGAACATTACATTAAAAAATGGATTAGCTTCATGAGAGATGAGCCAAAAAAAGAGAGGTTATCTTAAGATCAATAAAATAAAAATTGAAAAAGGCACATCAAAGTAATGTGTCTAAAGAGAATCAAATTAAAGAAGAAAAGAATCAAGATATTGAAGAAGAACATGTGTTTGTCACTCAAGCACACTTGAGACAACACAACAATGTTTGGTATAATCCCAAACATATGATAGGTCAAGAAACTTGGAAACATCCAAATCATCATACAAGAAGAGTTCCACCAGTTGATAATTTCAATCCAAAGAACCAACAAGAGGCAACACCACTTGAATACAAAGGGAACCATTAAAAGCATAAATCATAGAATGCCTATAAGACCAAGAGGTTCAATACATCATGGAATGAAGATGGTAAATACAACTCAATTCATTTTCTACTTATTTTATAAAATATGGAGAAAAATATCTATATGATAAATGCCCTATTATGAAGAAATCTTTAAAATACATGGAATAGCTTACAAACTAGATCTTGTTGAAAGAATATTATGTATCTTTGCAATTCAAAAAATATATCCGTACATCATCATCAAATCCCAAGATCTCATAATAATTTTATCAAGAAGTGTACCAATGCTACAAGCAATCAAGATACTAAATGATATGATGCATAGTGATATCATCAAGATTAACAACACCATTTGTGATAAAATAAAATTTGTTAGATAGCAATAATAGCTATTGGGGTCTAATAACTCAAACTTAAAGAGCATAGAATAATTGATAGGTTGCTATATTTTAGTTCAAGGAAAAATTATAGTAGCTATGGGATCATTCAAAGGATTAAAACAAGTATATATAATTGCTAGGGATTACATTCAAAATATAAATCCCATTTATTATCGTAGAGCTTATGATAATAGAAGAACTTGGAAAGAATATAGAACTTGATTACAATACAACATAGATAAAGTGAAATCAGCAAAGGAAGCCATATACAACTTTCATTCCACCATATGCAATACAAAAATCAACAAATAATCAATTCAACAAGCAACATTGGATACATGGTAACACATGCTTCAATTGAAGATATTTGAAGAAACAAAACTAAAACATTGAATTATACAAGCATTGAGTATTTAAAAAAAAATAATTTGAAAAACTTTTATTAAAAAAAAGATCATTTAGAAGTTGAGATGAGACTTCTCCCAGCCTTAGTCAAAGAGAGCACATGTTTACAATAGTAAAAGAAGATTTGCATTGGATCCAAATATCCTAAACTATATTTATACAATGGTTGTTCACTTGTTTACAACTTTAAAAGAAGATCTACATTGGAGCACAAAAATCCTAAACCATATTTCTACAATTGTTGTCCAAATTAGCTAAACACTGGATTTTTTCACCAACTTGTCTAATCCTCTTGTCCTCAATAGCCATGTTACTATGCCATTGAACCCCTACCTCCTTTTTAGTACCCATCTTAGCCAGTAATTCTACCACTTTATTTAGATCTCTACTCACATAAAATGGAATTACATCATCTAATTTCCTCCACAATTCCTTAATTTGAGTGACAATAATACTCAATCTCCATGTCTTCAAAGCAAAGTTCCTCATGCAATCTAGAGCTCCTAACATTATTTGATAATATAATTCTAGTATTATCCTCTTGTAACCTTGTTTTACTACCCAAATAGAAGCATATTTTATAGCTAAGGCTTTTGCTTCATTGTTCGTGGCCCTTCCCAGGCCTTGTAGTTCCCAATAGAGCATTGTCCCAACATAATTCTTGCAAACAACTCCAATTCCAGCTCTACCTGGATTACCTTTTGCAACTCCATCAATATTAATTTTAATCCAACCTTTTGGGGGTGGTTTCCAACTAGATCTATCCTACCCCTCTTGCACTTCAACTTCCTTCTCCATTTTCCCTATAACATCCCGATTTTCCTCTTTAGCATACACTACCACAGTTTCTATGAATTTGCTCCAAATGACTTGCCAAAATCCATATAAAGATGAAAAGGTTTCTCTAAAACTTTTGCCATTTCTCTCCAACCAAACTTACCACCAAATGAAGTTTAATCCAAGATCCCAACCGATACAAAGAGCTTTAGATTTAGATCTACCCCTCATCCATATTTCCTAAATACTAATATAATTCAAATCCCCATGAAATTGAATTCTATAAGATAAAAATCATATTTCCCAGATCTAATGTGTGAATGGGAACTCAAACATCAAGTGGTTATATGTTTCCTTAATCTTGTAGCATAAAACACATTGATATGAACCAATGATTCCCCTACATCTGAGATTATCAAAAGTAATAATTTCATTATGCATGAACTACCAGGAAAAAAGTTTACTTTTGACCAACCCTTGGACTACCAAATATTTCTCCAATCCTCAACCTGATATGCATGAGGAGGAGGCTATGTAAGGATCTTATCATATCCATCCTTCACTAGCATAGACACCAAGGCTCCCATAGCCCTAAGCTAATTCATCCTCCTCATATCTACCTATGAGAAATATTTCTGCCAAGATTTTAGTCATGATGGGTGAAAATTTCGAAGGGATTGAAATTGGCCACTCATCCAACTTCTTAAACTACTTAAAATTATAATCCTCCAACTGACTAGTATTGAAATAAATTTAAATTTGGACCCAAATCCTAGTTTCCATGGTTGTTTTTATTGGTTGCAGTTTTGGGAATTCAATAATGATAGGTGGGTATTGATCCCATGAATATATCCAAAATTGTGCCTTATCCCCTCTCCCCACTGTCCAAAATAATTCATATTTCACTACCTCAGATCCTAACTTTAGAGCCCGCCACACTAAGGATCCATTACCATCCAAAGGGAAATAATCCACATCATTTGGGTTTACCTGTCCCAAATATTTACTAGTTAAGACTTGTTGAGTGGTATTTTCACCCGATTGTGAAAACACACTCTTCGATAGGATTTGGGTTCTAAATCCTCTACTTGCAAAGAAATTAAACAAGTAATTTCTCCAAGGTTCCTGTTATGTGAGCATTTTGCATCTGTGTATAAAAGATATTTAATTAAAATGCTTAGAACACCTTAGTGGTTGCAAGTAACTAAAAACAAGGGGCACTGTGGTTTATTTTACTATGAAATTTAATGACTGTTCATTGAACCCTGATAAAGTAAATGTGATTTGGTCTCTATTTGACCATGTTGTAACTTCAAAATAAAATTTAATGAAATGCCATAACATGAATGGAATTATTTTTGGGTTTTGATGTTTTTTAATTTTTTTATTTTATTTTAAATCTTGAAAAATTAAAGTTGGAGCTTCTGGAAATAAAGTGCAGCAAAAAAAGAAAGTAAAATGCAATAGAAAAATAAATTAAATTTGCATTTAGGCTGATGCTATCCAGTCCTGGCAAAGCCGAAGATGTGAGGTTTCCATGCATGCAACCTAACCTATGGGACCTGCAAACACGCAAAATCCTGATAAGTTAAGTGCTGATTCAAAGGGTTTTGAAATAAAATTCAAATTTTGAACATTCGCCTAATGCAACCCACAAAGTGGCATTTAACATTATCTATAAATTCAAAATTTGAAAATGAAAGAATAAACATTAAATATGTAGCATGCACAGAAGATCTTATTTCTTGCCAACAAGATGCAAATTTTTGAACACTCTGCATTAAAATAAATCATGTTACAATAGCAGACTTTCTGGTTTTCTCAAAACCAGCAAAAGGAAGGAAAACAGCCTCAAAGCAGGCCCAGAATGACCCTCTGGCCTCTAGCACTGCAACTCTGCCCCAACGGTTTCCCCCTCTGTTCAATCTGTGCTTTCAATTTTATACTGTCTGGCATGGCTCTTCGGTTCACCTGCGTCACTTCGTTTCATCTCCCAGAATGCGTCTTTTCAAATTCTTGCCTTTTCGATGCTTTTACTTCATGCTCGATGTCAAAACGTTTGAAATATTTCATTGCATGTAACGCTTCTGCAACTCTGACACCTGTATGCCACGTGTCTCATGCTTTCTGCGCCTTCTATAACAATCCCATGGAAATCGCAACGTTTTCATGCATGTAGCTTGTTCCTCTGTTAACACAGCGAAAATGAAACAGGTCGCGATATCGTGATGTTTCTCGGCCAACAGCCTCCTTGCCTTCTTGCTCAGCGAAAATGCGACATGTCACAAAATCATGACATGTCATGAAATCGCAACGCTTTCCTGTTCCGTACACTCTCAGTCTCAACCTGTCGCGAAATCACTACGCCTTTCGTTTCTTTCCTCTTGGCAGCTTTCTGTCACGAAATCGTGACACTTTTCTGTTCCATACCCTTTGCCCATTTTTCATCGTGAAATCGTGACAATTTTCACTTTCGGACTGCCTTGCTGCAATCTATCACGATTTCGTGATGCTTCTCCATTATATGCCCTTGCGCTCATTTCTATCATGATTTCACGACGTTTTTGTGCTTTGGACCCTTTCGCTTGATTTTGTCGTGATTTCACGACATTTCTTACACTTCATGCCTTTTACCTGCAACCTGTCACGATTTCGTGATGTTTTTCACTCAGTGCTGCTTTGATTGGTTTGACCCGTGATTTTGCGACATGTCACGATTTCGATACGCCTTTCTGCTTCTCCTTTCTCTCTCCTCTTTCGGTCGCGACAGAGCTACATGTCGCGATTTCGTGACACTTTTTCATTTTGCCTTTCTCTCTCCTCTTTCTCTTGCGATGGAGCTACATGTCATGATTTCATGACACTTTTTTATTTTGCCTTTCTCTCTCCTATTTCTATCGCGATGGAGCAACATGTTGCAATTTCATGACACTTTTCTATTTTTTGACAGTGATGGCACTACAGGTCGCAATTTCGCGACATGTCACGATTTCATGACACTTTCTATACTTGTGCATTTTTTCCCCTTTTTCTTGAATTTTAGCATCTGGGTCACTGAGATTCCTTTTGAAAGCATGCAAAAAATATGGGTCCCCAATTTTGGGGTGTGTTGTGGATTAGCCACAACAAATGGTGACTCTGCTATCAAATGCTCTTGAGCATTTTAGTGAGAACCCAACCTGAAACAAATACAAACTCGAAAACATGCATTAGCACATAAGCAATATAACAAATTCCCAAAGATCAGAAGTACATGAATCATCAAAATCATCAAGTATTAGCTCAGTGTGTGCAATGAATTTCTTTCCCTATCGTTTGAAATTGATCCACACTCCATTGTCAGTTTTACATGAATGCATATATGAGATTGTGAATGATTTGTGTAACCTAATGAATATGCTAGGAGATCTTGCTTTTATAAAATACATAGTCTTTCTTCTAGTATCATGTACAAACATTCAAGATTGTCAAACCCTCTTAGGATCGACTAATTAATTGCCTTATTATATCCCAAATTTGGTTATGAGCCCCTACTATCTTGAACCTATGTGCAAGTGAATGTGAAATCAGAACTTTGGGGAATCAGACTCCCAACCAACCGAGATGAGAGTTTAAACCTATCCTTACTATTCTGATTTAGAATTCATTACCTCACTTTGAGCAAAATAATTTAACCAATTATGGAAGAAATGGTCATGCTAGTCTAACCCTTTGGACAATCAGTGGTCTTGTTTTTTTAGACAAGACATGTTGCCATGCATGGGCATACTTAACCCCACAATCCAAAACTTATCTTCATTTCTTTGGACCTTGGGGATGACTACCCATCCTTTGCAAAGGACAAGTAGTACGATCCTTCCAATCCAATATAAATATGAGATGGGAAGAATTTATTTTTTACTTCTTGGACCTTAGGGATGACTACCCATCCTTGCTAGGGACATGTAGTACGATCCTTCCAATCCAAAATTTAGATGTAAATGGAAAATATTAATTTTATTGCTTAGACCTTGGGGATGACTACCCATCCTTTGCAGAAGACAAGTAGTACGATCCTTCCAATCCAAGATTTATTATGAAATGATACATAGGAGCTTTGGGGAATCAGATTCTCAACCTAAGTGAGATGAGAATTTATGCCCTATCCTTACTACTCCATGTAGGTCAAATCAAAGCTTTGGGGAATTGGATCCTCAACCTAAGTGAGATGAGAATTTAGCCCTATCCTTACTACTCTGATTTTAGGATTTAAGCTTTATGGAAGTGGTCAAAACCACTGTCTTAAGGATCATGCTGCATAAATAGGATAGACATGAAATACTTCTTTCACCCAACCCTTTCTTCTAAGCAAGGTTTTGATCATTTTGCTCAAGATCCTTTTTAATGTGTAAAATGTTCTTGGTTCTAGATATCTCAAGACTCAGTTTCCAACCTTAGGATTCTATTCTTATTTATGTGATAGCATAACCCTAAGAGGATTTGACACACTTTAATGATTTGCATTTGAAATGCACTTGCAACTACGATGGCATGTATGTGCAAAGTGAGATGTAATATGAATGCATTGTCTTTTGAATTGCAGATGAAATATTGCTATATAAAACTGACTACTTCATGCATCACAAGTTTCAAACGATATTATTAAATTATTTGTGTTACTTGTGGAGCTTTTACAAGACAATTCCAATGTTTCATATTCTCCCGATATAGAACATAAGTTAGCATCTCAAGGCAACTTTTTCATCATCATCATTTTTTTTTTTTATAGACAAACAAAATATGTCAAATAAACACACAACTTTAAATCCAAATCCAAATAGCAATCCCAAAATGAAACTTGAAAACACAAACCCAAAACCAGAAACCAAAATCTATATACAAATGTACACTATAATACAAAATGATGCAAATCTTGGATTATCACTTTCCTGGATCCCACACATGATTAGAACATTTCAACAAAAATATGACATGATATGTATGCCAAATGTTGTGGGAATCCAACACAAACAAGACTAAGCCAAACAATGCAACAAATTTCCACTTGCCATGCTCACCATACCAATTTGATTTAGTTCCAATAATACTCCCATAGGTGAGCATCAAATTACTAAAATGATTAGACAATAAATGATTTTCAATTTTATCTTGTCTATTCTTTAAAATGTAAACTTCATGATTCCCTCCTTGATTTAGAATTAGGCTATCTTTTTCAAATATGCAATTTTGTAAGTAAGAGCCTATTTCTACAAATTTCAAAACCAAATCATTTTCCAAATTTGTAGGCCAATCAAATTTGTGTAACAATTTACAAGCATCTAGGATATTTACTAAATTAGGATCATTAAAAGTTTTTATCCTAGATTCAATTAATAATTGTTGATGAATTATGTTTAACAATTCAAGTGCATCAACTTCTTTTCCATTCATTGAAACAATGTTATTAAAGGTGTGATTAAAAATTATACCTTGTTTTTCATTTACCTTTAATGACATTTCACCATAAACATTATTTAAATTCAAAATATGGTCATCCTTTTCAGTCCTCAAACATTCGTGGTCAAAGTGTATGCCAAGTAATCTGTTTTGATGATCACTTATTTGAGTTGCTTCCAATTGATCCATCTCTTTGTCATTTGGTTCTAATTCTTTGTTCACTATCCATGGTATCTCTTCATTTGAATCCTCCAAATCATCATGCAAACTTGTATCCGCACCTTCAATGAATTTATATCCAACATGATCAAATTTTGTCACCCTTTCAAATCCTGTGAATATGAGATCTTCATATGATGTAGAAGGTTCAACATCCTGCATATCAAGTAAAATATGAGTTTTATCTATAGGGATGTGAGAAAAGAATGCATCATCATATCTCCCCCAACCATTGTAAAAATTGTCATCCAAATCCATAGAATGAAAATCCATGATGTTTGTGACATGATCTCTTGATTCATTCATAAATTTTTTTTCTTCTTTGTCCTTGGTAATAGAATCATTATAATCTTCCAAAATTTGATGAGATTTGAAACTCTCTTCCAAAACATTCTCAAATCGTACAGGAGTTGTAATATCTTCCTTTGAGTAGGCAATTATGTTGTCCTATATATCAATAGGCACATGAGTTTCATTAGTAGTTTTGGAATGAGTAAAATCTTCCCACTTCTTCCAAGCATCATAATAATCATCTTTCAAAATCAAGTGGTGACGTTCAACTATTTCTTCAACATCTTCCAATTCATCAATGTGCTTCTCATCAAATTCATCTTCACCTTCCTTAGATGGTTCAATTATTTCCAAAAGGGGGTTATTTCTTGAATTCAAATTTATAAGGCTATCATTGTCCAAATTAGTAACCCATGATTCATTATCATAATTTGGAGGGTGAAGAATTTCTTGATCTTTAATTTTACACATCTCATCAATAGTATCTTCCAAGAACAAGTGGTGAAATTCTATCATATCTTCAAATTTATTTATTGATTTTCTTTCCATTTCACTTTCAACCACTTCATTCAATTCAATGGTGGGTTCCATCCGTTCACATATATCAAACATTGTTGAATTTAGAACCCCTTCCTCCGGATAATCGTGTATCTCTACATGATCCTCACTAGTGGATGTTGTCTTAGCAATTTGCACCTCCTCTTGGACTACATCTAAGGTGGTCATAAAATTTGGGTATTCAAATTCATCCCCTTGATCACTCACCTTAGGTATCATTGGAGTGGAGGGTGCTATGTTTGATGGTTGGTGTAGGTTGGCATCAAAAGAACAATCTCTCATGTGAACATGTTGTGCCTTTTCTTCTTCAAGACCTTGTCGTTCTATCTCTTCTAAGACCTCATGGATTTTCTCTAGAGACAAGCCACTCAGCTTTTCCTCAATGAGTGAAGCAAGTGTGGGGTGTATGGCTCCTAGGTATACTTCCATGGCTTCCTCTTCTAATGTGTTAAAATTTTCCCACATTTAGGAGTGCAACTCACGAAATCTTTCATTGAAATGACTCAAGGATTCATTAGGCTCCTTACACATGGAGGTAAAATGATTTTTCAAGATTTTTAAGTCAACCTGATTACCAAAATGATAAAGATAGGCTGCTTCTAATTGTATCCAAGAAGTCCTAACCTCCATGGGTAGTTTTCTGTACCAAAAGAATGGTTTATCTTCCAAAATGTATGCAAATAACTTACAAGCCACCTCCTCATAGAAAATCTGGAATTTACATAATGTATCCTTGTAGACATGCAGTTTTTGCAAGTATCCTAGTGGCACCTCTTGATTAAAACATCGTAAAAAATCCAATAACATTGTAGGAATTTGATAGGGTACCATAGGTATAGATAAACCCTCATAATGATCCTCTATCATTGATACCATTCTCTCTCTTAGAGACACTATTTCAGCTCTCAGGGATACCATTTGCTCCTCAAGTGTTGCCATTAATGAACTTAAAATGTAATTTTAGAACCAAATCTGTTGAATATTCAACCTGCAATATATAAAAAAAAAATCAAGTTAGCATCAACCAAGAGATGTAATTATTAAAATCAAATGTCAAGTAATTGCATGAGACCAAAATTTTCTAAATTAAATCAAATCACATATTTCTGAATGAACAATCAGAAAAGTGTTATAATAATATACAGCATACCTGAATTAAAATAGAACAAGTAAATAAATTCAGGCCGTCCTTTTTACAATCGGTGAGTGTTAGAGGACAAGCATAAAAAATTTAAATTTAAATAACACTAAAATAAACCCGTTCGGCCCTCCTAGCACCAATCCGTTGAGTGGTGTTAGAGGCCGAAGATGCTAATCAAATGGACTTGAAGTATTTAGCAATGTAAAGCTCTCAAACAATTAAAAAAATGTAGCATCTAAAATCATGATAAAATAAACTTTTTTAGCCCTCCTTCTAGCGCCAATATGTTGAGTGGTATTTTCACCCGATTGTGAAAACACACTCTTCGATAGGATTTGGGTTCTAAATCCCCTGCTTGCAAAGAAATTAAACAAGTAATTTCTCCAAGGTTCCTGTTATGTGAGCATTTTGCATCTGTGTATAAAATATATTTAATTAAAATGCTTAGAACACCTTAGTGGTTGCAAGTAACTGAAAACAAGGGGCACTGTGGTTTATTTTACTATGAAATTTAATGACTGTTCATTGAACCCTGATAAAGTAAATGTGATTTGGTCTCTATTTGACCATGTTGTAACTTCAAAATAAAATTTAATGAAATGCCATAACATGAATGGAATTATTTTTGGGTTTTGATGTTTTTTAATTTTTTATTTTATTTTAAAGCTTGAAAAATTAAAGTTGGAGCTTCTGGAAATAAAGTGTAGCAAAAAAAGAAAGTAAAATGCAACAGAAAAAAAAAATTAAATTTGCATTTAGTCTGATGCTATCCAGTCCTGGAAAAATTGAAGATGTGAGGTTTCCATGCATGCAACCTAACCTATTGGACCTGCAAACACGTACAATCCTGATAAGTTAAGAGCTTATTCAAAGGGTTTTGAAATAAAATTCAAATTTCGAACATTCGCCTAATGCAACCCACAAAGTGGCATTTAACATTATCTATAAATCTGAAATTTGAAAATGAAAGAATAAACATTAAATCTGTAGCATGCACAGAAGATCTCCTTCTTTCTTGCCAACAAGATGCAAATTTCTGAACACTCTGCATTAAAATAAATCATGTTACAATAGCAGACTTTCTGGTTGTCTCAAAACCAGCAAAAGGGAATGAAAACACCACTCAACAAGACTTTAATGAATAAAGAAGTTGGTTGGGAAATCCACCTCAAATTTAGCTTTCCAACCAAAGCTTTATTATTTAACTTTGATCTCCTTAGTCCCAAACCTCTTTTAACTTGGGTTGGGTAACTTTATCTGTATCGCCCAAATTTTTTGCACCCTTACCTTCAAGCTAAAGGATCCGTGCTCGAAAAGGGGGTGAAAAAAGGATGGAACAATACCTCGGACGAAGAGGCCATTTGAAGGTCGTGCCTCTCAGGTGAGGGGTATAAAGGTGAATTTTCGACGGATGGTGGGGTTCACCAAAAAAATTTGAGTGGCAGTTTCCACGCATAGGTTTAGAATGGGTTTGATTTGTTCATTTTTTTATATTCAATCATTCAGATTCCTAGGTTGGCAAAAATGAAGCTAAGCTATTCTATATGAAGATTTTGATTTATATGAAGACAGAAGACATAAATGAATCCTAATATGATTGAATACAGAGAATGTATAAAATGGAGAAGAGTACACCTAATTTCTGATGTTTGATGAAGATTCTGAAGCTTGTAGGAGTCCAGATCATCCTGAATATGAAAAGATCGTCTGTAATTGTACAAAATCATCCCAAATCACAATCGATCGTCAGAGATCACCTAGGATCGTCAGCGACCTAACGAATTCATTAGACGAATTCATCAAAAACCTGCAATCAAGAACGTAGACACCAAAAACCAAAAATACTATTGCAAGAATGATGCAAAGTGATAGAAATGAGAGTGTAGATGTTTAAATAACAAATCCAGATATCAAATTAAATGAGATGCAATGTTTTGGTAACTTATTTTGAATTTTATCATGCAATTATGCTAAATGAGGTGAACTCCAAGATGCAAAATAGAAGTAAATTAATCTAATGCACCAATAAATAAATAAATGAGGTAGAAAATTCAAACTCAGGACTCTGATTACCCCTAAGCTGAATTGCAGTCAAGATTGTCTGCAATCGTACGAGATCGTCATCGATCTTGACACGATCGTACGAAATTATGGTTGAATTGCCTGCGATGATCCAAGCTATCTTCGACTGAAACACAGTGAAATCCTACAACAAAAACTTGAAAACACAAATATAAAATCCTGCAGGGAGTCAGGGAGAGCAGGCAAGGAGAGAGTCAGGGGAGGCAGGGGAAGAAGGCAGTTAGGGAATCAAGGGGATAAACTAGAAAAATCCCAGTTTGTATAGGATTAGGGGGAGGTTAGGAGGTTGGGGATCATCCCAATCTGGGAGATCCTCAATGTGGGAATCTCCAACCATGCAGACACGCTTCTGCCCAAGTTGGAGAGGTCGTTGGAACATAAGCTAATTATAAAAATTTAGTTTTGGGATGAAATCATCTGGACGTTCTGTTCCAGACAAATTCATCCGATTTGGGACGATATCATCAGATCGACGATGATATCGTCCAACGGTCAAAACAACTTCTAAAAATGGCACAAAAAATGAGGTGAGTGGTTAACGGGCGGTTTTGGGGTTAAAATTCAAATTTTTACTTTTTACTGATGGTTTAATTGCACCAATTTTAGGGTGCTACATTTTGCCCCCTCTTTAGCAAATTTTTTGAAAAAAATGCGTTAAAGACAAGTTCTTTATGCTTTACGAGAAAGCAAAAATTTATTCCATTTTTTAGACGACGATTCTAGATCAAATTGTATGACTGTTTTCTATGGTGCCCCCTCCGAGTTTTTACCCAAATCGAATGTTTGAGGTAAAAGCACGAAAAAGCAAAAATTGAAAAATGTCATTTGAAAATAAAAATAAGAAAAATAGGGTAAAACCCTAATTCATTTTTATTGTTCACTTTTGCTGTTTCAGAGCTCTACAGGCGAAATGGTGAAGACGACACATAGATCGACAAAGATCCGACGCGGGTTGTGGGTAAGGATCTAAACCTAGTGTACTATGTTTTTAACTTGATTTACTTGATTTTTTTATTTGAATTTTAATTGTTTTTGGGCGTTGCGGCCATTTTTAGGCCGTTGACGACATCAAGATGAAATCATCCCTATATCGCCAATTTTGTCTAAGGACGAAATCGAAGAAATAGGGGCGATCCCGTCCAATAAGGGGCGATCCCCAAATTGAAGAACGAAGATGATTTCATCCTATTAAGGATGATTTTGTCTAAATTTGGTACGATATCATCCAATAATGGGTGATATAAACTTTTATGGGATGATTTTAATTTTAATTGATTTTTTTAATGATTATGTACTAATGATTTTTTTTGTTTTATTGTTTATTTTTTAGAGGGGATTACTAAAGAGTCGGGAGTGGAAATACGAAGGTCTCAGAGACGACTTAGCCATGCTCGATCAGGCCGAGCGAGATAGACTAGTAGAGGTAGGACTATGGAATGTGGCAAAGATGCTACAACTTCCTACAGACATGGGGCTACTGACAACCCTAGCAGAGATATGGTATCCAGAGTCATCCTGCTTCTGGATACTGATAGGGGAGATGACTCCCACTCTAGAGGATGTATGGAGGATCTTGAGGATCCCCATACATGGTCGATTCATGACCCCTTCGGCAAATCAAGGCCATGCTATGATGAGATTATGCAGTGACCCAAGCTTCGCCCTGGAGAAGGGTGGAGTGAACATCGAGGCTTTGAGGCGGATGCCTAGGGTGTCTCGGTTGACTCGGGTTTTGGCAAGGGTGGTGGGTGGCCTTCTTCTATGCCACCAGAGCGGATGCAGATTACCATGGCTACTATTATATGTGGTCTGTGACATGAGAGACCATAGATACAGGTTTGCTTGGGGCAACTTTGTATTGTGTCAATTGTATAGGATCCTTTATGGGGTCGTATACAAGGGGGGTAGATGTCTGGTGCTGACATCACTTCTATAGGTTTGGTTTTGGGAGCACATTGCAGTGCGAAGGTTGGTAGGGCTTCCATTGATAGGAGTTGACTGGGAGAGACCTCAGGTTTTATACTGGTGGCTCTAGAGAGGGTCACAGCGGTGGATAGATCTATCGATGTCCCAAAGGTTTCTGGATGACCTCACACCAGATCGGATCACCTGGAGACCATGGAGAGAGCATCCAGGGTGGGTAGAGGATGGACAAGAGTTGGCTCACATCAGGCGAGTCATATGGTTGAGGACAAAGCAAGGAGAGGTAGAGCTTCAATGCTATGATCAAGTTTTGAGGCAGTTCAGTCTACAACAGGGGATCCCTAGTCTTAGGGATTATGAGTACTCCTAAAATGTGTGAGATAGTACCACACTAAGCGAAGCTTCAAACATGCAGAGGTTCTAGAGTTAGAATGTTGATGATGCCCCCATTTAGCT
Source organism: Wollemia nobilis (assembly GCA_028583015.1). Taxonomy (NCBI): domain Eukaryota; kingdom Viridiplantae; phylum Streptophyta; class Pinopsida; order Araucariales; family Araucariaceae; genus Wollemia; species Wollemia nobilis. Next base: position 6,086,483 of record JAQPPZ010003260.1, on the reverse strand, counting down.
AGTGGATGGGGATGACGCGGGGGTAGCAGATGAATATGATGCCTAGTATGCAGGCATCCGCCCTCCTTAGATTACGAGGGCACAGGGTTCGATGCACACTATAGTGCAATGGATGGAGAGGTAGTGCCAAGCTACCATCGATGCAGTGAGGGGTCACAGAGGGAGGGATCAGCGATGACCTCCTGAGGAGAGATGCTAGAGAGCACCACGGGCTCTAGAGAGATAGCAACAACCAGAGAGGAGGGAGGAGAGGAGAGAGGAGAGGAGAGATAGACTCCCTCATCAGTAGAGGGATAGGCCACCATCACCCGATAGGGGCAAGGGTGTCGAGGTAGGGGAGAGCAACGAGATGGTAGCTCTCTGGGTAGAGAATGCCCACCTATGAGCTCAAGTGCAAACTCTACAAGATGAGGCTACACGACTCAGGGCGAAGGGCGAAGGGGTTAGCATTCTAGAACTGGTGCATGTGGTTGCTCAAACCATGTTCTATAAGGGAATGTACTACCAACTGGTTCCATAGGGCCAGAGGATATAACTGCCAGTCGGCATTGCAGAGCCGATCAAGATGGGGTTATCGAGGACATCATCATGATCGATGTCGAGGACCCACGACACAGGACGAGCTTTGATGGGACCACCTCCTCCACCTTAGGGTGGGAGAGGAGATGAGGCTGAGAGCTCGAGGTCTTCTCGAGGCTAGATGCATATTGTACATAGACTATTTTTGAGATGATTGAGTATGCCAAGGTATAGATTATGGCATACCAATCCGTTTTGATATGATGTATATACTTCTTGATATATATATGATGTTATTTTTGTGATATGACTTGTGCATATGTTTTATGATGCTTTAATATTTTAATTGTTGATTGACTATTCATGTAATTATGTCATTGAAAATATTATAATTTTATGTCATGCTATAAAATTAAATGGAATAATCTGATTTAAACAAACTGGTTGGTGTGGTGTGTTTTGAAAAGTAAAGTGTCTTCTAACAATAATTTAAAAGGACATTGTTGCTGTTACATGACCATTTCGTAGAGTCGCCTCTCGCTAGGTCATCAAGCTAATACCAGTATGAGATAAATATTGTTAAAAGTAAAAGGGTGCTTAAGAGACTTTCTTAAGACTTTGTGTTGTGATGATGAAAAATAGTGATGATTTGTTTTCAGATTTCCATGAAAATCTTATGCATGAAATATTAAAAATATGATTTTTGCTAGGCATAAAATTCCTAAGTATGATAGAAATTTGAACAATTCCCTAGGAATTATACCATCGTCACAAAAAAATGAATGTTGACATAATGAAATGAAATAGAAAAGTTTTCATTCTTTTTAAAGCACAATTGTGTAACATAATGATTTAAGCCATATGCTTTTATGGATTAAATAAATGGGAAATAAAATTAGAATGATGGTTTGCGCTAGGCATAGAATTTTAGGTATAGACTTATACCATCATCACGAAATCCAAAGAAGAAACTGATATAATAGTTTTATTGCATAGTTGTTTTTTGATTTTGAGATAAATAGAAAATATACAAATGAGGACTTGCACTAGGCATAAAATTCTAATTTAGGTTTAGGAACTATACCATCGTTGCGAAAGTTGAAAATATATAAATGTGACTTTATTGCTAGATTTTGAACATGTTTTGCAAGAAAATTTTGGATTTTTGAAAAAAATGTATTTAATTGATTTTACGCTAAGCAGATATTCTCAGGTAAGAAATTCAAATTAGTCTAGAATATTTGAATAAATATTTTAAATTATTTCAAAGACAAAATTTAGATTTATAAGGAACCTCGTGTGCATACGTGAGTTCATTGCCGATATTGATCTATCATAATGATACAAAATATCTCAAACACAAATGTGTGTGCAATTGTAATGTTCATTTACCAATTTTGAGCAAGATAATTTGATACAAGTAATTTGAATTAACCAAATGAGTATTCGTTGACCATGATTTATATGCATGTAACCGTACCAGACTACTATGTAAGTCGGGTCATCAAGAGCTAGCTGATCCATAAGCGAACATAGGTCTGTACAAAAGAAGGTCGCTAATGTGACAGACATGTCACCACGCAAAAAGGAATTACCCAAGGCCAAGCAGGTTGGGCACAAACCACCTGTTATGGGGCTTACCTCACGATTTTCGAATAATTGAGAATTCTAGGGATTCAAGCTCATTCACCCTTCTTTTCTTTCAAAGGGTAGGGGGGAGGATTTATTATTTTTTGCTTTTTATTTTCTTTTCTTTTTCTATTTTTTTTTTTTTGTATTTTGCTTGACACTGAGATAATGCTGAAATATTGCTGAGATGGTACAAAATGATAATCCTTCTGAATAATTTTCTCTTTTTCTCATGATTTTTCTTGATTTTCTTTTTATTTTTCTTTTTCTTCCTAGACTAGGGATACTTGCTCAGATTGGCTGCAGAGCAAGGGATTTTTATTCTGGGTAGGGGTGAGCTTGTCCTTTTGTCAATTCTCAAAGACTCTAGACCATGTGCATGATAGGATAGCAGGGGAAACTTTTCGCTCAAGAGACCACTTCTACTATGTAGCATCGTTTTGAATTTGCAATGAAATCATTTTAATGTGAAAAGGTGTACTTGGTTCAAGTAAATAAAAATATCAGTTCTCTATGCTCAAAACTTTATTTAATTCAACTATGGACTTCGATATAAGAGAGATTAATAATCATACAAAATAATATCAAGATATTTATTCATGTGAGTGTGAAAGTGAGGGATTCCATATAAATGCTAATTTATCCAAAATAACTAAAAATATAAATGCAATACTTCAAGAATTGACAGGTGCAAAATAGAAGATGTTTTTGAGGATTTTGATTTTTTTATTATTTAATTTTAATTTATGAATTGAGAGAATACATAATATTACTGTTTTTGAAATTTTTATATGAATTACTAATATGAGACAATATGTATAATATATACAGTGACGAAATTACCAGATTTATGCATAATAGCGCTTAAGATGCATAATGTTCATAGGTTATTTAAGATCTTTACCATCTAAGGTAGCTAATCTATATGCTCCTAATCCAAATTTAGCAGTGATAATATATGGCCCAAGCCAGTTAGGCTCGAATTTGCATTTAAGGTATTTAGTTGCATTAGTATTTTTTTATTTTCTTTTAAGACGAGGTCGTCGATCTCAAAGGATCAATTATGAACTTTCTTGAGATATGCTCATTTGAGCTTGTTTTGGTAGGCATGAAGATGCTCCAAAGCATTAATGCACTTCTCATCTAGGAGTTCCAGCTGACTAAATCTTCCAGCATGATATTCATCTCCTACTTAAGTATATTCAGTAGTAGAGCCAAAGAAGGAACTTCTAGTTCAAAGGGAAAAACAACTTCAGCACCATAAACCAAAACAAAAGGTGAAGTGCCCATGGGAGTACGAATGCTAGTTCGATAAGCCCACAAAGTAGGATATAATTGAATGTGCCAATCACAACCAGATTTATTGACCAGTCTCTTGAGGATTTTAATTAATGTTTTATTAGATGCTTCTGCTTGGCCATTACCTTGAGGATAATAGGGAGTGGACCAACGATGTTGAATTTTATATTTTTGACATAGTTTCTTTACATATTTGTTTTTAAAACAAGTTCCATTATCCGAGATGAGATTTGTAGGAATTTTGAACCTACAAATAATTTTATTAAGAATAAACTTGGAAACTTGTGTTCCAGTGCAAGAAGCTAAGGGCATAGCTTTGACCCACTTCGTAAAATACTCAATGGTGGTTATGATGAATTTGTGTCCATCATATGACACTGGATTGATTTTTCCAATGATGTCTAAGTTATGAGGATATTTCTCTCCATAATGCTTCAACTTCTGCTCATGATTCTTGCCTGAGAGTTCATTGTGAAGTACCACTTTATGATAGATCCCAGAACCCTGAAGTCTTGAATAGTTGGATTCTTGAATGAGTTCTTGGTTTTCTTACACTCAACTTTTAGATGAGGATATGGTTCCATATGCTAAACTCAAACTTTCTAGTTTAGCTAAAGTACTTGTTGAAAGAAAAAGAGGTCATGATGAACTCACTTCATGGGATGAGCTTGTCGACTGTCTTAAGACCAATTTTTATCCTTCCAATTATTCTAAGGAATTGGTCATTAAATGGTTTCAATTTCGACAAAGTACTAATATGACTGTGCAGGAATATATCTTTCAATTCAATAGGTATAGGATACTTTTGAATGTTGAGGAAGATATTAAAGCTTTGAGTCTCAAATTTCAAAGTGGTTTGTTGGAACATTTGTACAGGGAAATTATGTTTGTTTCTATGGACACATTGGATTCAGTTTTCAACCAGGTGAAACTTGCGGAGGATAATTTTAAGGCACATTCACAGGCATTCCGCACACCTGCTACTCAAGTGGTTGCGAACTCATCAAAAATGAATAGTTCTTTCTCACCAAAAAATAACTTTGCTCAAAGAAGAATTCTTCTTCTCCATATCCTTCTTCTCCTTCCCCTTTCGCTTCTACTTCTTCTTCTTCTTCTTCCAAACCTTCTTCTTCAAAAAAAAAGTTTTGTAACTATTGTAAGAAGAAAGGTCATGAAAAAGCTGATTGTTTTAAGCTTAAGAAGAAAATTTTAGTCATCACTACTCAAGAACAGGATGCTTCCAAAGGTCCCCTTGAGTCAGTAGGAGAAAGTAGAGTATACACAGAATTAGGAGGTAAGATCAATGAGGTTACCTTGGTAAATGTATGTTCATCAGGGGGCACTTGTGATGCTTTGTTCATCACTCGAGCTCATTTGCTCAACAGATTGTATAGTGGATAATGGTTCACAGAAAAATCTAATTGTGAGGTCCATTGTCGAGTGTTTGAAGTTACCTATGGAGCCTCATCCTCAACCTTATTCTTTGGGTTGGAAGGATAGTGAAAGGGGCTCAGAAATCACTCACACTTGCACATTAAAATTTGCACTTGGCCCACATTTCATAGATCAAGTCACTTGTGATGTAACTCCTATGGATTATTGTGGGATTTTGCTTGGACAACCTTTTCAGTATGATAGGAGAGATTTTTATGATGCTTTCAAAATAACCTACACACTTCAAAAAAATGGTTAGGTCTTTCTCATTAAAAGCACCAACACTCCTAACATCATTCTAAGTTCCAAGCAAACAAAGAGAGTAATTAAAAAAGGTGGTGACATTGCTCTAATTTTCATTCGCTCTCAAAACACTCCTACATCCACATCCATTCCAAAGCAACACTCTTCAATGGATAAAATATTGCAAAGTTACTCACACATATTTTAGGAGCCAAAGTCTCTTCCTCCAATTCGCATAATTAATCACAGCATTGAAATCATTCGTGGTTCTTCACTACCTTATGCTCCCATGTATAGACAATCTATTTTGCAAAATGAAGAAATAAAAAGGCAAATAGAATATTTGTTGTCTAAGGGTTTCATTAAGGAAAGTACTTCTACTTGTGCCTCACCTATTTTGTTGGTTCTTAAAAAAGATGGCACTTGGAGATTGTGCATTGATTTTTGTGGCTTGAACATAATTTCTATAAAGAATAGATATCCACTACCACGCATTGATGATTTATTAGATCAGATCCAAGGAGCTAAGTTCATTTCAAAAATAGATCTTAAAAGTGGATATCATCAAGTGCGTATCCAAGCTGAGGATACATGGAAGACAACTTTTAAGACGAAGATGGGCTTCTTTGAATGGTTGGTCATGCCCTTCGGTGTTACTAATGCTCCTGCAACCTTCATGAGGATGATGAATGATGTATTTCGTGATGTACTTGACAAATTTGTAATAATATATCTTGATGATATATTGATATTCTCAAAAACTTGGGAGGAACACCTTAGGCATATCCATCATACACTTGATCTTCTTGCGAAGAATCAATTATATGCCAACTCTTCCAAGTGTTCTTTTGGCAATACTTTAGTTTCTTACCTTGGTTATGTGATTAGTGAAAGTGGAATTTAGGTAGATCCCACAAAAGTTGATGTTTTACTTAAGTGGTCCCCTCCTTCAACTCTCATCGAGTTAAGGAGTTTCCTAGGACTTGCAAATTTTTATCGCAAGTTCATTCCTCAATATTCCACCCTTGCAGCTCCATTGCATTATCTCACTAAGTCTAAAGTTCCATTTCATTGGGAGAAAATCCAAGAGATTGCATTTGAGAAACTCAAAAAGAAACTTTGTACAACACCTGTGTTAACTTTACCTGACCTCTCTCAACATTTTGAGATTGAAACGAATGCCTCTAAAGTTGCCTTAGGAGTTGTGCTCAAACAGAATGGTCATCCAGTTGCTTATCATTCAGAAACTTTTTCTACTGCTAAGTTGAACTATTCTACATATGACAAGGAGTTGTATGCATTAGTTCAAGCTATCAAGTATTGGAGACATTATATTTTGGGAAAATATACAGTAGTACACACTGATCATATGCCTCTCAAGTTTTTACAATCTCAAAGTAAAATTGAAGAATCAAGACATATGAAGTGGGCCTCTTACCTCCAACAATTTCACTTGGTGATCAAGTACAAAAAGGGGAAGAGTAATATTGTTGCTGATTATTTGAGTAGGCCTCCTACCGCTCTTGCCTTAACATTTATGTCCACTTCACACTTGGGATTTCAGACTTGGCCTAATCAGTATTCACAAGATCCTGATTTTGGAAAAATATTTGAGCAAGTGAGTAAGCCTTCTTCCAATTTGTGTCCTTTCCAATATTTCTACATCAAAGAAGGACTTCTTTACAAATTGGATAAGGTTTGTGTTCCTTGTGAGCATATAGTGTCACTTCTTAAGGAATCTCATTTTACACTTTATGGTGGTCACTTTGGGAAGCACAAAACACTCCATCACTTGCAAAGATTTTTCTACTGGCCTAAAATGTAGAGGGATGTGTTGAGATTTCTCAAACAGTGTGCAGTTTGTTGTCACTCAAAACTAGCTAATAGGAAGTTTGGCTTAGGCATGCCTTTGCCCATTCCTTCTTGTCCTTGGGAAAGAATTTCCATGGATTTGGTTAGTGGTTTTCCCATGACAGTGCGACAACATGATTGTGTGTTTGTGGTGGTTGATAGATTCGGTAAAATGGCTAAGTTTATTCCATGCTGCAAGACAAGTTCTGTAGCAGACTTAGCCCAATTGTTCTTTGAAAACATTTGGTGTTCCTTTGGTCTACCTACCAGCATTATATCATATCATGATTCATGATTTGTAGGTCACTTTTGGCGTTCTTTGTGGAAAATTTTGGGAGTTTCCCTTAACTTTTTCATCGCTTATCATCCGTAGTCAGATGGGTATATTGAAGTGGTAAACCATACCCTTGTGCAAAGTTTACGAATCTATCATCACACTTCACTAGCAAAGTGGGACTTTAGTCTCACTCATATTGAACATGCCTACAATAGGGCCCTGCATTCTTATACAGATCATTCACCTTTTGAGGTTTGTATGGGATTTCAGCCCTTAGCACCTTATGAGTTACCTTTTTATTTGCCTTCTCCTGTCACTTCACATCTTCAAAAGGAGCAATACAAGGCCCACTCATTTATTCAGCACTTGCACAATCTACAATCAAAGGTGATTGAGAGTTTGCAAAAGACATAGCAGCAATAAAAAAATGCCATGGATTGACATCGAATTCCTCATCCATTTTAGGTTGGTGACAAAGTTTGGTTGCATCTTGACAAGCGGCATTTTATTGATAAGACTCATAGTAAAATAAAATTGATTCACTATGGGCCTTATACTATTCTTCAATAGGTGTCTGAGAATGCTTTTCGTCTTGATATTCTTGCACACTTGGGAATTCATGATGTCATCAATGTAGATCTTTTGAATTTGTACTTTGAATCTACATTGGAGACAACACCAGCTATCAGTCATCTTGTGGACGTGGTTCTTGATTCTCAGTTACCATTGGATTCCGATCATATCTATGACACAAAGACTCGACAGACTCGCTAGGGGTCTACCACCTCATATCTTTTGGCTTGGCGAGGACAGCTGCCACATCAGGCTCGTTGGATTTATTTTCATCAGATGTTCCATGACTTTCCTACTCTTCTGAAAGCATTGGAGGCCAATGCTTATATTGTGGGAAGGCATGATGAGGATTGATATTTGATCACTCATATGACCCCTATAGTAGTTCCTAGCTAGGTTTGCATAGTTTATTTCTTGAAAATTAATATTGTAAGTGAGTCTCCTTCTCACATGCACTTGTGGTCACTAGTTATCTTCTAGTTGTCATTTAGAGTGTTAGTTAGTAAGTGTGAACTCAAAGTAGGAAGTGTGTACTTCAAGATAGCTAAAATGGATCTTATAGTTAGCATTATTTCTTTTCTCTTAACTTAGAATTACGTGCATTCTCCTTTGCACTTTTGTAGCTTATGGTTAAGCATATTGGATCAAATCCATGATTTTATGGGTTTGGTTATGTATTTTGGGTCATTAGAGCCTATATAATGAGTTTGTAAATAATATGAAGTTAGTTGGATTTTCAATCATTTTCACTAAGCCCCATTTTGAAAAGGGCCAAGGAGATGAAATAGCCTGCAGTTCTTGTGTAGGTGCATGGACAAGGTCAGCATGTTTTTGGAACTTGTCACAATGGCACATGTAATCATGTGCATCATTCTCCATGGTAGGCCAAAAATATCCTATCCTAAGGAGATTCTTAGCAATGGCACTACCACTAAAGTTTCCCCCACAAGATCCATCATGGGCTTCACTCAAAGCTGATCTAGACTCTTCTAGATTCAAACATCTTAATAGGATACCTTCAAAATATCTCCTATATAACATATTGCCAATTATTACAAAGCGACTTGCTCGTCTACATAATAACCAATGTTGGTTTCTATTAAAACCTTAAGGGAAGGTCCCATTTTGAAGAAAATTGAGGATGTTAGTGTACCAAAGTTTAGGAATAGTTTCATTGATTAGAAACATGTCCAAAGGTTCCAAGCATGATTTAGTTGAAGCGGGTTCCTGGAGTCAACGAATAATGATGGTAGCATATTCGTCATCTAACTCCAAGGGTAAAATATATGCAGCTGCGTCCACAGTGTCAGTCGCAAGATTACTAGTTCTAGGAATAGCTTCCAAGGTAACTTGATCAAATAAAGATATTAATTGTAATAAATATGCTTTATATGGGCATAATTTATCATCTCTGGTCTAATAAACATCATTAATTTGATTTATAACAAGTTGAGAATCACCGAAAACTAATAGATTTTTAATTTTTAGTGCCAAGGAAGCTCGTAATCCAAGGATTAAAGCCTCATATTTAGCAATGTTATTAGTACAAGCAAACATTAATTTAAAGGATAGAGGTATGAGATGTTTCTGTGGAGATATTAAAATAATACCTGCACTAACCCCACTCATGCATCAGGCTCCATCAAAGTATAGGGACCATTGCTCTGAATGATCTGCCTCTAGGTTAAGGCATTCGTCAGGAAACTCAATGACGAGGGGATGGGTGGATTCTAAGGGTGCAATAGCTAATTGATCTGCTATGATTTGACCCTTAAAAGACTTCTATCCTATAAATGTGAGTTCAAACTCACTTAGAGCAAGAACCCACTTTGTTGTGCAACCAGAAAAATAAGGTCGACTCATGAGATACCACAAGGGATTGGATTTAGCAATAACGTATGTTTTCTAACTAAGCATATAATGGCATAGTTTCTGTGTAGAAAATATGACTGCTAGACATAACTTCTCTAATGTTGTGTAGCGGGTTTCATAACTAATTAATGTTCTTCTAATGTAATAATTAGCACCCTCTCTTTTCTCATCATCAAGTTGATCTAACATAGCTCCTAAAGCAAAATTTGAAGCAAAAATATACAAGATAAATGGGCGATTAGGTTTAGGTGGCGAAAGTACAGGTGGGTTAAGAAGATATTGTTTTAGGAGTTTAAATGCTTCCTTATATTCGTCGTCCCAATGGAAAGAGACATCCTTCTTAAGAAGCTTAAGAAAGGATCCAGTTTTATCTGCCAGCTTATCGATGAAGCGACGGATAGCTTGAAGCTTACCTTGTAGACTCCATAATTCTGATATATTTGTAGGTGCAAGCATATTAGTGATAGCCGTAATATTGAGAGGGTCAATTTTGATGCCACGTAAAGAAACTATAACCCCCAATAATTTACCTGACTTAACTTTGAATATACATTTGGCTAGATTCAATCGGATAAGATATTCCCTTAACCGATCAAATACTTTTCTCAAGTCATCTAAATGGTCATCTTCTTCAGTAGAATGAGCTATAATGTCTACATAATCATGTATTATATCATGCATCATATCATGAAAGGTATAAGTCATGGCTCGTTGATAGGTTGCACCTACATTCTTCAAACCGAATGGCATCACTTTCCAACAGAAAGTCCCCCAAGGGGTAATAAAGGTTGTTTTAGCCTGATCTTCAGGAGCTATCCTGATCTTATTATAATAATAAAATCCATCCATTAAGGATATCATTCCACTCCCAACAGTAAAATCAATGATCTGGTCCATATTGGGAAGGGGAAAATCATCTTTAGGGCATACAACATTAATATCTCTAAAGTATGTACAAACCCTAATCTTAGTAGCTTCTTTCTTAGTTACTGGAACTACATTTGAGATCCATTCAACATAATCAATGGCTTGTATAAAAATAACATTCAGGAGTTTTTCTAACTCCCCTTTGACTATTAAGGCCACTTTAGGATGCATTTTTCTAAGCTTACGCCAACAGGTTTAGCATCCGGATGCACTACTAGGTGATGCATAACTACAAAAGGGTCTAAACCTGGCATATCTTCATATGTCCAAGAAAAAACATATTCATATTCTTTAAGAAATGCAATGTATTTATCCTATTTTTCTTGACTCAATTATGATCCAATGTTGATTATGTGAGGGTTATTGTTGGTTCCAATGTTAATTTTTATGACATTTTCTACTTCCATGTGTAGATCTTTCTCAAAATTAGGTGGGGCGGGTGAAACACCCAATTCTTGTAATTATTCCAAGGTTAGCTTGGATAATTCATCTTGAGGATTCATGGCCTCAAGCTATGCTATACTAGGTATAGAGCCATCAAAATAAAATCCATTATGTAATAATTCCTCAACGAAGACATCGTGAAAGATATCTCCCTCCAACTCATCGTCGAATTTAGCGATCATCTCAGGATAAGCTATAGATAGCATATTACATGTGAATGTCTTATTCATTAAATGCAAAGTATCACGTTCATCTAAATAATCTTGGTAACATATAAGATGGTCATCATCCTCAAATGGGAATGGCTGACCCTTACTAGAAAATAGGCCCACACCACATTGGGTGGGCCATGCTTCTACCTCAAAAGGTTCTTTCATACCATTCTGGAAAGGTCCCAAGCCTTTCCATTTATATCCCAATTTAAGCATTATAGGTTTGGATTTAATATACTCATTAGTAAAATAACATCGAGCATATCCATCATAATGAGTTCTAAGGTTTCTAGGTATTCTACCCCAGTCATATCCCTTATAAATAAAGGCATAGCTCTCGAATTGGTAAATACTTCCCATAGGCTATGGGAGGCCCAAGGTATGAGGAGATGGTGGCAAATTATTTAAAATAAGGAATATTGCATAGAAGCATTCGTTTATTTTGATATAAGAATTTTAGATATATCGGGTAAGAGTTCGTCAGTAAGAGCATAAGAGGTAGAAGGAACATTCCCTACGTCTTTTGATGCGTAAAATATGAATTTTGTGGATGTAGACAGTGTAGAGGTTTTGATAGATGGGTCTATTAAAGGTATGGAAGTTATAGGAGTAGAACAAAAGACATTGGTTGTGGGATTAGGATATTTCTTGGGTCCTAATGCGGTTTGTTCAGAAGATGGTTGAGCTATATGTGGAGGTGTAATTTATGGAGAATAAGTAGATAATTTTGCGGGTGTGAGTTTCACATGTTTAGATGGATAATGAGAATTAGGATGTGTGGATGACAGAGCAGGGCAAAATTGAACTCCAATAGGTTCTGCCAAAGCACACATATCAAAGGGTCTTGGATCACCATGAATGGTAACCAAATGATTCTTAAATTTGAACTTAACACATTTATGTAAAGTTGAGGGAACAACTCGCATCACGTTGATCCAAGGATGACCCAAGAGTATATTGTATGATGCAGTACAATGTACAATAAACACAATTGTATCCAAGGTTATCAGACCAACCTGCAATGGAATGGTAATAACTCCATATGTTTCTTGTGTAAAAGATTTTATGATCATATCAGTTCTTTTCATTTCATCACTTCTAAACCCAAATATTTGGTAGAAGTCAAAAGTGCAGATATTTAAAGATGAACCATTATCAATCAAGACTCGTTTGACTGCTACATCTCCAATTAAGGCAGTAATATACAGGGGGTTATCTTTATGTAAACTATGTTGGGGTATGTCTCTATCCCCAAATTCAATACAATCAACTTCACGAGTTATTATAGTATTGGCCATGGATTCAGGTTGAATGTCTTGTGGTACCATCATCTGGCTCAATGTGAGCATTAATTCATCTCTATGTGTAGGAGAAGATCTTAAAAGGTCCAAGAGAGAAATTCTAGCTGTAATATTTGATAATTATTATAAGGAGGTTTAGGTTTGACATTAGGTGAATGATTCCCTTTATTAGGAACCTTCAAAACAAATGGAGTTGATCCACCATTCTGAATTTGATCTTGTTGATAATTTTGAGCCTGTTGTCTAGTAACAGCTCAGATGATACCCACAATATTATTCTGTAGATGATGAATGGGTCTTGGTCTAGCATTTATAGCTAGCTCATTAGAAAGTAATTAGTGAGATGATGGTCTAGTAGTGACTCTTCTTGGAAATGGCTCTTTTGGAACCATATAACTTGTGATAGGGTGAATAGGATCCAATTCATCATTAGAACTATTCGATTGATTTGATGTGATTTCCATATCACTCTCAGTCTCATATTTTGTATCACTAACATCAGGTATCTAAATAGTATATAGAGGCTTAGTTGTAACCATGGATAAATTTGTGTCAAATATTTCTAGATCATGAACAGGTAAATGCCCACTAATAGTTCCTACATATCGGGCAGGAGGAGGGACATTATGATGTTCAACTTGATTAGCCACCTCCTTACCATGTTTTGGTAAGGGATGTTGAAAGATGTCCAATGACTGATTGGCATTATGATTCTGGTTTTGTGGTATGTTCTTTTGAACATTATTAGGAGGATTTTGCTTAGGTTGAAATGCTTGCACCTCCATATCATTGTTATCAATCAAGTCCTGTATTTTATGTTTTAATATTTTACAAGAGTTGGTAGTGTGTCCAGGTCCTCTATGGAAGTCACAGTGTAAATCTACTCTGTATTTGGGTATAGTTGGATCAGGTTCCCAAATATTTGGTAATTGAATCAAACCTCATTCCAATAATTATGGTAGAATAGTTGATAAAGTTTGATTTAACCTATAAAATTCTTGAGGAGGTCTATCAGGAGGTCTCAGTACAAACTTCTCTGTTGTCTTCGTAGCATTAACATTAGCAATATTTCTGCTATTAGTGACTCCATCACCCACAACTTGTTTATTCTTATATTGATTTTTGGATGTTTTCTCATCGTCTCTCTTTTTAAGCTGGCCTCTCCTAATGAGAGCATCTTCCACTCTTCGAGCTAAGTCTATAGCCTGATCGAAGGTGGTCAAGGTAGTGGTTGATAATTCATAAGATAGTTGCTCTTACAAATTATTAATAAAGATGTCCAACATCTCCCTATAAGGTAGCACAAAGTGCAATTTTCCTATCAACTGTCTCCACCTAGCTAGGAAATTAGCAAAGCATTCATCTTTGCCCTATTTTAAGTTATACAAATCTTTAATGGTCACATATCTTTCGATGTAGGCACTAAATTGATGAACAAAAGACTCGGTAGTTTCTTCGAAATTCCTCAAAGAATTAGTGGGTAACTGATAATACCACTCTAATGCCATTCCTCCCAAGCTTTTTGGGAACATTTTTAGTAATAACAAGTCATCATGTGATATATCATGACATGCTATCCTAAACATATGAAGATGCTCTATGGGATCTTCAGTTCCTCTATATATGGGAAGAACAGGAATAGGAAAATGTTTAGGATATGGTTGTGCTACGACTATAGGATCTAAAGGCTGACTACACATCTCTCGATAATTGTACGAGGGACGATAGGGATCTATCTGGTCCATGCAGGAAACTAACTATTTCACCACGACTTCCAGGTTGCTAGTTTGTCCACCATATTGGTTCAGTGTCACATAGGTATGGGATCTATGAGCGTATGATGGCATGATACAAGAATTAGATGTTATATTGCTATTATGCAAAGTGTTGGTAGGAAGAGTATTATGAAGGGTATTTGTAATAGTATTATGTTGTACCTTAGATTGTTGGTAATTGGTGTTCGGTTTTGTTTTGGGTTTTTGTTGATTTAAGGTATGTTGATCAAGAGATTGGTGAAATAGAGCAGTAAATAATGGTTTCTTTTGTGCGGGAATGACTCTAGGCTTGTTAACAGGCACTTTAAATGGTTGGGTAACCTATTGTTGTTGCATGTTCTGGATCATAGCTGCCATATCCAAATTGGATGGTCCAACTTGATCACTCTCTTGGTCAATAAAGGACAAGGGATTAGTGTGTGTTTGAAATAATTCTTCTAGAGTTGCTTGAGTGTCACTAATTCGATCCTTGTCCATATGGGCTCCTCTATTAAAAACACCAATATTAGTGTTAATGAACTTCCATAATTGTTCCATGTTCTCAAAAGTGATAGCTCCTCCTGGAGACATTTTAGGGGATGAGGATCCTTCCTCTCTAATAGTTTCTTCTTGTTCATTTCCTACAACAAGCTCTTCTTCTTGTTGGTCTAGGGTTTCTTCTTCCTGAACTTGGTCCTCAGGAGGGACATTTTGGTTAGTTAATTGTCTTCCTAACCAATCTTCATCTTCTTCGGTTTGTTTTCCATTCCTGAGACTAGGCATTGTGCTAAACTTAGGTTTTAACAAATATATATACTTATATATAGATATACGATAGGGTTGAGAGGTATATATTTTAACTATATACCTACTATAATATTTTAAAGGAAATGTTTTGTTATTTTGTTGGCAACACATGTGCAATTTTCCTATAAATCTTCTCCCTCTTTGAGCAGCAAACAGTATTGTCATTGTTGTCAACACAGTCAGACAGATTTATTGATGCAATGGACAAGAGTTTATTGAACAGCAAGGTGCAGCCAAAGTACAATGGATAGGAGTTCAGTGTTGAGCAAGGTTTTGCAGGAGGATTGTCATTATTGTCAATACGATCAGTTAGATCTAATGATGCAATGGACAGGTAGTTCAGAAGTCACTCAGATGCAGAGGATAAAGTTCAAAAGTTAGTTAGATCATGAGTCCTTAAATGATAGATGCACAAAAACAAAAAACATAATTCAGAATGAGAAGAAGTGTTGTGGTTCATCCACAACACACCCTAGAAGTGGGGACCCACCTTTTTTTTTGCAGGTTTTAGGGAAGATCTCAAAGACCCGGATGCTAAAAATGAAGAAGAGAAGAAAAATGCCTAAGTGTTGAAAGGGTCGCGAAATCGCGACATGTCGCGATATCGCGACATGTCCCGAAATCGCGACCTGTCTCTCCATCACTGCAAAAAAATTAAAATCTGTCGCGAAATCGTGACATGTCACGAAATCGCGACCTGTCTCTCCATCGCTACGAGTTGCCGAGAGGAAGCACAAGGTTGAAAGTGGTAGCGAATCGCTACCACTTCGTGAAGTGGAGGCTCGAAGGAAAAGTGGTAGCGAATCGCTACCACTTCGTGAAGTGGAGGCTTGAAGGAAAAGTGGTAGCGAATCGCTACCACTTCGTGAAGCGGAGGCTCGAAGGAAAAGTGGTAGCGATATCGCTACCACTTCGTAAAGCAAAGGCACGAGACCAAAGTGGTAGCGATATCGCTACCACTTCATCGAAGGAAGGCTCAGAAGCAAAGTGGTAGCGATATCGCTACCACTTTTTGAAAAAGAAGGCAAAGCATAAGTCGGTAGCGATATCGCTACAACGAGCTACTGCGGGCGTATGGACAAAGAACATGTCGCGATATCGCGACATGTCACGATTTTGCAACATGTCGCGTTATCGCGGCTAGGAAACGGAAGAGGCAAAAAGCAAATTCTGTCGGGATTTCCATGGGAAAGCATTACAAAAGGTGCAGGAGACGTAGGACACATGGCAAAAATGACAGAACCAGAGTAAAGTTTCATAACAACAGTTACTGGCCGCAGAGATCGAGCGTTACGATTGCATGCAAGGATTAGAATACCAAAAGGCGGGAATTGAAGCGAAGGGTCCCGAGAGTCGAAATGAAGTGTCATGGAGCAGCCGAGAACGCACGACAGAAAGGTTAAATAGCAAAAATGTAGATGGATACAGGGGCTGGAGACTGTAACAAAAAAAAACATTACTTATTGAAATAAAGGATTTTTCTTTGGTAACACGACTTTTGTGTGTAAAATCAAAAGGAGATCGAAGCCAAAACTATTGTTTTACTATCAATATTTTCGTTGCATCATTTTTTCTTGTATCTATTTCATTTATGCCATGGGATGGGTTACGATAGGTGAATGGTAGAATGATGCAGTTATATTCTTTTCCTTAGAGTCTTGCATCTGATCTGATTAGATTGTGTGTTAGTACAGATCTGATCGGTTGGGTTGTTTTGGGGATTTCATCTCTTAACTTGGGATTTTGCAGGGAGGAGATCGTGAACCATTTTAATATCCTTCATTATTTTCCAGTTGATTCAAAATAACAGTTTCTATTTTATTCCTTGATATGCTTAATTTCATGTCAGAGACTAACACTGAAATAACAGAACTATTGAATAGAAATAAAATGAACAGGTTAACCTTAGAATAAATTGTGAATATTAGAACATCAAAAGGATTTTTGTTTATTTTTTTGATTAATTAAACAAGTCAAGATTATAAAGTTCATTAAGAATCAACAAAGGCCCCTTGTTAACAGCTATCTGCAGGATTTTGAGTTATTCTGGGATATATCAGTTGCATGTATTAAATTGAATTCATTTTTTTTATATACGTAAAAGTTGTTTCACAAAGAAACTTGGAGAAATAATAAAAAGGAAGGAAAATAAAATAAATTATTTCTTTGCAAGAAAGAGTCTTTTGTTCGAGACTCTAAGTTGCGTGTTATTATTTGTAATATGACAAATTAACGCTCAACAAGAAGAAGTCTTCAGAACCTAAGATGTCAAGAAGCGAAAAGGTTTTTTGTGAAAACCAAGGCAGTCAGAATAAATTTTTTTATTTAAAATCATGGATAACAGATTTGAAATGGGTTTTTCTTAAAACCCAAGTTGGCTCTTCGTTTCGTTGAAAAAGATGTCCCGGTGATGAAGATATTTAATTTTAAATATTTAGTTTAAATTTTATTTTATTTAAAATTTAAATTAAAATATTAAATTAAATTAAAAGGGTCGACGTCTTACTATTTCGTGGCAATAAGCTACAGGAAGGTGATGAAGGTGGAGAAGAGTTTGAGGCCGACAAAGTTAAATTTGGGCCGATGGATTTTAGGGTTTGGCAGCTGACAAATTTTAGGGTTTCTCAGTCGACGTTCTTCTAGGGTTTGTTTCTAAAATTTCTTCTATAAAAGCAAGGGTTCTTTGAGTTTAAAAATGGGGTGTTAAGATAAAGTGCAAATGCGAGCATAGTGTTTATGAAAGTGAAGTTCATGTTAAGTAGAGAGCAAGTCATTTCAATTCATAATGAGAGCGAAGTGATAGTTCTTCGGAGTTGCAGTAAGGTGTGCATTACAATGAGATAATGTGCGAAGAGCGAGTAGAGTGACTTGTGCAAAGATAAGAGCGTGATGTGCAAAAGTTGTGTTCTAATTCTGAAGTGACAGTGCACAGTTTACAGAAGTGATTGATCATCTGAATGCAACAGAGAGTGCAAAGAAGCACAGAGAAGAGGTGGAATAGTGTGACTCATTTTGTGCAGAAGCGGCGAGAATGCGAGAAAAATAGCAGACCATGAAAATTGAGGTGAAAGTTTTATTTCGTAATTTTTATTATTGTCTTCCAAGTTGTTGCTTGGATTAAGGGGTTGGTGCCTCTTTCCGGTAGGTGCTTGGTAAAATAGGAGTTGGTGCTCCATTCCGTTGAAGCGAGATAAAGTTAAGGGGTTGGTGCTCCTTCCAGTTGGTGCTGGTAAAGGATTATGTAAAGTTGTAGCTTTGCATTGACTGGATTTGGATGGTAGTCCAAGCAGTCTTTTTGAGGATTAGCCACATTGGTGAACCTCGTTAAAATGTTGTGTTATGTGTGATGCTTTCTTGATGAATTTAGTATCTCTTTTATCTGCTTTAAACTACTGCTGGTTTTAAAATCATATGTTTTAGAAATTTTAAAGAACACACTGATTCACCCCCCCTCTTAGTGTCATTGTGATTACAACAATTGGTATCAGAGCCAAGTACACGAACAAGGCTTAAATAGCTAAGGTGATCTTGGAAGTTACGCAATGGCAAGTGGTGAAGGATTCTCTTCGAACAAAGCGTCACTGTTTGATGGGACAAATTATGCATTCTAAAAAATTAGAATGCAAACATATCTCAGTGCTTTGGGCTTTGACATCTGGGGTGTGGTAGTTAATGGTTACAAAGCTCCTGCCACTACTCCAACGGACACTGCAGGTAAAAAGGCATTTGAATATGATTCAAAAGCAAGAAATGCTATTATGTGTGGACTAGTTGACAGTGAGCTAGTCAAAGTCATAAATTGTGAATCAGCAAAAGATATCTGGGATAAACTAGAGAAAATTCATGAAGGAGATGATAGGATCAAGGAGGCCAAACTTCAAGAACATCAAGCTCAATACGAATCTTTAAAGATGGACAATAATGAGAACATAGAGACTTTCATGCAAAGAGTCAATGGGATCACAAATTCAATCAGAGGTCTTGGTGAAGAACTAACCGATGTTGCTATCGTGAAAAAGGTATTGAGATCACTTCCTTCTAGATTTGATTCAAAAGTCTCTGCCATAGAAGAAGCCAAAGATTTAAATCATTTTAGTATGGATGAGATGCATGGTTCTTTGACTGCTTTTGAAATGAGAATAGGAAGATCTAATCCCACAGATAGAGAAGCAGCCTTCAAAGCCCTAAAAGGCAAAAGCACAAAACAAGAATCTGAAGAAGAGAATGATTCAGATGAAATGGAAGCAAATTTTGTAAGAAAGCTGAAGAAAGGAAAGGGAAAATACAAAGGAAAGCTACCTCTTAAATGTTTCAGTTGTGGAGGCATTGGACACTTTGCTACCAAATGTCCTCGCAATGACAAGAACAAAGGTGAAGAAACTCAGCATAAAGAAAAAGGTGAATGGAGGAAGAAAACAAACTTCAGAAAATGCAATTTCAAAAAGAAAAGCTTTATCTACCAAAACGCAGAATCTTCAGAGAAAAGCTCTAGTGAAGACTCTGAAGAAGGAATAGGTGAGGCTCTCTTTATGGCATTTGAAATAGACGAATCAGAAGAGACAGAAAACACAGAAAATAGAGAGGGAATGAACTCTGAAGTATCTATTGAAGAAGATGAGGCTGAAGTTGATTTAGAGGGTGAGTTGGTGTCTGCTCTTATGGAATGGAAATCTAAGAAAAGGAAGAATGAAAGACTGTTAAGGAAACTTAAGGATGCAAATGACATTATAGCCAGTCTAAAAACACAGACAGAAGAATACAAGAAAATGTCTGAAGATCTTGAAATATAGGTAACCATGAAGATAGATTACTACTGCAAATTAGAAGAAGAAAATGTTAGTCTCCGAATACAGATACAAGAGCTGGATCAAAAAATCAACTGTCATTTAAAACGTGAAGAAAGTTCGATGAAGGTTGGACAAAATTCTAAGCGATCAAAGATCCACAGGTATCAAATTCGGTGCAGGCTTTATCGAAGGAGAATCATCAAGTGGACCAAAGGCAAGCAATGTTGAAAGTGAAAAGAGTAAAGACAAGAAACAGGCTGTGGAAAGAAAAACAAATCAGGCAAAAGAAAGCTGTAATGCCAGTCCTAAAATAGCAGCTGACAATGATGGCTTTATCAAGGTCATACATCAAAATCAAAGAAGATCTATAGAAAAACAACCACAGCAAAAGAGGTTCTCTCACTCTCACTCTTTTAATAATAATGCTTTTTATGGCTATTTTTCTAAATGCAACCACTTTGGTCACAAGGAAATTTATTGTGGACTGAACAATAGATCAAAGAGTTATGCTGATAAAAAATACTTCTATTTTTTTGAGTGAACACCCTGTGCAATGTTTTAAATGTAATGGCCATGGGCGCATAGCAAGGTTTTGTTCAAGCACTTTTGTATCCAATCTAAGGCAATACCATAGATTTCATCATACACATAGAATGCAATACAGACAGAGAATAAAACATGTGCAATGTTTTAAATGCAACGGTCAAGGGCACATATTAAGGTTCTGTCCAAGCACTTCTATATCTAATATAAGGAAAAACCCTAGATTTCATCAGACACAAAGAGGACAACATCGACAAGGAACATATCATGTGCATAAAAGAAAAAAAAATAATCATCCATCAAGAATGCACAAGAGACAACCCCACAAGAGAAATGTTCCAGTTCACGAACAGGGAGCAAAATAGGGATGTTGTTGAAAAACCCAAGCCCAAGTTTAGGAAAGTCTGGAGAAAGACAGAAGAAAGGAAATTGTGTCTCCTTGGACTGAAGGAGGCTACTCTGCCATTGCTCTAAGAAACTCCAGGTGGCACATCCTTAGGAGGAGCAATATTAAAGTTTTATTTTAATGCTCCTATGTATTTTTCTAGGTATCTGAGGATGAAAGGTAAGCAGTCGGGTTAATGTTGTATAGTTGTTAAAGTGTGTTTTTTAGTTTATATAGTGGTTTGTGGAAATGCCGTGAAGTGTGGTGTTTAATTTGAGAGCTGTCACCATTAGTAGTTTTGAGATATGTCACTGTTGTCTTGTTGATGATTCTTAATACCACTGTTCAAAATTACGAATCATAATAGTCCAGATAATTTTCTCAACGAAAGAATGCTTGCCCTAGCTATGTATTTGTGTTTCAAGCAGCATGTATTTGTTTTTACTCTTTGATGTGAAGATTGCCAGATCTTTCATGACACCTTGGTGAATATATTTAATTCACAGATAGTTTTGTTTTAACTATTGATTTAATGCCAGTTCAAGGATAAGAAGCTTGAGGCTAAGTAAGGTGCACTACGGTTGGCCATAAAGTGTTTGACAAAATGTCGTCTTTCGACATGCATAGTTGAAAGTAAGAGTTGGCAGTAAAATTGCAGTGCTGGACAAAAATTGGTACAAATGTGAGTCACTTGTCAATTCTGTTGACAAAAGTGAAATCAGCATGTTGAATGGGAATATTGAAGAAAAAGTTTTTTTAATGAGCAGCCAGATGATTTCTAGCCTGGTGATGAATAGTTGAGTTGCTTTCATAGTGGTTGTTTTGATCAAGTTAATGCTTTTCTTGATACATGATTTGGGCTTACTCCATTGAGTTTGATTTGAGCAAGTTATTATTTGCCTTGGTGATTTATGTTGGTGGTTGTCTTGTTCAAATACCTTTGGAAGGAAAAGGATGTCTACTAGTTTCCTTTTCATGTAGTTATTGGTTGAATGCTTCAAGGTTAATCTTGAGTTGAATGATGTTGGTTAAACCTTGTCTATAAGCATTGTTGCTAAAGCCCTAATTGGTTGAGAAAAGATGTTGGTTGTCTTTGTGGTACAGTGTTTGGTACTTGCACAGAGTTGAAAGTGGATTGAGATAGCCTGCTGGATTCTCACTATAGAGAGAGACAAACAGCTGTCATTGGGTTCAAGCTTGTTGAGAATATATCCAAGACGCATGGTGAAGTTGTATGTAAATGTTGCTGGCACTGCAGAACAAAAATTTGGCTATATAAGATTATTGTATGCCTTCACTAACAGTGGACAAGTTTGAGTTTGCAAAGCAACAGAGGGTAATTGCACAGAAGACGAGTGGTTCGAGTCATGTTCTTACACATGTTATATTGGTGAAGTTGACGGTGATGGTGTCATTCATCGGTTATTGCTGCTATTCACATTGTTGATTTTATTGATGCCTATTATGCTTATCATGATGTTGTCAATCAGTGAAATGAAGTGGTCTTGGACTCAGGGGGAGCATTTGTGTATTTTTTTTCTTCTTGTTCATGCTTGGAATATTTGCTAATTGTAATAATTTGTGTCTAAGAATATTGTGCATAGACTCGGGGGAGTCTGCAGCAACCCTTTGGTATTATTGTCAAAGGGGGAGAAGATTTATAGGAAAATTGCACATGTGTTGCCAACAATTCCAAAGGGGGAGATTGTTGAGCAAAGTGCGACAAACGAGTATTGTCATTGTTGTCAACATAGTCGGACGGATTTATTGATGCAATGGACAAGAGTTTATTGAACGAGCAAGGTGCGGCCAAAGTACAATGTATAGGAGTTCGGTGTTGAGCAAGGTGTTGCGGGGAGGATTGTCATTGTTGTCAATACGATCGGTTAGATCTAATGATGCAATGGACGGGTAGTTCAGAAGTCACTCAGATGTAGAGGATAAAGTTCAAAAGTTAGTCAGATCATGAGTCCTTAAATGATAGATGCACAGAAACATAAAACATAATTTAGAATGAGAAGAAGAAGTCTTCAGAACCTGATATGTCAAGAAGCGAAAAGGTTTTTTGTGAAAACCAAGGCAATCAAAATAAAAAGTTTTATTTAAAATCATGGATAACAGATTTGAAATGGGTTTTTCTTAAAACCCAATTTGGCTCTTCGTTTCGTTGAAAAATATGCCCTGGTGATGAAGATATTTAATTTTAAATATTTAGTTTAAATTTTATTTTATTTAAAATTTAAATTAAAATATTAAATTAAATTAAAAGGGCCGACGTGTTACTATTTTGTGGCAATAAGCTACAGGAAGGTGATGAAGGTGGAGAAGATTTTGAGGCCAAAAAAGTTAAATCTGGGCCGACGGATTTTAGGGTTTGGCAGCTGAAAAATTCTAGGGTTTCTCAGTCGACGTTCTTCTAGGGTTTGTTTCTAAAATTTCTTCTATAAAAGCAAGGGTTCTTCGAGTTTAAAAATGGGGTGTTAAGATAAAGTGCAAATGCAAGCATAGTGTTTGTGAAAGTGAAGTTCGTGTTAAGCAGAGAGCAAGTCGTTTCGATTCAGAATGAGAGCGAAGTGATAGTTCTTTGGAGTTGTAGTAAGGTGTGCGTTGTGATGAGATAATGTGCGAAGAGCGAGAAGAGTTACTTGTGCGAAGATAAGAGCGCGATGTGCAGAA
Organism: Wollemia nobilis; assembly: GCA_028583015.1. Classification (NCBI taxonomy): domain Eukaryota; kingdom Viridiplantae; phylum Streptophyta; class Pinopsida; order Araucariales; family Araucariaceae; genus Wollemia; species Wollemia nobilis. The sequence goes on along the minus strand of JAQPPZ010003260.1, from coordinate 6,062,950 downwards.
GTTGTGTTCTAAGTCTGAAGTGACAGTGCACAGTTTACAGAAGTGATTGATCATCTGAATGCGGCGAGAGAGTGCAAAGAAGTACGAGAGAAGAGGTGGAATAGTGCGACTCATTTTGTGCGAAGCGTGAGAATGCGAGAAAAATAGCGAGACCGTGAAAATTGAGGTGAAAGTTTTATTCTATAATTTTTATTATTATCTTCCAAGTTGTTGCTTGGATTAAGGGGTTGGTGCCTCTTTCCGGTAGGTGCTTGGTAAAATAGGAGTTGGTGCTCCATTCCGTTGAAGCGAGATAAAGTTAAGGGGTTGGTGCTCCTTCCATTTGGTCTTGGTAAAGGATTATGTAAAGTTGTAGCTTTGCATTGACTGGATTTGGATGGTAGTCCAAGCAATATTTTTGAGGAGTAGCCACATTGGTGAACCTCGTTAAAATGTTGTGTTATGTGTGATGCTTTCTTGATGAATTTAGTATCTCTTTTATCTGCTTTAAACTGCTGCTGGTTTTAAAATCATATGTTTTAGAAATTTTAAAGAACACACTGATTCACCCCCCCTCTCAGTGTCATTGTGATTACAACATATTTTTGTTTTTTTTTTTGTGTGATTTTATTATATTATTATTTTACGAGAATAAAAATAACAAACAACATGCTAGTTATAAGAAACAATAGTAGGAAGAATCACTTAGTTTTCTATGAATATTTTATGGATATTATTGATAGGGTCAAGTTCATCAGGAGTCATGAAATGCTCCTCTTCAAATTGGAAGTTGTTTTTCAATAACTTGACAAAGTGTGCTATGGTAATATGATCTATTTCAGACTCTGACATGTAAAAATAAAGTTCATGGCAATACTATCGATACAACACAACTCTAGGAACTCTATTCCATCTCTTTCTATCCGTAAGAATGACTTCTTGATCCTCTATACGAGATATAAATTTATGTACTACAACTGCGTTCTCAAGGTATTCCTCAAAGGTTTATAATTCAGAAGACACAAGTCCTCTTTTATCATCTAACCACCTATGGCAAGCTCTCTGAAGTTCATGGTACAAAGTCACCTGATCAGGATCCAGGATTCTATCTAGGATAAACCTCTTAATTTGCCTAAGTTCTGCAGATCTAGATTTAATAATACCCAATCTCCTATCAAGTTCGTCCCACAAAGGTTGGGCTCTATTTGTTTGAGGTACTCTAAGCACAGAAGTAATCTCTATTTTATTTTCAACATTTATAGAGACTTCTCGTCTTCTATTATAATCTACCATCTAAGTATGATATGCAAATTTAACAGTTTTCTAATGATTCTAGATGTTCTTAATAATGTGTGTTTTTTTTTTTGGATTGTTTTCAAAAGGTTTTTTTAGTTTCACGTCGGGTTCACCAAAATGTATCGCCAAAATTTTTTGCACCCTTACCTTCAGGCTAAAGGATCCATGCTCGAAAGGGGGGTGAAAAAAGGATGGAACAATACCTCGAACAGAGAGGCCCTTTGAAGGTTGTGCCTCTTGGGGGAGGGGTATAAAGGTGAATTTTTGATGTATGGTGGGGTTCACCAGGAAACTTTGAGTGGCAGTTTCCACTCCTAGGTTGAGAATGGGTTTGATTTGTTTATTTTTTTTTGTTCAATCATTCAAATTCCTAGGTTAGCCAAAACGAAGCTAAGCTATTCTATTTGAAGATTCTAATTTATATGAAGACATAAAACATAAATGAATCCTAATATGATTGAATACAGAGAATGTATAAAATGGAGAAGAGTACACCTGATTTCTAATGTCTGATGAATATTCTAAAGCTTGTAGGAGTCCAGATCATCCCAGATATGATAGGATCCTCTGTAATTGTACAAAATATTCGCAAATCATAGTCGATCATCTGAGATCACCCAGGATCGTCAGTGACTTGACAAATTTGTCAGACGAATTCGTCAGAAACCTACAATCAAGAACACAGACACCAAAAACAAAAAATACTATTGCAAGAATGATGCAAAGTGGTAGAAATGAGAGTGTAGATGTTTAAATAACAAATCCAGATATCAAATTAAATGAGATGCAATGTTTTGGTAACTTATTTTGAATTTTATCATGCAATTATGCTAAATGAGGTGAACTCCAAGATGTAAAACAAAAGTAAATTAATCTAATGCACCAATAAATAAAGAAACAAGGTAGAAAATGCAAACTTGGGACTCTAATTGCCCCCAAGCTGAATTGCAGTCAATATCGTCTGCAATCGTACGAGATCATCGCCGATATTGACAGGATCGCCCAAAATTATGGTTGAATCGCCTACGATAATTTGAGCTATCTCTAACTGAAACACAGTGAAATCCTACAACAAAAACTTGAAAACACAAATATAAAATCCTGCAGGGAGTCAGGGAGAGCAGGCAGGGAGAGAGTCAGGGGAGGTAGGGGAAGAAGGCAGTCAGGGAATCAGGGGGATAAACTGGAAAAATCCTAGTTTATATAGGATTAGGGGGATGTTAGGAGGTTGGGGATCATACCAATCTAGGATATCCTCAATTTGGGAATATCCAACCATGTAGACACACTTCTACCCAAGTTGGAGAGGTCGTTGGAACAGAAGCTAATTATGAAAATTTGGTTTTGGGACGAAATTGTCTGGACGTTCTGTTCCAAACGAATTCGTCCAATTTGGGACGATATCGTCCAATGGTCAAAAAAAATTCTAAAAATGGCACAAAAAATGAGGTGAGCGGTTAACGGGCAGTTTTGGGGTTTAAATTCAAGTTTTTACTTTTTACTAATGGTTTAACTACGCAAATTTTAGGGTGCTACATTATCCCAATCTATGAAGTCACTTTTCCTCTCTTCTTTTACTCCTCCCCATAAAAATTTTCTAGCCATCTTGTCCAACTCTTTCCATATGGTATGTGGGGTAGCAAGGATAGAAAATTTATAAAATTGCATGCCCTAAACGACTGACTATAAAAAGTTAATCTACCCCCATGAATAAAATAAGCTTATACTGAGAGGAGGGGTGAATAGTATAAGATATAACTTTTTACTTTTCAATCCAAATGATAACAACAATAATATCAAGGCAATAAAAAATGCATAAATCACCACACACATGAGAGACATGGATTTAACATGGTTCACCCAATGTGTGCTACGTCCACGGAGAAAATATTTCTTATAAAGTTTCTCAACAAATCTCTTGGGAACCAAATCCCTATTACAATGCTTATGGACCTCTTTCCAAAGGAGAAACCAATCCACTATGCTCAAGTTCATGGACCTCTATCTATAGGAGACCTTTGTCTCCACTACTCTAGTTTATTGACCTCTATACATAGTAGAACTCTATCCCCTTTATGTTGGTTGGCTCCAAATATTGTTATCAAATCTGCTCAACTCTGATAAAATATGCCCATAACTCTGATCAAATCTACTCACAACTCTAATCAAATATGATCAACTGCATGTACTGATATTTCTCACACCATGCTCATAAGTATACATCAAACCTACTATTAAAACCTGCTTAGAATTGCTCACAAGCCCTCTCAAAAAGTCTTGCTCACAACAGCTCACAATCCTGCTCTAATCTGCTTACCGTCTCTACTCAACTATACTCTAACACATGCTCAAAAATGCTCATAATACATGTTCAAAACTGCTCATAACACATGCTTTGATCATAATACATCTTACTTATTCTACCCAGAATTATTGTTCAAGAACACATAGGAAATGATATGTAATACAATTTCACAATATGTTCTTTCCAAATATCACTCAAGTCCAATGCATAAATATCTTCACAAAACTGGTTTCTAAAACTTGCTCATTCACATTCAATGTCACTCAAACCAATGTCCAAAAGTTTCACAAATTCATTCAAACAATGAAGCACATTCAAATATTTCTAATAATGAACATATATAATCCTTATTTCTCCACCTTATGATTCAGAAATATTTTCTCAACCAAACACCTTAAAGAAGGAATAATTTCACCATACCTATTAGCTTTCTTTGATGAAGATGAGCCCTCAAAACTTGTCTCAAAATATTCTATCTTATGCCGCTTCAAGGGTTAGTTAGCATAACACTTTTTCAACAATCCACATAAAAACCTTTCCTCAAAAAAAATGTGCACAAAAATATTGCTTTACAACTCCTTTTAATTTCCTCAAACAAGGCTTTTAATCAATGAACAACATCCTTCAAAATTTGTCTCACCATGAAAAAATACACACAATAATTAAACCACAAAACACCTTATAACTCCTACTTGTAAAGGCCAAAAGTAATTTTCAATATTATCAACTAGAACCCTAAGTTCATACAACAATTTCAATTCCACTTTCATACACCTTATACCTCCAATATTTCTAAAATTATTTTATCTTTATAAAGCCATACACAAAAATCTGAAATGCACACAATATTTTAATTTTAAGAATTTCAACCTTATGTCTCCCTAGATCAAGCAATATGCAAACCAAACAATACAAAATTAAAACCTTATACCTCCCTAGTTCAAGCGCTATGCATACCTTAATTCAAAAAAATTTCCTTGCCTTAAGTTCTACCATCGTGACTCGAACCTCCACCTTTTTCTGGCCTGCATCCTAGCGCAAGCTATTTAACCACGTGGGCTAGCTACCCACTTGGAACAAATCATATGCTACCTCCTTATTAGTTCGCTTCTCCTTGAAATTTTTCTTCTCTCCCTTCCCATGCAAGCTTTCCCTGAATATGAATCTCAATTGGTGAATTCAACCTTAGCCTCACTACCCTCGATGAATGGTGCAAACATTTTTACCTCTCTCTGCCTCCATGATTCGCATGCTCGAACGGATATCGAATGGTGCTACTTCTCAACCTTAGGCCATGCAAATAATTTACCTTCTTATATACATTTTTTTTTTCCCTTTGGAACTTTGACGTCAGCGCTTGAAATATAATTATATTTTTAAATTTAAAACTTTTTGATACCCAAATTTTAAAACTTTTAATTAATTATAATATTTAAAATATTTAAATATTATAAATTAGAATTTTCATCTTTGGGCCTCTTTCTCACAAAGTAAAGTCTTATCTTTTTCTTTGAAAATGCCACCATGGAGAACTAATTAAACCTTTTCTTTTTCTTGCAAATGCAACCATGGAGAACTAATTAAAACTTTTCTTTTTCTTGCAAATGCAACCATGGAGAACTAATTAAACCTTTTCTTTTTTCTTGCAAATGTAACCATGGATAACCTTTTATTTTTCCTGCTCACACAACCATGGAGAATTATTTTGCCTTGACAATTATTGCCTCATGTACCGTTTGAAGATATTTTCCTTGCACTTTGATATTTCAAACTTGAAGGTATTTCTCAACTATTTCAACTTTGACATCAATGACAACCAATGTACTCAATATTTCCAACACCCCATAGCTTAACCATTTGTAAGACCAATTATTAATTCTTTCCTTGATACAATCTAAAATATTCCTCCAAATATCTATTTTTAGTTTTTTAAAATGCAAAGGGACCCCAAAGTATACCACTGGGAGAGAAGTACTCATCAATCCCAAGATCTCTAAATTTTTTTCTTGAAGCCTTTGATCAATATTGAAAAATACCACTTTAGATTTTTTTTTATCATTGATGACTTGGTTTGTAGCCCTAAGGTAGGTATTAAGTGTATCTCTAATCATTCTTGCTTCCCTAAAGTTGGCCACTTCCACCAATCCTATGTCATCCACAAATTGTATGTGAGTCAAAGCTTCGTCACCCACCTTGATACCTATTAGCAAACCTTGGTGTCTTATCCTCAAGACGAGTCTATCCAAACCTTCAACCAATATGAGAAAAATATAGGGGAGAAATGATCTCCTTGACAAAGGCCTTGAGTATCTCCAAACAATTATGATGGAAGAGCCTTGATTAACACTGAGTATGTCAGAGTATAAACACAACTCATGATCCATTATATCCAATACTGAGAGGAACCAAAGGCTACCATCATCTTTGATAAGAAGCTCCACTCCATCCTATCATAAGCCTTTGACATATCCAATTTTATAAACATCCTTCTATTACCATATTTTTGCATTGAATGTATTGCCTCCTGAGATAGAACCACACCATCCAAGATCTGCCTACCCTCTACAAAACCCCCTTTCTCCAAGGAGATAATGCTATGTAGAAGAGGTTTTGTCTGCTTAACCTTTACCTTTGTGATTGTTTTATATATGACATTGCATAAGGCAATAGGTCTATAATATGAAATGTGCACCACCTCATCCCCTTTTGTAATTAAGGTAATTAAAGTATGATTTAATGATTTAAGTATTCTTTTACTACCTTTTGACTCCTCTATAATAGCCATTACATCCTCCTCCAAGTTTTCCTAGAATGCCTACAAAAACTCGATTGGAAAACCATTTGGACCTGGTGTTTTTCCGGTGCTCATTCCAAAGACTACTTTCTTTAGTTCCTCTCTATAAATGGGTTTAAGTAGGGCTTGATTTTCTTCCTTAGAGATAAAAGAGGGTATGACAACAAGAACTTCTTTTTGAGCCTCTTCATCTTGCACCAATTTTTCCTAAAATAGTTTAGAAAAATAATCCAAATGGAAATGCATACCTGGAATTATATCAAAGGAGTGTCTCATATTGAAGATATTCCATGTTTTTCGTATGTCTCCTAGCACAAGAAACTCGATGAAAAAATCTGGTAGTTTTATCACCTTCTAATAACCAAGTGGTTCTTGCTCTCTATTTCCAGTAGGTATCCTCTTGGTTGTCAATGTCCTCAACCACTTTACGCAATACATCATCATATTCTTTGAGTTGTCCTATAATTACCCCTTACCTAAAGTATTTTTGAACCTCATCCCATCTGGCCACCAATGGAGCTCTTTGGACCTGGAAGGCTGTCTTGTTAGATCACCTCCATTGTTTCAGTTGATCCTTGACATAATGAAGCTGCTTGTGAAATCTAAACATTGTTGTCCCATATGCTGGGTGGCCCTCTTCCCACCAATGTGGAATTTTCTTTCGAAGTTCCTCTTTTTGTGACCAAAAGTTTTCAAATTTAAATGGTTTGTGATACTGCACTGTTTTGATCCCCCATTCCAATAAAATGGGAAAGTGATCTAAAATTGGACCTTCTAGAATTTGAAATTTTATATTCCATTTTACAAATGCCTCCTTTGAAACCAAAAAATTATCTAACTTCACATTCCTGCTATGTGTCTCCCTCCTCTTCTTAGTCCAAGTATAGTTGGTTCCAAGGCATGTAATATCCACGAAGTGTAATGCCTAGACTTGGGCAATCATAAGTTGATCCCCTAGGTCTAAAATTGGGGTTCCCCCATCCTAATCTCTAGAGGATAATTTAGCATTAAAATACCCAACAAAAATCTAGTCTAACTCCTCCCTTAAGACTCTCATGTTATGCACAACTTTCCATTGATGCATCTGACCATCTAGGTTTTGAGCCCCATAAAAATTTATGATTAAAACCTACTCAGTTGTCACATGGTTTCTAAAATGCGATGTGAGGACACCTCTCCAAGCTATATATTCTATTTATGTCCATTCAAGATAGTTCCACAAATTAACTATCCTCCCTGATACCCCTTGGGCAACCACTTCCATATGACTAGCACCCCTCCAAAGTCTATTTACTATTTTACACATAAGATCCAACGATATTTTTATCTCCTGGATAAGAAAAAAAATTGTTTTACATTTTTCTAAGAGTCTTTGAACAATAGATTGATGGGTTCTACTATTTAAACCTCTAACATTCCATGATTGTATAATCATTGGTTACCTTGAGAGTAGTAAAAATCTATTGGCCTCATTGATCCTCTAGTGATCAGTTTGTCTCCTTGAACTACAATCAATTCCTTATTTGATTTTCTACCCACTCCTTGAGATCTAATATTTTTTTATCTCTTTTCCATGTGAGTTATCTCCAGAGTTGGCCTTTCTCTATTATTTTCTGCTATACCCATGATTGAATTCCTTTATTATCAGTTGATCTTGGTTATGCACTATCAATGTCCCTGCAATCTATGATTGCAGTAACTCACTGCACTCAATTACCTGCTTTAGGATGGGAGGAGGTGAAAGAGGGGCTTGAACATGGCTTTTATCATTTTATTATTCTCATCCACTCCTTCCATGAATTATTCTTCTTTCTGGTCCACTAGTGTCTTGAATATCTCATACCTATTGGAGGTCTTGAGTTGGGTTTGTTCTTTACCATATTTTTTCTTTTGCCTTCTCCTTCTTTTAGGCTGTTCAAAACCATCTCTTTGTGCTTCTTTACCCTAATAAATGTTGGTTGTTTCTTTATTGATTATTGACTTACCCTCCTTAGGAATATTTGACATTCCTAGAGGAGCCTCCATTTTTATGTTCATATTATTTGGGTAGGATCGAGCCAAATTTTCATACTTGTGGTAAACTCTGCACCTAAAGGGCAATGCCTCATAATCTAGTTGTTGAATCCAAGATAGTCCTGCAAGTTCGATTTCAACCTCTGTAGGAAAAGGTTGGCTAAGATCCATTTCCATGCATAATATAACATAAATGGTTGTGTTTCCTTCCATTGTGTCTTTGGAAACACCCAAATTTCTTCCAAGGAAATTTTCGATAATTTCCAATACCTGCTCATTCCAAAAATCTATTGAAAGTGCATATAAATGGATCCAAACTAGGATAGTAGTGGATTCAATTCAAGGATAAAATCCCACTCTCTAGGGCTGAACAAATAATACTACCAGATCATGATTCCTCTTTTTTTATTCAAAAGTCCTATTTATATCAGTGAGTGAAAAAAACTAATAACAAAGTATCCATTGCTAATAAACCACAAAGAATACTCACCAAGAGGCTCCTAATTTTACCAAACCCAAGAATACAAAAAATTTAGGGTAGGGCGAATACCCATGAATTTAAAAATCAAATTATGATTTGGTCTATATAAAATTGTTTCTTCTACCATCCTTTGTTCAATGAAAACCTTTGGCCTTGATTTTGACTGTGGTAAGCATCCATTAACTTGTTCAAATGTTGATCTATTTTTAGTAGTCGTAAAAAGCATTTCTAATGCAGTTTTGTGTGCTTCTTCAGTCTCTATTGGAGATTTATCCTTTAAAAAATATGCAAAAGAAATGTGTCTCTCTAAAATAGGATCCGTAGGTGTCCCCATTGGACCCTCCTAGAAAAACAATATTTTATTCAATTCCACAACAACCAAAAATCTCTTTGGCTACCCAACTGATGCCCTAGTTTTCTCTTCCAAAGCTCTAACCCTCCATATCTGTCAATATTTTTCAATCTCGGCTTTGAGTATTGAATAATTATTTTGTAATAAATGTATTTGGAGCACATTATTTATAGAATCCAACATTCCTAAAGTAGAAAATCTACATTAAGAGGGGAATTTCTCTCAAATTTCTATATCACCCTAGATATTGTTATTTACTCATATAAAACATAAATATTTTGACTATGATGTAATAAGGGGGGTATGTTAGGGGTTATTATATCATATAGCATGTGATAAGTCAAGTGGCATAACCACCTCTTATATGTACATGCATGTAGTACTTAAATACCATTCACTACCATAAAGAAATTCATTCAAAGCTTCAATTCTAACAAGCTGCATAAAACTTTTATCAAAATTGTTAGATATTTTAGGCACAATAGCGATCCTATAGGTCAAGTAATCACCAAGGAATATGAATCCAATATTAATAGGCTCAAAAAATATATGAAAATTAGGGTTGACCAAGATTTTCACATTAATAAATGATCATAGTTCTATAGGACAAACCTATGCAATTGGAAATCTAATAGTGAATTCAGATTCAAGTTAATTGAAAATAGTGTAGAAATTGACCTTGTTAGGGGTACAACAACCAATAGGGCTATCTTCGTAGTAGTTTTGAAAATGGTAGATTTTAGACTTTGTTAAATGCCTAGGAAGAGGAACAATTTTTTTTTTCAATTGGAAAGTTTAAAGTTTTTGTGGAAGAGATAATTTTTATTTTTATTTTTACTATTTCTATATAGATTAGTTTTGTAGAGATTACGTTCATGCAATAAGAAAAGAAATAATTATTATATCTATTAGAAATTTCATAGAGATTGATGTCAATAAAAGAATCATCACTTAAAATAAGGGTTTCCATTAAACCTACTTGATAATGGCCAATACCACCTCAAAAATTGTTGTAAAGGGAGCATTCTCAATTTCAATATTAAAGATTGATTAAAGTCATTGTCAACATCACTACCGGTATCTTCCCCCATGTTTTTATTATCCATATAAAATGTTACATATTTCAATTTGGCATCATCCTCATGGGCTTTTTGTAATTTGACCAACCATTAATAAAATAAAATAGGAATTTATCTCTTATGTTTCAATAATGATGTCAATCTTTTCAATTACCTTTTGAAGGATGGGTGTAATAACAATATTATCAGGTTGATCATCCTCTAATTCATACATGTCTAAGGTGTATTTCAAACCAAATTCAATATTTCCCTTGTACAACTTCCTTTGAGAAGTTCACTATGGTTTATGTCAATAAATTTAAGCTTTAGTGTTTCATCCATAGAAGGAATAGTGAAACTTCTTGGTTTGGAGGATGAGGCCCTTGAGAATCTGAGACTACTTTTATGGTATATACTTTATCATCATAAGCATTCTTAACCACATGACAATCAAAAGAAGCTTTGGGTATCATATTACTAGTCCAAGGTCTACCTAGTAGTATGCTATAATTGGTATTGAAATGAAAGCATGAGATTCCGGAAATAAAACACTGAGATGCAATAAAAACAGAACTAGTTTAATGCATGTAATAACACGGATGTAATCATATCAAAAGGTAAGAGCACCGCCTTTTTATATTAATTCCAACTCGGTTACAATAGTCTGATTTTTTTATTACAACAGATGAACAGTAATTTCTTTCCGCATGCCCACATGTAAAATGGGCGGGCTGTAGTGTTGCCGCCGCTTGATGTTTAATGAGTCTTGTTAGCCGTTGCTTATCTTGCGTTCAGCCGCTTACCCTGCATTCAGAAACACGAGAAGAACGTTAGTAGCACCTGTAACAAGAGGGCAGAACCTTCTGACTTTAGCATACATATGAAGATAAATCAGATGCATGAATAAAACAACTCTTTGTGAAACTGCAACTTTTGCCGAGAACAGAGAACGATATACATTCGAAATGGCATATATCTGAGGATGTAAAACATAAACTGTTACTTTATTCTACTTGAAGACAACACAATACATGAGACATGGACAGTCATTAAAATAATCAACCGATTCTAATGTTGTTGCCTGCAAGTTAGCACTTCATTGTGTTGCATGACAATATTCGATAAAACGTATTGCAAGACGCATTCGAGCATATAACGTATGACACGATATATTCTAACGTAAAGTTTACTTGAACAGCGTAAAGAATAATCTATTTCGATACTGTTAGTTTTCGCAATATATTTCAAAAGAGAACAGCATATATTGCATTAATTAGAAACGTTCATGGGCTGCCCAAGCGGGCCACCCTTGGTTTACACTTAGTCTCGACGCCAATCCACTAGGAATGGGCTCGAGATCTAAGGCTGTGTGTTGTCGTCGAATTAGTGGAATGCAATGATCCACTGTCGGGTGTGAAAGTCCGGTTCACTCTTCTAAGAATCACCCAACAACCTCTATTTGTGAGAGATTCCAGATGTAAAGAAGGTGAACTTAGATTGATACAGTCGGATATCCAAATGAGCAGCACTTCGTTGTCTTAACAAAATGCTTCGCAGTCCTTTTATTACGTATCGAGCCGGATTTTTATAGAGGGTTCGGCCTCTGGGAACATTAATGCCAAAACCCTAAGTCCGCAGGCGCCGCTCAAATTTGATCCTTATCGGGCCATTATGGGACATGGCTCGCACTGACAGATCGCAGTTATGAGGCGTGGCCTCGGATCGGATATTTTTTTAAAACCGCTTGTCTCATTAATGTTCGCCGTTTAATCCACCGTTCTACAGAGCCATGGGGTCTCTTCGAGAAGGGACACGTAGAGGTGCCACGTGGCGGTCGTTCCTTGGATGGTTGAATGCATGGTTTTGACTTTGGTGACATGTCGGCTTGAGGCCCAAAGTGTCGCGATATCGTGACGCTTTGGGCCGGCTTTCGGGGCCCAAAGTGTCGCGATATCGTGACGCTTTGGGCCCGCTTTGGGTCGGGGCCCAAAGTGTCGCGATATCGCGACGCTTTGGGCCCGCTTTGGGTCGGGGCCCAAAGTGTCGCGATATCGCGACGCTTTGGGCCCGCTTTGGGTCGGGGCCCAAAGTGTCGCGATATCGCGACGCTTTGGGCCCGCTTGGTTTTTGACAAAAGGCTTGGCGCGGATAAAGGCTTTGAAGTTTGTTAAAGGCTCTAGAACGACCGACTTTGCTCTGCTCATTTTTTGATCTTCCGAACTACTGTGTGAGTGGTTAAGACCACTATTTGACCTCTAAGGGCTGCCCTAAAAGCTGTGATATCAATGTGATCAATGTTTGTAATCACTTAATCGAAATGGTGCTCGTTTTGGTGTCTACGAGATGCCCCTTTTTGGGAAGCGCTACGGGTGACGCAAAGGTCTTTGAGCAAAAATATACGACCAAAGCACTAATGATTAGGGTTTCTTGGTAACCTAACCAACTTTTAATGCCCCAAGTATGGAAAGGGCATGCATTCTTGAATCCTTGCTTCTGACGAGCTAAGGAATTTGATTTCAAGTGTTAACCTGTTTTGGTGAGGTGTGACTTGAGCTTGGACATTGATCAGTCATGATTAGGCAAAGGGCGTAACCTTTTATCCACAGGGGAACCTTGTGTTCATGCTTCGGGAATGCCAAGTGTTTGATCGATTTGTGATGATTGCTTGTTTGCTGCCCCAAGCGGGAGCGTGATTGTCTTTGTCAATGATTCTTTGAATGCATGTCATTGCCTTGATTGGGTGTGTGCTTGTTGATTGGTGACTAAGTGTGACTACCCCCTCAAGCGACGAATCGATGAGGGAATGACCTTCGTGAGAAAAGCGACGAGTCGCTTGACCCAAGATGACTTAGGTTAGGGTGGCTTTAGATGTTTTTCCATTTGAGCACGTGCAATTTCCCGACATTTGGACCTATTTTTGGTGGGTGTTAACCCTTTTGGTGATGCCATAATGGGGTGAAATCATCAAAAACCCGTCTTCCCGTGGAGCGGTCCAGCTATGATAGCCTTCTTAGGGAAGTAGGAGAATGAGAATTTGAGCCCCGACATCGATTTTCTATGCCAAGAGGTTGAGTGCAAGAGCACTCGTGTCCGGCAATGCTTATTGCTTCTTTTTGTGTTGCATTTTTGTGATGTTTTTGTTGTTTTGATTTTCTTTCTTTGCGTATATGTCATGATTTTATGCACAATGATTGATGTTGGTGGGTGCATGCTACTTGATATGGATGGATGCATATGGTATGATAATTACCAATGTTGTATGTTGATTTAGTTTGATGGATGCATGAGGAATGCAAATGCATGTGATATGCAGAAATGAAATGGATGTATGGACTTGGTGAGAGTTGGTTATGGCACCATAGACTGTTTTAGATCTCCATTATTTTGCTATGTACAAATGTGGTGTTTCTTCTTTTTGTATTTTCTGATGGTATTGCAAGGATGAAAAGTAGTGCAGTTGGTTTAGAAATGTAGCTAAGGTTTTCTGAGACTCAGACGGTTTTAACTCACTAGCCATGATTGTACTTTATCTTACAAGACTTTTGAACAAGGTATGAATCGGACTTGTTTTTGACCAAGCTATTTCACATCCCTGTGTGTGCAATTGAGTTCATTTATGTGGTATTTGTCGGGATACCGCCGAGTGCCGGATGGGCTTTCAACCGAACCTGTCTTGAGGATCACCTAATTAGCTCCACTAACTCCTTTGTTGTATGTAGTTAGATTAATCTGCGGTGTTATCCGGGATACCATAAGCTAGCTCATCCACATGCAAACATTGATCTGTACACAAGTTAATGTGATAGATATATCGTCATGCGAGAAGTTTACCGCCAGTGACCGATAGGCTATCAACCAAACCGGTACTGAGGCTTGCCTCATGACCTGTCGAGAATGCTGAGAGTTCCGGGGATTCAAGGTCAACTCCCTTCTTTTTTTCAATTGTATTGGGATACTTGCTCGTTATAGTGATAATAATCATTGTTTATTTTGATTTGTTTTTCTTTTCTCTTGAGCAAGGGATATGGAGTGACGATAATCACTATTCTTTGTGCTTTTTGAGATGTGCATTGTAGGGTGTCAAATTTTGAAGTTTTGACATTTTGCAAATTTTTGACGTTTTGCAACTTTGGGATTCTTAGGGAATTGGGTAGGGAGGATGCTTGTCCTTTTGCCAACTCTCGGCATTCTTGGGGTCATTCGCACAGGGGGATGAGCAAGATAACCGTTTCGCTTATGGTAACTTGGATTACTTGTGCAGGTTTCATCCTTCGTTCACACAACTCGGGAATTTTTATGTGTTTTAATTTGTGTTGGGATGTTACGTAACAAGGTGTATTGCAAGTGTAACTCTACCTTCGTAAAATCTGTTTGACTTGATACATTTCATTGCTAAAGAGCAAAATGATGGCTGGATCACGAAAAACTCTTGATACATTAAGAGACCACCGACTCTAGTGTGGTAAAGTGAATGGTGTTTTTGCTATTTTTGTAAAATGGAACAGGTGTGGAACAAGATGGACTAGTAGAACCATGATAGCCTATGGTGCCGTTGACTCATACGACCATGAATATGCAATGTATGGATGCAATGCTTGGATGCGGCTATGTATTTTTGTATTTTTGATGGATTGATTTTGGTGAATATGAAGATGAATTGCGAGAAGAACTCTCTATTTGATGAATTTGAATATGCCTAGAAATGAGATGCAAATTTTTGTTGTTTTTGATGATTTTTGTTGTTTTTGAATTTTCATGATTTTTGACCAAGTGATTGTGGAAATCCTTGGAGCGTTTTGGGATTGACCAAGGATGCAGAATCCTTGGAGCTTTTGGGATTGACCAAGCGTTGTGATAATCCTTGGAGCATTTTGGCGTGAAATCCTTGGAGCTTTTGGGGTGACCAATGGATCCTTGATTGTGATTATCTTGAGAGACTTTGGGATTGACCAAGCGATTGTCGATAATCCTTGGAGCATTTTGGGGATTTGACCAAGCGATTGCGATGAATCCTTGGAGCTTTTGGGAGTGACCAAGCGATTGCGATAATCCTTGGAGCTTTTGGTTGACCTGGAGATTGCGATAATCCTTGGAGCATTTTGGGGTGACCAAGAGATTGCGATAATCCTTGGAGCTTTTGGGGTGACCAAGAGATTGCGATAATCCTTGGAGCTTTTGGGGTGACCAAGAGATTGCGATAATCCTTGGAGCTTTTGGGGTGACCAAGAGATTGCGATAATCCTTGGAGCTTTTGGGCTTGACCAAAGGGTTTATGAACACCTTTGGAGCATTTGGTGTAATCCACTTGCTCTTCAGGGAATAGAGGTACCCCCAGCTTGACAATCTTTGTGCACCGGATCTGGCTCTGTAGGAATTGGCACGAATGGATCGGCCTTATGCACGGATAGGAGGACAGGGTCTGCCTTCGACACTGATGGTGCTATGATATCTCTGGGTGGAAGTTGCTCGCGACCTTCCCCAAGGAGTGGGATCGACATGTGATGCTGGTAGGCTGGGTCTATGCGCCACTCATGCCCTAGTATTATGTTTATCATTTGACATGCTTCATCGATATTTACAGGGTGTCGATGTTGCCGTATGTGATTGTTGTGGGCTATCTCTGTTTCATCCTCACCTTCGGACAATGTGTATAGCTCATCAAAATCTGGAGATTCTGAGATATGGAGGACTGCATCATCAGGTAGTCCTACAACCAAGGGTTGATCCTCTTCGAAAAGAGCCTCATGTAAGTTGGGCATTGGGAGCTCCAAAATCTTGGTCTCTAGCGACTCTAAGTGCTCCAATGTTTTGCATGTATCAGGGGATTTGAGCTCCTCCTCTTTGGTTTGTTCTTGTTGAGGAACTTGGGGTTCATGGAGGGGTAGCTGAATAGCACCCCCATGTCTTGGTGGGGCTTTTCATCCCACTCTTCTTCTTGTTATGATTCCTCAGAATCTTCGAACAATGTGTATAGCTCATCGGGATCCGGAGATTCCGAGATATGGAGGACTGCATCATCGGTGAGTACGGTTAGAGGTTGATCCTCTTCGAAAAGAGCCTCATGTAAGTTGGGCCTTGGGAGCTCCAAAATCTTGGTCTCCACCAACTCTAAGTGCTCTAGCTCTTTGCATAGATCGGGAGATTTGAGCTCCTCCGCTTTGATTGGTTCGTGTTGAGAAACGGGGGCCTATGGAGGGGTAGTCGAATAGCACCCCCCATGTCTTGGTAGGGCAGTTCATCCAGCTCTTCTCTTTGCTCTGATTCCTCAAAGGCTTCTTGGTGACTTTCTAAGGGTGGCCCATAAACCTGAGTGGGTTCCTGAGGAAGGCACTCGTCATTGTTTATAGGAGTAGCCTCCTGCTCATGTCTAGGAGGCATTGGGGGTGATGCTTGATAAGGTCGCAGAGACTCGTCTCGCACCTGGGGGTTGTGCTCCTCATATTGTTGTGCTCTTTGGATGCAAGGGGTTGGCGCCTTCTCGGGTAGTTTATAGCGCAACTTATCCGCTTTGCGCTGCATGTATAAGTTTTCTAACTCCTGGCGACCTTGTTCAACCTGCGTTATTTGAGCTTGGCGGATGACTTTTCTCGCGACTGTCGGGTCGATGTGGTCTACCCTATTTTGCTCAAGAGGTTCGGATTTGTGCCTCTCATAATGTTTTGTCTTATGTGTGTGAGGGGTTGGAGTCCGTTCCTGCATAGTGTGTTGGAACAACTCATCCTTCTGGCGCTGAAGGCGCTCTTCGTTAATATGGTACAGTTTCGCTAACGATAGTCGGTCTCGCTCACGTTGCGTGAGTTGCACCCGACGTGCGAAATGCTTGACAGGCTCTAAGATAGTTGGTCTTGTCGCCTCATGTGTAGAAGGCCTAGATGCCTCTCCGACATATCTATCTTGGTCGTAGTGATCCAAGATCTCTAGAGGCCATCTCTCTCCGATGGGGGTAGCGGCATTTATCCGAGGCACCGGCCTAGAGTGTGACCATGATATCTAGCAGGTGCGAAGGCGTATTGCTCCCGCGATGTGTATTGTTTTTGAGGAAGGTAGGAATCTTCCTCATGCTCTCTTTCATAAGTGAGCACGATTTGGCGGACGGAGTTGGCTTGGCCTGCCTGAGGAGCCTTGTGCTCTGAATTTGTCCTTGCAGTCCTGACAACTGGAGGGGTTGAAAGAGGGATAGTGTAACCATGTGGTTCCTCTCGTCGAACCCTAGGTTGACTCAGCGCTTCATCGCGCGGTGACCGCTCATAACGAGCATCTAAGGTAGCTCTCCTATGGATGTACCCCTCATGGGAGGATGTGTGTTGAGTGCTATGCTGGAACAGGAGTGCTCCTAGAAGGGGTACCCCCGTAGTCCTTATCTGTTAAGGTGTGGAGGGGACCGCCTTGTGTGTCAGGCCGCCAAGGTGGTATGACCAAATCCTTGGGGTTAAAGCGAAGGCGACTGGCGCCCTCCCTCTGTGCACCTTCTGCAGCGTCCGCCCTTGATTGGGCTTGGCTACGGGTGTACACCATTGTGTTGCTTCTCTACTATCTAAGCAGATTTTATCTCGTTTATGATGATTTGTCTTTTTTTGTCTACACTAAGCAGAAATGAACACACACATACACAAAACCGTGATTATCTCTTTTAAGGATTGATAGTGTGTCCTAAACTGGTTTAGTGCATTTTGATGTTTCGTTTTGTGTTTGCAATTTTGGAAGAACGTTTAAATGCATAATGTTGGCTCATATGACTCCCATAAATGGTCGCCCCTTCAATATACCATTGTCGGACCGATATACCAACCTCTCTATATACCCGCCCTTACGTGAGGGAGACTATAGGTACGTGAGAGCGGATGGTACGTGGAACATAGGCGGTACGAAAGGGGAATCGCTCTGTTTATGACACCTACCATAGAAGACTTATCCTCGCGTGCATGGGAATCACCCCGACAACACTCGGTCGGCTTTCGTCGGGATTTACGTCTAGCAACAGTCGCGATCGAGGTAATGGATGCAATATCTCAAGCCAAAGTGATAATGGAATCCACCTTTGGTCTTGCTCAAGGGTTGGGGTTTTACGACCAACGCCTTGGTTTAAAGTACCACGTGGTGTGTGGGATTCATTTTACTTTGCAAATTTGAAACAAGCAACCGAAAAAGAAATCTTTCCCTATGCCAGACAGATAATACTAACTGAAAACAGCAAGTAAAAATTGCAAAGAAATTTTCTACCTTTCTTTAAATTTTTTTTTTTTTTTTAGATGAATAATTACGCAGATAACTACATAATTAAATAAAGCAAGAAAAATCTTTAAGAAAAATTTCTCTACCTTATTTTAATAATTAAAAAGATTTAATTATTAAATGAATAATTACGCATATAGCTACATAATTAAATAAAGCAAGAAATTTTTTTAAGAAAAACTTTTCTACCTTACTGTAATAATTAAAAGAAATTAAAATGACAGTAAATGAAATAACCCGAAACTTCGCAACAGAAAATGATATGGACGGCTAGAATCGTTACCTCCTTTCTGCCCGAAATTGTTGTTTCTGACCTCCGGCTAAAAAGAAGTACCTGTTAAGCACAAGACACAACAAGTTTAATTAACTTCTGTGATTTTTAAAAATATGGGAACCGGTCCCACCGTGATCGCCACTGAAAGCATGAGATTTCGGAAATAAAACACCGAGATGCAATAAAAACAGAACTAGTTTAATGCATGTAATAACACGGATGTAATCATATCAAAAGGTAAGAGCACCGCCTTTTTATATTAATTCCAACTCGGTTACAATAGTCTGATTTTTTTATTACAACAGATGAACAGTAATTTCTTTCCGCATGCCCACATGTAAAATGGGCGGGCTGTAGTGTTGCCGCCGCTTGATGTTTAATGAGTCTTGTTAGCCGTTGCCTATCTTGCGTTCAGCCGCTTACCCTGCATTCAGAAACACGAGAAGAACGTTAGTAGCACTGTAACAAGAGGGCGAGAACCTTTGACTTTGGCATACATATGAAAGATAGATCAGATGCATGAATAAAACAACTCTTCGTGAAACTGCAACTTTTGTCGAGAACGAGAGAACGAGTATACATTCGAAATGGCATATATCCGAGGATGTAAAACGTAAACTGTTATTTTTATTCTACTTGAAGACAGCACAATACATGAGACATGGACAGTCATTAAAATAATCAACCGATTCTAATGTTGTTGCCTGCAAGTTAGCACTTCATTGTGTTGCATGACAATATTCGATAAAACGTATTGCAAGACGCATTCGAGCATATAACGTATGACACGATATATTCTAACGTAAAGTTTACTTGAACAGCGTAAAGAATAATCTATTTCGATACTGTTAGTTTTCGCAATATATTTCAAAAGAGAACAGCATATATTGCATTAATTAGAAACGTTCATGGGCTGCCCAAGCGGGCCACCCCTGGTTTACACTTAGTCTCGACGCCAATCCACTAGGAATGGGCTCGAGATCTAAGGCTGTGTGTTGTCGTCGAATTAGTGGAATGCAATGATCCACTGTCGGGTGTGAAAGTCCGGTTCACTCTTCTAAGAATCACCCAACAACCTCTATTTGTGAGAGATTCCAGATGTAAAGAAGGTGAACTTAGATTGATACAGTCGGATATCCAAATGAGCAGCACTTCGTTGTCTTAAAAAAATGCTTCGCAGTCCTTTTATTACGTATCGAGCCGGCTTTTTATAGAGGGTTCGGCCTCTGGGAACATTAATGCCAAAACCCTAAGTCCGCAGGCGCCGCTCAAATTTGATCCTTATCGGGCCATTATGGGACATGGCTCGCACTGACAGATCGCAGTTATGAGGCGTGGCCTCGGATCGGATATTTTTTAAAACCGCTTGTCTCATTAATGTTCGCCGTTTAATCCGCCGTTTTACAGAGCCATGGGGTCTCTTCGAGAAGGGACACGTAGAGGTGCCACGTGGCGGTCGTTCCTTGGATGGTTGAATGCATGCTTTTGACTTTGGTGACGTGTCGGCTTGAGGCCCAAAGTGTCGCGATATCGCGACGCTTTGGGCCGGCTTTGGGTGGGGCCCAAAGTGTCGCGATATCGCGACGCTTTGGGCCGGCTTCGGGCCCAAAGTGTCGCGATATCGCGACGCTTGGGGGGGGGTCGGGGCCCAAAGTGTCGCGATATCGCGACGCTTTGGGCCCGCTTGCGGGGCCCAAAGTGTCGCGATATCGCGACGCTTTGGGCCCGGCTTGGTTTTTGACAAAAGGCTTGGCGCGGATAAAGGCTTTGAAGTTTGTTAAAGGCTCTAGAACGACCGACTTTGCTCTGCTCATTTTTTGATCTTCCGAACTGCTGTGTGAGTGGTTAAGACCACTATTTGACCTCTAAGGGCTGCCCTAAAAGCTGTGATATCAATGTGATCAATGTTTGTAATCACTTAATCGTAATGGTGCTGTTTTGGTGTCTACATGAAATTAAAAATCGTAAAATTTACTCTTAATTCTTTAGACCTACCTAAAATTTGCAACCAAATCCATAGGATCTTATGGTTGACCATTATAAGCATAATAGTGGTTTCTAGTGGATAAGGCATTATATCTAGGGATATTTAGCTTATCTATCAAAGACAATGACATAACACTTGTACCACTCCCTTCACCAACCAAAGATTTACAAACCACCATATCATTATATACTATGGCAATCATCAATGGAAGGCCATCAACCCTTGCCAAGTAATCATCAATAATCATATTTTTCAAAGGGAAATTTATAATGAAATTAGTTCTAGTATGTGCATCAATACAAATATTTTATTTATGTGATTGAATATACTACACTTTATAAGACCCTAAAATGGTGGGCATGATGTTAGCAATCCTTGGTTTGAGCATATATATCTAATCCAATAATTCTCATGGTAATTGTTATTGATAAAAAATGTACTAATTCAGTACCAATATGACACCTTACAAGGGGTTGCATATAACTCTTCCACTATGTTCCACTTTTGTTATGTTCATAACTACTTTAAGAAGTGATTATTTGGACTAGGTAGGGTATGCTTTTCTATCATGGTTGTCAAGATCATTAATTTGAGTGAAAATCGTAGTATTTTAGCATTTTTAAAAGTTTCATGATCTGTGAACTTAGTTAATGCCTTCTCAAAAATATTTTCTATGTTTATATTAGGTTCTCAAGCGACCAAAGGAGGGCTTGGTATTTTATCAATTATGGAGGGTTTAAGCATTGCATGGATATGTTTCTGACCCTTGCCCTTCTTTTTTATATTTTTGTAGGGTTGCTTCTTTTTTTTATTAGGGTGCACCTCTAGTAATAGCAACAATTTTTTTCTCCCAAAATGCATATGTTTCTCTTTGATCCTCCAAAATATTAACATAGTAATCCATATTTGCATTACTAATATGTATTCTCCATTTTAGCTAGGTTGGGAAAATACTTGGTTCACTTGCGAGGCATTTTGAGAGGCATTGGATCCAAAATTTTGATTTTGGGGATAGGTACCATTTTGATTTTGGTTATTTTGATCCCCTCCTTAGTTATACCCTTGGTTGCCCTAATTATATCCTTGATTTTAATAGTTTTGATATCCTCTTGATTAAACCCTTGATCTTGATTTTAATTCAGTCCTTATTGTTTATTGTGAGTTTATTTTTCATGGTTGGGGAATGGGGTACTATGGATACCTAACCTCTAATAATGGTGGTTATTATACTTCTTCTATAGACCCTTAGTTTTTCATTAAATAAGTTGATCCTATAATTATTAAATTTATCAATGTTGAAATTATAACCAAAGCTTTGATTATAACAAAATTTATGCAAATTTGAGTAGGTAGTATGATAATTCCTATAAGTCCATACCAAAAGTAGAATTTTTTGGGATCATGCCACTTAGGTCATTCAAATGTTTTATTACAATGATAATTTCTAGGCATAGGTGGTGGAAAATGTTTGAGAATAACCTCATGAGTCCATTGTGGCACCATATTATCAAGTCATATGCAACCTTCAAATTTTGTTAACATATGCATAAGGATACAACTATATTTATCTCATGACAATTATATTGGACAATTACATCCCCTCCAAAATTCTTGTTAGGATTTTTAGGTTTGAAGGGTATTTTATTTTTCTTGTTTTCCCAATGTTCAAAGATTTTCAACAAATTGGAGGGCCTTGTATAAGGAGGAAAATCATATGGGTTATGTTCCTTGATTTTATCCTAAAAAGGAGGTCTAATTTTATTTATAAACATTGTAGTGGTTGCCTCTTCTATTAAGGTTATATTAACATAACATTTAAGTCATTCCCACCTTTTTTGTGGAAGTTAGTTACATATTAATTATGGCTTTGTTCAACATTTATAAAAATATCTATTGCTCCCATTATAGTCATGTTGTCATCCAATTATTATTTTAATTTCTTGGAAAGGTTATCTATGAAGTCAATAGAATATTTATTTAAATATGTAAACCAATCAAGAGCATTTCCTACCTAATCCCTAGTAATTAACTCCAACAAAGTCTTTTCATTATATAACCCGTCCCTACAATATGTAATAAATATATCAATAAATTCATGGATTTTATTTGTTTCATCATAAAATAATTTAGGGCCATGCCCAAAAAAATCTATGGATTCCATATTAGGGGCTAGAGATTGGGTCTAGTAATTTATTAATATAGGATCAATGGATATAGGTAGATTCACCCTAGAGTTAGCTAGGGAAGGTGGAGGAAAAAGAGCATTAGGGTTTAGGATCAAACGAGGGATAATAGTCTATACTAGAGGGGATTTATTCATACTTAATACTTGAGTAAGATTATCCATTATATCCTATATTTTTTTGAATATTTCTCTTCTAGTGGACTCCATCTACTTAATATATCTCCTATTATTGTGTAGCTAATAAGCAAGATATTCCCTAAGGGTAGTCATATATTTAACTAATTTTCATCATGAGACTCAAAAAAGGGGTGGGACATCTAGGAGGCTTGACCTTCTTTCACTCTTTATATTCATGACTGATTTCTCATAATCACCACATTATGTGATGATCATGGTAAAGTAAGATGTTCATCATCATTGATGAATACAAAAGCTCCTAGTGCATCTTGGGATCCTATGATAAACTGAGAGGGCTTATCAAAATCCTTATTTGGATCCATATCATCATAAAAATTTGACTCTCCTTCCCTATTGGTAAAGTGTTTGGTTAGGGCATCATTATCAAGATCAAGAGAGAAAGGATGAATATCATAATTTTCATGAGGAATAAAGTAATCTAGATCCTCTTCTATTTATGGAATTTACTTCTTTTAAAACTTAGTAGTTATTCTAACACCTTTGGATCCTAAGGTGTTTGACAAAGTTTCTATCCTTGAACTAGGTCTAGATCCTCTTATATTTATGGGATTTACTTATTTTTAAACTTACTCAAAAGAAACTAGGGGTTTGAAAAAGTTTCTATCCTCAAGCAAGTAAACTACCACAAACCCTCATACTAGGATAATTTTTTTTTTTTTTAATATAGCCTTATGAGTAAGAGGAAAGCTATGGTGTGACCTATTCATTTTATTAAAAAAAGCGATAGCCAACATAAAAACTACAAAAACAAAAATCTAAATCCCTAGGGCCTAAAAATTGAAGGTGAATGTCTCAAAAGGCAGATTCATGTTGAGTTGACCAAAATGTTTATCGAAAAAAGAGGAACATCTCATACAATTACAAGAATTACTATAAAATATACCAAAATACTCAAAGCAAGACAACAAACCAATAATTATGTAATAATAATGTTGAAATTATTCTAATCTAAGTAGAAATTGAGAGATAACAGTGAAGAATATACTACACTAGCATCATCTATAAAAACCTTATGTTAGAGTAAATCCTAAAGTAGCAAACCAAATATTTGATGTCCTAGGGTATGAAGGATCATAATATCTACCAATGATCATAAAAAAGAACTCACTTATACTCCATCATGTTTGTAATGTCACCACTATAGAAAGGAGTGATCACACCTAGAACCGACACTGAGGAATTGAAGTACCATTAAAACTAGTCCTTGAGCAACAACTCTGATATTTGGCTATAAATCCTAGTGGAGGTGTCATGTCCTCTATGGAAGGTAGCAAACCGAGGATCAATGGATTTGGTTGTATCTACAAGGATGACAGAGAGAGAAAGAGAAAGAGAGATAGAGAGAGAGGGAGAGGTTGCATGTCTTGGTAGCAATGGAAACAATAAATGCATGTTGAAAGTAATGTCAGTAAGATCATAAGCATTTAGATAATAGATGAATAGTTATGTTATAGTGAGATGAAATGGATATTTTTAGTAGATGAAATGGATAATTTTCTCTTTTGAGGTTAATGGTTGGATTATGTTCTTGTCAAAGCTATAAAATTATAACCATGGATCTAAACGATGCATCATTTTAAACCTATAAATAAAAACATGCTAGAATCATAATTGTAAATTGAAAACCCTAAAATCAATCAATGACCATACGCACTACTTAAAATAGTAATTGTGCTCCTATTGATTTTAAGGATATGTGCTGTGAGGAACATGTGTAGACATATCCCTTAATTATGACTCTATCCTTATTTTAGAGTTGTGAAAAATTAACAAACAAAAACAAGAAGGAAAGGTGGTCAAAAAGTGACAACTAAATGAAAAAATGAACCAAAACCATCAGCCAACATGACTCGCCGTCGTCCTACCTAAAAACTAACAAAGTTAATCTATCTTTATCCCATTTCTCCTACCTAAAAACTAACAAAGTTAATCCATCCTTTAAAATATGAAATGCCGCAAACCCTAAAACTCTAAACTCTTTTTATTAATTTAATATTAAAAATCAATAATTTTTATCACGTATTATGATGGAGACGTTCAATTTTTTTTGGGAATTCTATATAAAAAGTCTATAAAGTTGTGCACTTTATTAACCAGATTTTGGTTTGATAAACTTTTAGATAATAAGGACCCGTGAGATGAACACTTTGTGAGAAAACGACCTCTTATAATATTATTTAAGAAATATGAATGGTTCAGAAAATCTCAATTATTACATTAGCCCTGGTGTCTTCAAGTGGAAAAACACATACAGGAATCTTTTGGAAAAAAAACAAGCTTATAATTTTTGTAAAGGTGACATACGCTTAGCCGTGTATAATAAGCATGTTGACAATGAAGCGAATGAGTGAAGTCAATTGACGTATTGGTAGGAAAAAATGAGCATAATTGCAACATAACTTATAATTACGTCAATGCAATTAGTTAGGCAGGCCTTTTCCAAGGTGAACATTAAAGATTATTGTGAACAAACATATACTTTTGACGTGCCAATTGTTTCATGCATGTGCCCTCCATGCATGTGCCCTCTATATTGTATGAGATAGGCATCACAGATCATCCTTGGATGCACCCCCACCCTTTCACATAAGATACAAGGTCAGTTTGGGAAGAATATTTTCTAACCACCCTTAATAATTTACAAGTCAACTACTTTGGAGTGTATATATATATTAATCAACTTGAGACTATATATTATATTAATGTTTTTTTAGTGGAACGGTATTTGGTATAATGACAGGTTATTATCATCCATGTGGATTCCTCTTGTGTTTGTTCGAAAAGAGCGCTAATATTTGTAAACCATGTCCAATTAAAAAAAAAAAGAATTTTTATAAATTTTTAATTGTATAAAAAATTCTGCTCAATGCATAAATAAATACTCAACCCTTACTAATCAACCTATTTCTTTCTAAATGTTTCTATACCCACTTGTTTAAGATCGTAGGATCACTATTACACTTTACCAGTTTCATTATTATTTTTAAATCCTATTTTTATTGAAGTTTTGTTAAAACTTAATGAAATGTAAGAGTGGGCATCCTAAAGAGGTCAATGTAGATGTAAGTTTTTCTTTTATGCTTCCATCAAACACTTTTAGGTAAGCCTTCGCTTTCGAGAAAAAAGTTTCATGATTGCTAGAGGTATTTTGCTTTTGGTTTGTGATGTTAAGCACATACAAGATGGTCCAGTGAATGCCTTTAATTATATATTTTTTATTTTTTATTTTTAAATAAATAATTTAATAAGTTTTACAAGATGTTGAACGAGGTTAATTTTTTTATAAAATAATTTAATTGAATTTATTTTTTATTATTTATTAAAGGGATATGATTCAATGATTAGAAAAATGATAGTGAGAGTACACAAGTATTTTTTTAAACATGATATTGTGAGCAAAGATAAAGATGTAAATTTTAAGATTTTTTTAATTTTAATTTTATTTATTTTAATTTTTTATTTTTTATTTTAATTTTAATTTGATTATAAAGTTTAATATCATGATTATATAATGGTATTATAATAATTTGATTATTAATTGTTTCCACGGGTTAGGTGGATTAGCAAGTGCTAGTGTGGTTGGGCAATTACCAAGAAGAGACTTGGGTTCAAATCTTGGGGGTACCATTTAGTAAAGAAAGTAGTCTGATTTGAATCCTTTGAGTGCGTGCCAGATCGACGACGATAGTACGAACCCTGAGCGATCGGTGTCTTCATCTCACGTCGGGTCAACAACAACGAGGCGACTAGGCTTTTTGGGAGCAGTCCTTGTGGTTTGAACCCTGCACTTACCGATTACTAAAAATAGTGGTTGTAACCAACTCTCCTATGTAACCAAAAAATAATAATTTGACTATTCATTTTGCATACTATTTAAATTCTACATTATACGACAAGTATTTCAGGTTTAGAGAAGGGAAATGCCAATTAAAATACCATAATCTGATTCAACTTCTTTGCCATCACTAAATTAGGGTTGGTGAGTGTTGTAATGATCAATGGCTCATGTTTTTAGGGATAGAAGGTCTAGAGTAGTAGGACAATGATGGAAGAGCACCAAAAAATGTGAATGCTATTGAGGCACTAGAGCAGTTTGATGCTACTCTAGCCTTGTCGAAGCTTGAGGTTTCACAAGAGCCAGATTCTCCTAAATGCAAGCCAATAAAACATAGTAGGAAGAGACAAACATCGAACAGGGCTTCCAAGCCCTCTCAAAACTAGTAGAACGTTTTTGGATCCCCTAGGCCTATGCTTAAGGGGATAAAGTGGAAAATACCCATAAAAGAAGAATCAATTCAAATGTAGTTTGAAGTACAACCACAAACTCCTTGGACACCCTATGAAGAAGCACCAAACTTAAATACAATAGAAGTAAAAGAAAAATTAGAAGAAATAGAAACCCTAAAGGTTTCCAGGAAGAAGATGCAGAAAAGGGTAAGGGCAATAACCCCTAAAGAATCAGAGGCCCTCAAGCAATTGTAGTCTTCTAGCACTGAGTAGAGATTTAGAAGAACCCATGCAGAGGTAACTAAAAAAAAAGAATAATAGCAAGTCTCATTTCAATTGTAGTAGACTAGCAATTCTCCACTAGAAATCGAGATTATCAATAGTAGCATAAAATCATCATTAGCTGCTTTGAGTTAGGAGGAAAAAAGCAAGAAGTAGGTAAAACTTAGGATGCAATAGCCATTGAGGATCTATTATAGCCTACATATCCTGATTTTGTATCACATTCAGACCTTGGAGAAAGCTCCCTTGAAGCCCCTACTCCACAATATTCGATACTTGGCTTAAAAACAAATCAACCTAAAATACCCAATGAATATGACACAAATCTTAGAAGCTTAGACCTAGAAGGAGCCAAGGTGGTCAATTGGGCCTTGCAAACAAGGTTAAAAGTAGTTGAGAGTTTGCTACAAGATAAGAATAAGGAAATAACCTAACTCCAAAACTAGTTGGTATATGCAAGAGTTAAAAAGAAAATAATTTAAGCTACTAATCCTGAGAGTGTGCCTAGGTTAGTTAAAGAACCTTCTAAGGAAACCTCCTATAGAATTTGGCACATTTGGTATGGACTACAGGATAGTAGACTAAGCCTCAAAAGTGGTTTATGCCTGAAAAGAATTATTTGATGCATGAGGGCATACCTTCCAATAGGTTGGATAGAGTGATAAGGCCCAAAAATACCTCATTTTATATAGCCTTTTTGCCTCCTTTTTACACTATCTAACTATGTATTGCTTCATCATTGCATTAGTTGATTAAATATGGTAATTATGATTAATACATAACTAAAGTAGGAAGTGTGATATTATGTGCTAGAAAAAGTAAAAATAGATGTTTTGTTGACTAGTACCAAGCTTTAGGGAATTGCTGGGGACTAAAAGTGGTCCTTACACTTCAAGCATCCTGACTAACTACATGCGGTATCTAGTGCTAGTGCTTCACATGGATTGCCAATTTAAGAATTTTAGGGAGTGTGGGATATGGATCCTTTGGATGACCTCCAAGGTTTTTTACCAAGGATGGCTCCTTGTTTGGATGTGGTCTTTGCCACACTTTCCTTCCTCCTACACTAGCCTAGTATATCAAGTTATTTGTCACGAAAAAGAATAGAGAGAAAACTAGTAAAAGCTAACTAGCCTAAATATCCGAACCCAAGGGTGGCAATGTACCAAAGACTACAAAATCCATTTTATTATCAATAAGATTAGTAAAAACATGTATCAAAATATGATAGCTAGAATGAACATGACCATAACCATATATGACTATAAATAAAAAATCTCCTATGAAAACTAGGATAGATACTAGTCATAGCTCTCCATAGAAATATATATGCATGCAAATACTAGGACATATTTGGGAGTAGTCATAGCTCCTTATAATCATATAAAATTTCAATTACAATCATATATGTTTGGGAGAGGCTCGATGGCCTATACATGTAGTGACTCAAGGCATGAGTCTAGACTGATATACAAAATAGAAAGCAAGAAAAAACTACCTAAGGCTAGATACTAGGCATGAAAACAAAATATTCATCCTTTACAAGTCACAAAAGCAACTATTTATAGCCTAAATATGAAATTCAAAATTCAATTTCCCTCTAGGGATACTTTGAGTAGGAAAGTTGGTGTACTTTAGGATGTTGCATTCGAGGCACCATATTGTATTTATTTTAGGTTGGTCTAGAGTTGCCTTGGGGTCTAATCATCATATATTTTGCTTGGAGGGTGATGTCTTTTGGAGATGTCATTACATGGCATCATTCCTACCCTTTTGTGGGGATACAAGCCCAAACCATGTAATTACCAAAATCTCCACCTCACTTTTGCCTTGATCGCTAGCTAGTTGCTTTATCAACTTCCAACCGAATTTGATTACTACTCTCATCAGTCGATCTTTATTTCTAGTTGTTGGTGATAAAATTCTCACATATAGCATGGTTCTTAGCATTTGATATTCATTCTAGTTCCTCCTTATTAGTGATTTTATTTGCATATTGGCATTAGTTATATCATATGTAGATGGAACTTTCAGACTACTTATTTTACTTGGCACTAGGAAGTGACCCAAACCCAAATTACTTCTTCTTGGTGGGATCTACTTGATGCAATGAGAACTCATTATATGAATAAAAAGTATTATCATATTTTTACACAATTATTGGAGCTCTTGAGATAGTTTGGAAGCCTATTTTGGAGATGATAGTCCACCTAGAACAAAAAATTAAGAGTGGAATATGCGCCAGATGTAACTTAATACAATCAATAACACAGAGCCAACACCATACAAGATAACACTCAGCTAACACCAAACACTAAAAATATAGGGTAGCAATAGACATTGGATGATAGGCTATCACTATATTTTGGATGATAGGATGTCACTAAACACTAGGAAATAGGTTGGTTTCATACGTGGCAGAAGAAGAAAAAAGGGACAATTGACAAAAACTAAATTGCTAATTTTTATTTTACTATTTTAGTCAACAAACTTCAATTTTACCAACCACCTATGAGAGACGTCAACAGATAGTCAATTGCTACTAACTTCGCATAGCTAGTAGTCATTCCTAGGAAAGGAAAATTATATTTTGCACACATAGGCCTATGAAATTATTTTCAAAATCATATTTTCCTATTTTAAGTATATCTACCATGGTGGTTAGGATTCCATTTGGATGGGTATGACTAGTTTGGACTATTGTTACACTTGATTTTTGTCCTTACCTACTCATAGATTTTGTTGCATATTTTATTGTTGTAATATTTTAGTAACAAAAACAAAGGAGGGTCTTGTCCTCTTGACTTATAAATAAGAGTTGTAACTCTTTGTAGTAGATTAGAGGTTGAAGTTAGAAAAGTTGTTAATATAATATTGCTATTTATTACATTTTGTAAGGAAACACTATCATTTATACACTTGTAATAATATGATAATTTGAGTTGTTGGTATACTTTATTTGTGTGAGCTGAGTTGAATTTCTTCCCTTCCACATTGCTCCATAGCAAGGGCCCACTCCAATATAGGTGGAAGGTATCATTTTATTGTATTTTATATTTTTTGTAGCATAGATTAAATTGTTGTTTTTTTCTACATTTTATAACAATTAATTAGTTGTGTCTCATCTCTCGAGAGGACTAGATAGCCAACTAGTTTCAGATCATTATTATTATAGCATAGTATTAAAAGAAGTATTATTTTATGTTTAGTTTTTGATATTGTTCTTCATTGCTTTTTTTTCTATAATCATTTTCATTTCTAGCAGGTTACGTTTCTTAGCTTAGTTCTTTATATTTCCTACTATAGTGAGTTTTATTGTTGCTTTTACAATGCTTTAGAGTAGAATACCTAGACCTAACCTTACTTAAGCCATTCCTAGTGCATATAACCTTTGAACACCACCCTAGATTTGATAATGAATTAAAGTGAGGTTTAATGACACCCATAACTAACCCCATAATATCCATACAAAAATTAGTAAACTATTATGTACAAAACTATTTTATAGTAAAATAATAAAAAATGTAGGGGGTACAAATTTAAATGTTTAGTTTATTTTCATGTGTACTTATAGTCCTTTTATGATTGTCATGCATTTTCATGGCCTCTAAATTAAGTACAAATAAAATTTATAGCAAGAGAACATAGGGTCAATGCTAGGGATGTAGGTCCCCCAACTTGATCTTGTATTTTTCTTCAATTTTTATCTAAAATGAACAAAATCTAAGAAGCCAAGGTTAATGAGAAAACATCTAGTTAGGCTAGCAAGTATGCTATGATAGTGTAGGAAGTAACATAAGGAATACCATGTTACATTGGTGGTGGGGTCTACTCAATGTGATTGAAAATGACCCAAAAGTTCCCAAGAAGGCCCACAAATTGAGGTTGACAAATATTTCCACTTTTTGAAAACTAACAATCATGGTCAAAACTGATGATTGCATTCAAATGTAAAAAATACAAAAATCCTGGTGAAAAGTGGTGATCATAAACAAAACCAATAATATTGATTGCAGACAAAAAAGAGAAATTGTGGTCTTACAAAAATAGAGGTGATTTTGGTTCCAATTGGTGGTCCTAGAAAAAATTACAATCATGGTTGTGTAAATTATTTTTTGAGACTAATATTTATTCAATAAAGGCCTATAGGATGCCATTGGATGAGGTAGAGGCTACGGGCAACATGAATTAAAGGCCAAAACTAGTAAATGAAATAGGGTAGAGAGCAACAAAATAGGATATGACTACCTATGGTGGCACAAGGATCCCTCATATATGTAGAAGCGGATAAAAAAGGGCTTGAAATTGTAAGTAAGAGGGTACCTATGTGAGGTTAGTCTAGATTGGATAGCCAACATGACCTAGAATTAGCCCTATTGGTCATTTTGTTACAATTTCATGCCCTTTTGGAACATAAGGACCGATACATTTTTATAGAGATCAACACCTGATAAGGTGGTGGATATGACATTGACCTTAGAGGATGTATTCTTTATCATAGGTTTACCAATCATTAGACAGACACCATAGATCATGACCATGCAAGAGATATGCTTTATGTTTTTAGAGTGTATGACTAGGGAGAGTATATTGGATAGATAATAGATAATTTTATTGTTGTGGGTCCCCTAGGCTACATATATGCAATTCATGCAATATGCTAGGATTGTCCTCCTATTTGCCTATATGTTCTATCATAAGGGCATAAACAATATACCCACAACACTGATATATAAACTTTACCTAGCCCTAGAGGAAGTCTATATAGTTCTAGAGAGGGAGTTTTCCTAGGGTAGGAATTAGTGGTGTTATTATACCATGATCTATATAGGATTTAAGACCATTGAGTATGTAACATTAGCCTTGCCTTCCTTTTATAGACATGGATATATGATATTTTTGCAATGTACCATCCACCTGGTTTATCCCATGACACAACACCTAGAGATATTTAGGGAATATAGTGGAACCACACAATAGGATCATTATGATCATATGTACCGCCCCTTATGTATATCCTATAAGTTAGGTCATTAGGACTACCTATCACCATCTACAATAGAGTAGACCAACCACTCAAATATGCAACAACTCATAATGGTACAATAAATGATCATAGTACACAATCATTGGCTAGACATAATAGATCCTCATACGGTAGGGAAGGTCCTTGGATAGTTTAGAAATCCTAATCTATATGGGATGCTCCTACACTTGATAACATGATGTAGATATTAAATAAAACAAGCAACCCATAAAAAAAGTAATCTACCATCGATAGAGGATTGCCATAGGTAGGGTATAGACAACAAGGAATGCCTTATAACATAGAAACAAAAATGGCCTAGAGAAATTATAATTGATAATCTACTATAGAGTGTCTCAATCAATAGGACATCCATAGAGATAAACTAACCACCCCAATACCTACATAAGAGGATGGCAAGTCATCAAAATTTACATAGGTTTGGGTAGTATTGAGGCATCTCTAGGGGAGGAGAAGGCTTTGAAGGAGTGGATAGTGGGAGGTGTGATCATAGAAACCATGCTAGAGGAGGAGGTAGAGGGATATGAGGATGATATTGACATATATGAGGTCTACATCTATGAGGTCATAGTGGACACTACTAACCTTAAGGTATTTTTCTTAGAGAAGAACAACCCAACTAGACAATCCAATGACCCCTATAGACTATCATTTTAATTAGATTAAATTTTTTATTTTTTAATATCAAGCATAATTAGCTAACTTAAAATACATGCAATTATTCATTATATATCTTACATGATTTCATCACTTGTTTTTGAGACAATTGTTTTCACATGTGATTTTAGAGATGGCCCAAGAGTGGAATGAGATCATTGGTAGATTATAAATAATTAACCTAGGTGATGTCTTAGGTTTAATTATCTACCACTAGCCTAGATTATAAGAGGAGACAACATATCATATATATCTATAAGAGGGAGGAGTTTTAATTGAGGTAAGATAACCTTGATATAGGGTATGCTTTATTGTAAAATCTAACAAAAGCATATCTAGACTTAGCATAGGTGTAGGGGTATCTAGTGGGGTTAAAGATGTCTATATCATGATATTCCTACTTAGTCATATCATGCATCTTGACATAGAAACCTAACACATAGTCTAAGTAACATAAGGGTTGATTTTGAAACCATAACCCCTACATATTATATGGATTAGAATATTGTTTGTATCCATCATGACACCCTTAATGACATCTACATTAGTTTATTTGGATGATGGGCTATGCACTTGGGACATAGGGTATATTATAATGATGTAAATCAATAAATAATGTTGTATATTGTACCTAATATATATAGCATATCTTGGGACATGATATATATATTATTTTGAAGACATACTTTGTCACTTTTATTATGCTTTCACGAAATGATGTCTTTCCATCGAATATGACTTTATTTATTGATTTCTAGTAGCAGTTAAATGCATGCATGATGTAGAGTTTATTTTTTTGTAAAAATGCCTATAAGAATTTTGAGATAAACAACATGAATTTATATAACACCCCATTAAAAACTATATATAACAAGTCACCTAAAACCTTGTACAATTACAACAAGACTTCACATAACACCCCACTAATGATGAAATGTAATGTGTCACTTGAAAAATTACACAAACTTTATAAGTGAAGCCTCACAAGAACGCAAAGAATATATTAATCCACCAAGATGATACCATATATAAGAATCCATTGGTGACATATACCTCAACCAAAACTACCTTCTTATGGTGTCTAACATGTACAATGTTTCAAACAAGCACACATGCCACTATAATGGGTAGAAAGAAGAACATGTAATATTTGACAAGTGTTATGCATCAAATAAGCACACTCATCACTATAGCAATGATAGATCGAGAAAGCAACTCATACCATGATGTAAATATTTATCCCTTAGCCCTAAGAGAAACTAGAAGACAATACCATCAAATTAACATGATGTGTCAACAAACATGTCCACCATCCAATCTGAGCTATCTATATAAAGATACATAAATATGTATCCCTATGTCTAACTCATGCCCTACTATATCTAATGAATGTTGTATTAAACAAGATATTCCCACCATGACATGGGGATAATAACTAAAGATACACATAGTTTGACTAGATACACATTGTAGCATACCTAGGGAAATATAATATTGTGAGAAGGAGAAACCCCGTGCTTCTAATTCAATTATCAAAGCTTACACACTATAGTATTTCGCTTGGTTTATAACGTATTTTGGTGCAGATTTGCGACGAGTCCCGATTCCACAAAATTTTTTGGTGATGATGATGTCAGCATGAAATAAAGTACGAAATGGTGACCGAGAGTAGTTTTTTGCATGCTCTAAATGGCTAAGTGCTGATAAGGTCAATTCCATTAGTCTCAAGAGTATTTTATTATGGATTGGTGATAAAGAGGAAGGAAACACTACAGAAGGTGCATATTAGTGACAAAATCTATTTTACATTGCAACCGGTGTGGAATGACAACAAAGGATGATTTACACTTGCTTGAGTGTGGATTGGTGATTCTGCATATTTACAAAGAAAAGGTGATGTCAACATGCTTTATGGTGCGGATTTTAGTTGCTTTGAAGCCAAATAAGAGAAGAGGAAGGTTAATGAGCGGATTCCATCCTGCTCACCTCTTAGTGCATTTTACGCCAGAATTTGATTTTGCATGATCAAGGCTATAAGATGATGTCAACAACTTAAAAGTGTAGAATGGCACCTTGGTTTTCCCCGCCAATTTGTAGAGTATCTTGGGAGGTTTAATCACAGCCGTCCACGATGAAGATCGATGGTCCAAGTTTTGTTGACATTCTTGAAGGATTTAAAAGGCCAAAACTCACCGGATCAGAGTGCAGTCAGTTAGAGGGTAGGAAGATGAAGCGATGAGGGTTTTCAAGAATAAGAACCAGATGTGGTTGTAGATATGCAATAGAGTCGAGCTCCCAAGAATGATCGATGGATGAGATGCAATGTCCAACTGTTCGAACTCTAACTACCACCAACAAACCAGCAAGTTGTAGAGGTATGCTACCATGGTGGATTTCTCACAACGGATTTCTTGAAGCTCTCCAACTAGTAAGATAATGCCAACAAACTCTCTGTTGAGCTATAAATATACAATATTTGTAATGTCTCCTTAATATTATTTCATTTACAAACTATAAATAGAGGTTGAACCCTCATTTTTTAGGGTTGACTCTAGTGCGTTTTCTTGCCCTATTGTAAATATTCTTGTGAGCTAATGGAAGGAGCATTACTCTGATATTTTGACTCAAATTTGTCATCTTCATCATCTTGTGCAAGAGGTTCAAAGTCTTGAGCTGCATTTCTATTAATACTTGAATGGTTAGTTCATTCCAGCTTATTGGATTACTAGTTGTGAGAGTAGTTGAAATATGTTCTTGATTAGATCTGTATTGTTAGGAAGTTTATTTATGTTAAATATAACTATTGGTCTATTCTGCTATTTGGATTATCAATATTGGATGTTGGAATTGCTTTTTGCAATATATCTCTATTTATGCTTTAATGTGTGAAGGTTTCATTAATTTGGGTGATGTTAATCTTGAGTGATGGGACATTGGAAATAGCTTGTGGGAGCCTTTTTTTGTAGTTGCCTATGTTGTTAGCCTATCCGACCACTATTTTTTATAACATTTCTAACCCTAAACCTTTTCTAACCCTTATCTCAAAACCCTATTTGAGCTTTAATTGAGTCAACACCATTTTAAGTTGACAAGGAACCAACCTACTCTGGAGGTTGGATTGAAGTTGTCTTTGGTCCATCCAATGCTTGAGTGTCGAGCTACGACTATCGAGTGCATGCCTGGATAGAAAATTGAAAGATAGATAGTTGTAGTGTCAAGTAAAACTTGATGTCAATTTGGTGCCCAACAATTTTTGGCACACCCAGTGGGACCAGTTCACAAGGAACATGAAAACCCATCATATGAGTTATTGTTTTATCTCTACCCAAAGGAATCAAGATTTGGTGAATTTTCTTGACCTTGCTAAGTGGAGAATAGCAAATTCACCTAGTGACTCCCTGGTCTTTTAACCCAAAAAAGAATTACCCTTGTAGACTAGTGTCCTTTCATGTATACCAAGTATTTCAAAAGGAATAACCCTGACTCATATTTTTATTGTGAGCTACCTTATAGAGGGTCTACTATTATCAAAAGTTTGAATCAAGATTTCCTCTCAAAAGAAGAGCTTCCTGAGGAAAATCCTATAGTTAATCCAACAACCCCTCCAACAGGACCTACACCTAGAAATATGGCTGGAAATGCAACAACAAATAAGGGAAATGTACCCCAAAATTAGCCATTACAGAAATTCCCCAGTTTGAACACAACTGGTCTCCTTAGATTAGCCCATATGAATACCATTCCCTAGGCTATGTCCAAGGCTATTCCCACTTATGATGGATCTGGGAAGACAACATATGAGCACTATCAAGACATTTTGAATCTAGTAGCAATCCACAACATAAAGGAGGAGGATGTTATTGTGAGAATCCTAGCCCTGTCCTTTAGAGGAAATATTTTGCATTGGTTTAGGACTCTTGAGGATAACACCATCACTTCATGGGCAGCATTGGTTGAGCCTTTTGTGGAAGAATTTAATGAATCTACTGACCCTTTATCCTTGCTTAATCAGTTTATGTCCATGCAAAAATATCAGCAAGAGACTATCTCAGATTTCAATTTGAGGTTTAGAAGAACATGGAAGAGAATTCCCCCTGTAGCTAGACCAGCTACATGCTTGGCTTATATGTATTATATTAGAGCTCTTGGATCAGATCTAGGCTTGCAAACCCAACAATCTGGAGTGGAAACCTTTCCACAAGTTTATAATGCAACAGTTCATGCCGAGAATATCCTAATTAATGTGGGGAGGTTACCTCCCAAAGTTGTGCTACCTTATAGTTTAGAAACCACTAATGGCCAAAGCCAAGCTACTAATTCATCTTACATGGATCCCCTTTCCTTATCATCCCCATATCCACAAATGAATCCCATTCCTCAGCCAAAAGCACCATCTGCTATAGTTCCTTTCCCTCCCCTTCCTTCTCAGACTTCTCAAGAGTTTTCTGTCATTCTTGATATACAAAATACTCTAAAAACTCTGAGTAACAAAATGAATTCAATGGAAAAAAGGGATCAGGAGAGATCTCAATAGAGGAGATTTCCATATGTGAACAAAGATCAAAGACCTGGTCCTAGTAATAGTATTGGGGTCAGAGTAAATGCAGCATATGAAGAGCCTGAGTGTTCTTCAGAGATAAGTCTGGTTAATATCTGGTGTTTGGTGTGTAATGATCCTCATGATTCATAGTCTTGTGTCATGTACCAACACCATGTTTAGCAAGCTATGGATCAAGCTAAGAGGAATCAAAAGGGAAGAGTAAATATGTTATGGCAACCTGACAAGATCATGGTTGGGAAAGATATGGATGAGGATGGCCCAATTGTTGTTATGATAAGGTCAGGGAAGAAAACCTTGCAAGTAGATCCACAAAATATGGGACAATTCTAGGTTCCTTCTCAAAAAAAGAATGACCCACTTCCCCAAAGTAGTGATACTTTTCCTATTCCCTAGGCTAAAGGGAAAGAGAAGATAGATAGTCTCCCCAAGATATTTGAGAAAGAAACTAAAGGAGACCGAATGAAGTCTAAATATGAGGCTCAAGAGAGGCTTAGATTCCCTTCTATTACCAAAATATAAAGAATAGAAGCCACTCAACAATATAAAAGAAAATATGGTGAGCCAGAAAGAAGGCCTAAGAGGACCACTTTGGCTAAGTATGATTACAACATTGTGGAAGAGATGAAAAGGATTCCATCAAAAGCCAATTTATATGATACCCTTTTCATTCCTGGCCAGATAGACTTGCTTAAAGCTTCTCTCAAAAAGTATCCATAGGATAGGTAGGCCACCACAATCCTTAGTATACCCTTAGAAAAGAAAGAAATGTCCCCTACTATTTTGAAGAATAAACCCCCTCCTTTATATATCTCTTTAAGGATGGAAGGTTGGGTAGTCCAAAATTGTATGATAGATTTAGGAGCATCAACTACAGTTATGCCTAAAGTAGTCTATGAAGAGATGGGTATGGAGTATACCCGATCTTGCCTTGGAGTACTACAATTGGATGGAACACCTATGAAAATAGTGGGAGTAATAAAGGATGTTTTAATGAGGTTACATAGAGCCCCTGAGGTGACAATAGTACAAGAAATAGTGGTGGTTGACCTGGAGCCCTACTTTGGTTTATGCCTCTCAAGGGAGTTCACTACAAAATTAGGTGGATGCATGTATATGGATTATTCCAGCATGGTCATTCCCTTAAAAGGGAAGAGGATAAGGATAACACCTAAAAATCCTGTGTCTTATCACATAGAAAAAATTGAAGAAGACATGTGCAACCTCACTCCTCTTGAAGAATTTGAAATTGTGGATAAATTTGAAGAACTGGAACTAGAAGATGAATTACCTTTTAGAGAGGATTACAATCAGTTTGGGATAGGCATGGGCACATATAGTATTTATGCAAAATCAGAGAAGAAAATTCCTGCTATATCTAATCAGTCTCTGAGAGAGACAGAGGTATGGACCATGCACTTTGATGGTGCTAGATGCAGAAATGGAGTTGGTGTTGGTGTGGTACTACAGTCCCAATCAGAAGGGACAAAGAGTTTTACCTATAGATTAACATGGTCATGCACCAATAATGCTGTAGAGTATGAGGCTTTATGCCTTGGACTGATGCAAGCAAAAAATATGGGTATTAAGGTCCTAAACATATATGGTGACTCTGAGTTAATCATCCATCAGGTAAGAGAAAGGTGCAGTAGTAAGCACCATTACCTAAAAGCATATAGAAATAGGGTATGGGATCTGATGGATCCTTTTAATGCCCTAAATATAAAATTTATTCCCAGAGAAAATAATACTTTGGCAGACTCTTTAGAAGCAAGGGGAGCTAAATTCAACCCTTCTATAGATATAGGATTCAAGAAATACAAGGGAATCAAAATTATTTTTAGACTTGTAGTACTAGATAAGCAAATTTTCTAGCAGGTTTTTGAGAGTGATGAACAAATCATTGACTTTCTGGTAAGAGAAGCCTATCTCTCCACTATCCAAGAAGAATATCTAGAGGAAATTGATCAGTAGGATGTTATTCAACTTAGGAATAATCACATACCTAGAGGGTTGGTCACTCTAGAAAGCCTGTTTGACAATGAAGATAGGAGAAGGATCAGATCCATGGAAGTCAATGACAAAATATATAAAGAAGTTGAAATAGAAAAAGAAAAGAGACTCAAGGTTGGAATCTGATGTTCACCAAAATAAGAAGAGGATATTAAAGCTTTATGTATAAAGTACCAAGACATTGTGGCTTGGTCATATGAAGACCTCAAGGTATATGACAAAAGGATTATCCAACACACCATTGAGCTAGAGCCTGATGCAAAGCCTTTTAGGTAGAAAAAAGGCCTGTAAATCCAAGGATCGAAGCCATAATGAGAGAAGATCTCTTAAAGTTATTAAAGGCTAAGATCATCTATCTAATTAAACATTCAACCTGGGTAGCCAACTTGGTACCTATGAGGAAAAAGAATGGTGATATTCGCTTGTGTATAGATTTCAGAAATCTTAACCAAGCATATCTTAAGGATCACTACCCCTTCCATAGATTGATCAGATATTACAAATAGTGGTAGGGGTAGAGAGGTTCTCACTATTGGATGGCTTCTCTGGATACAACCAGATTTGGGTGAAAAATGAAGATCAGTATAAAACAACATTCACCACAAAATGGGGCACATTTACCTACCAAAGAATGCCTTTTGGGTTGTCCAATGCGGGAGCCACATTTTAGAGAGCCATGGACTATGCCTTTGGGGAACTTATTAATAAGGTCATTCTGATCTATTTGGATGACATGACAGTGTTTTCCCATAACAAGCATGACCACTTAGCACACCTTGAGCAAGTTTTTCAAAAGTGCAGAGAATTTGGCATTTCCCTCAATCCTAAGAAATCATTTTTTATAGTACATGAGGGAAATTTTCTAGGTCATGTGGTATCAAAATAAGGTATGGCCATATATCTAGATAGAATCCAGTCCATTCTTGCTCTTCCACTACCTATAAACAAGAAAGCCTTGTAGTCCTTCTTTGGCCAAATAAACTTTGTTAGGAAGTTCATTTTTAATTTTGCATAGAAGGTCAGGCCTATATCTGAACTACTGAAGAAATATGCAGAGTTCAAATGGACTAAAGTAAGGAAACAAGCCTTTGATATTATCAAGCAGTCCATTGCAATAGCTCCAATGCTAGTAAATCCAAATTTTAGTAAGGATTTTATTCTTTACGCTTATGGAGCTGAAGAAAGTTATGCCTCAGTGCTCACCCAAAAGAATGATCAAGGTGAGGAGCACCCTATATTCTTCTAGAGCTAGAATCTCCATGATTACCAAGTTAAGTATAATTTTATTGAGAAATAAGTATTTGCTGTGATGAAATCATTGAAGAAGTTTAGGCAATATTTGGTTCAAAGCAAGACCCTGGTTTATGTTGTTCACCTAGATGTAAGAAGCTTTATTTTACAAGGTGAACTAGGAGATAAGAGAGCTTGGATGGATCACCAAGATCCAGGAATATGATGTGGAGATACACCCCACCAATTTGGTAAGAGGTAGGGCCCTATGCCAAGGTCTAACAAAGGTAACAACATTAGCTAAAATAATAGCTTGTCAGGCAACTAAAGATGATCATATTGAAGGAATACAGCCAGGTGACTCTAATTGGGTAGACCAGATGATCAAATACTTTCAAATTGGAGTATGCCCTCCTGATATTAATGCATCACAAAGAAGAAGATATAGAATTCAAGATTTGAAGTATGTCTTACTACCAGAAGGGCTATACAAAAGGAACCTTGATGGAGTCCTCCTTAAGTGCTTGAAATATGATCAACAACAAAAGGTCATAAAGGAGTTCCATGGAGGGCCATATGGAGGACATTTCTTAGGTAGAGTTACAACTTTGAAGATCATAAGAGTAGGCTATTAATGACCTACTATATTTACTGACACCTTCAAAGTCACTAGAGCCTGTGACAAATTCCAGAGGCATGTAGGGAGGACAAGAAATGCTTCATTCCCCCTCAAGCCAATACAAGTTGAGGAGCCTTTTCAACAATGGGGGCTGGACTTTATAGGGGTCATCAATCCTCATTCTTCAATAGAGCACAAGTATATTCTAACTACCATAGACTACCTCACCAGATGGGTAGAGGCTATTCCTACCAAGAAATCAGATCAGGAAGTTGTGATCAATTTTATGGAAAGTTTGATTTCAAGGTTTGGAGTTTTGAAAGCCTTGGTGAGTGACAATGGTCCAGCCTTTATAGGAGCCAAATATATTGAGTTTTCCAGCAAGTATGGCATCACCATTAAGAATACTTCAAATTATTACCCTCAAGGGAATGGACTTGCAGAGTCTACCAACAAAAACCTGTTAAGGATTTTGAGGAGATCACTAGAAGGGAATAAAAGAAGTTGGCACCTAATGCTGGAATAAGCTTTGTGGGTAGACAAGATTACTATCAATAAGTCCATCAAGACTTCCCCCTATGCTCTGGTATATGGCAAGGAGGTAGTGTTACCTATCCATTTAGAAATTCCAGCACTCAAACTGATAAATTTAGAAGAAGAATTAGAGGAAAATCCAGTGGATACAAGGCTGACACACCTACTACAGTTGGAAGAGAAGAGAGCTCAGGCCTATGAGAACTTTCAGAAATATTTTGTAGACATCAAGGCATGGTTCGATAAAAAGGTAAGGTTCAAAAAATTCTAGGTTGGAGACTCAGTTCTCAGGTGGAATGTTGAAAGAGCAAAACTAGGTCACCATCAGAAGTTTGACTCCTTCTAGGATGGCCCTTTCAAGATAGTAGAGGTCAAAGATACCAATGTTTTCCAACTCAAATATCTAGAGGGAAACATACAACCAATTCTGGTTAATGGTTTTCATCTTAAACTCTACTTTGATTGAAATATAAGCTCATTGTAATATATGTACATACATTGTATCATATTTTATTTATTTTTTCACTTTGTATCAAGTTTTGTTTTAACAACATGTTGTACAAAATATAAAAAATAAAAAAGAGAGAAAGAGAGAAAATTTTGCAAAATTGGCTAAGTGTTCCCACAAGATGCAACAAGTGCCTATTCCACACTCAAATACACTAAGTGTAAAGTGGAATATCATTGAGCTCCAATCCGCACTCAAATGAACCATCATACCAGTGGAATGATGAGCGGGTTCCAATCCACACCTAAATGAACTACATTTTTAGTGGAATGTAACATGCACTATTTTTTGCACTCAAATGGACCATGATGCCAATGGAATGATGAGTGGGTTCCAATCCACAAGGTTTTGAGACTTTTGATGTGCGGAATGAGGAAGTTCCTAATCTGTCAAAATCCAGAGTTATGTTGGCTAGAATAAAAGAAGTGTCGCCAATCCACCGTTTTCAAGTCTACATTTGAGCGGGGCAGCAATTCCGCATCATACCACTTGGAAAAGGGCAAAAGGTCCATAATAAATGCTAATTTTCCCATGCTCGAAAGAGAAAGGATAAAGCGACACCACAAGGGTTGAAGCACATTTGAATTTTGACCAATCAAAGGTCGAAACACCACCTCTAAGCTACAAAAAGGAATGAGTGTTGAATTGAGAAGCGTGCCAGTGGGTAAGTCATGCAGTAGCCATATTAATGGTGGAGGACGTGCATGCAACAGTAATTAAAAGTTTCGAAGCATAGAATTCTGCTCATTTGGCAAAGAGAAATGTTCATTGAGCAAAGAAGAGTAGAACGATAGCAGAAGCATTACCCATGAATTCTAGAGGAAATCTAAATTATTGTTGGAAAAAATGGCTCCAAAGAAAGCACTTACAAAAGTATAGAGAATAGGAGCAGATTTGGATGACCATGTGGACCAAACCAGGTGATTGGTAGACACAGTAATGACTGAAGTAAGAAGGACCTTCTTGAGAAGTAATTTTGAATTCAAACACTTTGAAGGGTGACCAAATCGACCTCAAGGTACCATTGCCATAAAATCCTTCTTATTTTCTTATATTTGTGATTCTATCCACCATTGCCCTGAATTGGTTTCTGCGATGATTAAATATTATGATCCTGAGAAGAGAACAGTGAAAATGCCTGATGGTACAATATTATTCACTATTACCAAAGAGCTCTGCCTTAACTTGTTTGCCGTAGGGGTAACCCCACCCTCAGAACCTAAACAATTTGACATAGCAGAACAAGCTAGGGTTTATGCTTCATTAATGGCTTTAGAAGAACATAAAGTTTTAGAAATATGGCTTTGTTTCTAGTTTAGAAGAATAAGAGAGGAAGATGAAATGCCCAAAGTTCTGATTCCCATCAATGAATTTGCTAACCCAGAGCTCTATTCAATGTTAGCCTATATGGAGGGTTTGGAATCTGATAGAATGGTGAATGATTGGCAAATAGCCGCCACATGTTGCATTTCCAACATGAAGATGTATGAGGAAGATGCGGATAAGAATA
The DNA here is from genome assembly GCA_028583015.1 of Wollemia nobilis. Lineage (NCBI taxonomy): Eukaryota > Viridiplantae > Streptophyta > Pinopsida > Araucariales > Araucariaceae > Wollemia > Wollemia nobilis. The sequence continues at coordinate 6,018,611 of JAQPPZ010003260.1, read as the reverse complement.
TAGGTGTTAGGGTTATCTATTTTGATTGGCCAACTTTCCTTTCTTAGAGAATGCATGAGCAATTGGTGAGAATGAAAAGAAGCTCTGATGCACCTAGTTTTAGAAATTGCTCAAGCTTGGTCTGGATGTTCTTTGTTGCTATAAGAGATAGGATGCCCTAGATTCTGGTTAAGGATAAGAATGACCAAGGAGACCCCATTCCCATTTATTATTGGAATTCTCATCTCAAAAGCACTGAGTCTATGTATAGATTCAATTTGGAATTCTTAGGGCCAACATTGAAAATAATGTATGGATTTTGCCCTAGGTTACCACCTCTGGTCGAGAAAATATTGAGAGTAGAAGGTGCAGAGGAAGGAGATTGGTATCTCCTAATAGAGGGCACAGTCATTAGACTATATGGCTTTATGGGTAAGCCTTTTATGCTACCTCACTTTATCACAGAGAGGCTATTTGCCTTAGAATATTTGAGGCAAGCAGAATATATAGATTTGAACTATGGCTCTAGGAGAAAGAGGAGATCTATGTTGACCTACCGAAATGTTAGTGATATAACTATTACTAGGAAGTGGTAGCGTGAACATATTTACCAATACCTGGATATTTTGGGTCTGTTCTACATTCCTCAGAGATGGATTTATGATCCAAATGATATATTCTATAAAATAAATATAGCCTTAAATGGAGAAAAGGCCTACAAATTTGAAAAGAGATCCAGGCCCCATTTTGAACAAGGAAGAAATAACAAAGAAACTGCTCTTTTAGAGTGGAATGTTTCTAAAATGGATCAAATTCTTCTATGGTTCAACTTTTATGAGAAAATTATGGATTTTGACCCAAAAAACAATGTAAAACATGGGCTGAAGGAGTCTACCATTAAAGATATTGAGTAAAAAGTAGAAACAAAAGACCCTTAGTATTAAGAACCTACTGGTGAGGAAGTAGAGAATAAGAGGAAATGGAATGAATCCAAAATATCATACTAGTGGAGGATGAGGATTGAGAACGGTAAATAAAAATCTAGTTTTGGGATTAAAATTGATGGTGAATTCTCTAAAATATATGACAATAATGTCAAAAATTGAAGGCCCAAAGACCCAAGAAATATAGTGCTGATATACAAAATGACATAAAATAGGTCTGATTCCCCATCCCCACCTTCAGAAGAAGAATTTCATGAGGAAGATCCTGATACGCTATTGACTTCTACTGAAGTCCTAAAGACTTTTTAGCCCATAACTGAGCAAATAGAGAATTTTCCAAAGGGAGCACGGTTGATGAGTAAAATGCACTATTATGATGAGAGAACTATTAGTGCACTAGTTATAGAGATAGTAAAGAGGCCTAAACACCTAGCCCTAGGTGGACAGCCTCTGTACATAGACATAGATTGGAATAAAAAATATGAGAACTTTAGGTTTACATCTCTGAGTTTCACCACTGCAACGACAATGGAATTAAATCCCATTTTTGAGCAGGTATTGCTGGAGGAAATAGTACAGGAAGGGTTTTCTGAGAAAGAGATAGAAAGCAAGAAAGTTACCTTTTAGGTTTTTTAGAGAAAATCCAAAAGGGCCCAAAAAAGAGTTAAGAAAGAAATATCAAAGAAGCAGAGGTTGGATAAAGAGGATATAGTTGTGAAAATAATTGTTTCAGCTACTAAAGAATTGATACACCAAGAACAATAGCAGATCATAAAGATAATGTTGAGCAAGGTGCAACAACAGTATTGTCATTATTGTCAACACAGTCAGATAGATCTGTTGATGCAGTGGACAGGAAGTTCAAAAGCTATTCAGATGCAGAAGACAGGAGTTCAAAGGTTATTTAGAGTATGGACAGTGAGTTTCCAAGAAGACCGAAGTGGACCACTTGCAAAAGATCAAAGAAAAAGACAAGTAAGAAAAGTGTCGCGATATCGCGACATATTCAGCAGGCAAGAAAAACTGTCACGATTTCGCGACATGTTGGAAGAGAGAGAAAAAGAAAGAAAAACTGTCGCGATATCGCGACATGTTGAGAAGAAAGAAAAACTATCACGATTTCGTGACATGTTGGAAGAGAGAGAAGAAGAAAGAAAAACTGTCGCGATATCGCGACATGTTGAGAAGAAAGAAAAACTGTCACGATTTCGTGACATGTTGAGAAGAAAGAAAAACTGTCGCGATTTCGTGACATGTTGGAAGAGAAAAAGGCAAGACGAAAAAGTGTCGCGATTTCGCGACATATTGCAAGGAAGGTTGTACGAAAAAGTGTCGCGATTTCACGACATATTGCAAGGAAGGTCATACGGACGAAAAAGTGTCACGATTTCGTGACATATTGCAAGGAAGGTTGTACGGACGAAAAAGTGTCACGATTTCGTGACATATTGCAAGGAAGGTCGTACGGATGAAAAAGTGTCACGATTTTGTGACATATTGCAAGAGAGATTGTACGGATGAAAAAGTGTCACGATTTCGTGACATATTGTAGGAGAGAGAGTCCGAAAGAAAAAGTGTCGCGATATCGTGACATGTGGGTTAAGGAGAAAAGCTAAGGAGAAAAAGTGTCGTGATATCGTGACATGTCGGGTTTTTGTGACCCGAAGGCAAGAAAAAGCGCTAAGGAGAAAAAGTGTCGCGATATCGCGACATGTCGGGTTTTTGTGACCCGAAGGCAAGAAAAAGCGCTAAGGAGAAAAAGTGTCGTGATATCATGACATGTCGCGTTTTGCGACCCAAAGCGAGGAAGGAAGAGCTAAGAGAAAAAGTGTCACGATTTCGTGACATGTTCATTTTGGCCAAAGCAAGAGAAAGCTAAGGAGAGAAAAGTGTCGCGATATCGCGACATGTCGCATTTTGGGACTCGAAAGCTAAGAGAAAGAGGAGAAAGAAAAAGTGTCACGATTTCGCGACATGTTTATTTTTGTGGGCCAAAGCAAAGAGAAAGAGGAGAGAGAAAATAGTGTCGTGATATCGTGACATGTTGTGTTTTCACGGCAACAGCAATAGAAGAGTTACAGGGGTAGTTGAAGCCGACGAAGACCGATGTAAGCCGACGAAGATTAGGGTTTGCAGCCGATGAAGTCTAGGGTTTGCAGTCGACTAAGAGTAGGGTTTACAATCGACTAAGATTAAGGTTTTTCTTCATGAAAATATTGTTATAAAAGGAGGGTTGTTTGGAGAATTGAGGAGTGTTGAACATATCATCGAATGCGTGTTGAAGGGTGAGTGTCGAAGGGCGTGAAGTTCGGTCGTAGAGCGTAGAGTGCAAGTCGTATCGAATCATGCTAAGTGCAAAATTCGCAAAGGAAGCAGAGTGCGCAAAAGGGAGAAGATGATCGTTCGACTGTGACGCAGCAGATTGTGCGAAGTAATTTCATAGAGAGAGCAGAGTGCGCAGAGATCGCTAAGGTGAAGCAGGATCTTGTAAAAGTGGGGTATCTTTTTTTTAATCTTCTAGATTCATAATTCAAGTCTAGGTAGCTTGGCATCAGGGGTTGGTGCTCCTTCCAGTAGGTGCTTGTAAATCAGGGGTTGGTGCTCCTTTCTGTTGGTACAGATAAGTAAGGGGTTGGTGCTCCTTCCAGTGGGTGCTGGTAAAGTGATTGTAAAGTTGTTGCTTTGCAAAGGCTGGATTTGGATGGTAGTCCAAGCAGTCATTCTTGAGGAGTAGCCACATTGGTGAACCTCGTTAAATCTTGTGTTGTGTGATGCTCTTCTGTTATTCTTGCTATATCTTGTTATAAGTTTTAATTGCTTCTATTTTAAGAGCTATGAATTCAAGATTAAAAGAGCTACACTGATTCACCCCCCTCTCAGTGTCATTGTAAGACTAACAATTGGTATCAGAGCTAAGTCCCTATACAAGCTTAACCAGCTAGGGTGATCTTGGAAATAACACAATGGCAGGTGGTGAAGGCTTCTCATCAAACAAAGCACCATTGTTTGATGGATCTAATTATGCGTTCTGGAGAGTCAGGATGCAGACATATCTCTGTGCTTTGGGATACGACATCTGGGATTCAGTAGTTAGTGGATACACAATTCCCACCTCTCCTCCAAAAGAAGCGGATGAAAAGAAACTGTTTGAGAATAATTCGAAAGCAACGAATGCCATCTTGTGTGGATTAGCAGACAGTGAACTAGTAAAGGTCATGAACTGTAAATCGGCAAAAGAAATATGGGACAAATTGAAGAGTGTTCATGAAGGAGATGATAAGATCAAAGAAGCCAAGTTACAGACACATCGAGCTCAGTTCGAAGCATTGAAAATGAATGACGATGAAAACATTGAGGCATTCATGTTGAGAGTTAATGGAATCATCAATGCGATCAGAGGACTCGACGAGGATATCGATGACTCTGCTATCGTGAAAAAGGTATTAAGATCTCTTCCTCAAAGGTTTGATTCCAAAGTCTCAACGATAGAAGAAGCTAAAAATCTAAATTATTTCAGTATAGATGAGATGTATGGTTCTTTAACTGCATATGAAATGAGGATAGGAAGAACTAAACCCACAGACAGAGAAGCAGCTTTTAAAGCTCTTAAAAATAAAAACACTAATCAAAAGTCCGAGGAAGAAGGGACTTCAGATGAAATGGAAGCAAACTTTGTTAGAAAGCAAAAAAAAGGAAAAGGGAAATACAGAGGGAAGCTACCATTTAAATGTTTCAACTGTGGAGGCATCGGGCATTTTGTGACTAAATGTCCACTTAAAGAGCAGAACAAAAATGATGAAGGATCGCACCATGAAAAAAGTGACTGGAAGAAAATGAACTTCAGAAAAGGCAACTTCAAGAAGAGAAGTTTCATCTCCAAGAATGTCAGTTCATCAGAAGACAGCTCCGAAGAAGAGTCTGAAGAGGAAAAAGGTGAAGCTCTCTTTATGGCATTTGAAGAAGCAAAATCAGAAAAGGAAGAAGGAGTGATCTCTGAAGTGTGTGGTGAAAACCCTGAGGCTGAAGTAGATCTAGAAGGTGAGTTGATCTCTGCACTTGAAGAGTGGGAGATAGAAAAGAAAAAGAATAAGAAACTTTCAGAAAAGCTTGCGGATGCAAATGAAATCATAACCAGTTTGAAAGTACAGATAGAAGAATCCAAGAAAATCTTCGAAGATCTCGAAGTACAAATAACCATGAGAATAGACTATTGCAACAAGCTAGAAGAAGAGACTGTTGGTTTGAGAATGCAGCTAGAAGAGATGAGCAAGAAAATTAGTTGTTATCACAAACGTGAAGAAAGTTCTATGAAGTTGGATAAGATCATAAATGACCAAAGACCTGCAGGCATCAAGTTTGGTCTGGGTTTCATCGAAGGAGAATCATCAAGTGGATCAAAGGCCAGAAATGAAGAATCCACAAAGAATGAAGATAAGAAACAGGTTGATCAAGGCAAAATGCCTCATGCAAAAGAAAGCAATAATGCCAGGTTCGAAAGGAGAACTGACAATGATGGATTCACCAATGTCACACATCAAAGAAGAAGAAGACCTATGGCTCCTACGGCAACATGGCAAAGACCATCTCCCAGGTTCAATTATCCCTTCTCTCGGTTTCTATTTTAAATGCAATGGCTATGGACATAAAATCTCAGACTGCAAATATAATGTTAGACCAAGGAATTTCACCAGTAGAAATGCTTTTTCTCCTCTGATGAATTATACAGTAGAATGTTATAACTGTCACAATTTTGGGCACATTGCAAGAAACTATAGAAGCACATTTTCATCAAATCAGTTTTAGGGAAGAAAAGTTCAACCAAACAGGATGAGACAAAATAGAAAACTTCCTGTAAAACATGCACAAGCTGCTGATAAGGGAAAAGCAAAACAAGAACCCAAAACCACTACCAAGACGGAGTGGAAAGAAAAGGAACAACTTAAGGAAGAAAAGGAATCCTTAATTGTTCAAACAACATTTAAAGCACAGAATAAATATGTACCATGGATACTTGATAGTGGATGCTCCAGTCATATGACAGGTAACAAACAAAAATTTGAGAAGCTGCAAAAATATGAAGGTGGTTCAGTAAAGTTTGGAAACAATGATGGAGCTAAGATAGTTGGCAAAGGTTCAGTCAAAATTATTAACGAAAAAATTAAGTCAGAAGAAGTCTTGTTTGTAGATGGTTTGAAACATAACCTGTTGAGCGTAAGTCAGATTTGTGATAAAGGTCATGAGGTAGTTTTTAAGAAGCAGGGTTGTGAAGTCAAAAAGACAAACAGTGGAAAATTGATAGCAACTGGATCAAGAACATCTAGAAACCTGTACACGCTCTCAGAAACTTCAGAAGGAGCTTGTTTTATTGGACAGGAAGAAGAAAATTGGTTGTGGCACAAGAGACTCGGTCATATCAGTTTTGATAACCTAGTAAAAATCACCTCAAAAGGAGCAGTGAGAGACATTCCCACCATCAAAAAACCTGCAAACAACATTTGTGCTTCATGCCAAAAGGGGAAACAAACTAGAGTCTCTTTCAAAACAAAAGAATACTACACAAGCAAGCCTTTGGAACTAATACACACTGATTTATGTGGACCCATGAGAACACAAAGCATAAATGGTGACAAATATTTCATGTTGTGCATTGATGACTATTCCAGAATGACATGGATATTTTTCTTGAAGCATAAATCAGAAGCTTTTGATATGTTCAAAATTTTCAAAAACCAGGTTGAGAATGAAACAGGAAAGAGGATCAAATGTTTAAGATCAGACAGAGGAGGAGAATTCATTTCAGAGGAGTTTGCAGAATACTATGAAAAATACGGTATTAGGAGACAGTTCTCAGTAGCCAGGACACCTCAACAAAATGGAGTGGTGGAAAGAAAGAACAGGACAGTGCAGGAAATGGCACGGACTATGTTGGCTGAAAGCAAAGTAGCAGACATATTTTGGAAAGAAGCAGTCCATACTGCGGTGTATATCCAAAATAGGTACATGCTGAGAACACATGAAAGCAAAACTCCTTATGAATTGTGGTTCGGTAAAAGGGCAACAACAAAATACCTCAGAGTGTTTGGCAGCAAGTGCTATATCAAAAGAACTGAAGATAATCTTGGTAAGTTTGAAGATAGAGCGGATGAAGGTATTTTTGTTGGTTATTCGTCTAGAAGCAAAGCTTACAAATGCTACAACAAAAGGCTCAAGAAAATTGTTGACAGTGCTGATGTTAAGTTTGATGAAGGTAAAGAACGAGTAATTAGCTATGAAACGAACTACCCAATCTATGAAGAGGTTATTGAAGGAGATGAGGAAAACGAAATTGAAAAGATACAAAAAATTGACTCAGATGATGTAAGTTGTGATTCAGAAGCGGAAGAGAATAAGAAATTCAAAACAGGCAGCTGGCAGAAAAATCATCCTAGAGATCAAATAATTGGAGACCCCAAAGTTGGTGTTCAAACAAGAAGAAGAGTAGCAAGTAACTACTCTCTATTATCCAGCATTGAGCCCAAGAATGTTGCTGAAGCAAGCAAAGATGAAGGTTGGATGAAAGCAATAAATGAAGAATTAGACCAGATTGAGAAAAACAAAACTTGGGAGTTAGTACCTAGACCTACGAACAAAAATATAATCGGGACTAAATGGATCTTTCGTAACAAATTGAATGAAGACGGACAGGTAGTCAGAAATAAAGCAAGATTGGTATGCAAGGGGTATGCACAAGTAGAAGGCATTGACTTTGAGGAAACGTTTGCACCAGTAGCTAGACTAGAGGCAATCAGAATGTTTCTGGCTTTAGCAGTCTACAAGAATTTCAAAGTTTATCAAATGGATGTGAAATCAGCATTTTTGAATGGGAAACTTGAAGAAGAGGTTTATATTGAGCAACCTGATGGGTTCCAACTTGGTGATAATCCCAACTTCGTTTGTAAGTTGAAGAAAGCTTTATATGGCTTAAAACAGGCACCCCGAGCATGGTATGCAAGACTAGACAACTATCTCACTCAACAAAGGTTTAAGAAAGGTATGGTGGATAGCAACCTATATGTCAAAACAGAAAATGGGCATCTTATTGTTCTTGTTGTGTATGTAGATGATATCATATTTGGCAGCAGCAAAGATGAGTCATGTAAAGATTTAGCAAATAAGATGCAAAAAGAATTTGAAATGTCAATGATTGGTGAACTGTCATATTTCCTCGGCTTGCAAGTTAATCAAAGTAAGAAGGGCATATTTATTTCTCAAGTTAAATATGTAAAAGAGATGCTAAAGAAATTCACAATGGAGGATTGTAAGCCAGTTAGCACTCCCATGACGACAGGCTGCAAGTTGAGCAAAGATGACAAATCTCCACCTGTTGATCAAACCATGTACAGATCTATGATTGGAAGCCTACTATATCTGACAGCCTACTGCACTCAGATATTTTGTAGGCAGTATGCATGGTAGCACGTTTTCAGGCCAATCCCAAGGAGACTCATGTGACAATAGTAAAGAGGATTCTTCGGTATCTCAAGGGTACTATGGAGTATGGGTTGTGGTATCCAAAAGGTAAAGACTTCACCCTTATATCATATTCAGATGCAGATTGGGCAGGATGTGTAGATGACAGAAAGAGTACCAGTGGAGGTGCATTCTATCTCGGAGACAGATTGGTTGCATGGCACAGTAAGAAGCAAGAGTCAGTTTCTTTATCAACAGCAGAGGCAGAATATATTGCAGCGACAACATGTTGTACGTAGGTACTGTGGATGAAACAAACCCTGAAAGATCTTGGTATCTGCTTCAGTGAACCAATATCAGTTAAGTGTGATAACACCAGTGCCATTAACATCTCCAAGAATCCAGTTATGCATTCACGCACAAAACACATCGCTATCGGGTATCACTTCTTGAAGGAGAAAGTTGCAGAAGGTGAGGTTAAATTGGATTTTGTTCCAACTACAGAGCAAGTAGCAGATATCTTCACAAAACCATTGCCCAAGGAAGTTTTTGAGTACCTTCACAATAAATTGGGAGTGGTCACACTTCCCAAAGATTGACTAGCTACAGGGATCACATTCTCAGGGGGAGCATCTAAGCATTTGATTATCTTGTTGCTCATGTTCATGATTTTTGCTAAGTATAATCAATTTTGCCTGAGAATGTTGTGCATGGACTCGGGGAGTCTGCAGTAGCCCTTTGGTATTATTGTCAAAGGGGGAGAAGAGTTACAGGAAATTGCACATGTGTTGCCAACAATTCCAAAGGGGGAGATTGTTGAGCAAGGTGCAGCAACAGTATTGTCATTGTTGTCAACACAGTCAGATAGATCTGGTGTTTCAGTGGACAGGAAGTTCAAAAGCTATTCAGATGCAGAAGACAGGAGTTCAAAGGTTATTCAGAGTATGGACAGTGAGTTTCCAAGAAGACCGAAGTGGACCACTTGCAAAAGATCAAAGAAAAAGACAAGTAAGAAAAGTGTCGCGATATCGCGACATATTCAGCAGGCAAGAAAAACTGTCACGATTTCGTGACATGTTGGAAGAGAGAGAAAAGAAAGAAAAATTATCGCGATATCGCGACATGTTGAGAAGAAAGAAAAACTGTCATGATTTCGTGACATGTTGGAAGAGAGAGAAGAAGAAAGAAAAACTGTCGCGATATCGCGACATGTTGAGAAGAAAGAAAAACTGTCGCGATTTCGTGACATGTTGAGAAGAAAGAAAAACTGTCGCGATTTCGCGACATGTTCGAAGAGAAAAGGCAAGACGAAAAAGTGTCACGATTTCGCGACATATTGCAAGAGAAAAGTGCACGAGAAAAAGTGTCGCGATTTCACGACATATTGCAAGGAAGGTCGTACGGACGAAAAAGTGTCACGATTTCGTGACATATTGCAAGGAAGGTTGTACGGACGAAAAAGTGTCACGATTTCATGACATATTGCAAGGAAGGTTGTACGGATGAAAAAGTGTCACGATTTCATGACATATTGCAAGAGAGATTGTACGGATGAAAAAGTGTCATGATTTCACGACATATTGCAGGAGAGAGAGTCCGAAAGAAAAAGTGTCACGATATCGCGACATGTCGTAGTTACAAGGAGAAAAAGCGCTAAGGAGAAAAAGTGTCGCGATATCGCGACATGTCGGGTTTTCATGACCCGAAGGCAAGAAAAAGCGCTAAGGAGAAAAAGTGTCGCGATATCGCGACATGTTAGGTTTTCGTGACCCGAAGGCAAGAAAAAGTGCTAAGGAGAAAAAGTGTCGCGATATCAGTGACATGTGGGTTTCGTACCCGAAGGCAAGAGAAAGCGCTAAGGAGAAAAAGTGTCGCGAATATCGTGACATGTGTTTTGGGATGAAGGTTGGAAGAGAGAGAATGGGAAGAGTGTTTTGTCATGAAAACAGAAGAGTTACAGGGGCAGTTGAAGCCGACGAAGACCGATGTAAGCCGACGAAGATTAGGGTTTGCAGCCGACGAAGTCTAGGGTTTGCAGCCGACTAAGAGTAGGGTTTACAGCCGACTAAGATTAAGGTTTTTCTTCATGAAAATATTGTTATAAAAGGAGGGCTGTTTGGAGAATTGAGGTGTGTTGAACATATCGTCGAATGCGTGTTGAAGGGTGAGTGTCGAAGGGCGTGAAGTTCGGTCGTAGAGCGCAGAGTGCAAGTCGTATCGAATCGTGCTAAGTGCAAAATTCGCAAAGGAAGCAGAGTGCACAAAAGGGAGAAGACGATCGTTCGACTGTGATGCAGCAGATTGTGCGAAGTAATTTCGTAGAGAGAGCAGAGTGCGCAGAGATCGCTAAGGTGAAGCAGACTTGTCGGGATCTTGTAAAAGTGGAGGTATCTTTTTGTTAATCTTCTAGATTCATAATTCAAGTCCAGGTTGTAGCTTGGCATCAGGGGTTGGTGCTCCTTCCAGTAGGTGCTTGTAAATCAGGGGTTGGTGCTCCTTTCTGTTGGTACAGATAAGTAAGGGGTTGGTGCTCCTTCCAGTGGGTGCTGGTAAAGTGATTGTAAAGTTGTTGCTTTGCAAAGGCTAGATTTGGATGGTAGTCCAAGCAGTCATTCTTGAGGAGTAGCCACATTGGTGAACCTCGTTAAATCTTGTGTTGTGTGATGCTCTTCTGTTATTCTTGCTATATCTTGTTATAAGTTTTAATTGCTTCTGTTTTAAGAGCTATGAATTCAAGATTAAAAGAGCTACACTGATTCACCCCCCTCTCAGTGTCATTGTAAGACTAATAGATAACTCTATAACACCCTACATTAGTAGGCAAAGGTATAGTCTCTAATCCCTTTTCTCCTCTTCCTCCTCCAATTTACCCAAGAAAATCTCCCTCCTTTTTTGAACAAGAAGTTGTAACAAAGGTACCTTCCCCACCTCATAGTTCACCTCCTATTTCATCGGTCACCATTGAGGTACAAACCAATCCATCTCCCCTAAGGTCATTATAGATTCCTTCTTCATCACCTCAAGTTCCTATTTCATTGGTTGAGATTCCCCTTTCATCATATCCCATAGTTACAACTTCATCATTACAAACACCACCTCCATATGAGAAGCAAACTATTTCTAGTTCACCCCCTCACCCATCTGTGAGTCTCACTTCAATTTCCATGAGTTTACCAATTTCAATAGTGGTAGTGATCATAGATTCCACTATGGTCATATATTCTACTGTAACTACTTTTGCACAACTATTGTCAATGGCTGATTCTACGCTTACATTCCTTGTGTCTTCTTCTCCTCTTTCTATAAGTTACCCTATCCAAGACATTTTGCAGAAGGAGCAGGAAGCTACATAGAAAATCAATGATTTCTAGGAATAAAAGCTATCTAAGCCTTCTAATAGGATGACCACAAGGAGGAGAAGCATGTTTGTTGATCTAGTTTCAAGGCAAAGGACATCTAGATCCATGATTCCCCTTGTGAGCAAGCCTGAAACTGAGATGAATGTCCAAGATTATCGTATAGAAGAGTTCATAGAAGGTATTGAAAAAATTCCTGATGAAGATGAATTGGTCATAGCCAAAGCCCACTTAGAAATTTTTTATGTGAAAAATGATATATTCAAAGAAAAGGTGGGTAAGTTGGAAAATCAAATTGAAAAACTTAAAAAATTGTCAACAATCAAAAAGAAGTGGAGAAGGCTCTGAGAAAATAAGCTAAGAGCTGGCAAGAAGAGTTTCAAGAAACTAATAAGCTCAAGGAGTAGATTGTAGAGCACCAGAAAAATAATAAGGATCAGGCTAAGGAGATACAAAGTTTGAAGTAGTAGCTCCAAATTGAAAAGGCTAAATCTTCTGGTTTTTCTAAGGCTAGACTAAAGAAAGTGAGAAAGGAATTATTATCCAAAGTTTTAGAGAAATGCTTAGGGATACAACTTATTATTGACTATTTAGATGATGCCAGTTGCCTACTCCAAAGTATTTAGAAGGATTTGGATAAAATCACTGGATAGCTACAACCTATGGTAATTCCAGCTAAACAAATTCACAGGCTAGTGGGTAGTAGACTCAGTAATTTTACTAAGCTAATACCTAAGAAGGAGTGGAACATTGCTAGAGTTACTACCAAAATTATAGTAAATAAGCACAGAGTACACCAAAAGGCTTGGTTATTGTATGACAAAATTGAAGGAGTAATCAAGGATGTAGTGGATGTTAACAAGGAAATTATCCAAATTTATTTTAGAGGGTTATGGATGGAAGATCACAATTTACTTTTAGTTGAAGAAATCAAGAAAAGTACTAGAGAGAGCTTACAAGATGACTCTAAAATTGATGCTCTAAAAGAACCAACTGACCAAGAGCAGACTTCATAAATGATCATTGATTTTACTAGGCTCAGAGACTCATGGAAGACTTGGTAAATAGAGAAAGTATTGCTAACTATGAAGATATTGGTGAACTCCAGTACATTTATAAACAACTGAAGGAAACATCCAACCCCTCAAAAGCAACCTAGAAATAAACCCTAAATTTTTTGAAGCGGATGGTGCAGTTGTTTGGTGACAATGCTAAAGAGGAAAACAAAGAGCAATCTTCTTTAGAGGAAGAAGCTGAGCAAGAAGAGGATAATTCTGAGGAAGAGGCCCAAAAAAAAGAAGAGTCAGATAGAGATGGTGTAGATCCTGAAGGGGCACAAGCTTAGCAATTTTTTTTTTGTACATACGTAGTCATAAGTTTTGTAGATTTTTTTGATTTATTTTTACTCTGACATGGTTAGAAAGAAACAATAAAAGCATGATTCCAGAGAGACACAGGAAACAATAGTTTTTATGTGAAGGTATTTTTATCATGATTTATAAGAAGGCTTTATAAGGAGAAAATAGTTGTGTTTTGATGGAGCAGTGAAGCAGTTTTGCTGAAATGTCACAAATAATAATGTTTATGACATAGTCTCCATGTGAACAATTATACTCTAGGATGTATGAAGCATGGTCTCGATATGAACGTTTATCCTTGAATATGACCATAACATTTTTAGAGGGTAGTGTTCATATAGAAGTTATTATTTAAAGTATTTTTGAAGATAAGAATTTTTGACTCCTGATACCCAATGGATAAGACTCTGATTTCGATGGCTTTGCGAGAAAATCGACCCGGGAGGCACCAGAATGTAGGCCCAAAATGACCACATCCTTAGAAAGCATTGAAAATTTCATTCTAAGGTATGAAGTTTCCATTCCACACACTTTTTAGTGTATTTTGGAGCGGATCCGCAACATTTGTTTCTTAATCTACCCAACACTTTAGTGCATTTTTTACCTTGAGCATTTCTACTCGGTTTATAACGTATTTTGGTGTGGATTGATGTCTTGATTCTATAAAAAAAATTAGCGATGATGATGTCAATGCGAAAGAAAGTGCATAATGGTGATCAAGAGTAGTTTTTTGCATGCTTTGAATGGCTAAGTGCTGATAAGGTCAATTCTACTAGTCTCAAGAGTATTTTATTGTGAATTAGCAAAAAAAGAGGTAGGAAACACTACAGAAGGTGCGAATTAGTGACAAAAGCTATTTTACACTACAGCTAGTGTGAAATAACAACAAAGGATGATTTATACTTGCTTGAGTACGGATTGGTGATTCCACATATTTACAAAGTAAAGGTGATATCAACATGCTTTATGGTGTGGATTTCAGTTGCTTTGAAGCCAAAGAAGATAAGAGGAAGGTTAATGAGTGGATTCCATCCTGCTCACATCTTAATGCATTTTACATCGAAATTCAATTTCTCATGATCAAGGGTATAAAAAATGATGTCAACAACTTAAAAGTGCAAAATGGCGCCTTGGTTTTCCCTACCAATTTGAGTATCTTGGAAGGTTTAATCATAGCCTTCCATAATGAAGATCGACGATCCAAGTTTTTATGACATTCTTGAAGGATTTAAAATGCCAAAACTTGCTGGATTAGAGTGCAGTCAGTTAGAGGTTAGGAAGACAAATGTTGGCAATTTTGGGTACCTTGGGTACATTGCCTTTGCTCTAAGTGTAGATGTTGTCATTGATGTCAAGAAGGTCTTGAAGAAATTTGGTTTGATGTCAAAGAATGTGTCTTGATGAAGGTTTCAGCATGGACAGTGAGTTTCCAAGAAGATCAGGGTAGCCTAGTTGCAAAAGTTCAAGAAAAATACAAGTAAGAAAAAGTATGCAGGCAGCTGGAAAAACTGTCACGATTTCGTGACATGTTTCAGGAGAGAGAAAGCGCTGGAAAAATTGTCACGATTTCATGACATGTTTGAGGAGAGAGAAATTTTGGGCAAAAGTGTCATGATTTTGCGACATGCTGGAAGACAGAGACGAAGCTAGAAAAACTGTCATGATTTCGCGACATGCTAGAAGACAAAGACGAAGTTGGCAAAACTATCACGATTTCGTGACATGTTGGTAGAGAAAGAGAGCAAGTTGGAAAGTGTCACGATTTCGCGACATGTCGCATTTTTGTGACTCAAAAAGTGCAGGAAGGCAGAGAAGGAAAAGTGTCACGATTTTGCGACACATTGCCAGGAAAGTTGTACAGACGAAAAGGTGTCACGATTTCATGACATAATGCAGAAAAGAGAGTCCGTAGTGTGAATGGTCACGATTTTTCGACATGATGCAAAGTTCCAAGTGAGGACTGTCGCATTTTTATGACATGCTGTAGAGGTCAAGTTGAGGACTATCGCGATTTCATGACATACTGAAAAATCTCAAAATGAGAAGCGTCGCGATTTCGTGACAGGTAGTGGAGAAAGCATACGAAAGCCAGAAGTGTCATGATTTCACAACAGGCAGTGGAGAAAGCGTACGAAATCCAGAAGCGTCGTGATTTTGCGACAGGTTACAAGGAAAGCTTTCGAAAGCTGAAAGTGTCACAATTTCATGATAGAAATAGTTAGCAAGTCTTAAATAGAAGAAGCATCATGATTTCATGACGAATTGAAGAAGGAAGAGCTCGAAGGCGAAAGCGTCACGATTTTGGGACATGTTCCAATTTTGCGGGCATATGGCAGAAAAGAGATTAAGGCAACGAAAGTGTCGCGATTTCATGACAGAGTTGTAGATGATGTCAACAAAAGTAGATGTGTCATGATTTCATGACAAAAGCAGAGAAGAAGGCATTGTAGACTAAAGCGTCATGATTTCGCGACAAAGTGAAGATAACGTCAACAAAAATCATAAGTGTCACGATTTTATGACAAAAGCTGAGAGGAAGGCCATGAAGACTAAAGTGTCGTGATTTCATGACAGAAGTGAGTTGACGTCAGCAAGAGGCAAAGGTGTCACGATTTCACAACAGAAGCACAAAGGAAATCGACAAAGGCCAAGGTGTCACGATTTCGTGATAGTAGGCTATAGAAGGTGTACGACTGTAAAAATATCATGATATCATGACATGTTGTAGTTTCACGACAGAAGCTACAAGTGAGTTCCAGAGGCGGTTGAAGGACAGAGTTAACTTTGAGCCGACAGAGTTAAATTTAGGCTGACACAGTTTAGGGTTTTGTAGCCGATGATCTTTAGGGTAACAGTTGACTAAAGATTAAGTTTTTGATCATGAATTAATGCTATAAAAGGAGGACTATTTTTGAGTTTCATTGTATTGAATGTGAGTATCGAATTTGTGCAAGTGATTTTTGTTGTGTGCAAGAGAGTGAGTCGAGTCGAGTCAATTTGTGCGAAGTGTGAGAGATGCAGCCATAACAGTGCAATTAGCGCAGAAGTGGCGAGTTGATGCACACTATGAGAAGTTTGATCGTAGAGTGTTGTATGCTGCTATGTTTGCATAGAGGTGCAAAGGTCGATGTTCGATCGAGTGTAGCTGTAATTGCTCAATAAGAGCGAAGGACTGTGTATTACAAAACTGAGAAGAGGACAATTTGTACCAGATCAAAGGACTATGTTTTGGTGCAAATTCAAGGACCAACTTTGAGGTGACAGAGTTGAGTACAGAGGTCTCTAGCCAGAGCAGGGAAGACAGGTGTCTTCTATGGATAGAGTTCAACTTTCTAAGGTTAGAAGAGGCAGAGGTCTTCTAGAGGATCACCAGCCAGAGCAGAGTTAGGGGAAGGTATCTCCTTTGAGCAGAGGCTCATAAACATTGTAATTGGGAAGGCTTCCCAAAGAATTTGAAATAAACTTTTAGAGAAAAGTTTTGTGGATGTAGCCCAGCCTTTGTGGGTGATCCACGTTAAAATGAGTCTTCTATGTGTGATGCTTTCTGTCTTGTTTAATATCATGTTGATGCCACTGCTATCTAAATTTAAAATTATTAAATGGTTAAGTCTTATAATTTTCACCCCCCCCCATCTTAGTATAAGTTCATGTTCTTCAATTGGTATCAGAGCAGGTCACTCTAGAAAGAGCCTAACAGCTTGGAGAAGGATCTATCAAAGGAACATATAAATTCAGAAAGAAATGAAGAGGTTGAGTTCGATCTCAAAAGTGAATTCTTCTTGGCATTAAGAAAGCTTGAGAAACTCAGGGAAGAGAATTATGTTCTCAAGCATAAATGTCAAGAAGAAGAGATAGCAAGATCAAAATTGTCTCAAAGTGTTATAGATTTCAAAATTCTAGCTGAAGAAGGGAAGAAGGTTGAACAGGTTCTAACAGAGGCTCTAAAAGGAAAGGAAGCTGATTGTGAGAAACTAGAAGAAGAAATTATGTCTCTTAGAGTAAAGTTGGAACATTTGACTCTCAGACAGAATACTCCGTGTGAAAAGAAGGATGGTATCACCATTCATGAAACAAGGTCTTCGAGCAAGATCAATCTTCATCCCGAAGAACAGTGGATTCCAGTTGATCACAAGAAGAATAGTCATCCAAGGCATCAAAACAAAGTTACATAATACCTTCCATGGCTATTGTTTTTCCTATAAGAAATTTGGTCACATAGCTATGCATTGCAATAAATATCTGAATAGCCATAGTAAGGAAAATGTTAACTCATTTGCACCTCTTATGAACAAAAATATCATGTGTTACAAGTGCAAGAATTTCGGGCATATAGCAAGGATGTGCAGTTTGAATAGATTTAGCTTTGAGTTCACTAAAAATAGGAATGAGATCAAATCTAAGTCAATGATAGTTCAAACTGCTTTTCATGATCAAGACAAAGTAGAAAAATGGTATCTTGATAGTGGTTGTTCAAAACATATGACTGGTGAAAAATAAAAGTTTCTAGTTTTCAAAGAAACAAACAGAGGAACAGTCAGTTTTGGAGATAACAGGTCCGCAAAAATCTGTGGTAAAGGGACTCTTAGTTTGAATGGGAAATCCAAAACAAAGAATGTGCTCTATGTAGAAGGCCTAAGACATAATCTTCTTAGTGTGAGTCAAATTTATGATCAAGGGCACATAGTATCTTTCTTTTCAGATAGATGTGAGATAAGTAAAGAAAAATATGGAAAACTCATTGCTAGTGCTACAAGGACTCCAAACAATATTTACATGCTAAGTGAGATAAAAAAGGAAAAGTGTTTTATAACTCAAAAATATGAGAGTTGGTTATGGCATAAAATATTGGGACATTTGAGTTTTGATAATTTTGTCAGTATTAGTAACAAGGAAGCGACGAGAGACTTGCCTAAAATAAAAAGGCCCCATAACATCATTTGCGGTCCTTGTCAACATGGTAAACAGACCATAACCAATTTCAAATCAAAAGGGTATACTTCTTCCAAACCATTGGATCTTATTCATACTTATTTGTGTGGCCCCACCAGAACTCAGAGCATTCAGGGAGATAGCTACTTCATGCTATTTATAGATGATTATTCTAGAATGACTTGGGTTACTTTTCTCAAAGAAAAATATGAAGCTTTTGAAAAATTTAAAGCTTTTAAAGAAATGATTGAAAATGAGTCTGACAAGAGAATCAAATGCTTAAGATCATATAGAAGAGGAGAGTTCACTTCAAATGAATTTGTGGAATACTATGAGCAACACGAAATCAAAATAGAATATTCAACAGCAAGAACTCCTCAACAAAATGGAGTAGTTGAAAGGAAAAGCAAAACTATTGAAAATATGGCTAGAGCTATGTTAAATGAGTCAAAAATTTTAGATGGCTTTTGGAGAGAAGCAGTCAGTACAGCAGTTTACATCATCACCAGGGCTCAACTCAGAGTCAATCATCATAAAACTCCCTATGAGTTGTGGAAAGGAAGACCAGCTACGAGTAAAACACTTCAAAGTGTTCGGAAGTAAGTGCTTCATCGAAGGGAAGATCAGAATTTGGGAAAATTTGATCCTAGGTGTGATGAGGGAATTTTTCTTGGATATTCTAGCAGAAGCAAGGCCTACAGATGTTTCAAAAAAAGAACTCATACTATTGTAGAAAGCATAAATGTAACAGTAGATGAAAAGACAGGGATAAAAGAACCGGTCAAGAAGAATTCAGAGAGGCTTCAGATGAAGAAGAGGAAAGACAACAACTTCTTCTCAAAACTCCTTCATGGTATGTTCAGAAAAATCATCCCAAAGACTTGATCATTGGTGATCCAAATAGCAGGAAAACAAGAATAAGAGTCATTCCTTCACATGATTCTACGAATGTTGCTTTATTGTCTCAGATTGAGCCAAAAGATTTCAGTGAAGCATGTGTAGATAAATTTTGGATAAAAGCAATGGATGAAGAGCTAAATCAAATAGAGAAAAGTGAAACTTGGGATTTGGTTCCTAGACCTAAGTACAAGAATGTCATTGGCATAAAATGGATATTCAAAAATAAACTCAATGACGAAAAGATTGTCAGAAACAAAGCTAGGTTAGTTTGTAAAGGTTATTCTCAAGTAGAAGGTGTTGATTTCAAGGAGACGTTTGCGCCTATTGCTCGTCTTGAAGCTATCAGAATGTTTTTGGCCCTTTCTAGTTTCAAATATTTTAAGGTATTTCAAATGGATGTAAAATCAACCTTTCTAAATGGGGTTTTGAATGAAGAAGTCTACATAGAACAGCCAGAAGGAGTGTCTCTCTCAGAACAGCCAGACTATGTATGTAAACTGAAAAAGGCCTTGTATGGGTTAAAGCAAGCACCCAGGGCTTGGTACTAAAGACTTGACGGGTATCTTCATGAGCAAGGTTTCAGGAAAGGCGTGGCAGATAGAAACTTGTATATTAAGAATGAAGGTGATGATATGTTGATCATAGTTGTCTATGTTGATGATATTATTTTTGGTGGAAATAATACTCAGATGTGCAAAGTTTTTGCCAACACCATGCAGAAGGAATTCGAGTTGTCTATGATTGGAGAGCTGTCATTCTTTTTAGGGCTTCAGATTGCACAATCAAAAGATGGTATATTTCTCTCTCATGAAAAGTATATCAAAGAAATGTTGAAGAAATTTAGGATGATGGACAGCAAACCCGTGTGTACTCCTATGATTACAGGGTGCAATCTGAGTAAAGATGATGAATCTCCAGTGGCAGATCAGAAGTTGTATAGATCTATGATTGGAAGTTTACTATACAATATAGCTACTAGACCGGATATCATGCAGGTCATTGGATTAGTTGCAAGATTTCAGGTAGCTCCAAAAGAATCTCATGTTATAGCAGTCAAGAGGATATTCAGATATTTGAAGGGCACTATGGACTTTGGGATTTGGTATCCCAAAGGTGATGATTTCACCCTCACAAAGATATACGAGATGTAGATTGGGCAGGCGGTATTGATGACGGGAAAAGCACTAGTGGTGGAGCATTCTTTCCGGGAAAGAGTCCGGTTTCTTGGTTGAGTAAGAAACAACCTTCGGCTTCCTTATCTACAGTAGAAGTTGAATACATAGCGAGCATGGTCGGGTGCACACAGGTCTTATGGATGAAAACCACCTTGGAGGATTTCAAAGTCAAGCATGAACAACCCATATCCATTCTCTGTGATAATACAAGTGCCATAAGTATTTCTAAAAATCCAATAATGCACTCAAGTACGAAGCACATTTCCATAAAATATCATTTTCTAAGGGAGAAAGTGCAAGAGAAGTAGGTCAAGCTAGAGTATGTGTCTACTAAAGAGCAGATTGCAGATATCTTCACCAAACCTCTTCCAAGAGATACGTTTGAGTATCTAAGGGAGAAATTGGGAGTTGTACTCTCACCTCAGAATTAATCACCTCATCGGGAGGTGGGGGAGGGACTAAGCTAAGAAGCTCATTCTTAGTCCCAAGCCCCAAAGGTGACCCTTTGCCATTGATGACAAAGGGGGAGAGATATGAGTAAGGGGAAGAGCTTCAAGTGAAGAAGAAAGCTTCGAGTTAGGGGGGAGCAAAAACTTCAATTGTAGATTCTTAGTTTTTGGATCAGTTATTTTCAGTTTTGGCTCTTGACTAGTGTTTTCAGTTAAGGTTTGCCATCAATGACAAAGGGGGAGATTGTTGGCAATTTTGGGTACCTTGGGTACATTGCCTTTGCTCTAAGTGTAGATGTTGTCATTGATGTCAAGAAGGTCTTGAAGCAATTTGGTTTGATTTCAAAGAATGTGTCTTGATGAAGGTTTCAGCATGGACAGTGAGTTTCCAAGAAGATCAAGGTAGCCTAGTTGCAAAAGTTCAAGAAAAATACAAGTAAGAAAAAGTATGCAGGCGGCTGGAAAAACTGTCGTGATTTCGTGACATGTTTTAGGAGAGAGAAAGCGCTAGCAAAACTATCATGATTTTGTGACATGTTTGAGGAGAGAGAAAGTTTAGGCAAAAGTGTCACGATTTCATGACATGCTGGAATACAAAGACGAAGCTGGCAAAACTGTCATGATTTCGCGACATGTTGGCAGAGAAAGAGAGCAAGTTGGAAAGTGTCACGATTTTGCGACATGTCGCATTTTCGCGACTCAGAAAGTGTAGTAAGGAAAAGAAGGAAAAGTGTCACGATTTCGCGACACATTGCCAGGAAAGTTGTACAGATGAAAAGGTGTCACGATTTCATGACATAATGCAGAAAAGAGAGTCCACAATGTGAATGGTCGTGATTTCGCGACATGATGCAAAGTTCCAAGTGAGGACTGTCGCGTTTTCGTGACATGCTACAGAGGTCAAGTTGAGGACTATCATGATTTCACGACATGCTAAAAAAGCTCAAAATGAGAAGCGTCGTGATTTTGCGACAGGCAGTGCAGAAAGCGTATGGAAGCCATAAGTGTCACGATTTCATGACAGGCAGTGGAGAAAGCATACGAAAGCCAGAAGCGTCACGATTTCATGACAGGTTGCAAGGAAAGCTTTTAGAAGCTGAAAGCATTGTGATTTCATGACAAAAATAGTTAGCACGTCTTAAACAGAAGAAGTGTCACAATTTCATGATGAATTGAAGAAGGAAGAGCTCGAAGGCGAAAACGTTGTGATTTCGTGACATGTTCCAGTTTCGCGGGCATATGGCAGAAAAGAGCTTAAGGCAACAAAAGCATCATGATTTCATGACAGAGTTGTAGATGATGTCAGTAGAAGCAGATGTGTCACGATTTCGTGACAAAAGCAGAGAAGAAGGCATTGTAGACTAAAGCATCATGATTTCACGATAGAGTGAAGATGACGTCAGAAAAAATCATAAGTGTCATGATTTCATGAAAAAAGCTGAGAGGAAGGCCATGAAGACTAAATTGTCACAATTTCATGACAGAAGTGAGTTGATGTTAGCAAGAGGCAAAGGTGTCACGATTTCATGACAAAAGCACAAAGGAAGTCGACAAAGGCCAAGGTGTCACGATTTCGTGATAGTAGGCTATAGAAGGTGTACGACTATAAAAATGTTGTGATATCGCGACATGTTGTAGTTTCGCGGTAGAAGCTACAAGTGAGTTCTAGAGGCGGTTGAAGGACAGAGTTAACTTTGAGCCGACAAAGTTAAATCTAGGCCGACGTAGTTTAGGGTTTTGCAGTCGATGATATTTAGGGTAACAACCGACTAAAGATTAAGTTTTTGATCATGAATTAATGCTATAAAAGGAGGACTATTTTTGAGTTTCATTGTATCGAATGTGAGTATCAAATTTGCGTAAGTGATTTCTTCTATGTGCAAGAGAGTGAGTCGAATCGAGTCGATTTGTGCGAAGTGTGTGAGATGCAGCCATAACAGTGCAATTAGCGTAGAAGTGGCGAGTTGATGTGCACTGTGAGAAGTTTGATCACAGAGTGTTGTATGCTACTACGTTTGCATAGAGGTGCAAAGGTCGATGTTCGATCGAGTGCAGCTGTAATTGCTCAATAAGAGTGAAGGACTGTGTCTTGCAGAACTGAGGAAGAGGACAATTTGTACCAAACCGAAGGACTGTGTTTTGGTGCAAATTTGAGGACCAGCTTTGAGGTGACAAAGTTGAGG
This sequence comes from Wollemia nobilis, assembly GCA_028583015.1. Classification (NCBI taxonomy): domain Eukaryota; kingdom Viridiplantae; phylum Streptophyta; class Pinopsida; order Araucariales; family Araucariaceae; genus Wollemia; species Wollemia nobilis. The sequence continues at coordinate 5,995,889 of JAQPPZ010003260.1, read as the reverse complement.
ACAGAGGTCTCCGACCAGAGCAGGGAAGACAGGTGTCTTCTGTGGATAGAGTTCCACTTGCTAAGGGCAGAAGAGGCAGAGGTCTTCTAGAGGATCATTAGTCAGAGCAGAGTTAGGGGAAGGTATATCCTTTGAGTAGAGGCTCATAAACATTGTAATTTGGAAGGCTCCACAAAGAATTTGAAATAAAATTTTAGATAAAAGTTTTGTGGACGTAGCCCAGCATTTCTGGGTGAACCACGTTAAAATGAGTCTTCTATGTGTGATGCTTTCTGTCTTGTTTAATATCATGTTGATGCCACTGATATCTAAATTTAAAATTATTAAATGGTTAAGTCTTATACTGTTCACCCCCCCTCTCAGTATAAGTTCATGTTCTTCAACAAAGTGATGAGGGTTTTCAAGAATAAATACCAGATGTGGTTGTAGATTTATGAAAAATTTGAGCTTCCAAGAACGATCAATGGATGAGATGCATTGTCCAAATGTTCAAACTCTAACTGCCACCAACAAACCAATAAGTTGCAGAGTTATGCTACCATGGCAGATTTCTCATAGTGGATTTCCTAAAGTTCTCCAACCAGTAAATTAATGTCAGCAAACTCTTTGCTGAGTTGTAAATATATAATCTTTGTAATGTCTCCTTAATATTATTTCATTTACAAACTATAAATAGAGGTCGAACCCTTATTTTTAAGGTCGACTCTAGTGCGTTTACTTGCCCTACTATAAATATTCTTGTGAGCTAATGGAAGGAGCATTACTATGATATTTTAAATCAAATTTGTCATCTTCATCATCTTGTGCAAGAGGTTCGAAGTCTTGAAATGTATTTATGTTAATACTTGAATGGTTAGTTCATTCCAGCTTATTGGATTACTAGTTGTGGGAGTAGTTGAAATCTGTTCTTGGTTAGATCTGTATTGTTAGGAATTTTATTTCTATTAAATCTAACTATTGGTCTATTCTTCTATTTGGATTATCAATATTAGATGTTGGAATTGCTTTCTGCAATATATATCTATTTATTATTTAATGTGTGAAGGTTTCATTGATTTGGATGATGTTAATATTGAGTGATGGGACACTAAAAATAGCTTGTGGAAGCCTTTTACTGTAGTTGCCTATGTTGTTAGCCTATCTGACCACTATTTTTCATAACATTTCTAACCCTAAATTTTTTCTAACCCTTATATCAAAATTCTATTTGAGCTTTAGTTGAGTCAATACCATTTTAAGTTGACAAGGAACCAACCTACTCTGGAGGTTGAATTAAAGTTGTCTTTGGTCCATCCAATGCTTGAGTGTCGAGCTGTGACTATTGGATGCATGCTTGGATAGAAAATAGAAAGATAGATAGTTGCAGTATCAATTAAAATTCATGTCAATCTTGTACCCAACACAAAAGAGAGTAGAGTAACAAATTAAAAAATTAATAAAACAAAAGTTAAAAATATGATATGACCACAATCATTGCTTAAAGGGATAATCTCAAAAAGTAGAGGAAAACCATCATAAAAGACATCAATATGTTCCAAAATTGAAGTATGTATAGTATTAACAATCACATGGACTCATAAATAGGTAGTCAAAGTAGTCAAAATAAAAAACAAGGCACCAAAGGCATTAAGAAAACCAATAAGACATAAAGACTATACAAATGGGTCAAAAGGGACTACACATAAAATCATTTGGCATGCATGAAATTTGTGGTTTCCTCCAACTCAACTCCATCCATAATTTATAATTTTACTGCACCACATCCAAACAAATCCTTGATAGAATATGGATCAAGATTTATTTGCATAAAATTTTCCTTACACTTTTTATGTACATTATTGAGCTTAAGGAAAATACCGTTAACTTTAAAAACCATGATGCCAATTTTTGTGTTAGATTTCTTGGCAACATGACTCTTGTAGGATCTATTGTTCTTAGGAACATGTATATGTATCTCATCAAGTCTAATAAGTTTGGAAATATGTGCTTCCTAATACTTTTGATGATACTCATCATGACTCAACAAATTATTCAAAAAACTAAGTAAGAAAGGCAATTCAATCTCAAGTGGTAGAACAACTTTAGTACCATAAACTAACTTAAAATGGGTTGACCTTATATATGTCTTAATATTGATGTAGTATTCCCAAAAAGTGGGATATAACTTTAAGTTCCAATATTTCTTTGATTCTATTATAGTTATTTTTAAGTGCTCTTTCTTTTCAAATGATATAGGGATTAGGCATATTTTTAAAAAATATAGAATATAGAGATGTGGGAACCAAACTATGTTTTAAATTGCTTGTAAAATTTCATCAAGATAGCAATGGCAACCCTATATTTCTACTTAGGGGAAAATAACCACTTCAATTAAATTTCTAGACAAAAAAATGGTGTAGGATAAAGTAAGTTATCAAACCATTTGTTTGATGCCTTATTTAAGAGAGAAAATGCTTCAAAACCTAGAAATAGGATACCAAGGGTAATTGTGAACACCTGGACATTCACTATATTGTAAATAATAGGAGAACTAAAAATCACCACATTAATATATGATCATAGTTATGTTAGGAGTTATCACATCATATACCACGTGAGAAGTCAAGTGGTATAACCACTTCTCACAAGGTACATGCATATAGTAGAGGACAATATGGTTATAAGTTTGTTTGGAGGTTTATTATGTCTAAATTAGGCTACCTATGTACTTTAATACCATTCACTACCATAATGTAATTCATCCAAAGCTTAATTTCTAACATGTGGTATCAAGTAGGTAGAAGGAAGAAAGAATTCTCCTTTTGATCCTCCTCTAGTTTTGACACAAAAAAATCAATGTGCACTCTATTTCAAAAAATCAAGTTTGAGATAAGAAGTTTCAAGGCAAAATGTATCATGTATGAAATTGTGATCCATGAAGTAAAATTCTACAAGAAAATTTTTTAAATTAGTGGAAAATTTTTGGGTGGAAAACCCCTACAATAAAAAAAATACTAAAGTAAACAACTAGGTAAATTAAGGCATGATTGGAAGCCATTTTAAACTCCTTAAATGTTACAATAAAAATGAAGCCATATAAGATCCTTAAAATTGCAAAGAAGGAAGCCATTTGAAGCTCCTTAAAGGCTAAAAAAAAGAAAATCATATAATCTCCTTTTGAAAATTACAAAGAATTTATTTGAAATATATTGAAAAGAATATTGAAGAAAGTATAGCCCACAAAGTCTCATAATATGCTAATTTAAGTTTTAAAGTCTTTTGAAAAATAAAATTGAGAAGCATTCAATAGAAAGAAAATTGTTGATATTCAAGCAGTCAAGAAAGACCTACAAAAATAGTAGACCAACAATAGACTGGTTCAAAGAAAAAGGGAACATTTAAAAGTAGCAACAAAGTTGTAGAAAAATAATATTTCAAATATCCAAGGGGGTGTGAACAAGTTCATAAAAAGGTGCATTTATTTTCTAGGAGATTGTTCAAAATTGGGTGTTCTTCAAGATTGAAATCATTCCAAAGGTAAATATGGATAATTTTTATAAGTAGCCTATGAAGATAAGGTATCTATGTACTAAACTTAGAAAAGTGATAATAGACTAAAGTGACCAAGTAGAAATAGAATGTTCTAACTAAAACAAATAGATGTACATTGCAAGAAATGAGTGGTGCATGAAAATAAAGGATTCTAAAACATACAAGTATTCAAGGAAACCTATGAACATCTAGTTAAACAAGAAATCATGAGCAAAACACAAATGCTAGAGAAATAAATACCCTATGTAATAGATATTGATAAGAAGGCATGCTAAAGCAAAGAGAAAAAACCATAAAATAAGGGCCAAAGAAGAAAGTTCAAGGTAAATTAAAATCTTGCGCTAGTAAAGGAGTGAAATGATCACCAACCATCTAGAGGAAGATGAGAAATAGAAGGTACAAATAATAGCTTAGTCCAAGAGATGAGTGTTGTAGAGATAAGATAAAAATATCTTGTAGGATATTTGTAGAGGAATAGAAGAGCATGCACATCAAAAATTGTCAAAATAGGTAGTTCTAGTTTAAAGAAACACCTAGAGAATAGGTTTGAGCAACTATGTAATCAATAATAGATTTGAGAAATTGTGTCACTAAGAATAGGTCTAAGCAACCATATCACTAAGAATAGATACGATTAACCCTACCACCAAGAACATGTCATTATAATTAGGTACATTATTCCTTTTAAGATGATTAAATCAAAATATTAACCACCTATAGAAGTAGAAACGTTATAAGAAAATAAATAGAATATATATAAAAGGGCTAAACATTCAATCTGAGTTTATAAAAAATCATCAACGAATCAAAAGGTTCAAGGAAGTCTATAAAGAGAAGTGACACCAACCTTAGAAAATTGTAATAAATACTAAAGTGCAACTTTATTGTTTCAAAAAGGATAAAATAATTGGCTAAGTTTTGTTTTAAAAGCAAGGTGAACATATAAAACCTAAAGGTCTTTGGTACAATTATCATCAAAATTGAAGGAATGAAAGAACTAGAAAAATATCAAAAGGTACAAGGTATTGAAATAGATTTTGATTAAAGGCTTAGTTACAAATGAATTTTTCTTTTAAATATTTGAAAGGATAAAATAAAATAATTTAGAAGGAAATATTCCAAGTAATATTCCATAGAGGAGGAAGCATTCCCTCTATTCAATGAGACACTATTTTCTCATAATATTTGAAGCATTATTTGAAATATGAGTATAGTCATATATATATGTAGACACCTAAAACATGTCATGTCGAGGTGACTACTCATATGGGACATGCTAGAAGACCATATGGAAGATCTTGGATAGATTCCAAGGTATAGCAGTGGCTCTAACCACTCATTTAGGCATTTTGGCCTAATTAGTGCTGGCTACGACTGACACCCGTAGTTAACAGATTTGACTGTGCCTCATAGCCATGGCTAGCCTCAAAAATTAGTTGGACCCTAGCCAACCCAAAATCAGTTTCAATGACCAATTGGTTGCATATTAGAGCAGTTTGAGAGCAAAAAGTTCCATAAACTTCCCTCCAACTGCCCTAGCTATCCCTTCTTGATCTTGGCTTCTCCATGAAGCTAAGACATGGCCTCCTAAAATGCCATAAGAACCCCCTCTAAATTAGGAAATAGAGAGATAAATCTCAATTTGAAGAGCAGTGAAACCCTTTCAAATTGCATACTCACTTGCATACATTGAGAGGAACACTTTTGCTGCCCAATTGGAGATCAAATGGCATTTGGAACCAAGAAGGCTATGGAGGGCTAGGAGGAATCAAGAAAATCAATTGAGCCCAATCCATCACCAATTTGAGCAATTCAACCACCAAATCTATTAGAGGACATCGTGGTGACCCTTGATCATCAATTCATCAAGGAGAATTGGAGATTTAAGACCGGAATTTGAGGGTAATTTTATTTCCAGCTCAACCACGGCTATCAACCGCGGCTAATAGTGCCAACCATGCGATAGACCCACGATCAAGGTTTAATTTCCTTTTTCCTTGGTTTTAGTAGTAGTTTACATTTTACTTGCTTTAGATTAGATACATTTGATCTAGATTTACTTTATTAGAGATAATTGTGCGGTAGAATCATAGTTTAAAGCTCTCTTTCCTTGCATTTTGTCATTTAAACAATTAGGACAATAGTTGCTACTTTTCATATTTTTATGCTTTCAATGGTTTAATTAGGATATTAGAGGATTTGATCCATGCTTCCTTTACATTTCTTGATGGTCAATTATCATGTTTAGAGTAGATTTCTATGCTTTATGTACTTTCTTGATTTCAAGATTTCATGACAATATTTTGTATAATTTCCTCTAAAAGCCTCATCAAGAGAGGCCTCCTTTGCTTCTAATTGCTTCTTGTTGTTTCTTGAATGCAGGGTTAACAAGGTCTTGACATTCAAAGCAACAAATGCCTCTAATCATGGAGAAGAAGGCTACATTTGCCTTAAGAGGGATGGATTTGTAATTACACCTAGGAAGCTCGTGAATTACACCTACCCTTACATGGGGACTTTTCTTGATTGTAATAACTGTATCACATTGGGTATCCCTAAGAGGGATGGATTTGTAATCGAGTTTCAATGGAAATTTAATAAAGGAAACCCTTATTTATGTTCATTTGCAAATTTGTCTATCTTTCATGCATTATGTTGATTTTCAGTTATTATTAGCTTAGGTGTATGCATCCTAGATTGCTACAAAAGGTGATCATGGTGGAACTTTGCAATTTATGCAATTTAAAAGCTAACTTGCTCTATTTTTTGATGTCAGGGCTTAGCCATGGTTGACAACCATGGTTAACAGTTTTAGCCACGCCACAGAGCCATGGGCAACAGTTGCAGCTATGCTTGACATACACGGTCAGTAGAGAACAAAAAAATGCAGATATCAAACACCTTCATTAAACTTGGATCTGAGGTAGGGTCATTTTTTCCTCTCTGTATTTTTTGGTCTATGTTTTTATAGAAGAGATGGATGTTAATTAGAAAAAATAGCAAAAAGTAAAATGGGGAAATCCTAGATGTTTTTTTAGTTTTCTACTAGCCATTGCTAGGAATAGCGGATCTCTGATTGTAGTCCACCCTAGTCTCCAGCGGTCTAGGAAATTTCATGTTTTAGAGTTTGCATGCTTGAGGCCCAATCAATGGCTATTCCTTCATAGATAATTGCATTCTCTGAAGAATCACATAGCATAGTCGTGCATTCTTTTAAAGTGAAACGTTCTTTTGAAAAGCATGTAGTAAAATAATTTGAGTGTTGTTTTATGCATTTTTATTTTATGCAAAGTAAAAATAACCACACACACCATGACACACTTTAAATGCTAGTGAGTTGGAAGTCACATCCAACCACTAGTAGGGTTCAATGACGGTGGTAGTGATTTCCATCCGTTGGCCCAACTCCCTCGATCCTTTTGTTACTAGACCAATACCGGATCCAAGATGCCGACATAACCCATGGAAAATTTCCATTTATCTCTCCTTGAAGAGGTATATAGATGACTACGGGAAAATATGGTGAGGACCGGGAGGACCTGTGCTCCCTGACCATGTGTGGACTTCATTACCACACATTATAGGTGGGATTACATGGCCTAGAGTTCATTTCTAGGTTGTTGAGCTATGAGTATATAGGTGAAAGCCCTTTAACAATTGAGTATATCATCAACATATTGAAAACATGATGAGAGTTACTTTCTGATACAACAAATCTCAAAACACATCAAAATATTTTAGGATTCACAAACAAAAATTTAAAAGAGATAATCATTATTATTTGCTTTTGTTTGACTTAAAAATTACATACGAGATAATATAATATCATGGTGCGTACACGGAGAGGTCGATCCAAGCATAGACCCGAGGTCAAGGCCGAAGCTCCACCCAATGCACATCAAGACGTGCAAAGCCCTCAACCACAAAATCCTCCCGAACGTCATTTTATGAGTATTAGAGGGGATAATTCTATGCACGAGGATCCTGTTGAGAATACCCCAATTAGAGGAACCACTAGACACTCCTTGAGACATAGATCAGAGCATGGGGCTTCCCAGCATGGGGCTCCGAACAGGTTAGCATTTACTATGACCACATTTTATGTGGTTCCATAGGATATGCTGAAGAGTATGTCATAGAGGGATCCAGATTGGTACCCCTTCAACCTATAGCTAAGGGAGGCTCAAAGCCCCCACCATATGAGTATAGATAAGTTCGAGATCCATCCATTTAGGGGTAAACAAAGGGGGATGCTTTCGAGCGTAGACCCAAGAAAACTCCCCATAGAGGTGAACCTTGTAATATCACCATAGATATGTCTAAAGTGGGAGTAAATGGTACACCACCTCATGAGCCATGGTGTAGTAGACAATTAGATGGTCTAGACAAAGTCTTAGGACAACTAGGTTATAAGCCTACTCCTACGCCTTCTCATTCTATGAGCGTGCATAGCGGTAGTACCATTAGGACCGTTAGAGAACCTAGAGAGTGCTCCAAACATTCTCATGATATGCATTCCCTTACATCCCATGCGGGCATATAGTATAGGTGACCACTGAATGCAAATGTCATCTTCATAGACAATGGCAAGAGTATAGCAGATCAGTCCATTGGAGGATACACTCACAAAGCCACTCAAACAGAGAAAAAACACTAGAGGCCTCATACGACTGATCACATAGATAGATCTCACAAGCCGGTGTTAGAGTAGAGATGCATCAGATTCTCCAAGACCAATTGGAGGATGTTCATGTAGAGCGAGAACACCTCAAAAATGAGAACACTCAGAGGCAAAGGTTCATAAGACAATGCTTATATGAACAACTCATGCATGAGCAATGCATCCTTGATCAAAAGGAGCGTGTTGAGAGGGAGGACCATTGGCTAGTGTCGGTTTACCTCCCCATAGTGAGTACAGGGAGATCATTTATAGGTGAGCTACTTCATAGCCCGAGTTCCACCCTAACCATATAGACACCCATACTCACCATATGACCCAACATAGAGATTGGCACCCTACATCCGAATATCATGGGCATAGGCAGTATGAAGAAGAAGTGGGAGAGGAATTAGATCAAGAATATCCTAAAATCTCCCAAGTCAAAGTGGATGATGAGCCTAGTCCTCCACCTCGATCGAAGAGGAACATGCCTCCAAAGGTACCTCAAAGGCAATCTAGAGAAGAGGAGTTCCTATCTTCGTAGGCCTATAAGGCCTTGGCAAAAAAGTTTAGAGCTATCAAGAATCAAGGTATGACTTATCAAAAGCCTACCTTGAACAAAATTCATAATGAACATTTATGCCCATCGGTGCCTATTTTGACCTATCCTGAGCATTTTGAGATGCCTAGGCTGAAAATGTTTAAAGGAGAGGAGGATGCTCAGGAGCATGTTACGAGTTTTCTAGACATGTGCTTTTAGATCGAAAGCAATGATGCCTTGATCCTACGAACCTTCATTACAACCCTCTCAGGCCCAACCCAGGAGTGGTTTAATCAACTCAAGAGGTACAACATCACCAATTTTGAATAACTGGCTAATGCATTTATTGTACACTTCTTATTTCGCATCAAGAAAAAGGTAAACCTATATGATCTATCTGCTTTAATGCAACATGATGATGAGCCAGTTATGGATTATAGGAAACAATGGATAAATATGATGGCAAAGCTATCGTTCATTATCCATCACTTCTTCTGAATTAACTCGAATGTTTACGAAAAGTTGTGCAAAGCACATTTCATTATTATTATAGTTGCAGCAATATCAGACCTTTGAGGAGGCTTTGGAACAAGCCAAAGTGATAGAGGATATAAATTTATAGGATGGTATATTGAAACTCAAGAACAAGCAAGAATGGAACAAGAAGAGCACTGAGAAACAATAGGCCAAGTCGACCCATGTTAATCAGGTGGTTTTAAACCTTCAAAAATGGTATAAGGGGTAGCAACAATGAAATTATCAAGCCCAACCTCCTCTTACATAGTACAAGCAATGCAACAACAACCATAAGGGTAAGGATAAAGAAATACGTCCTCCTCGCATATTCACTCAATTATCAAAATAGTTGACATCAATTCTACATCAATTGTGTGAGGCAAAGGAAATAAAATTACCAAAAATTAAACTAGTGGATCCTAATAAACCCAAGCCTAAGGGGTATAAGGATGATCAATATTGCATATTTCATCGAATGAAAGGCCACGAAATAGAGGTATGTTGGTCATTCAAAAATTTAGTACAAAATATGATTGAAAGAGGTACGCTTCTTGTGGATAACCCACAAGCACCAGATAATTAGAATATGGGGATTTACAAGAATCCTCTACCCAACCATGAGGTACCAAGGAATAATGTTAGTGAGGTCAATCAAGTACACATCGAACCACCAACCCATGGGTTTGTCAAAATGGTCAACATCATCACAAGACATGCGAGGTATGAAAGAAAAAATCAACCTCCATTACCCATTAGAGTCCAAGCTATGCCTCCTCCAAGGCCAACCCATAATGTGCCAGGCCCACCAACTAGACCAATGGTGACAATCAGAAGTAGGTTAGTTCAAAACCTACAAATGACTCCAAAAAAGTTATCTATTTATGAGATGATTCAGCAGTCCCTAAAGCATAGGGATATGCTTATGGATATTCTATGGTCCATAGAAGTGTAGTCCTAGGATCCTAAAGCATTCACACATTTCGTGGGATACATGCAACAGTGTCAATAACCGATTAGATAATTTTATGATCATGAAATTAAGATGGTTTCCACTATCATGGTGGACCTGTCACTTCATATCATTGCATGTGTAAACCACAAACCTTTCAAATGGGTTTTTATTGATATAGGATCATCAATCAATATAATCATGACAAAGGCATTGACATACATGAAGTTACCAAAGACGCATATCATAACTTTTGCCTTCACGTTGAGAGCTTTTAACGATGCATTATGCTCAATTATCGAAACTATAGTCTTACCCATTAAGGTGGGACTGAAGACCATACCTATGATGTGTCATGTGTTGAAGGTGCTATGCAGTACAATATACTTCTAAGGTGGCCTTGGATAAGAGAAATTCTTTGTGTCCCTTACATTCTCCATCAATCTATCAAATACATGCATGAGGGACAGGTACACGTGGTGCCTTCAGATGAAGAACCATTCAAATAAATGAATTTAGTAGATTTTTCAGGGAACTTCGTGCTCCCCTTAATGCACCTAGACATACAACTAGTGTCACCAATCAAAGAGCCAGGAGGTAAAATGAAAGAAGTGTATGCCAAACCTACAATGTTTGTATCTCAATGATCGGAGCACACGATAACTTCTACTAAACTGTCTCCATCCATAATTCATTAGGATGATAGGAAGCTAAAGGTAAATATGGGTGAACAAAAGATAAATCAAGTGCCCAAACTAGTTTTCATCGAGGTCCATGCACCTATGGAAGTAGAGGATGCTCAAGGAGAAGTCAAAGAGGTACCTCAGCCTACTTCGCCTACGTCTTCAGCAGGGTCATCTGCACCACATGTGATCATTTATTTGGTTAATACTAGATTACAGGAATCTATTGTGCAAAATGTGACATTTATACCAATTATTAAGACTGCATAGAACATGGGCCGACCACAAGCCCATCGCCTTCCCTTAGAGATAATGGTACCACTAGGGGTACCTCCTAACCAAACCAATTTTATTTATGGAGGGCTCGACCAGATTGCATCTCGCACTTCCATGGATGAGGACAATGATGAACTATTTGCCATGAATTTTTATTATCTCTCTAACCCAGAATATGCCTTACGATATTTTTAGTGTTACCATTGGCATAGTTATGGTCTCAGATTATTTGAGTAGGGTGTAGGAGGCCTTATGAGCCATAGTATTAGTTACCTATTGACAGGTTCGAGTTAGGATATTATATTAGAGGATAGGATGAACTCCTTGAGGCATATTTAGACCACCTATACCTCAGTATGGGGGGTAAAGTCAACTCCAATCCTTGTCGCCCCAATCCCTCCGTATTTCAAAGAGATAATCGATTAGTGTCTTACATCAATATAGAACCACCTGAAACATATCACGAAGACATCTTGGTGGATATCGTTCTAGATCATATCCTGAGAGACAACTTGGATGAAAAAATCCATGAGGTAGTTGATGATATAGGCCTGTAGGTTTAGATCGATAGCATAGAGATATATTTTGAGTCAGAATATCATTCTGATGAGGATAGTGCAAATTTCATCTTTGAGATAGGTGGACCGAGTCGCATGTGTACGAGTGATGATGATGATGAGTCCTTGAATAGGGAACAACCTTAGGAAAATACTGAGTTGGCCTACTTGGGCCCTCTTAATTTACATCATATTTTACCTTTGGATACAATCATCGAGGATGAGTAGTCCTCCATGGATGATAATAGTTATCGAGAGTGGGCATTCATTGTGCCCCATCTTCTTGATCTCCTAGTTCTAGTAGGTAGCAGTGAGGGTTTTCATTACAATAATTATGACAAAGATGAAACAAAGAGATCCTACTTAGGACCTCCATTTTTGTTTCATCGTAATGCACCATACACTGCAGCAGATATGTAGAGAGATATCAATCTCCACCCACACCTTAGAGGAAGATCTCCTAACTTGGATATGATTTATCATATGGTATTTCCCGATCCACCAATATTCAGAGAGCTCCTAGAGCCTAGTGATCCTATTTTTGAGTTTATCCATAGACCAGATCTTGGAGATGGAAGTTACACAAATGTAGAGTCACATGCACATGGTCTTGGAGATATGATCCATTCCATTAATATGATCTCCATTTATTTGACCACTCCACTTCATAACCTAGTCAACCCCTCTAAACCATTACACATTGATATAGATGCTATTGATTAGGATCGTGTTGACTCACCACTAGAGCCTAAAGATTTCTTCCCTAATGAAGAAATGTTGTAACCTTTTAATTTTGTACCAAGCTATGTACATGATGTTTATCATGCTGAGGATTCTTCCAACATGGACCCCATAAACCCAGTAGATGACATCCACTTGATCCCTACGCCTCACAAGCTTGAGGAGGGATCACACATGTCAGTAGAGGAAACCTTTGAAGTGGATATTAGTGATGATCCCATGAATCCTAGGAAGGTTAAATTTGGATAGAGTTTATCTCCTGATGAGCATGCCAACCTCAAGAGATACCTGATATATTTTCTTGAAATTATAAGGACATGCTAGGTCTAGATCCGAAGTTGGTTACTCATAACCTTTCGCTAGATCTCTCAAAAAATCTAGTCAAGAAAATACTCAGGAAGATGCATCCAACAATAGCCTTAATGGTAAAATATGAATTGTAAAAGCTACTGGATGTAGAGTTTGTCATTTCCATCAACTATTCGGAATGGGTATCAAACATGGTGCCTTTAGGAAAACCTGATGGAAGGATTCATATCTGTACAAATTTTAGAGACCTCAATAGGGAAAAACCAAAGGATTTATTTTCATTGTCGAACATAGATGCTCTCATAGATGCAACTGAGGATCATGAAATTCTCTCCTTAATGGATGGTTTTTCTGGTTATAACCAAATTCGAATTAAGCCCAAAGACCAGCATAAAACCATGTTCATAATTCCATGGGGGACATTTTACTATAAGGTTATGACATTCAGCCTTAAGAATACTGGTGCTACATATCAACAGGCTATGACATATATCTTTCATGACTACATGCACGAGATCTTGGAAGATTATATCGATGACTTGTTGGTAAATTCATTGTTGTGTTTAGAGCATGCAGAGGTCCTAAGGAAGGTCTTCAATCACCTGATAGAGCATGATGTCAGGTTGAAACCTAAGAAGTACGTATTTTGTGTAACTTTAGAAAAACTCTTGGGATTCATAATTTCAAAATGAGGGATCAAAGTTGATCCAGCAAAGGTCAAGGCTATTTTAGAAATGCGTCCTTCCATGAATATCAAGGAATTAAGAATCCTGTAGGGAAAAGTAGTGTCCATAATGTTATTTATCGCACAATTATCAGATAAATCTCAACCCATGAATTGATTGCTACACAAGGGGGTCCCATTCAATTGGGATAAATATTGTCAAGAAACCTTTGCTGAAATTAAGCACTACTTGGAAACACTGCTAGTACTAGCTCCACCAAGACTAGACGCACCATTCTTGCTATATATATCAGCAACTGATTTTGCATTAGGAACTATGTTAACCCAAAATAATGTGTAAGATAAAGATCAAGCCATATATTACATCAGTTGAACCTTGGTGAGTTACGAGCTAGGATATGCCTATGTGGAAAAGTTGTGTTTAGCAGTAGTGTTCACTACAAAGAAATTGCGGCATTATATGTTAATTTATACGACGTATGTCATATAAAAATAAAATCCTTTGCAGTATATGATGATCAAGACATATCATAATACATGTACTATGAAGTGGATCATGCTATTAATAGAATTCGATTTAGAATTCATTAGCCAAAAGTACATTAAGGGATAGGTCATAGTTGATCAATTAGCTGAGGTGCCTCTCAAGAATAGTAGACCCTCACCATAGATCTACCTTATGATGCAAAGCTCACCTTATCAAAAGCACCTAAACTCAAAGAACCAGATAATAAAGTTGATATGACCTTGTTATTTGACGGTTCAAAGTGTGATCAAGGGGGTGGTGCAGGAATAATGTTGTTCATGCCATAAGGTACTCCGATGCCCTTGTCATTCAAGTTAGAATTTTCTTGTACTAACAATAATTCTGAATATGAAGCCCTAATATTGGGCCTCCAAACCTTGGTAAAATCAGTCCTTCAAGCTATTCCTATTTATATTTCTTCCGTTTTGAATATCCCAAAGGCTGTTCTTCGAGAATTGGATCAAATCAGTCATCGTTTCCTTTGGAGTGGTACTAAGGAGAAAATAAAATGGGACTTGGTGAAATGGGATACTTTATGTCTTCCTAAGAGTGAAGGGGGTTAGGATTATGGTCTTCAATTAATAACAACAAAGCTTTAGCTGCTAAATTATATTGGAGGATGTTGCATAACCCCAATGCTCTTTGGGCCAATAATCTCTATGCTAAATATGCTAAGAACAAAAGTCCTGAAGACCTTGTTCGCTATCAACTTCCTACCAAAGGTTCTCCCATTTTAGCAGCTTCTTAAGACTGGTGAGGATTTTATAAAGAAAAATTATTTTGGATCATTCATAATGGTCAACATGCAAATTTTTGGACAAATTCTTGGGATGGTCACAAGCCTTTGATAACTCAGTTTCCCGATTGGAGGCCTTGGATGGAGGAGCTTCACCGAGCTAATTGGATAAATGTGGCTAATTATTGTCGGTACCATACTTGGTAATTCAAAGGTTGGTAGATATTGGATCCCTATTGAGGACTGGCCTATTCAAATCCCGGAAAGGCAAAGACAAGATATCCAAGGCATCCTTCATATGAGATCCCTCTCTTGGTCCCATGAAAAATATTGTTTTGGATGGAACAACACTACTAAGGGTGAGTATTCAGTTGCTCAAGGTTATTTGACCTTATGCCATAATAATCCCAACCATTCTTTTGACATATTTTCTCAATTTTGGGCTCAAAAGCTCTGGCCTAAGGTGAGGTTATTTAATTGGATTTTATTGCATCGTAGGGTGCTTACTGGTGAGCAACTTATGAAGCGTGGTTTTCATGGCCCTTTTAGATGTGAAATGTGTGAAGAGAATGTAGAAAATATTAACCATATTTTTATTGAGTGTACTTTAGCCTCTGAGCTATGGAGGTGAATGACAAATTTACTTGGCTTACAGTGGTCCAATTTTTTCACTTTTGAACAACTTTGGAGGGATTGGCCTAATCAAGAGGGTGTTGATCATTTTATTAGGTAGTTAGTTTGGATGGGTTCTACCATTCTTCTTTGGAGTATTTGGAATGAAAGGAACAACCAAATTTTTAATCAAGATAGGAAGTATATTCACTATATTTGGCAAAAGACCATAGCCAACTTAGTTTAATCAGTCCATCAACTCCTTAATCACCCCCAAAAATCCCACCAAATATGGGATCAAGTGATACAAAGATTGAAGATTAAACCTTCTAAGGGCAACCAACTTAAAGGGAATGTGAGTATTAGTAAGATGGATAGGACTAGAAATTGGCAACCTCCTCCTAAGGATTTTGGAAAAGTCAATACTGATGGAGCCTCTAGAGGGAACCCTGGAAAAGCCAGTGTGGGAGGAATTGGTGGACTTTCATATGGCTCCCTGGTTTTTACTTTTGTTGAGAATTTGGGTATTCTTTCCAATAACCTTGCTGAGGGGTATGGTATCCTTAGAGACCTTCAGGAGGCTACTAAGGTTGGATGGGAAAAGGTGTTAGTTGAGTCTAACTCTCAACTTATGATTAATCTCTTGAAGACTCCTTCTAAGAATCATAAGGTGGATTGGAGAATAAAAAGAATTATTGAGAAGATTCAGTTAATCCAGATGGGATTTTTGAAAGTTGATTACAATCATGTGGTAAGAGATCAAAACAAGAGTGTTGATGCTTTAGCTAATTGGGCTTTGGACAAAGGTGATCTTACTTATTATGGCCACCCTCCTATTTGGTGGGCTTCTCAAATTAGGGAAGCTCTTCTTTCTATCATTTCTTTGGATGGCTCCAGTTCTGAAGGTACCTAGTTTCTTCTTGTTTTTTTTTTTGTTTTGTTTCTCTTTGGTTCATTCAGTTTTTTTAGTTCCCTAGCTCATTCTATTCTTTATTTTGTTTCCTCTATTGATTCTTTCTTTAATAGTCTTCTGGTCTAGATAGGTCATTGTTTTGTTCTTTTTTCTTTTGTCTTCTTTGTTTTTTTGTTTAGTTTTTTAAGGTGGGTGGGTTCTTTTGTTTTGTTTTGTTTTTGTGTTCTTTGTGTTGTTTTTTGTTGTTCTTGTGTTTTTGTTGTTTTGTTTTTTTTTTTTATGTTTATTTGTTATTGTTCTTATGTTTTTTTCGTTCTTGTTCTTGGGTTTCTCTTTGTTTGTGTTATTTCATTTTTTTATGTGCGAGTGTTTTCTATGTTTTTTGTTTTTTCTTATTGTCTGTTGTTGGTTGTTTTTATTTTTATTTTATTTTTTAGGTTTTGGTTGTGTTTATTTTTCATGTTTTTTTGGGTCATGTCTTTGTAGTGTTCTATTGTTTTTGTCTTGTTTATGTTTTGTTATGTGGTTCTTGTGTTTTTCTATGTGGTTTGTGTTGTGGTTTCTTTTATCTTATTGTGCGTGTTTGGTTGTGCTTTTGGTTGACACACTCAAGGAGCATGTTTTTTATTTTATTTTATTTTTGTTGTTGTTATTTTCTTTTTTTAATTTTGTTTTGTGTGTTTGTTTGCTCCTTGAGTATGTCAAAGGTGGTAGGCCAGGTCTGAGTCCTGGGCATTTTTTGCGGAATGGATACCCCTGCCTCCTTGGATCTTCCCCAAAAGTGGCATCCCTTTTGGGATGTTTTACACAAATAAAAAAAAATATTGGGCCTCCAAACAGCTATTGCCATGAAGATTAAAAGGCTAAATATCTTTGACGATTCTCTTCTCATTGTCAACCAAGTTAAGGGAGTTTTCCAATGTATGTATCCTATCTTGAAGGCCTACAAAGATCTTTTTGATACTTATCTAGCTCAGTTGGAGTGGTACGACATTGAGGTAATCCCTCGTTAATTGAATAGATTCATAGACACTATGGCATCTTTGGGATCCTTAATCCTTCAAAATATATCTTCCAATTTATCACACTCTGTTGTGCAGCATGAAGCTTTGGATAACAAAGAGTCAATCAACATGATTCATATAGAACCAAACCATGAGTGGTTCTATAGAGCTAGAGACTTTCTCACGAGAGCTTCTTGGGGTCATTTATATCGTAGAGTCCTACGGGGAATGGTACCACCATTCACCATAAGGTTGTTTCCAAGTCTATATTTACAAATATTAAACCATAGGGGGAGAATGTTGTCTTGTCAGTTGAGGCTAAGGTTTATCATAACTGGATGTCATAGATATACGACTTCATAAAGCTTGATGTAATTCCTTAGGGATTGTTGTGTGCCGTGAAATGCACATTTAAAAAGAAAGCGATAAAATATATCTTGTTAGGAGATATTTTATATTTTCAAAGCTATGATGGAGTTCTCCTTCGTTGTCTCGAGCCCCAAGAATCATCTTGGGTAATATCGCAAGCTCACGATGGTACGTGCGATGGCCATTTCATCAGCATGGCTATCATCAAGTGCATCCTTCGCATGGGATATTTTTGGCTCATTATGGAGAAGGATTACAATGTGTATGTTAAGAAATACGTTAAATGTTAGCATCATGCTAATATTACACACTTGACATCACAGGCCTTACAACCCATTCAAGCAGATTGGTCATTTTATCAATGGGCTTTGGATCTAATCAGTAAGATCTCTCCTCCGTCATCGGACTGACATACATTCATTATCATGACCACTAAGTATTTCACTGAGTGGGTGGAAGCAATCATATTAACAACAACAACTAGAGTACGTATTGCTGAGTTCATACTCACTAATATCATAAGTCATTTTGGGATACCATCCAAGTTAATTTTGGATAATAAAACATCATTCAAAAACAAAAATGTGAGGGCTTTGACATCCAAGTATAGGATTAAACACAATTTTGTGACTCCATACTATTCGCAGGCAAACGACAAGCTGAGGCTTCAAACAAGATAGTGGTACCCGTATTGAAAAGGATGGTACAATAACACCATAAATATTGGCACATCCAGTTGCCCCTTGCATTATAGGCTTATAGGACTAGCATTCGGACACCCAATACGACAAGCTCCATTTTCACTAGTATATGGCACTGAGGCCATTATGCCCTTAGAGTTAGAAATTCCAATATTGTGCATCGTATTGAAAGAGTTTATCGATGATGACACTATGCAAAAAGCTTGACTAGATCAATTGATTCTACTTGATAAATATCGCATGAACGTTCTTGAGCACCTTCGCATTTATCAGGAGAACTTAAAACAAGCTTACAATAACAAAGTCCATCTAAGAAACTTTGAGGTTGGTGATCTTGTGCTAAAAGAGAGCCAACAGAATTCAAGTCTGCTGCCAGAACTATGAGATAAATTTACAGCTAATTGGTTAGGTCCTTATATCATCTTTGAGAAGGTTGGACTTGGGACATATCACTTAACATTGTTTGAAGGGATTGAAGAGCTTTAACCTCTCAACATCCTTCATCTTAAATCGTTCTATACCTAAAACCATCAAAATGCCACAAAGGCATCTGTAAGCCCTTTTGTCATCCAGTAAAAGGCTCCAAAGGCATCTGTAAACCCTTTTGTCAAATTAAATGTTGGACATTTTGAGTCCCTAAGCCAAAATTGTCATTGATGTCAAGAAATGCAGTTAACATTAATATCAAGGTTTTTGTCAAGGAATGAAGTTGTCAAAGTTGCTATTTGATATCCAGGAAGAAGGCCAAAGGTCAAGAGTTTCAATGCAAAGTAAAATAAGGGTTTAAAAATTAAACCTTACAATTATAATTTATAAAATTTAAATTCTTTTGAATTTAAAATATTTATAAATTATAATGCTGACGTCATCAAATTTAATTTAAGCACTTTGCATATATTATAAAGTGTTTAAAGGCACCGACGTCATTAAAACAAGGAAGCATCGACGTTTGAAGAAAATACATGGTTGTGTATAAAAGGTGGCCTCAAAGACATTGCAAAGTTTATCCCTCGATCGAATAATATTTGTGCCAAGGTAAAAGAGCTTCGTTTGCATTTTTGAAAGGATTCGTTGAGGAAGAAGATGAAAAACATTTTCGTCTTTAGCACCAAGGATAAAGTGGAAAGGTTGGAGTCTTCGAAGCACATTGGACATGGTGGTCCAAGTGGCAAAGCGTAAATGTTTGGAGGAAGCAAGTGTTGTGTTCGAAACTCATGGTGGTGAGCACCAAAGGGAAACATTTTTCATACATTTTCATTGAGCACAAAAGCTAAGGAGGAGAAAGAGCCTTTTGGCTCTTAAACATGCTCATAGAGCACGTGGTCATGGAGCCCATGGTAGGTTGCTTGTGGAGGTAGAGGTAATGGGGTCAAAACCCATCGGTGGCCAAGGTAAAAGCTTTTTAATTAATTTTATTGCCTAAGGTTTCAATACAAGGTGTTTGGAGGTATAAGGTTTGCTTGTGAAATTGTTTAAAGAGTGTTTGGTGAATAACGTTGGTAGTTGAAGGTATTACTTGGAGTAATAAGGAAGCTTTGGTATTTAATATTTTTGATAAAGTCTTAAATTATTATATTGCAAATATTGAAGGGTTAAGACTTTTTGAGTGTTGTTTGATCTTTAATAAAGGGTTTGTGTTAAAAGAAAATTATTGTGAGGGTATTTGAATATTATTTGAGTTGGAGTGATAAGGTGTTATTTTGGTATTATTTTGCATTGTATTTTGTTGAAGAAATTATTACCCTCTAACCCTTGTTGAGATTGGCAAAGAAGAAATTGTGAGTGTGGCAGATTTGTGAGATCAACTCCTTGTCAAGCAAAAAGGTATGAGCAAATTCTTTCTTGGTTGAGTTGATTGATTGCTTTCTTGAAAATTAAGTTTGGAGTGAAAAGGATTTGATTAGGGTTTCCTTTTTGAAAGTGTATGAGTTAAATGCTTCAAGGTTTTCTGGAATTAAGTGTTGTGATTAAAACCTTGTTTTATTAGCATTGTTGTTGAAGCCATTGGATTGTGCAAAGAACTTGAACTTGAGTTAGAAAAGATCATGAGTATCATTGTTATGTGAGATTTGTTGTTGAGCATTGTTGGAAATATTTTGAGTTGGATGATACATGCTTGGACTAGGGTTTGTGAGCAAGAGTTGTTTCTTGAGTGATTGGTTGAGTAGAGTTGATTGGGCCTAGTCAAGTGGATGAATGAAGTGATTGTTCAAGTTCCATAAAATAAACTATTCTATATTCTGATTTGAGTTGTGTGAATAGAACATATATTGAGTCTCTAACAATTCTCTTTATGCTTCTATGAAGTTGAGTTGAGAAAGTGATTGAGTTTTGAGAATAGAACATATTGAGTCTCTAACAATTCTCTTTATGCTTCTATGAGATTGAGTTGAGAAAGTGATTGAGTTTTGAGTATAGAACATATTGAGTCTCTAACAATTCTCTTTATGCTTCTATGAGATTGATTTGAGTTGAGAAAGTGATTGAGCATTGAGTATAGAACATATTGAGTCTCTAACAATTCTCTCTATGTTTCTATGAGATTGGACAAGTTATGTGTGGACTTGTTAAGCTGATTTGAGGTAAGTCTTTGAGAAGACTTGTGGACTAATTTTGTGTGAGCTTTTGTGGAAGCTTACAATAAGATTTGGTTAAGTCCTAGAGAGGACTTATTGAGAATTTATGAGCCTATTGAGAGATTTGGGAGGGTTGAGTGGACCTATTGAGAGATTTAAGGTGTTATTGATTTGACTATTGAGATATTTGAGTAGAAGTTTTGAGTGAGAACTATTGAGCATATTTGAGTAGGTTTGGTGGATTGGTTGAGTGGAGACTTGTGCTAGATCGATTGGACTGTGTTTAGTGTAGAAGAGTTGAGTAGAGTTGTGCTAGACCGACTAGACTATGTTTAGTACAGAATTGAGATAGAGCTTTGGAGGTGATAGAGTAGAGAGGATAGTAGTCTCTAGTGGATAGAGATCCATCATCCAGGGTAGTGAGGATAGGTCTTCTGAGTGGGGACAAGAGTCTTCAGTGGAGAGAGATCCACAAGCCAGTGTAGTGGAGGTAGTAGTCTTCTAGAGGATCACCAGCCAGAGTAGAGGAGAAGGAGTTCTCCTATGGATAGAGATCCACAAACCAGATTTAGGGGATCAACATCTCCTTTGGATAGAGGTCCATAAACATTGTAATAGGGAAAGGATTCCCAAGAGATTAACTAAGAAAGTTTTAGTAAAATATTTTCTCCGTGGAGTAGCCCGCATTGGGTGAACCACGTAAATTGTGGTGTCTCTATTGTGTGTGGTGTTGTGTACATTGCTTTGATTACTACTGTTGATATTGCTATCTTTACATTGCATATATTGGTTTGAGAGAAAAAGTAAAAAGTGGTCTTATACTGTTCACCCCCCTCTCAGTATAAGCTTGTGTTCTTCAATTGGTATCAGAGCGGGTTCCTTCAGAAGAGTTTGATAGCTTGAAGGAAAAGTGGTCAAGAACACAATGGATCAAAAGGATCAAAGGGATGGGTCCTCATATAATACAACACCAGTATTTGATGGAAGTGACTTCTTGTATTGGTGTATGCTGATGAGATTTCACCTGATGGCACTTGGAAATGAAGTTTGGGATGCAGTGGAATTTGGATATGATCCAGCAATCAATCCTCCTATAGATAAGGAAGGTAAGCTTCTAATGCATGCAAATTCAAGAGCTATGAATGCAATTATAAAAGGGTTGCATAGATCAGAATCTATGAAGGTTATGGATTGTAAAACAACAAAAGAAATGTGGGAACTACTGCATAACATATATGAAGGAGATAAAGGTGTCAGGAAAGCTAAGATCAAAAATCTCAAAGGAGAATTTGAAAACTTAAGAATGCGGGATGATGAAAACATTCATGACTATCTCAGTAAGATTGATGAACTTGTACATGAGATGAGAGGACTTGGAATGAAGGTCGATGAATCTGATGCTTGTGATAAGATCTTGAGAACTCTTCCAAAAAGGTACAGTGAAAAAGTCTCTGCTATAGAAACATCAATTGATAGTGATTGTCTGACAAGAAATTCTTTGCTTGGCATGCTTACAACCTTTGAGATAAGAACAAAAGATCCTATCCCTCCAAAGGAGGCTGCATTCAAAGCAAACAAGGAAACAAAGGGTAAGAAGTCAAAATCAAGCAATGAGTCTTCTAGTGATGAAGAAGCCAATTATGGTAGAAGAGATAAAGGTTCCAGAAGACCCATAGATCTAAGATCTGTTAAGTGTTTCAATTGTGGAAAGTATGGACATTTTGCAATAGATTGTAAAGAACCAAAGAACAACAATGGTGAAGAAAAATAGGATCACAGGTACAGGGAATCAAAAAGATATAGGCATCAAAAGAAAAGCAAGGATGGACAAAACAGACAAGGAAATAAGTTCTTCCAAAGACAAAAGAGGAGCTACTATGCGGATAATGCAAGTAAGTACTCAAATGATAGTGATGCTAGTTCTTCAGATAATGATAGAGATGAAGTCCTATTTATGATTGAAGAAAAAGAACCAGTTAAGAAAAAGACTCCAGTTATTCTCAAATGTTTTAGATGTGGTAACTTTGGACATCTTGAAGATGATTGTACAAGGGATGGTTATAGTTTCAGTGATGATGAATATGAGAATGCACTTGAAGGACCAGATGAAAATATTCTAATGGCTTTAGAAGAAGAAGTAAGTGATCCTATAGAAGACAAGCCAAAAGAAATTAATGATGTGGACAAAGGCAAACAAATAGAAGAATATTCAGAAGAGAATGGATATGATCTCAAGGGAGAACTTATCTATGCCCTTGACATGGTAAAGAAGGTAAGGAAGCAACACTCTAAACTTGAAATTCAGTTTCAAGAATGTGATGAAGAGAGAAGATTGCTCATAGAGGATTTAGAAAAATCAAAGGCTAAGGCAAAAAGGTTCAAAGATAAGTTAGAAGCAAAGATCTTGGAATGTGAGAAGTTAGCACAAGAAGTGGCACTACTAAAAGAATATTTAGAGGACTCCAAGATCAAGATGAAAGGATTCAAGAATAGCTCAAATATTATGGATAAGATAGTCAAGGTACAAAGAAGGTCAACAAACAAAATAGGTCTTGGTTTTGAACAAACTCAAAAGAAACAGGAAGGAGAGTCAACTTCAAGTTCTGAAGAGGAAACTTTAGATGAAGATACTTCAGAAGAAGATAGTGTAAAAGAAATTCAGACATCAGAGGAAGAGTTGGACAATAGAGAGTTCAACGAAGATAGGAACAATGCACAGAGAAGATACAAATGGAACAACAATCAGAACAGGAGACCAATGAGGTCAAAACAAGGAAGCTTCAATGGAAGATGTTTTTCATGTCACAGGTTTGGGCACATGGCTTCACAATGCAGGACACATGAAAGATAGGAATATGGGAATGGATAACTTTTCCATGGGTATTGCTACTCATGTAATCAGTTTGGTCACAAGGCAATGAATTGCAGGGTTCATGAAAGAAGAGGATATGACTTCACTAGGAAAAATCCTAAGACATTTGCACCTCCAAGGAATAATATCATTAAGTGTTATAAGTGCAATAATAATGGTCACACAACAAAGTGGTGTAGAGCAGACATTCCAAAAATAGGTATGAATAGGAACATGAACATGAACAGGAACATGAATAGGAATAGAAATAGGAACATGAATAAGAATATGGATGAGAACAAGAATATGAATATGGATGTGAACAAGAATAAAAACATGAACATGAATGATGAATAGGAACAGGAATGATAACATAGATAGAAATAGTCAGAGGAATCAAAAAATTCAGAAAATAAGGGAAGAGGATAAAGGTAAAGAACAATGCCTTTTGGGAGTAGAAATACTCCCACCCTAGAATTAACCACCTCAAAAGGAGGTGGGGGAGGGGCTAAGCTAAGAGGCTCATTCTTAGCCCCGAGCCCCAAAGGTGACCCTTTGCCATTGATGTCAAAGGGGGAGAGATTTGTGTAATGGGGAGAGATTTGATATTTGAGAGAGCATTGAGCCAGGGGGAGCAATGTCCCAGGGGGAGCAGAAGAAAAAGAAAGGTCAGGTTTCAGTAAGAAGAATGTGGGTTGCCATCAATGACAAAGGGGGAGATTGTTGGACATTTTGAGTCCCTAAGCCAAAATTGTCATTGATGTCAAGAAATGCAGTTAACATTAATATCAAGGTTTTTGTCAAGGAACGAAGTTGTCAAAGTTGCTATTTGATATCCAGGAAGAAGGCCAAAGGTCAAGAGTTTCAATGCAAAGTTGAAAAGAGATATTATATTTTTTATAAATTATTTAAATTCAAATTTACATAAAAGTAAAAGAAGGGTTTAAAAATTAAACCTTATAATTATAATTTATAAAATTTAAATTCTTTTGAATTTAAAATATTTATAAATTATAATGTTGACGTCATCAAATTTAATTTAAGCACTTTGCATATATTATAAAGTGTTTAAAGGCGCCGACGTCATTAAAACAAGGAAGCACCAATGTTTGAAGAAAATACATGGTTGTGTATAAAAGGTGGCCTCAAAGACATTGCAAAGTTTATCCCTCGATCGAAGAATATTTGCGCCAAGGTAAAAGAGCTTCGTTTGCATTTTTGAAAGGATTCGTTGAGGAAGAAGATGAAAAACATTTTCGTCTTTAGCGCCAAGGATAAAGTGGAAAGGTTGGAGTCTTCGAAGCACATTGGACATGGTGGTCCAAGTGGCAAAGCGTAGACGTTTGGAGGAAGCAAGTGTTGTGTTCGAAACTCGTGGTGGTGAGCGCCAAAGGGAAACATTTTTCATACGTTTTCATTGAGCGCAAAAGCTAAGGAGGAGAAAGAGCCTTTTGGCTCTTAAATGTGCTCATAGAGCACATGGTCATGGAGCCCATGGTAGGTTGCTTGAAGAAGTAGAGATAATAGGGTCGAAACCCATCGGTGGCCAAGGTAAAAGCTTTTTAATTAATTTTATTGCCTAAGGTTTCAATACAAGGTGTTTGGAGGTATAAGGTTTGCTTGTGAAATTGTTTAAAGAGTGTTTGGTGAATAACGTTGGTAGTTGAAGGTATTACTTGGAGTAATAAGGAAGCTTTGGTATTTAATATTTTTGATAAAGTCTTAAATTATTATATTGCAAATATTGAAGGGTTAAGACTTTTTGAGTGTTGTTTGATCTTTAATAAAGGGTTTGTGTTAAAAGAAAATTATTGTGAGGGTATTTGAATATTATTTGAGTTGGAGTGATAAGGTGTTATTTTGGTATTATTTTGCATTGTATTTTGTTGAAGAAATTATTACCCTCTAACCCTTGTTGAGATTGGCAAAGAAGAAATTGTGAGTGTGGCAGATTTGTGAGATCAACTCCTTGTCAAGCAAAAAGGTATGAGAAAATTCTTCTTTGGTTGTGTTGGTTGATTGGCTTTCTTGAAAATTAAGTTTGGAGTGAAAAGGATTTGATTAGGGTTTCCTTTTCGAAAGTGTTGAGTTAATGCTTCAAGGTTTTTTGGAATTAAGTGTTGTGATTAAAACCTTGTTTTATTAGCATTGTTGTTGAAGCCATTGGATTGTGCAAAGAACTTGAACTTGAGTTAGAAAAGATCATGAGTATCATTGTTATGTGAGATTTGTTGTTGAGCATTGTTGGAAATATTTTGAGTTGGATGATACATGCTTGGACTAGGGTTTGTGAGTGAGAGTTGGTTCTTGAGTGATTGGTTGAGTAGAGTTGATTGGGCCTAGTCAAGTGGATGAATGAAGTGATTGTTCAAGTTCCATAAAACAAACTATTCTATATTCTGATTTGAGTTGTGAAAGAGAGTGTGGAATAGAAATATTGAGTCTCTAAAAATTCTCTTTATGCTTCTATGATGGAAAGGATTGAGTTGTGAGAATAGAACATATTGAGTCTCTAACAATTCTCTTTATGCTTCTATGAGATTGAGTTGAGAAAGTGATTGAGTTTTGAGTATAGAACATATTGAGTCTCTAAAAATTCTCTTTATGCTTCTATGAGATTGATTTGAGTTGAGAAAGTGATTGAGCATTGAGTATAGAACATATTGAGTCTCTAACAATTCTCTCTATGTTTCTATGAGATTGGACAAGTTCTGTGTGGACTTGTTAAGCTGATTTGAGGTAAGTCTTTGAGAAGACTTGTGGACTGATTTTGTGTGAGCTTTTGTGGAAGCTTACAATACAGATTTGGTTAAGTCCTAGAGAGGACTTATTGATTATTTAGTTATGTGATTAAATTGAGTTTTGGATTTGAGCATATTTGAGCAGGTTGAGTGGACCTATTGAGAAGATTTGAGTAGGTTTTGAGTGGACCTATTGAGAAATTTATAGGTTTGTGGATTTGAGAATTTGGATTAGAATTTATATGGGATTTGAGAATTTGAAGGTTTGAGTGGACTTATTGAGAATATTTGAGTAGGTTCTGAGTGGACTTATTGAGAAGATTTGAGTAGGTTATTAGTGGATCTATTGAGTAGATTTGAGTAGGTTCTGAGTGGACTTATTGAGAATATTTGAGCAAGTTATGAGTGGACTTATTGAGTAGATTTGAGTAGGTTTTGAGTGGACCTATTGAGTAGATTTGTGCTAGATCGAATGACTATGTTTAGTGTATATTTGAGTGGACTTGTGCTAGATTGATGGACTATGTTTAGTACAAGAGTTGAGCAGAGTTGTGCTAGACCGATTGGATTATGTTTAGTATAGAATTGAGATAGAGATTTGGAGGTGATAGAGTAGAGAGGATAGTAGTCTCTAGTGGATAGAGATCCATCAGCTAGGGTAGTGAGGATAGGTCTTCTGAGTGGGGATAAGAGTCTTCAGTGGAGAGAGATCCACAAGCCAGTGTAGTGGAGGCAGTAGTCTTCTAGAGGATCACTAGCTAGAGAGAGGAGAAGGAGTTCTCCTATGGATAGAGATCCACAAACCAGATTTAGGGGATCAACATCTCCTTTGGACAGAGGTCCATAAACATTGTAATTGGGAAAGGATTCCCAAGAGATTAACTGAGAAAGTTTTAGTAAAATATTTTCTCCGTGGAGTAGCCCACATTGGGTGAACCACGTAAATTGTGGTGTCTCTATTGTGTGTGGTGTTGTGTACATTGCTTTGATTACTGCTGTTGATATTGCTATCTTTACATTGCATATATTGGTTTGAGAGAAAAAGTAAAAAGTGGTCTTATACTGTTCACCCCCCTCTCAGTATAAGCTTGTGTTCTTCATCAAAAGATATAAAATCTAAAAAAAAAAATAGAAAATATCAAAAATTCAAAAATAATGCATTTCATTTGCATCATTGCAGTTACATTTGCATCATTGCATTCCATTTACCGCATGCATTTCATTTTGCACATGCATTTCATTTTGCATTGCATTAGGTATTTACATCTACCACACTTACATTAGGATAAGTTGTGTTTACATTCTTACAAATGACACCACGTTTGTGTGTAAATCATACATCTATGCATTATCACCTTCATTCATCACCCTTGTGAGTAATTGTGTTTTTCAACACAACCCTTCCCATTGCTATGAAGGATATAATAAGATTTTCTAGTCATTCAACCATACCTAGAGGTCTTCTCAAGAGATTGGTAGAAAGATTTCTTTGCTTTTGTATATGAGGTCTAGTTTCAATAGCAATTAGCATATCAGAATCCTATCACTAATTTACAAATTAAACAATCCTAATTAGGACAAGGGAACGATGTAATCTATGAAGTAGGACTGGGCATCCTAAGGTAAAAATTTTATCTTTCTTATTTCCCTATGCAGATGGTCTTGGAAATGCTAAAATTTGGAAAAATGACAAGTTTCCCCTATCTATATGAATCCCTTGCTTATGTTAAAAGAAGCAAAATACCCAAATCAAATCCCAAAGTGAAATCCCAAAAATCAAGTTCAAGTATACAAGAAATCAAATTAGTATCAAATCCCTTGCTCAAATAAAAAAAAAAAAGAGAAAAGAAAAGTACAAAATAAATAGTGGTTTTTACCACTAAAAGAGAAGTACAAAATATACAGTGATTTTTATCACTTTATATGAGCAAGTATCCCAATAAATTGAAGAAAAGAAGGGAGTGAACTTGAATCCCTGGAATTGTCAGTACTACACCTTATGCACGATGATATGTCTGATACATTAGCATATTGCTTTTGTGAAGACCTATGTTTGAATGTGGAAGAGCTAGCTTCAAGTATCCTATATCGCCTAGTGGTCTAATCCAATTGAAATCCAAACCTAGGATTGGATAGACATTTGAGGATCCCTAATACAACAATGGGCTGAATGAATCCATTTGGCACTAAGGTATACTTATACCTTATATAATATACTCATTTGCACACACAAGGATAATGAATAGTTGGGTCTGTCCCAGCGAAATTATTATGTTTTAGAAGTCTAGTATGGTTAGTATACAATGTTTGATAAGTCAAATAAGGTGTTTGAGTCTCATGGAAAACCTCAAAAATTCCCAAATAGAAATAATAAAACAAATTGTAATCATAAAATGTCAATTTCTTTTATGATAGTTTGTTTATTATAATGTTCATAATATAGGTTAGATATCGTATGGATGTTGGAAATGATATTTAAACGACCACTGACTATGTTATCCCTACTCTTTTAATTTACAAAAACTTATGAACAAAATAAATATATCATTTCATAGCACACATGGGTGTCTAATTGATCAATTTTTATGATAAGATACATAAATTATAGTTCATGATTGTTATATATTCTGTGGTGTCATTCATTAGATTGTCAAACTCACATTGCATTCATACATTATGTTTTAAACAATTAAAGCATACATGTCCATTTTCAGTAAAATATCATCATAAAATTATGCACTACATGCATGGCATGAATTATGTCATAACATCATAAGGTAAATGCATACAAATACTATAAATTGAACATGCAGTTAACATCTAATATTGCGTTCATATATATTCATCATAAGTAGACCATCCACACATATATATTACTGCATCTAATCATACATCACATAGCTATCTAGTGCATGTCATACATACATCACATCATATAGCATAAAATAAACACAACATCAACATTGCATCCATATTCATCTCATAAACATAAAATAAATAAAAAATGCACATATAACAAGTCTTAAAATTCTGATCATATATATGTATGTGTATCAAAAAAATATAGAGAGTATATCGGTATGTGTCCAAAATTCCCGTAGGCTACAACTGTGTAGGTCCTCGACCTTACACTTAAAAATGGTATAGAAGCATCTAGCATATATCTGTACTAAGCAGGGACTACACCCCCAGTATGAGAGGCTCCGCCATCACCTCCATGTTGGACATTTTGAGTCCTTAAGTCAAAGTTGTCATTGATGTCATCGGATGAAGTCATCATTAATGTCAAGGAATTTTTCAAGAAACAAAGTTGTCAAGGTTGTCATTTGATATCTAGGAAGAAGCTTCAAATAATTCCAAAGGTCAAGAGAATCAGCAGGTTAAAGGCAAAAGGGCTCCATAATATTTCAATATTATATGGAAGCATAAGTTAAAAGGTTTTTCATAAAAACCCAAGGAGGCTTATTGCAAAGTTAAAAGGAGGTCTAATATTTATTTTATAAAATATTTAAATTCAATGTGAATTTAAATTTATAAATAAATGTTATTTATACCAATTTATGCAATAAAAGGTCTTAATAAAACCAAAGGGTTTTATAAAATTAATTTATAACATTTAAATTAAAATGAATTTAAATCATTTACAAATCAATTCGAGCACCAACGTCTAATAAGGTTGGAGGAGTGCAGACGTGTTTGAATAAAGGAGGAAAGACACTATATATACCATGCCTTAGGAGGTATTCAAATTATCCTTACTCGAACGATTTTTTGCATGCGAATTGATTTAAGTGGAGCTCATGAGAAAAGACAATGAAATTCGTGTTTAAGGTGACAGCGATTGAGAACAATTCGAAAGCACCATAATTTTGGAAGCCAACTGGGTAGCGTGGCCTAGTGTCAATGAGGCATTGGTTAAAGCATTGAGGCATTGAGTGGCCTGCATTCAAAACACGATAGCAATGTTTGCGTTGGTGTTGGAAGCACCAAGGGAACGGTGCATGTTTTTCTTGGAAGAGAAGGGAGGTTCTTAGAGCACGTGGTGCTCTCCACTCCACAAGTGATTGCTTATCTCGCACGGTGGTTGTAGCCATGACTAAGGCATTGGTTGAGGGCTGCGTTGGGAGTTCAAATCCCTTCCAAGGCAAGGTAATATTTTTGTTAATTAATTTTTGGTATTGCCTAAGGTTTGGAGTTAAAAGGTTGTTGAAAGGGTTTGTTAATTAAATTTTATTTTTCAATAAAGTTTGGAGTTAAAAGGTTGCTTAAAGGGAATGCTAGTTTGAAATTTATTTTTTAATAAAGTTGGGAGTTAAAAGGTTGCTTAAAGGGAATGTTAGTTTGAAATTTATTTTTTAAAAAAGTTTGGAGTTAAAAGGAGTTGTTAGTTGTAAATAGTTGAAAGGGTTGCTAGTTGAAAATTGGTGTTTGTTGGAAATTGTTTTTAATAAAATTTGGAGTTATAAGGAGTTTGATTTTATTTTTAAATAAAGTCTTAATTATTATTTTTGCATATTGGAGGAGTAAGACTTTAAGAATGTTGATTTTATTTTTAAATGGACTTTTGCCAAAGATATTTTTATGAAGGTGTTGGATATTATTTTAAAGTTGGAGTGATAAGGTGTGTTTTGTTTGATATCATTTTGTATTTTGATTCATTGAGAAAATTATTATCTTCTAACCTTTCTTTGATATTGGCATAGAATTTATTGCAGTTGTGGCAGATTTATGAGATCCCTTCATCATTAAGAAAAATATATGAGCACATTCTTCCATAATTGAGTTGATTGGTTGGGTTTCTAGAAAATAAGTTTGGAGTGATAGGACTTGATTAGGGTTTCCTTTTTTAGAGTGTTTGAGTTAATGCTTCAAGGTTTTTTGGAATAAAGAGTTGTTAAAACCTTGTTTTATAGGTATTGTTGTTGAAGCCATTGGTTGTGTAAATAACTTGAGTTAAGGTTGTGCAAAATAATATGAGTATCATTGTTATGTGAAGATTTATTTATAAGCATTGTTGTTGAAGTGAGTTGTTATGCAAAGAAATTGAACTAGGGTTTGAAAAGAACATGAGTATCATTGTTATGTGATATTTGTTGTTGAGAATTATTAGAAATATTTTGAGTTGGTGATTATATGCTGGGACTAGGGTTTGTGAGCAAGGGTTGTTTCTTGAGTGATTGGTTGAGTAGAGTTGGTTGAGCCTATTCAAGTGGATGTGTGAAGTGATTGTTAAAGTTCCATAAAATAAACTATTCTATATTCTAATTTGAGTTGATTAAGCATTGAGTGTAGAACATATTGAGTCTCTAACAATTCTCTTTATGTTTCTATGAGATTGGACAAGTTCTATGTGAACTTATTAAGCATATTTGGATAAGTTATGTGTGAATGTATTGAGCAGATTTGAGAAGGTTTTGAGTGGACCTATTGAGTATATTTGAGCAAGTTATGAGTGGACTTGTTGAGCATATTTGAGCAAGTTTCGAGTGGATTTGTTGATATGATTTAAGTAAGTTCTATGTGGACTTGTTGAGCAGATTTGAGCAAGTTTTGAGTGGACTTGTTGAGCAGATTGAGCAAGTTCTGAGTGGACTTGTTGAGCAGACTGAGCAAGTTCTTAGTGGACTTGTTGAGTAGATTGAGCAAGTTATGAGTGGACTTGTGGAGTATATTTTGGTGCATATTTGAGGATAATTTTATGTCAGACCAGAGATGGATATTGAGCAAATTTTTTCTAGATTGAAGGACTATGTTTAGTATAGATTTGATACAGATCTTTAGAGGTGATAGAGCAAAGAGAACATTAGTATCAAGTGGATAAAGATCCATCAGCCAAGGTAGTGAGGATAGGTCTTCTGAGTGGGGAAAAGAGTCTTTAGTGGAGAGAGATCCACAAGCTAGTGTAGTGGAGGTAGTAGTCTTCTAGAGGATCACCAGCTAGAGCAAAAGAGGAGTTCTCCTATGGATAGAGATCTATGAACTTGATTTAGGGGATTGGTATCTACTTTGGATAGATGTCCATAAACATTGTAATTGAGAAGGATTCCCAAGAGATTTATTGAGAAAGTTCTAGTGAAATATTTTCTCCATGGAGTAGCCCACATTGGGTGAACCATGCAAATTATGGTGTCTCTATTATGTACGGTGTTTTGTACATTTCTTTGATTACTACTATTGATATTGTTATCTATACATTGCATAATATTGATTAGGAAAGAAAAGTAAAAATTGGTCTTACCCTCTTAGTATAAGCTTGTGTTCTTCACTCCACCCTCCCTGTGAGTCCATCTGGAGCTGGCACCTGAGATCCTCTTTGATATGTGTGATCTGTGAATGGAGTGAGATGAGGACTGCACTGTCTCCCTAGTATGCATCTCTGAGATTCTAAAGTTATGGTCCTCTAAGGAACCTGACACCCAAGTAGCTGGATCTCTCCCCTTAGGGTAGAGATGTATGTAGCATTTGATGATTTGTCATTGATGTGCTACTACACTAGAGCATGCAGTATCCTGATCTCTACTGTCAGGTCCATCACTACAAATCGTGGTAATACTTGTAATGCTGGTATTGTTGGTACTGTTGAGGATACTGGAGTAGTTGGAACTACTAGTGTGACCTATGAAGCTAAGGGGTCTTCTCTCATAGCCCTGAGCGAATCTTGATCTATGGTCATGGTATCTAGTTGTGACTGTAAGAGGATACACTACCCTATAGCCCTCTAGATCTTAGTGTGTGCCATAGTGATTTGTTCCTAGAGAGTAGCCTTCTCCTTTGCATACTTATGCCACTGATCCTACCCTACTATGAGCTGTGCCTAGAGGTCGTTAGCTCATGCCTCTAGAGTAGCTATGGAAGTGTCTCTCCCTAGCATCTAAGTCTGGAGTGTACCTACCTAAGTCTGTAGGCTAGCAACTTGGGCCTTGAGCTACCCAATCTCGCTTTCAAGTGGTGCCTCACCCTTCTTAAGATCATCGCCCTCCTCCTTAGCCAAGGGTGCCTCCTCTATGGCTCCCTCACCCGATTCGACCTTATTCCTCTAATGGACCTAGTGATCATGAGGATAAACCTCTATACCCTCTACACCCTCTACTGTAGTCTCATCTACCATCCTACACAAGGGACCCTCCATAACCCACCATACCCTACTAGTCCTCCAAGTTTCGCATTCAAGTGTAGTCCTTGCATTCCATTAGGTTCAACTCTTGGAAATCATTGTCCTTATCACCCAATAGAGTCACCCTAGGCCATGTCAAGTCTCTTTAAAGTGAGGCAACGGTAGATGGTAGGTAGATATAGAATGTCCTACCTGATACCAAACTATCTAGCAACATGAGAGAAGTAGAAAAACTCATGCACCTCAGACCTACATCCAAGGATCCATATGTCTTTGCATACTTGATGTAGGTATCTATCAGCCTCCATCCATGAAGGGTAATCTAGATAAGAGTGCAATTCAATCTTACCTACCTATAGTCATAAAAATAACCCAATGTAGTATTCTAGATTCCTTTCATGAGACCTACTATGAAAGCCCTCCTGCTTGTGAGGCCAATATGCTACATAGCACTAGTGCACTGCCTCAATAGTGTCAATCTCAAGTGGTAGACCAGTAGGGTACTTAATATTAATGTGCTTCCATACCCAGATCTGAAAAAGTAAGATACAACTAATGCCCACTCTACTCCTCTATGTGATATAGTATAACTCATTATAGAGTTGAACTAGTAGGGCACTCCCCAGGACAAGATCATGGGATGATCAGTGCTGCTCGCCAAGACATCCTACATCCTAGCTAGGAGGTTCTATGGGAACTTCACTCCAGAAGTTTTATGGAGCATGATATGCACAATTAGGTGCATGAATATGGTTGCTTGTTGAGAGATCCATTGTGTGTACCAGTGCTCAATATGGACCCCTATGTGGTCCAAGTGTCATTGTGCCTCAACACTACGACTGTCGAATATATGATCGAAGACTGCCTGCTTCACCTTGATAAAAAAAAAAATGTGATGGCCTTGCCATATAGGGGGAGTCAAAATATGTGATATACATCCTCTAGAGTCACAATCATTTCACCCATAGGCAAGTGAAATGTGTTGGTCCGTGCATCCCAAAGTTGGGCCAATGCAGTCATGTAGGCCTGATTGGCCCAAATGGTGGGCAAGCACAGTGCATAGCATATCCCACTATGCCTAAGTCAAGGTGCTACATAGGTTATGAAGGATCTCTTATTCCCTCACCCTCGCAGTCAGAGTCTGGTCGAAAGCAGAATAATAAGGGAAAACTAATTAAAAAATCAACCAAAAACATCAAAAAATGCCTTAAAACCGACAAACAAAATAATAAAATTGCAAAAACACATAAAAATCAAAAAATGCACTCAAAAAATTCAAAACAATGGACAAGGTACTTTAAAAATCGTAAAAAAATCAATTAATTGCTTTTAAAACTAAAAAAAATTGAAATTTTTTAAAAATTTCCTAAAGTGGTCAAACCGCGGTTTAGACCTACGATCAGGATGGTGGTCAATTTATTGACCATTGGGATTTGAATCTCACCATGGCCAACAATAGCGGCCCCCAATTTGCCAATTAGGGATCGCACCTACTAGCCACAGCTGAGAAGAAAGACCTTTTTAAGGTCAGTTATTACCCCAAGACACCCAGAAAAATTAAAAACCCTCCCCTTAATCTAACCTAAGCTAAACCTAACTAAGGTGAGGTTAATTACTAGTAGTTTAATGATGTTCATTTAACCCATTACTTAGTGAGGTTAATTTTAAACCGATAAAAGTAAATAATGATCAAGGGTTTTGTGTGCTTCTACCTTGGTCGCATCAGCTCCTCCAGGTTGGTCTACCATTAGTTCAGGTGGTAGTGAGGTTGCGTTTGCGGCAACACTTTGTGTCAAATTTGATAACTCACCTCTCAGAGCCCTCAGGTTTTTCAAGCTGTCAGTTGGAAAATGACGTCGAAAATGACAATTTTTTTTTTTAAATATTTCCTATTTTGCTCTTGATCACGACTGACACCCGCGGGTGCAGAATTAGGGTTTTTCGACTGTGGGTCAGATCCACAGCTAAGGAAATTTGCAAAATTAGCTATTTTTTCCAATAATGACTAGCAAAATGCAATAAATACTCCAAAATCCTACCGTGAAGAGTTTCAAAATGCTAAATTAAAAATACCCATTTCACCATAATTGTCAAAAAAATTAGATAATTCATAAACCAAATGTGCCTCTTATCTAGTGATTTACCCTCTACACTTGGTGGTTATAGTGACTGGCATTCCATGCAATCCGAAAAGATGAGTAAATTACCATAAGGACATTTGGGGTAAACTTCATCATCATGGAATTGATATGCTTCATTTCAATCTCGAAGAAGGCCTTGACGACTGGACTGCTCCATGGGAATGAAGCAATCATATCACTTCTTCTATGACATTTTCAATAGATCATCAACAATATGATTCAACACATACCTAATTGGAATTGTTATCATTTTGATTCCCTAAGAAAGCCTTCATGGTTGGACCACTCCATGGGATAGAAATATACAATTACTATTAATAGTTGTAATCATAGTTGATTAGGCCTAATCAAGTATCAAATTCTAAATATTAATTTATTCAAGTCCCTCATAGTGGTCAAGCGATCGCTTCATTTAATTGTCATTACCCTCATCAAATCATCACTTGAGGGGGTATTCATAATATCATAATCATAATCAAAGTCAATAGAAGATCCCTTGATCTTGTCAAAATTGTGTTTGTCTTACGAATCATTGCCAACAACTATCATAAGCTTACCATTTTCTAGGAAAAAAAGCAAATATGATAGTTTAGTTTGTAGCTCTCTTCCTTTCGGACACATAGGCTTAGAAACCTATAGTAGAACTAAAGCTACCCGAATGTCTGATGACGAGTGTAATCTCTTTCAATTTAAGCCTTCCATCCAGTTGGAAACAATTATTCTAGGATGTGTGTCCTTTTGTTGGACCTTGGGCATATAATTTGGATCAGACTAATGATCATCATACAACCTATGATATCATTTTAGGAGGTCTATTTTTTCTTAGCGTTGTTTGATCTCACAACGCATCTCAAAAGGGGCATCTGTAGACACCTAAAATGTGTCATGTCAAGGTGACTAATCATATAGGATATGCTAGAAGACCATATGGAAGATTTTGGACATATTCCAAGGTATAGTAGTGGTTATAACCACTCATTTAGGTATTTTTGTCTAATCAGTGTTGGCCACAGCTGACACCCATGGTTAACAAAGCCGACCGCACCTCAGATCCGCGACTAGCCTAAAACATTAGTTGGACCTTGACCAACCCAAAATAAGTTTTAATGGTCAATTGGTTGCAGATCAGAGTGATTTGAGAGCAAGGAGTTCTAGAAACTTCCCTCCAACTACCCCAACTATCCCTTCTTGATCTTGGCTTCTCCATGAAGCTAATACATGGCCTCCTAAAATGCTATAAGAACCCCCTCTAAATTGTAAAATAGAGAGACAAATCTTGATTTGAAGAGCAACAAAGCCCTATCAAATTGCATACTCACTTGCATACATTTAGAGGAACACTTTTACTGCCCAATTGGAGATCAAATGGCATTTGGAACCAAGAAGGCTATGGAGGGCTAGGAGGAATCAAGAACCACAATCGAGCCCATTCCATCACCGATCTGAGTAATTCAACCACCAAATTTGTCATAGGACATCGTGGTGACCATTGATCATCAATTCATCAAGGAGAATTGGATATTTAAGACTGGCATTTTAGGGCAATTTCATTTCCAACTCAGCCATGGCTGTCATCCACGGCTAACAGTGCCAACCATGTCATATACCTGCGGTCAAGGTTTAATTTCCTTTTTCCTTGGTTTTAGTAGTAGTTTACATTTTACTTGCTTTAGATTAGATGCATTTGATATAGATTTACTATATTAGAGACAATTGTGCGGTAGAATCTTAGTTTAAAGTTCTATTTCCTTGCATATTGTCATTTAAACAATTAGGACAATAGTTGCTAATTTTCATGCATTTATGCTTTCAATTGTTTAATTAGGATATTAGAGGATTTGATCCATTCTTCCTTTACATTTATTGATGATCAATTGTCATGTTTAGCATAGTTTATTATGTTTCTTGTACTTTCTTGATTTCAAGATTTCATGGCATATTTTGTATAATTTCCTCTAAAAGCCTCATCAAGAGAGGCCTCCTTTGCTTCTAATTACTTCTTGTTGTTTCTTGAACATAGGGTTAACAAGGTCTTGACATTCAAAGTAACAAATGCCTCTAATCATGGAGAAGAAGGCTACATTTGCCTTAGAGTAGTTCGTGTCAACCTAGGAAGCTTGTGAATTACACCTACCCTTGCGTGGGGACTTTTCTTGATTGTAATAATTGTATCACATTGGGTATCCCTAAGAGGGATGGATTTTTAACTGAGTTTCAATGGAAATTTAATAAAGGAAACCCTTCTTTATGTTCATTTGTAAATTTGTCTATCTTTCATGCATTATGTTGATTTTTAGTTATTATTATCTTAGGTGTATGCATCCTGGATTGCTACAATATACTCATTGGAAATAATTTTTTGAAGTAAATTCAGAAAAGGAAGAAAGTTTAGATTTTGTAAAATTTTACTAAGGCTAGTGGAGCACCAACATTTTTGCTACCAGATTTCCAATTATTGAGGGAAAACAACTATGTTGCCTAGAAGACCAAACTCATGACACAATTTGAGTTTGAGGAAGTAGTAGTTGGAAGCATTACCTATCCTACTATAGAAAGATAAGATCAAGAAAAGTTTAACAAGGTAGACAAAAATTCAAGACTCATCATCATGTTTGGAGTAGTAGATGAGGTCAAAGCATACATCAAATATAAAACCATGACTACAGATGAAACCAAGAATCCAAATTAGATTCTATTCCTCCAAAATGAAATCCATTGTATAAATATGAAGAGTGGAGAATATTTGGAAGGATTCATGAGAAGAATAATATATTTACGAGCATGATTGCAAGCACTAGGAACTCAAATATTTAATGAAATGCTAGTTCCTATTATTTTGAGGTCAATCCCATCCAAGTAAAATGTTTTTATGACTACACTAAATGTTATTTAGTAAACATCAAGCTTTGAGAAGCTAGTCTATCTACTTTAGAAAATAGAAGCCTCACGTACTACAAAAGAAGAACAATTACTAGTTACAAGTCAAAGAGAGAAGCAATCATTCAAAAGAGGCATAAGACCTCCACAACACTTCCAACAAAGAAACAATTTTCAAATATTTTAGAATAAAAGGAATGATTCTCAAAGAAGTATTTTCAACACACAAAAGATGTGTGATCATTATGGAGTAAATAGATACACAATAAAGTATTGTTGGCATATTCCATTAAAAAATGGATTACCTTCATAAGAGATGAGCCAATAGTAAAATAGGTCATCTTTAGACTAGTAAAATCAAAATTGGAAAAGGTGCATCAAAGTAATGTATCCAAAGAGAATCAAATTAAATAATAAGAGGAAAATAATCAAGATATCAAAGAAGAATATATGTTTGTCACTCAAGCACACTTGAGGAAACACAAAAATGTTTGGTATAACTCCAAACATATGGAAGTTCAAGAAACTCAGAAACATCCAAACTATCATACAACAAGAGTTCCACCAGTTGATAATTTCAAGCCAAAAAACTAACAAGAGGTAACACCACTTGAATACAAAGGGAACCATTACAAGAATAAGCCACGGAACACCAATAAGACTAAGAGGTTCAATACATCATGGAATTAAGATGGTAAATACAAATTCAATTCATTTTCTACTCATTTTTCAAAATATAGAGAAAAAAATCTATAGGAAAAATGACCTATTATGAAGAAAGATTTAAAAATATATGGAATAGCTTGTAAACTAGATCTTGTTGATAGAATATTATGTATCTTTGCAATTATAACAAGATATCTATACATCATCATCAAATCCCGAGATCTCATAAGACTATTGTTAAGAAGTGGATAAATTCTACAAGCAATCAAGATCATAAATGATAAGATGTATAGTGATAGCATCAAGATTAAAAACATCATTTGTAATAAAGAAAAAATTGTTAGATGTCGATAATAGCTATTAGGGTATAATAGTTTAACTCTAAATACCATAGAATATTTGATAGGTCGTTGCATTCTAGTTTAATAAGAAATTATAGTAGATATGGGATCATTCAAAGGATTAAAACAAGTACATAAAATGCTAAATATTATATTAAAAATATACATCCCATTTATTATATCATAGAGCTTATGATAAAAGGATAAATAGGAAATAATATAGCGCTTGATTACAATAAAAGATAGTAAAATGGAAAGCAACAAAGGAATCCATATACAAATTTCATTCTACCATATGCAAGACAAAAATTAGCAAACAATCAATTCAATAAGCAACATTGGATGTATGGTAACACATGATTCAGTTGAAGATATTTGAAGAAACACACTACAAGCATTGAATATTGAATGAGTATTTTATAATATATGTATTTGGAGCACATTAACGATAGAATCTGATATTTGTAAGTAATGAAACTAAAAATTCTGCATTAAGGGGGGAACTTCTCTCAGATTCCTACATCATCGTAGATATAGTTATTTATCCATATGCAACATAGATATTTTGACTATTATGTAATGAGGGTTATATTAGGATTTATTAAATCATAGACTATGTAATAAGTCAAGTGGTATCACCACCTCTCCTAAGGAACATGCATGTAGTATAGGACAAGATAGTTACAAGTTTGTTTGTTTGGTTTTTTTTTAGGTTTTCTATGCCTAAATTATCCATCCTATGTGCTTAAATACCCTTCACTGTCATGAATCAATTCATTGAAATATTAAATTCTAAAAAGTTGCATAATAATGGTCCTATGGGTTAAACAATCACCAAGGACTACTAATCCAGTATGAATAGGCTAAAAATATATATGAAAATTAGGGTTGACCAAGATCTTCACATTAAAATATGATCATAGTTCTATAGGATAAACCTATGCAATTGGAAATCTAATAGTGACTTGAGATGCAAGTTAATTTAAAATAGTTTAGGAATTGACCTTGTTAGGAATACAACAACCAATAGGTCTATCTTCATAGTAGTTTTGAAAATTGTAGATTTGATCCTTTATTAAATTCTTAGGCAAAGGAATAACTTTTATTTCAATTGGAAAGTTTAAAGTTTTTGTGGAAGAACAAAAACGTTAATTTTCTATTTCTATCTAAACTAGTTTTATAGATATTACGTTCATGCAATAAGCAAACAAATAATTGTTATCTCTATCAAAAATTTCATAGATATTGACATCAATATAACAATCATGATCACTTAAAATAAGGGCTTCCATTTAACCTACTTGATAATGGTCAATACCACCTCAAAAATAATAGGAAATGAAGCATTCTCAATTTCAATATTAAGGGATTGATTAAAGTCATTGTAAATATCACTACTAGTCTCTTCCCCCATGTTATTATCCATAAAAAATATTATATTTTTCAATTTTGCATCATCCTCATGGACTTTGTGTAATTTGACCAACCACTAATAAAATAAAGTAGGAACTTTTATCTTATTAGGTTTCAATAACGATGCCAAATTTTCAATTACCTCTTGATGGATGAGAGTAATAACATTAGTATTAAGTTGATCATCTTATTATTCATACCTGTCTTGGGGGTAAAAAAAATTGAATATGTCCCTTGTAAAACTTCCTTCGAGAAGTTCACTATGGTTTATGTCAATAAATTTAAGCCTTTAGTGTCTCATCCATAGAAGGAACAATTCAAATTCTTGGTTTGGAGGATGAGGCCCTTGAGAATCTAAGATTCCTTTTATGGTAAATACTTTATCATCATATGAATACTTAACCATGTGATAATAAAATAAGCTTTTGGTCTCATATTACTAGTCCAAGGTCTACCTAGTAGCATGCTATAATTGGTCTTCAAATTAAACATCATAAACTTCACTCTTAATTCTTTAGACCTACCTAAAATTGGAAACCAACACATGATATTATGGTTGACCATTATAACCATAATAGTGGTTTCTAGTGGATAAGACATTTTATCTAGGGATATTTAGCTTATCTATCAAAGACCATAACATAACACCTGTACCACTCCCTTCATCAACCTAAGATTTACAAACCACCATATCATTATATACTATGGTGATCATCAATGGAATACCATCAACCCTTACCAAGTAATCATCAAGAATAATATCTTTCAAAGGAAACTTTATAACCAACTTAGGTTTAATATGTGCATCAATACAAATATTTTATTTATATGATTGAATGCACTACACTTCATAAGATCCTAAAATGGTGGGAATAATGTTACCAATCCTTGGTTTGAGCATCTACATCTAATATAATAATTATATTAATCATTGTTATTGATAAGAAAATATACTAAGTAATTGTGAGTATGGCACCTTACAAGGGGTTGCATATAACTCTTCCACTATGTTTCATTTTTGTTTTGCTCATAACTACTCTAAGGAGAGATTATTTGGACTAGGTAGAGTATGTTTTTCTATCATGATTGTCAAGATCATTACTTTGAGTTGATATCATTGTATTTTAGCTTTTTTAGAAGCTTTAATATCATCAAATTTAGTTTATGTCTTCTCAATAATATTTTCTATGTTTATAGTAGGTTCTCAAGTGACCAAAGAAGGGTTTAGGATTTTATCAATTATAGAGGGTTTAACCACTGAATGGATATGTTTCTTACCCTTGTCCTTATTTTTTCTCTCTTTGAAGGGTTGCTTATTTTTTTATTAGGGTGCACCTCTAGTTATAGCTATAATTTTTTTCTCTAAATATGGTTCTACTTATCTATGCTCATCTAAAATATTGACATAGTAATCTACATTTGGATTACTACATATGTATTCTCCATTTTATCTAGGTTGGGAAAATACTTGGTTCACTTGCGAAGCATTTTGAGAGATATTGGATCCAAAATTTTGATTTTGGGGATAGATGTCATTTTGGTTTTGGTTATTTTGTATCCCTCCTTAGTTATACCCTTGGTTGCCCTATCCTTGATTTTGATAGTTTTGATGGCTTCATTGATTAAATTCTTGATGTTTATTTTGATTCACTTCTTATTGTTGATTGGGATATTTTTTCATGGTTAGGGAATGGGGTACTATAGATACCTAACCTTTGATCATGATGGTAATTATAATTCTTCTAGAGAGCCTTAGTATTTTCATTAAAAAAGTTGATCCTACAATTATTGAATTTATCAATGTTGAAATTATAACCAAAGCTTTGATTGAAGCAAAATTTATGCAAATTTGAGTAGGTAGTATTATAATTACTATAATTCCATGTAAAAAATTTTATGAACCTCCTTTGATCAACCAGATAAATTATTAAAAAATTGTAGATATATTAAATGGAAACCACAATGT
Source organism: Wollemia nobilis (assembly GCA_028583015.1). NCBI lineage: Eukaryota > Viridiplantae > Streptophyta > Pinopsida > Araucariales > Araucariaceae > Wollemia > Wollemia nobilis. Next base: position 5,952,894 of record JAQPPZ010003260.1, on the reverse strand, counting down.
ATGATCCACATAATGTAAAACAAGACAAATATGTAAATTACTACAATGTATTCAATTTAATACTCAAACCCTTGAGGTAGGGCAACACCATACAATACTCCTTTTGGAAGGAAGCCACTCCACAAGATATTCAACTCCATGAGCCAAGAATTCTACAATATAATTCTCTTCATATCCTCTCCATGATTCTTTACCTCTATTTATAATGCCTAACTACCCACCACTCCCACTTATCAATGCATGTGGGATAATTACATATAATATAATATTATAATATTTATACAATATTATAATATTAAATACTTATCTTGGTACCTAACATTCCATCCCCTTACAAATTTTTGATCTTAAAAACATTAGAAGAGGCTAAATAATATGATCTTCGAAGCCATGTTGAGTATTGGTACCAATATTGATCATCCATCCATCCAAGTGGAGCTATGATTGGTGGTGGTGTTCTTTGATGTTGATATACCATGTATCCATTTGAGTAACCAAAATTATTGGATTTGCTCCATGATTTTGGTGATCTCCTTTGATGATGAGGCCATTTATTTTATGATGCAACTGCACCACTCTAAAAGAATAATTTTTTATTGTGAATGCAACCAATGAACTTGAAAAATAGAATTTTTACATTCAAACAAATATTTTTGACCACTATTTGGCCCTGACACACAAGCTGTAGTTGCCTTAGCTTGCACATTATTATTCATTTCCTCTAATCCCCATTTTCTTAAAAATGCAACTTCAAATTCTTCCTTTGTATATTTATATTTGTAATCTTGAGCAAATTTCATATACCAATCAAGAGCTTTCTCTTGTAAAACATAATGAAGCTTCACATTCCATGTGAATTTTTTTATAGAAACAATTTTCCACTTTCTCAACCATTCATTCCCTAGCATCACTATCATCATGTCCATTGAACTTCGACAAATCCATGAATTCTTTTTAAAGAAGCTAGGGTTTCAAATAACCAAAAAATTATTTTTTTTGAAATCTCATCTATTCTTGTCTTCAACAATTTAATTTGCAAATTTTCTTTAAAACAAAACAAATGTCAACTGATTTGCTTACCTGCTTCCCTGGATTGAAAGTTATAATTTTTTTTTCTTTTTTTTCGGTAACCCCAAAAACAACACCAAATACCCAACTTGCAATAGCTATAACTCCCTCAATACTTATCAAAATTTAATAAGCTAAGTAATTCTAAGTATGGCATCTTACAAGGGGTTGCATATAACTCTTCCACTATGTTTCATTTTTGTTTTGCTCATAACTACTCTAAGGAGATATTATTTGGACTAGGTAGGGTATGCTTTTCTATCATGATTGTCAAGATCATTACTTTGAGTTGATATCATTGTATTTTAGCATTTTTAGAAGCTTCAAGATCATCAAATTTATTTTATGTCTTCTCAATAATATTTTCTATGTTTATAGTAGGTTCTCAAGTGACCAAAGGAGGGTTTAGGATTTTATCAATTATAGAGGGTTTAACCACTGAATGGATATGTTTCTTACCCTTGTCCTTATTTTTTCTCTCTTTGAAGGGTTGCTTATTTTTTTATTAGGGTGCACCTCTAGTTATAGATCTAATTTTTTTCTCTAAATATGGTTCTACTTCTCTATGCTCATCTAAAATATTGACATAGTAATCTACATTTGGATTACTACATATGTATTCTCCATTTTATATAGGTTGGGAAAAGACTTGGTTCACTTGCGAAGCATTTTGAGAGATATTGGATCCAAAATTTTTATTTTGGGGATAGATGTCATTTTGGTTTTGGTTATTTTGTATCCCTCCTTAGTTATACCCTTGGTTGCCCTATCCTTGATTTTGATAGTTTTGATGGCTTCATTGATTAAATCCTCGATGTTTATTTTGATTCACTTCTTATTGTTGATTGGGATATTTTTTCATGGTTAGGGAATGGGGTACTATAGATACCTAACATTTTATCATGATGGTAATTATACTTCTTCTAGAGATACTTAGTATTTTCATTAAAAAAGTTGATCCTATAATTATTGAATTTATCAATGTTGAAATTATAACCAAAACTTTGATTGTAGCAAAAGTTATGTAAATTTGAGTAGGTAGTATTATAATTACTATAATTCCATGTAAAAAAATTTATGAACCTCCTTTGATCAACCACATAAATTATTAACAAATTGTAGATATATTGAATGCCAACCACAATGTATGATCCAAATAATGTAAAACAAGACAAATATGTAAATTACTACAATGTATTCAATTTAATAATTAAACCCTTGAGGTAGGGCAACACCATACAATGCTCTTTTTGGAAGAAAGGCCACTCCACAAGATCTTCAACTCCATGAGCCAAGACTTCTACAATATAATTCTCTTCATATCCTCTCCATGATTCTTTACCTCTATTTATAATGCCTAACTACCCACCACTCCCACTTATCAATGCATGTGGGATAATTACATATAATATAATATTATAATATTTATACAATATTATAATATTTAATACTTATCTTGGTACCTAACATTCCATCCCCTTACAAATGTTTCATCCTAAAAATATTAGAAGAGGCTAAATAATATAATCTTCGGATCCATGTTGAGTATTGGTATCAATCTTGATCATCCATCCATCCAAGTGGAACTATGATTGGTGGTGGTCTTCTTTGATGTTGATATACCATGTGTCAATTTGAGTAACCAAAATTATTGGATTTTCTCCATGCTTTTGGTGATCTCCTTTGATGATGAGGCCATTTATTTTATGATGCAACTACACCGTTCTAAAACATAATTTTTTGATTTTGAATGCAACCATGAACTTGCAAAATAGAATTTTTACATTCAAACAAATATTTTTTACCACTATTTGGCCCTGACACACAAGATGTAGTTGCCTTAGCTTGCACATTATTATTCATTTCCTCTAATCCCAATTTTCTTAAAAATGCAACTTCAAATTCATCCTCTGTATATTTATATTTGTGATCTTGAGCAAATTTCATATACCAATCAAGAGCTTTCTCTTGTAAAACATAATGAAGCTTCACATTCCATGTGAATTTTTTTTTTTTAGAAACAATTTTCCACTTTCTCAACCATTCCCTAGCATCACTATCATCCCTTCCATTGAACTTCGACAAATCCATGACTTTTTTTAAAGAAGCTAGGGTTTGAAATAATCAAAAAATTAAAATTTTTGAAATCTCATCTATTATTGTCTTCAATAATTTAATTTACAAGAATGCATAAATGGTGGTGAGGAAAGTCAAAATCCTAGCCTTAGCTCTGCAACTTGGTGGGAGGGCATGATCTAGGGTTTCTGGAGCTAGGGAAAAACTAGGGCATCAGTTGGGTTGCCGAAGAGATTTTTGGTTACTGTGGATTTGATGGCAAGATTGCTGCCCCAGGAGGGTCCAATGGGGACACCTCCGGATCCTCTGCTAGAGAGAAATAGCTCTTATGCAGATTTGTTAAAAGATAAATCTCCTTCCAAGACTGACGAAGCACAAAGGACTGCATTTAAAATGCTCTTCACGACTACGGGAAATAGATCAACTTCGCAACGAGTTAATGGATGCTTGCCACAGTCTGATTCAAGGCCAAAGATTGTCATTGAGCCAAGGATGGTCGAAGAAATAGTCTTATATAGAGCCAATCACGATTTGATCTACAAATTCATGGGTATTCGCCCTACCCTAAATTTTTTGCATTCCTGGGTCCGACAAAATTGGGAGCCTCTTGGTGAGTACTCTTTATGGTTTATTAGCAATGGGTATTTTATTGTTAGTTTTTCTTCACTGGCCGATAGAAATAGGGCTTTCGAATCAAAAAAGAGGAATCATGGTCCGGCAGGATTATTTGTTCAACCCTGGAGAGTGGGATTTGATCCTCGAATTGAACCCACTGTTGTCCCGGTTTGGATCCATTTGTATGCACTTCCAATGGAGTTTTGGAGTGAGCAGGTTTTGGAAATTATCGATAATTCCCTTGGAAGACATTTGGGTGTCTCCAAAGACACAATAGAAGGAAACACAACTGTTTATGCAAGAGTATGTGTGGAAATGGATCTTAGCCAGCCTCTATCGATAGAGGTGGAACTTGAACTTGCAGGACTATCTTGGATTCAACAACTAGATTATGAGGCTCTGCCCTTCAGATGTAGAGTTTGCCACAAATATGGGCATTTGGCCCGATTTTGCCCAAATAATATGAACACAAAAATGGAGGCTCCACTAGGAATTTCAAATCTTCCTAAGGAGGGTAAGTCAACAATAAACAAAGAACCAACCAATATTTCTCAGGGTAAAGAAGCACAGAGAGATGGTTTTGAACAGCCCAGAAGAAGGAGAAGGCAAAAGAAAAAAGATGGTAAAGAGCAAACCCAACTCAAGCCCGCCAACAGGTATGAGATATTTAAGACACTAATGGACCAAGAAGAACAATTCATGGAAGGAGTGGATGGGAATAGTGAAAATAATAACATCCACGTTCAAGCTCCTCTCTCATCTCCCCCCATCATAGAGCAGGTTATTGAGCACAGTGAGCTACCGCAGTCAGAGAGTGCAGGGGCATTGATAGTGCATAACCAAGAGCAGCCAATAATTAAGGATGTCAGCATGGGAATAGCAAAAAAGAATAGAGAAAGGCCAACTTTAGGGATAACTCAGGTGGAAAAGAGGTCAAAAAATAGCAACTCTCAAGGAGTGGGTAGAAAATCAAATAAGGAATTGCTAGCAGTTCAAGGAGACAAACTGATCACTAGAGGATCGGTGAGGCCAATAGATTCTTACTGCTCTCAAGGTAACCAATGATTATACAATCATGGAATGTTAGGGGTTTAAATAGTAGAACCCATCAATCTGCTATGTGAAGACTCTTAGAAAAATGTAAAACATATTTCTTGCTTATCCAGGAGACAAAAATGTCGTTAGATCTTATGTGTAAAATAGTTAACAGGATTTGGAGGGGTGTTGGTCATATGGAAGTGGCTGCCCAAGGTGCCTCAGGGGGGATAGTTACTCTTTGGAACTCTCTTGAATGGACTGCAATAGAACATATAGCTTGGAGGGGTGTTCTCACATCACATTTTAGAAACAATGTCACAGTTGAACATGTTTTAATCACAAATTTTTATGGGGCTCAAAACCTAGATGGTCAGAGGCTTCAATGGAAAGTTGTGCATAACATGAGAGTCTCAAGGGAAGATTTAGACTGGATTATTTCTGGGGATTTTAATGCTAAATTATCCTCTAGAGATCAGGAAGGGGGAACCCCAATTTTGGACCCAGGGGATCGACTTATGATTTCCCAAGTCCAGGATTTACACTTGGTGGATATTAAATGCCCTGGAACCAACTATACTTGGACTAATAAGAGGAGGGAGCCACATAGCAGGAAGGTAAAGTTAGACCATTTTTTGGTTTCAGAGGAGGCATTTGTAAAATGGAATACAAAATTTCAGATTTTGGAGGGTCCAGATGTCAGATCACTTTCCCATTTTGTTGGAAGGAGGGTTTAAGACAGGGCAGCATCACAAACCATTTAAATTTGAAAATTTTTGGTTACAAAAAGAGGAACTTCGAAAGAAAATTCCACAGTGGTGGGAAGAAGGTCGCCCAACATATGGGACAACAATGTTTAGATTCCACAAACAACTTCATTATGTCAAAGTTCAACTGAAACAATGGAGGCGAGCTAACAAGATAGACTTCCAGGTCCAAAGAGCTCCTTTGGTGGCCAGATGGGATGAGGTTCAAAAACACTTTAGGGAAGGACCAATTACAGACCAGCTCAAAGATGAGGATGATGCCTTGCGTAAAGCGGTTGAGGACATTGACAATCAAGAGGAAACCTACTGGAAACAGAGAGCAAGAACCACTTGGTTATTAGAAGGTGATAGAAATACCAAATTTTTCCATCGGACTGCCTGTGCTAGGAGACAGATGAACAACATGGAAGCTCTTCAAGCTGAGAATGGACACTCCTTTGATACACTTCCAGGTATGCATTCCCATTCAATGGATTATTTTTCTAACCTATTCAAGGAAAGTATGGTGCAAGATGAAGAGGCTCAAAACAATGTTATTGCTGTCATACCTTCCATTATCTCTGAAGAAGAAAATTAGACCCTTCTTAAACCCATTGATAGAGAAGAACTAAAGAATGTGGTCTTTGGAATGAGCACCAGAAAAACTCCAGGTCCAGATGGCTTTCCAATTGAGTTTTTTTAGGCCTTTTGGGATAACTTGGAGGAGGATGTAATGGTTGTTATAGAGGAGTCCAGAGGTAATAAAAGAATGCTTAAAGCATTAAATCATACTTTCATTACCTTAATTCCAAAAGGGGAGGAGGGGGTACATATTTTAGATTATAGACCTATTGCCTTATGCAATGTTATATATAAAATAATCACAAAGGTAATGGTTGAGCGGCTAAAACCTCTTTTACATAACATTATCTCCTCAGAACAAGGGGGTTTTGTAGAGGGTAGGCAGATCTTGGATGGTGTGGTTCTAGCTTAGGAGGCAATCCATTCAATGCAAACATTCGGTAATAGAGGAATGTTCATAAAATTAGATATGTCAAAGGCTTATGATAGGGTGGAGTGGAGCTTCTTGTCAAAGATGATGGCAGCCTTTGGTTTCTCTCAAGATTGGATAGAATGGGTCATGAGTTGTGTTTCTACTCCGACATACTCAGTGTTAATCAAGGGTCTTCCCTCGCAACCGTTTGGAGCCACTCGAGGCCTTCGTCAAGGAGATCCTTGCTCTCCCTACCTTTTTCTCATATTGGTTGAAGGATTAGGTAGACTTTTCTTGAGGAGAAGACAACAAGGTTTGCTAACAGGTATCAAGGTGGGTGAGGAAGTTTTGACTCACCTACAGTTTGTGGATGACACAGGATTGGTGGGAGTGGCCAGCTTCAGGGAAGCAAGAATGATCAGAGATACTCTTAATGTCTACCTTAGGGCTACAAACCAAGTCATCAATGATAAAAAATCCAAAGTGGTCTTTTTCAATCTTGACCAAAGGCTTCAGGACAGAGTTTTAGAGATCTTGGGATTCACAAGGACTTCTCTCCCAGTGGTTTACTTGGGGGTCCCTTTGCATTTTAAAAAACTAAAAATAGATATCTGGAGGAATATTTTGGATTGTATCAAGGATAGAATTAATCATTGGTCTCACAAATGGTTAAGCTATGGGGGTAGATTAACTTTTTTACAGTCAATCATTCAGGCCATGCCAATTTATAAATTCTCTATCCTGGCTGCCCCACATACTATATGGAAAGAGTTGGACAAGATGGCTAGAAAATTTTTATGGGAAGGAGTGAAAGGAGAGAGGAAATGGGCCTTAGTAGGTTGGGACAAAGTAACTCAGCCCAAGGTAAAAGGAGGTTTGGGCCTGAGAAGATCCAAGTTAAATAATAAAGCTTTGGCTGGAAAGCTTTACTGGAGGTGGATTTCCCAACCAACTTCCTTATTCAGTAGAATCCTAACCAGTAAATATTTGGGACATGTAAACCCAAATGAGGTGGGTCATTTCCCTTTGGATGGTACTGGATCCTTAGTGTGGTAGGCTCTCAAGTTAGGCTCTCAGGTAGTAAAAGATCGATTATTTTGGAAAGTGGGGAGAGGGGAGAAGGCACGTTTTTGGACAGATTCATGGGATCAACACCCACCTATCATTGTTGAATTTCTTGAATTGCAACCAATAAAAATAGCCATAGAAACCAAGGGATGGGTCCAAATTGAAAGTTATTTCACCACTAGTCAGCTGGGGGATTATAAGTTTAAGCAGTTTAAGAAGTTGGATGAGTGGCCAATTTCAATCCCTCCAGATTTGGCACCCATCATGACTAAAATCTTGACAGAAATATTTCTCACAGGTAGAGACGAGGAGGATGAATTAGCTTGGGGCTATGGGAGCCTTGGTGTCTACACAATGAAGGACGGATATGATAAGATCCTTCCAGAGCCTCCCCCTCATACATATCAAGTTGAGGATTGGAGAAAGATTTGGCAGTCCAAGGGTTGGCCGAAAGTAAACTTTTTTGCCTGGAAGTTCATGCATAATGGAATTCTCACTTTTGATAATCTCAGATGTAAAGGAATCATCGGTCCTTCTCAATGTGTCTTATGCTACAAGAGCGAGGAAACAGTTGATCACTTGATGTTTGAGTGCCCATTCATGCGCCAGATTTGGGAGAGATGGTTTTTATATTATAAAATTCAAGTTAATGGTGACTTGAGTCGGATTAATATCTGGGAAAGATGGAAGAGGGGTAGATTTAAATCTAAAGCTCTTGGTATTGGTTGGGAGCTTGGATTAAACTTTATTTGGTGGCAAGTGTGGTTGGAGAGAAATGCTAGAATTTTTAGAGAAACTTTTTCTTCTTTAGATGGAGTTTGGCAGGTCATTTGGAGCAAAGTCACAAAAACCGTGGCCGTCTATGCCAAAGAGGAAACTCAGGTTGTTATTGGGGCAATGGAAGAGGAGGTTGAAGTGCAAGAGGGACAGGATAGAGCTAGTTGGAAACCACCCCCAGAAGGTTGGATTAAAATTAATACTGATGGAGCCGCAAAAGGCAATCCGAGTAGAGCCAAAATTGGAGTGGTTTGCCGAAATCATGTTGGAATAGTGCTCTATTGGGAACTGCAAGGCTTGGGAAGAGCCACAAACAATGAAGCAGAAGCCATAGCTATCAAATTTGCTTCTATTTGGGTAGTTAAACAGGGCCACAGGAGGATAATACTTGAATCAGATTCTCAAATAATGGTTGGAGCTCTAGATTGCATGAGGAACTTTGCTTTGAAAGCATGGAGGTTGAGGATTCTTGTCACTCAAATTAAGGAATTATGGAGGGAATTAGATGATGTGATTCCAGTTTATGTGAGTAGAGATTTAAACAAAGTGGTTGACTTCCTAGCTAAGATGGGTGTTGAGAAGGAGGTAGGGGTTCAGATGCACAGTGACATGGCCATTGAGGATGAGGTGATTAGGCAGGGTCTTGAAAGGTCCCTGAGCTAATGATCAAAGAAAAAGCAAAGGGAGGAAAGGTGTCACGATTTCATGACATGTTGCATCATCACGGCCAAGGGAGGAAAGGTGTCGCGATATCGTGACATGTTGCACCGTCGCGGCCATAGGAGGAAAGGTGTCACGATATCGTGACATGTTGCTTCATCGCGGCCAAGGGAGGAAAGGTGTCGCGATATCGTGACATGTTGCACCATCATGGCCAAGGGAGGAAAGGTGTCATGATATCGCGACATGTTGCTTCGTCGCGGCCAAGGGAGGAAAGGTGTCACGATTTCGTGACATGTTGCTTCGTCGCGGCCAAGGGAGGAAAGGTGTCACGATTTCATGACATGTTGCTTCATCGCGGCCAAGGGAGGAAAGGTGTCATGATTTCGTGACATGTTGCTTCGTCGCGGCCAAGGGAGGAAAGGTGTCACGATTTCGTGACATGTTGCTTCGTCGCGGCCAAGGGAGGAAAGGTGTCACGATTTCATGACATGTTGCTTCGTCATGGCCAAGGGAGGAAAGGTGTCAGATTTTGTGACATGTTGCTTCATCGCGGCCAAGGGAGGAAAGGTGTCATGATTTCATGACATGTTGCATCGTTGCGGACAAAGGAGAAAAGGTGTCACGATATCGCGACATGTTGCATCATCGCGGCCAAGAGAGAAAAAGTGTCGCGATATCGCGACATGTTTCTTCGTCGTGGCCAAGGGAGAAAAGTGTCGCGATATCATGACATGTTGCATCATCACGGCCAAAGAAGAAAAAGTGTCGCGATATCGAGACATGTTGCTTCGTCATGCCCAAGAGAGAAAAGTGTCGTGATATCGCGACATGTTGCATCGTCGCGGCCGAAAGAGAAAAAGTGTCGCGATATCGCGACATGTTGCTTCGTCGCGCCCAAGAGAGAAAAGTGTCATGATATCGCGACATGTTGCATCATCACGGCCGAAAGAGAAAAAGTGTCACGATATCGCGACATGTTGCTTCGTCGCGCCCAAAGGAGAAAATTGTCGCGATATCGCGACATGTTGCATCGTCGCGGCCGAAAGAGAAAAAGTGTCACGATTTCGCGACATGTTGCAACATCGCGGCCAAGAGAGAAAAAGTGTCACGATATCGCGACATGTTGCTTCATCATGGCCGAAAGAGAAAAAGTGTCGCGATATCGCGACATGTTGCTTCATCGCGGCCGAGAGAGAAAAAGTGTCACGATTTTGTGACATGTTGCAACATTGCTGCCAAGAGAGAAAAAGTGTCATGATATCGTGACATGTTGCTTCGTCGCGGCCAAAGGAGGAAAAGGTGTCACGATTTCATGACATGTTGCAACGTCGTGGCCCAAGGAGAAAAAGTGTCACGATATCACGACATGTTGCTTCGTCGCGGCCAAAGGAGGAAAAAGTGTCGCGATATCGCGACATGTTGCAACGTCACGGCCAGAACGGAAAAAGTGTCGCGATATCGCGACATGTTGCATTTTCACGGCCAAAGGAGAAAAGTGTCGCGATATCGCGACATGTTGCATTTTCGCGGCCAAAGGAGAAGAAGGAAAAAGTGTCGCGATATCGCGACAAGTTGCATCAACAGACCAAACCGATCCCCCTGTTAGCTAGTTAATGGTTTAAGAGATTTGGCTCCATTGCAAATCTTCTTTTACTATTGTAAGCATGTGTTCTATCTGACTAAGGCTGGGAAAAGTCTCTTCCCAACTTGTAAATGATCTTTGTTTTAATACAAGTTTTTTCAAAATTTTCAACAAAAAAATAATAATTTAATTTACAAATTTTCTTCAAACAAAACAAACGTCATCTGATTTTCTTACCTGCTTCCCTGGATTGATAGTTATAATTTGTTTTTCCTTTTTTGTTGGTAACCCCAAAAACAACACCAAATACCCAACTTGTAATAGCTATAACTCCCTCAATACTTATCAAAATTTATTAAGAAAGTAGTTCTTGGAAATATTAAGTATATTGGTTGTCATTGATGTCAAAGGTGAAATGGTTGAGAATTATCTTCAAGGTTGAAATAATAAGGTGCAAGGAAAATATCATCAAAGGGTATATAAGGTAGAAATATAGTGATGTCAAAGGTGAAAGCAAAAGTATTCTCCATGGTTTTTGATAGTAAGAAATAAAAAAAATCAAGGAAAATATGGTCAAAAGTACAAGGCAAAAGGAGTTCAATATTTAAATATTAAATTTAAATATTATGAAGAGGGTCAAAAATGTCTAAAAGAAAGACATTAATTTTGGAGGCATTGGACAAAGATTTTAAAAATCAAATCATGTGACAAAAGGTTACAACCAATATATTATAATGTTTAAATCCTAATGTTTAAATATTATAATAAAAATAAATTTGAATTTAAAAAGGCACCAATTCAAATTCAAATGGTGGAAATAAAATAAAGCATCGATGCCTTTCTAAAAATTCAAATTGTATTTTTAAGGAGGAAAAATAAATCATTTGCAATGGCAAAAAAATGATGCATGATTTGCACCATTCGATTTTTTGTTCATTGAGGGCAAAGAAAATAAAAGATAGCACACACAATTCAAAGCAAGGGCAAAGACTCAAAAATGAGATAGCGCATGAGTTATCCAAACTGTGTGGCTAGCCCAAGTGGCAAGCAAATCCTACACAAGGCGTTGGCATATGAGAGGTTACGGGTTCAAGGTAGGGCGGGTTCATTTTGCTTGAAGTTTTTGTGAAGAAAGAAATAATTGTGGAAGATGTCAAGTAGGAGTTTACGCATTGTGGTTTTGTGTGGGCAGCTAGCACACATGGCAGCCTAGCTTGCGCTATGGCACCAATGAGCAAGAGGTGACAGGTTCGAGTCACAACGGTTGCGTCGGTAAGGGCAAAAATTTTATTAAAATGTTTTATAAGGTATAAGATATGAGCAACGCTTGTTTGCATTAGGGATACATAAGGTTTATTTGGATTGGTTGAATTTTTGCATGATTTATTGAAATCAAAGGTACTGTGTGAGTGATTATATTTCAGATTTTGTGTGTGTGGCTTGATAAGGTTGAAAATAATTTTTGAAAAGTAGGAGGTATAAGGTGTATAAAGTTGAATTAATATTGTAATTTGCACATTGGGTTATTGAGTGATATAAGGTACATGGTGGAGTATTGAAAATTATTTGTTTGTGAAAGTAGGAGTTATAAGGTGTTATTGTGGTTTAATTATTGTTTGTATTTTTGCATGGTGAAAGAAAATTTGAAAGGTTTTGGTTCTTTGTTAAAGAGATTTATATTTGGGAAATTAAAAGGAGAAATAAAAACATTATCTTCAATATTTTTGAGCACATATTTTGAGAAAGTATTTAGAGATCTACTAATCATTTTTGAAGTGGCACATTATTTTTGAGATAGGTTCTTGAGGGCACATCTTCATCAAGGCAGCTTTAGAGGTATGATGTTTTTGATTCCTTTCTAAAGGGTGATGTTTTTTTGAAGGAAATATTTGTGATATCATATGGTGGAGATATAAGGATTGATTTGATGTGCATGAGTATTGATTGAAATTGGAAATATATGAGCTAGGGTTTGAGAACAAGATGTGCATGAGTATTGATTGAAATTGGAAATATATGAGCTAGGGTTTGAGAACAAGATGTGCATGAGTATTGATTGAAATTGGAAATATATGAGCTAGGGTTTGAGAACAAGTTGTGCATGAGTATTGAATGAAATTTGAGACATATGTGTTAGGGTTTGAAAGTAAACTTGTGCATTGGTTTTAAATGATATTAGGAATAAAAATGCAAGTGTGTGAGAATATTGTTGTACATTACTTTTGATGAATCTGAAATGAAGATGCAAAAATTGTAGATCAGATTTATAAAATAATTTTGTATGTTGTTCATGTTTGGATTTGAGCATTGTTTGTATGAAAGAACTGGAAATTTATGAATATATTTGAATAGATTTATGAGAATATTTGAGCAGAGTTATAAAGCATATTTGAGCAGAGTTATGAGAAGATTTAAGTAGAGTTATGAGCAAATTTGAGAAAAGTTGAGAGAAAGTTTTGGTGATCAGAATTGAACAAGTCTTTTGTGAATACTTGGATCTAATATGAGCAGAGTTGAGAGCAAGTTTTGGTGATCAGATTTGAGTAGGTATTGTGTGAAGACCTAGATCTAATTTGAGTAAAGTTGAGAGCAGGCTTTATTAGAGCAAGCCTTGTGTAAATTCTTGAAGCAAACCAAAGAAGTGGGGACATAGGTCTCCTGTGGATAGAGATCCATAAATCAGAGTAGAGGAGATTGAGGTCCACAAACCAGAACAAAGGGGATTGGTGTCTCCTATGATAGAGGTCCATTAACTTGAGCATAGGGGATTAGTGTCTCCTTTGGATTGGTGTCCATAAATATTGTAATAGGGAATTGTTTCCCAAGATATTTATTGAAAAAAAATTATAAGAAATATTTTCTCCATGGAAATAGCCCACATTGGGTGAACCACGTTAAATCTGTGTCTCTCACATGTGTGATGATTTGTGCATTGTTTCATTCACTACATTGATATTATTATTGTTATCATTTGGAAAGAAAAGTAAAAGTTTGATATTATACTGTTCACCCCCTCTTAGTATAAGCTTGTGTTCTTCAATTGGTATCAGAGTAGGTTCCTTTGTGAAAGCATAACAACTTGAAGGAAGATCATTTAAGAACACACATGGCCACTAAAGTGATAGAAGTTTCTCCTATGATTGAAACCAACAAAAGATATTTAGAAAAAGAAAAGGAAGGTTTGGTTGAAATAGAAATTATCATTACTCTTGCAAAAGTAAAAAGGGAGAGAAATAAGAATTCAAGACTGAAAGCTCAAGTACAAGAGGATGAGGAAACAAAGATAAAGTTTCTACAAAATCTCATAGACTTAAAAGTGAAAGTTGAAGAGACAAAGAGAATTGAAGAAGTAATGATTCAACGATTAAAGGAAAAGGAGTTGGAATATAAAAAAATTGAACAAGATGTTGTCTCTCTAAGAAATAAAGTTGCAAATTCTAAGAATAGATCACAAAAAAATATGAAGGAAGTATCAAGATCAAAAGGGATGCCAAAGAAAGTAAGTAATAAAGAGCTCATGACTTATATCGATGTATTAAAGAGTAAAAGCATCAATAAGGAAGAGATCAAAGAATAATCATGGACACAAGTCAATCATAGAAAAGGTATGCAACCATATTATCTAAGGAAATCAAACCGGTTTCATGGTTACTATTTTTCATGCAACAAATATGGTCATAAAGCGGTACATTGCATGGTCCATGTAAAAAATGATGTTGGTAGAAATTTTAATCCATTTGCACCTCTCATGGATAATAATGTCATTTGTTATAAATGTGATAATTTTGGGCACAAAGCTAAATGGTGTAAGACAATATTTCCTGAATTTCCTAAATCAAGCAAGAAGGAGAAAGATCAAACAATTTAGGAAGAGTTAGTTTTGAAAAATAAGGAACAAGGTAAAGAAAAATCCATGTTGGTACAAACAACTTTTCATGTACAAAATGAAGGAAATCAGTGGTACATTGATAGTGGTTGCTCAAGTCGTATGATAGGTGATAAAAATAAATTTCTTTCTCTCTACAAAATAAATGGAGGAAAAGTGAAATTTGGTGATAATGCTTCCACCCAAATTGTTGGAAAAGGAACTTTGAGCCTGGATAATGGAAGTTAAAAAATAAAAAATATGTTGTTTTTTGAAGGATTGAAACACATTTTATTAAGTGTAAGTCAACTTTGTGATCAAGGGCACACTATCCCATTTCACCCAAATGGATGTGAGATTAGAAAAACCAAGACAAGAAAGTTTATTGTAGATGCTGATAGAACCACAAGTAATATCTATGTGTTGAGTGAGATAAAAGCTGAAAAATCATTTTTATCATGAGAATATGAGAGCTGGTTATGGCATAGAAGAATGGGTCATCTAAAATTTGATAATATAGTAAAAATAAAAAACAAACAAGCAATTAGAGACATGCTCAAAATAACAAAACCTTCAAACACAGTTTGTGCTCAATGTCAGTATGGCAAGCAAACAAGATCTAGGTTCAAATAAAAGGAATTTTCTTCATTCAAGCCTTTGGAACTAGTTCACACTAATTTATGTGGCCCTAAAAGGACAAAAAATTTACAAGGTGAGAGTTACTTCGTGTTATTTATTGATGACTTCTCCATAATGACTTGGGTAAAATTCTTGAAGGAAAAATTAGAAGCATTTGAAAATTTCAATGTATTCAAGGCACTAGTAGAAAATGAAATAGGTAGAAATATCAAATGTCTAAGATCATATAAAGGAGAAGAATTCACTTCAGGTAAATTTATAGAATTCTATGAACATGGAATTAAGAGACAATACTCAGCAACAAGAACTCCACAACAAAATGGAGTGGTTGAAAGAAAAAATAGAAAATTTCAGGGTATGTCTACGGCTATGTTGGATGACTCTAATATTTCTGATGGCTTTTGGAAAGAGGTAGTTCATATAGCCATTTATATCATCAATAGAGCTCAGGTAAGAGTAAATCACCACAAAACCCCATATGAGCTTTGGAAAGGAAGATCGACTACTGTGAAGTACTTCAAAATTTTTGGAAGCAAATGCTACATTAGAGGAGAAGAGAAAAAATTGGGTAAATTTGATTCCAGGTGTGATGAGGTCCTTGGATATTTCACTAAGAGCAAATCCTATAGATGCTATAATAAAAAATCACATACAATTGTGGAGAGTGCAAATGTAAGGATTGATGAAGAAATAGATCTAAGAGAACAAAATCAAGAAATTGTGTATCAAGAAGGATAAATTTGCAAAGAAGAATAAGGTGAAGAAAATAAAGAATATTAGACACAAAGAGCACCACCAGAGACACCATCCAGGTATGTGCAAAAGAATCATCTGAGAGAACAAATTATTGGAAATCTAGATGAGAGACAAATAAGGAGAAAGACAATAGGAATAGGTAAACATGTAAATTTGTCTTTGTTATCCAAAGTTTAGCCCAAGGATTTCAATGAAGCAAGTGAATACAAATACTTTATAAAAGAAATGGATGAAGAGTTAGACCAAATAGAAAAATGTAAAACTTGAGAACTTGTCCCACATCCAAAAGACAAAAATATAATTGGAACCAAATGGATCTACAAAAATAAGTTGAATGAAGATGGCCAGGTTGTCAGAAACAAAGCAAGACTTGTGTGCAAAGGTTATACACAAGTTGAAGGGATTGAATTTGAAAAAACATTTGCTCCGATTGCACATATTGAAGCCATAAGAATGTTTTTGGCTTTCTCAACCTTTAAAAACTTCAAGGTATATCAAATGGATATAAAATTAGTTTTTTTGAATGGATACTTAGAGGAATAGGTCTACATTGAGCAACCAGATGGTTTCAGTTTGACAGATAAACCGAATTATGTATGTAAATTAAAGAAGGTTCTCTATGGACTAAAACAAGTCCCTAGATCTTGGTACTCTAGGTTGGATAAGTATCTTCAAGAATAGGGTTTCAAAATAGGTATAGCTGACAACAATCTATACATAAAAAATGAAGGAAATGAC
Organism: Wollemia nobilis; assembly: GCA_028583015.1. Classification (NCBI taxonomy): domain Eukaryota; kingdom Viridiplantae; phylum Streptophyta; class Pinopsida; order Araucariales; family Araucariaceae; genus Wollemia; species Wollemia nobilis. Next base: position 5,936,272 of record JAQPPZ010003260.1, on the reverse strand, counting down.
TTGTTGATTGTAGTAGTCTATGTGGATGATATCATCTTCGGAGGTAGTAATGATAAGATGTGTCAAAAATTTACAAAGAGTATGCAGAATGAATTTGAGATGTCAATGCTTGGAGAGTTGTCTTTCTTTCTTGGCTTGAAAATTTCACAATCAGATAGAGGTATATTTCTCTCACAGACCAAGTATGTAAAAGAAATGTTAAAAAAATTAGGATGGAGGATTGTAATCCTGTAAGTTGGGAGTAGTTTTACTACCATACCAAAATTGATCACCTCAATAAAGGAGGTTGTAAGGGGGCTATGCTAAATTTCTTATCTTGAGCCCCAAGGATCCCTTTGCCATTGATTTCAAATGGGGAGATAATTTAGTAAGGGGGAGTAGCTTGTCAAGGGGAGTAGATTTGAAATCCATTTGCAGTAAAAGAAATTAATTTTTAGAAGGGTTTCCATCAATGACAAAGAGGGAGATTACTGAAAATATTAAGTATATTGGTTTTCATTGATGTCAAAGGTGAAATGGTTGAGAATTATCTTCAAGGTTGAAATAATAAGGTGAAAGGCAAATATCATCAAAGGGTATATAAGGTAGAAATATAGTGATGTCAAAGGTGAAAGAAAAAATATTCTCCATGGTTTTTGATAGCAAGCAATAAAAAAATCAAGGCAAAGATGGTCAAAAGTACAAGGCAAAATAAGGAGTTCAATATTTAAATGTTAAATTTAAATATTATGAAGAGGGTCAAAAAGGTTTAAAAGAAAGACAAAAATTTTGGAGGCATTGGACAAATATTTTAAAAAGCAAATCATGTGACAAAGGTTTACAAGCAATATATTATAATATTTAAAACCTAAGGTTTAAATATTATAATAAAAATAAATTTGAATTTAAAAGGCACCAATTCAAATTCAAATGGTGGAAATAAAATAAAGCGTCAACATATTCATAAAAATTTGAATTGCATATTTAAGGAGGAAAAATAAATTATTTGCTATGGTGAAGAATGATGCACGATTAACACCATTCAATTTTTTGTTTGTTGAGGGTAGAGAAAATAAAATATAGTGCACGCAGTTCAAATTATAGGTAAAGACTTAAAAATGAGGTAGCACACGAGTTATACCAACTAGGCATCTAGCCCAGGCGGTAGACAAATATTGCATAAGGTGTTGGCAGACGATAGGTTATGTGTTCAAGGTACAACGGGTTCAATTTGCTTGAATTTTTGTTGAAGAAATAAATATCTATGAAAGAAGATGTCAAATAGGAGTTTACGCATTGTGGTTTTGTGTGGGTAGCTAGACCACGTGGTAGTCTAGCTTGCACTAGGGCACCAGTGAGTAAGAGGTGATAGGTTCGAGTCACGACGGCTACATCGGTAAGGGCAAATTTTTTATTAAAATATTTTATAAGGTATAAGATATGAGCAATGCTTGTTTGCATTAGGGAGACATAAGGTTTATTTGGATTGGTTGAATTTTTGCATGATTGATTGAAATCAAAGGTACTGTGTGAGTGATTATATTTCATATTCTGTGTGTGTGACTTGATAAGGTTGAAAATAATTTTTGAAAAGTAGGAGGTATAAGGTGTATAAAGTTGAATTAATATTGTAATTTGCACATTGGGTTATTGAGTGATATAAGGTACATGGAGTATTGAAAATTATTTTTTTTGTGAAAGTAGGAGTTATAAGGTCTTATTGTGGTTTAACTATTATTTATATTTTTGCATGGTGAAAGAAAATCTGAAAGGTTTTGGTTCTTTGTTAAAGAGATTTTTTTTTGTGAAATTAAAAGGAGCTATAAAAGCATTATCTTCAAGATTTTTGAGCACATATTTTGAGAAAGGATTTAGAGATCTACTAATAATTTTTGAAGTGGCACATTATTTTTGAGATAGGTTCTTGAGGGCACATCTTCATCAAGGTAGTTTTAGAGGTATGGTGTTTTTGATTCCTTTCTAAAGGGTGATGTTTGTTTGAAGGAAATATTTATAATATCATATGGTGGAGATATAAGGATTGATTTTATGTGCATGAGTATTGATTGAAATTGGAAATATATGAGCTAGGGTTTGAGAATAGGATGTGCATGAGTATTGATTGAAATTGAAAATATATGAGCTAGGTTTTAAGAACTTGATGTGCATGAGTATTTATTGAAATTGGAAATATATAATCTAGGGTTTGAGAACAATTTGTGCATGGGTGTTGAATGAAATTTGAGACATATGTGTTAGGTTTTGAAAGTAAACTTGTGCATTGGTTTTGAATGATATTAGAAAAAAATGCAAGTGTGTGAGAATATCATTGTACATTGCTTTGGATGAATCTAAAATGAAGGTGCAAAAATTGTAGATCAGATTTGTAAAATAAATTTGTATGTTGTTCATGTTTGGATTTGAGCATTATTTGTATGTAAGAACTGGAAATGTATGAGCATATTTGAGCAGAGTTATGAGCAGATTTGAGAAAAATTATGAGCAAATTTGAGTAGAGTTATGAGAAAATTTAATTATATTTATGAGCATATTTGAGCAAAGTTGAGAGTAGGTTTTGGTGATCAAAATTGATCTAGTCTTGTGTGAAGACTTGAAGTTGATCTAAGCAGAGTTGAGAGCAGGTTTTGGTGATCAGATTTGAGCAGGTCTTGTGTGAATACTTGGAGCTAATCTAAGAAGAGTTTGAAGTAGGATTTAGAGAAAGCCTTGTGTAAAGGCTTGAAGTGAACCAAAGAAGTGGGGATAGAGGTCTCCTATGGATAGAGATCCACAAGCTAGAGTAGAGGATATTGAGGTCTCCTATGGATAGAGGCCAAAAACAAAACAAAGGGGATTGGTGTCTCCTATGGATAGAGGTCCATGAAATTGAGCATAAGGGATTAGTGTCTCTTTTGGGTTTGTGCCCATAAATATTGTAATAGGGAATTGGTTCCCAAGATATTGATTGAGGAAATTTTATAAGAAATATTTTCTCCGTGGACGTAGCCCACATTGGGTGAACCACATTAAATCTATGTCTCTCATGTGTGTGATGATTTGTGCATTGTTTCATTTACTACATTGATATTATTGTTGTTATCATTTGGAAATAAAAGTAAAAGTTTGATCTTATACTATTCACCCCCCTCTCAGTATAATATTGTGTTCTTTAGTAGTAATTTTTGTAGTACTCAAAATAACTTGTATGCTGATGCAAAAATATTCTAAAAAAAACTGCTAAAAAATTTAATACGAATTTATTTATTTTGAAAAAAAAAATTGCACAACCGAAAAACAGCATAAATGACCCAACTTCAAACAGTCATAACTTTCTCATTATTGATCAAAATTTAACAAGCAAACATTTTTGTAGTACTCAGAAATATCTACACAATGGAGCAAACATTTTCTGAAAAAATGACTCCTAAAATAAAATATATGGCCTCTGCAAAGTGTGATATTTTTTTTTGAAAAATATGCCCTAGCTTTGCAAAAACAAACCCACTTTGCCCAAATCGTTGCTCCTAAAGAATATGCCCTAGCTCTGCAAAAATTAACCCACTTTGCAAAAATTATTGCTCCTAAAAAACATGCCCTAGCTCTACAAAAACAAACCCACTTTGTCCAAATCACTACTCTGATACCACTTGTTATGAACCTCCTTTTCTCAACCACATAAATCATTAAAAAATTGCAGATATATTGAATAACAACCACAATGAATGATCCACATAATGTAAAACAAGACAAATATGTAAATTACTGCAATGTATTCAATTTAATACTCAAACCCTTGAGGTAGGGCAACACCATACAATGCTCCTTTTGGAAGGAAGCCACTCCACAAGATCTTCAACTCCACGAGCCAAGACTTCTACAATATAATTATCTTCATATCATCTCCATGATTCTTTACCTCTATTTATAATACCTAACTACCCACCACTCCCACTTATAAATGCATGTGGGATAATTATATATAATATAATACTATAATATTTATACAATATAATAATATTAAATACTTATCTTGATACCTAACACAAAAGTAGAATTTTTTTGGCTCATTCCACTTAGGTCATTCAACATTTTTATTATAATGATAAGTACTAGGAATAGGTGGTGGGAAAATTTTGAGAATAACCTCATGAGTCCATGGTGGCACCATATTCGTAAGTCTTATGCCACCATCAGATTTTTTAACATATGCATAAAGGATTCAACTATATTTAAATCATGATAAGCATCTTGGACAACTACATCCCCTACAAAATTGTTGTTAAGGTTTTTAGTTTTGAAGGATTTTTTTTATTTTTCTTGTTTTCCCAATGTTCAAGGATTTTCAACAAATTGGAGGGCCTTGTATAAGGAGGAAAATCATATGGGTTATGTTCCTAGAATTTATCCTCTAATTTTATCTATAAACATTGTTGTGGCTTCCTCTTCTATTCAGGTTCTATTAACATAAAATTTAGGTATTTTCCACCCTTTTTTTGGAAGTCAATTACAAATTCATTATGGCTTTGTTCAACATTTATAAAAACATCTATTTCGTCCATAATAGTCATGCCATCATCAAATTATTATTTTAATATCTTGAAAAGGGTATTTGTAGAGTCAAGAGATTGTTTATTTAAACATGCAAACTAATCAAGAGCATTTCCTACCAAATCCCTAGTCATTAATTTCAACAAAGCCTTTTCATTATGTAACCAATACCTATAATATGTAATATATAGCAATTAATATTTGTACTTTATTTGTTCCATCATAAAAGAATTTAGAGACATACCAATAAAACTTTGTGGCTTCCAGATTAGGGTCTAGATATTGTATTTGGTAATTTTTTAATGTAGGATTAGTGGATATAGGTAGATTCACCCTAGAGTTAGCTGGGTAAGGTGGAGGAAAAGGAGTATTAGGATTTAGGATCATGGAAGTAATAATATCCTATACTAGAGAGGCTATATTTATACTTAATATTTGAGTGAGATTATTCATCATATCCTATATTTGTTTACTTATCTCTCTCTCCTAGTGGCCTCCATCTACTTCTTAATATATCTCCTGTGATTATGTAGATAATAAGAAATAGATTCCCTAAGGGTGGTCATATATTTAACTAATTTTCATCATGAGAATCAAAAAATGGGTGGGACATCTAGGATACTCGACCTATGTTCACTCTTTATGTTCATGTCTAATTTCTTGCAATCACCACTAAATAACACAAGCTTATACTGAGAGGGGGTGAATAGTATAAGACCACTTTTTACTTTTTCTTTCCCAATCAATATTATGCAATGTATCAATAGAAATATCAACAACAATAATCAAATCAATGCACAAATCACCATACACAATAGAGACACTAATTTAACGTGGTTCACCCAATGTGGGCTACTCCATAGAGATAATATTTCACTAAAATTTTATCAACAAATCTCTTGGGAAACCTTTACCTATTAAAATTTTTATGGACCTATATCCAAAGGATACACCAATCCCCTAATCAAGTTTGTGTATCTCTATCCACAGGAGACACCAATCTCCTCAGCTAGTTCATGGATCTCTATCCATAGGAGAACTCCTCCTTTGCACTGGCTAGTGATCTTCTAGAAGAACTGTTACCTCCACTACACTGGCTAATGGATATCTATACACTGAATACTATTGTTCTCACTTAGAAGACCTGTCCTCACTGCCCTGGCTAATGGACCTCTATCCACTAGAGACTAACATCCTCTATACTCTATCATCTCTAAAGATTACTCTCAGCTCTATCTTAAATCTGCACTAAACACAGTCCTTCAGTCTAGCATAAATATGCTCAATCTCTATATCTGGTCTAGCATAAATTTGTCCTCAAATATTCACCAAAATATTTCCTCAAATTTGCACTAAACATAGTCCTTCGGTCTAGCACAAATCTGCTCAATCTCTATCCTCAAGCCTTAACACAAAGCTTGACTCAATCATAATATGAGAAGTGGAATACATTTGATTAATTTGATGAAGTATAAATACAAACAATAGGTCCAGGATTAGCCCGAAGGTTGTGGAACCACCCGAGACAAATATAGGCGGAGTTGTAACAAATAACAACTAGCTTAATATTAATAAATCTAACAATATAAGATTGTTACGATTGAATTAATTAACAAATGAAATATTGAAATATATTCTAACATCCCCCCTTATTACAATATTTTAAGAAACATGTAACTACTAGTTGTACTAGCATCCCCCCATTATTTTGAAATACATAAAGAATTGCAAAACAATTCAAATTTGACACGTGCAAGTGCCTTAGTGAATATGTCTACAACTTGACCATTGGTGGAGTTGTGCTGAAGTTGAATGTGGTGTCTTGGTACTTTGTCTCGAATAAAGTGGCATTGTGTATCAATGTGCTTGGTTCGTTCATGATGCACTGGATTCTTAACAAGGTTTAAAACACCCATGTTGTCACATAACAAGTGTATTGGAGATTTTTATGGAAGACCCATACTTGTCAAGATGCGATGCAACCATATCACTTGGCACACAACTTCACGTGTGGCATGGTATTATGTCTCTATTGATGAGATAGCAACCACCTGTTGCTTCTTGCTGTGCCAAGAGAGAGGACCAGATCCAAGATGAAATAAATATCCTAAAGTTGATTTATGATCATCAAATGATCCGACATAGTCGGAGTCTGTGTATTCCTGTAAGAATAATTTGTTGTTCTTCTTATATTCTAGGCCATATTCCATTGTGCCATAGACATAGTGAAGAACTCGCTTTGCTACTTTCCAGTGTGTAGTCTTAGGTTCTTGCATGAACCTCAAAAGATAATTGATAACAAATACGATATTTGGCCTAGTGTTGGTCAGATATATGAGACTCCCAATCAGTTGACGATAGAGAGTAGCATCTACCTAAGGTGATTTGTCATATCATGATAACTGAAGACCTTTTTCCATTGGTGTTGTCATCGTCTTGTAGTCAGTCATGCGATATTTTTCTAGTAGTGTTTTGGCATATTTTTTCTGGGACACTTTGATGTAGTGCTACCTTTGGTTCACTTCGAGGCCAAGATAGTAATGGAGAAGTCCGAGATCTATCATTTCAAAAGATTCACTCAAATCCTTTTTGACAGAAGAGATCATTATTTTTGAACTCCCTATTATGAGCATATCATAAACATAGATTACAAGCAACACTATGTCAAAGCCTTGCTTCATGAAATAGAGGTTTGCATCCGATGAACATCTCTTAAATCCATGCTATAGTAGGTGATTATCCATTTTTATGTACCAAGCCCGAGGGGCCTATTTCAAACCATATAAGGATTTGACCAATTTGCAAACTTTATGTTGTTGGCCTTCCACTTCAAATCCTTTTGGTTGAGTCATGTATACTTCTTCTTGGAGATCACCATTTAGAAAGGCACTCTTGACATCCATTTGGTGCACTTTCCACCCATACTGTGCTGCCATAGCACAAAGAATTCGAATGGTTGTCATCCGAGTAGTAGGTGCAAAAGTTTCCTCATAGTCAATGCCTTCTCTTTGAGCATAGCCCTTTGCAAAAATTTAGTACTTATGCTTATCTATTGTCCCATATACCTTATACTTGAATTTATACACCCATTTGTAGCCTATGGGCTTCTTTTCGTATGGCAAATCAACAAGCTTCCAAGTTTTGTTTTTCATCAAAGACTTATACTCAGTATCCATAGCGGCCTTCCACTGAGGCTCACCAAGAGCATCTCGTATTGATGCAGGTTCAAGTTCATATATTGAGGACATAAACACCCTTTCATCATTAATATCCATATCTTCTGTGTCTCTTTGGATCCACAGAAAGTTCCTCAAAAGACTGACACAGATCATCAACCCCAGTAATCTATGTTGTAGCTTTCTCCTGTCGAGCCATGCTATGAGTATGAGGCCTATCCAATGTCAAATCTGGTGGAGTGGATATCTTAGAGTCTCTAATCGTACTTGTGTACCACTTTGGATTATTCTTCTATGGAGATGAAGAAGATGAATAAGGACCTCCAACCTTGGATGAAGGAGACTTCTCAACCTTAGTTTCCACAAGGTCTAGGTATACATCTGATGTGTTTTATGATGTGAAAGCCTCATCAAAAAATACATCTATACTGATGTGTATCTTCTTGGTTAAGGTATCAATCAATCAATAATCCTTGGAGTGCTCATCATACCCAAGAAGAATTCACTTCAGTGTCTTCTCATCTAGCTTCTTCCTCTTTTCTTTCGATATGTGCATGAATGCTTTACAACCAAAAATGCGTAGATGAGATATGGAGGGTTTTCTGCCACTCCATGCTTCCTGTGGAGTCATTTATTATAGGGCCTTAGTGGGTGCCCTTTTAAATAGATATACTACTATGGTGACTGCTTCTGCCCAATATTTTTGCCCAATTCTAGCTCCTGTGAGCATGCAACGAACCATTTCCATGATGAAACGGTTCCTCCTTTCAGCAACACCTTTTTGCTAAGGAGTATAAGTAGTGGTCAACTGTCGTATGATCCCATTTTTAGTCAAGAACTCAGAAAATTATTTAGAGGTGAACTCCCCCCCTTGATTTGAGCGGAGGGTTTTGATAGAAGTCCCTGACTCCTTTTCAATAGATTTTTTGAATTGCTAAAAAGTTCCAAATGCTTCAAATTTTAGTTGAAGAAAGAATACCCGCATCTTTCATGAGTAATAATCCATGAATAACTAAAAATACCTCTTACCCCCACAACTATTGGGACTTAAAGGACAACACATATTAGTGTGAACCAACTCTAGAGGTTTATTTGCTTGTGTAGAGCTCCTTTCAAAAGGCACTCTATGTTGTTTTCCTGCAAAGCAGTCAGAGCAAACTAGCAATGTGGTAGAAAAGGAAGGAAGACCCTTTACCATTTCATACTTAATTAACTCAAGTAAGTAACCAGAACTCATATGTCCATATCTCTTGTACCATAGGGAAGTTGCCTTCTTTGTAGAGACAATCATGGCTACATCTGGAGAAGAGATAGTATCTAGGGAAAATATGCCATGCTTATATGAAGTGGTTGCAATGTTCTTACCCCTCCTGGTGATAGAACAACACTTCTTGCCCCCCTCAACACTAAAGTTTACAACCATATTTTTATCCATAATTTGTGTGACTAACAACAAGTTATTCGCTAATAATGGAACATAGATAACCTTCTCAATCTGGAACTTGCCATCAAGAATAGTAATAGATACTGTTCCTTCTCCCTGAACCTTATAGGTTTTATCATCGGTAATAGTAACAAGTTTTCCCTCTTTGGCCTCAAAAGACTCAAACCACGATTTCTCACCAGTCATGTGCTTACTAGATCCAAAATTGACATACCAAATAGGATCCATCTGCTTGGATACTATGGTAGTCATGAGCACTTTGTGTGCTCTCTTAGAATCCATGTCATATTCTTCAACAACAACATTCACTTGTTGTTTATTCTTTTGTGGTTTGTTCTGGCCTTTCTATTTTGATTGTTTATTCTTATGACAATATCTATTTGTATCATGACCTTCTTTGTCATAGATCTTGCAATATCTCTTTTTCTATTGAGGTTGAGTTTGTTTCCCTTTTTAATACTTTTGAGAACTACCTCCCTTCTGAAAATTACCCTTCTTCTTGTTTTACCCCTTCCTGTTGGTGTATAGGGCAGTGTTAGAAGAATCATCTCACTATAGTTGGCATGCCTCCTCTTATTGAAGCATATTTACCAAATCAACATAGGTAACTTGTCTTTGTGATACATGAATGGAGGTAATCAAAACTCTAAAATAATTCGGAAGAGCTCTCATTACCACTGAGGTAAGGAGCTTATCATCAACTGGTGCTGCTAAGGAATTCAATTTTCCTTTCAACTCAAACACTCTGCAAAGAAATTTTTCAACCGTCTCTCCTTGTTTCATGCTTAGACTGTGTAATTGAGACTGAAGGAATAGAATGGTGGAGTCATTCTTCCCTTCATATATAGTTTTAAATGCATCCCATGCCGCTTTACTATTTGGACACTCAGCAATATGAGGTTGAACTTCATCAGAAACAACAAGCAAAATGAGCACCTTTGCTTTGCTATCTTTCTTGTCAAAGTCTTTCTGATTAGCAGTTAGAGTTGTTGCTCCAACTATAGATGAAGGTCTTACTGTTGTTCCAGAAACAATTTCCCAAAGATCATCCATATCTAGGATTGCCTTCATTTTGTTTTTCCATGGTGTATAATTTGGACCTTTCAATAACTGATGAGCATCAGTCATTTTGTAGACATTGTGAAGGTTCCTTATAACACCAAATGGTCGCCCCTTTGATATACCTTAATTCCAGGTCGTTATACCATACAAAATACCCACCCTTATGTGAGGGAGACTAGGTATTTTGAAAAAATAGAAAAATTACCCGCCCTTACGTGAGGGAGACTATAGGTAGTTTTAATGATTATATGATACGTGGTACTTAGGCGGTACTGAAAGAGAATCACTTCGTTGATGGCACCGACCTTAGAAAACCTTCAATCCATATGCGTGGGGTGTAACTTCCCCTAAACACTTTGGATATCCAAAATTTCATCTGGATTTAAGCCTAAACATGAGAGTGATTGGGGTAGTGGATGGAGTGAAACAATAGCAAAAGAAATTGGCACTTTCTGTATCTCTCTGCTGAATGTGAATTTGCAAAAAAAAATGGGTTTATTTTTTATTTTTTTTATGCTTTATTCTTTAGAAGTAAATTCTGAAAAATGAAAGCATCCATACAACATTAAAGCATAAAAAATGACCCTAGGTGTCGGTTACCACCGAGAATGCACCTATTACAAGTTTTGCCAAGTTTCTTGTAGAAATTCTTGAAAAAAATTGCTCACTATTTTCCCTTCAATCTTTTGACAAAAAATAACTCCCAATCCCCCCTTGATTTGTCAAAAAAAAAACACTCCCCCCTTTAAAATTTTCTTTTATAAAGAATTTTTCAAATATTCTTTTATAATAGTTAAAAAAAATAACTTTTAATTTTCATAGTAAAAAAAAGATTACTAAGAAAAATAACCTTTAAAAAAACTATTTAAAGAAAATTAAAGTTGCATTTAATTTAACTAAAAATTAAAGAATTAAGAAAAAAAACTTTAAAAAAAAATAAAAAAAATTGTATACCTTTGTGCAGGGGGGGTGTCGACGGGACTCTAACTTGCAACCTGAGGGCTCCCGGAGCCTTTACCACTCGGATCACAACCGGTGAGCCAGTGGGCTAATATGGGAGTAATCCTCGGTGCCCTCCACCTTAAACTATGTTCGAAGGCGTAAAACCTTCCACGGCGGTGCTCCCTCCTCCACCACCACTCGGGCAGAGTGCAGGTGGCGCTGCTCGGGAATATCCACTGGTGGCTGAGAGGTGGTGGGCTCACAGTGAGCCAAAAAACCCAATTAAATCACTCAACTCGAAGCTCTCTGAGCTCATTTCTCCTATGCAATAGCATTTATACCAATCAAAATCTTTAAAAAATGCATAACAAGAGGGAAAAAACCAGCTCGATATCTGCCTTTGACACCCGATGTGTGAAGAAAATCGGTATTGGAGGGTTTTGGAGGACTTGTATCAAATTCTAATCCAGACAATGTTCTCCGATTTGCCTCTACCTTCCAAAAAAACACTCCTCCGTTGAAGGCACTGTGACCACAGTTAACGAAAAATAGGAGGTGCAATACCGGTTTGACGTCGTTCGCATGTGACAGAGAAGAAAATGACGTGCTGTGTTGGTTTGATTTCATTTTTCGAATACTTCAATGTCTTTTATCCCACATGGATGGGAAGGGTAATCTTAGAAGGATTTATTAGACCCTTTACTCCACAATGGAGTATCTCTTCTCAAGGAGAGGCTCTCACCCGAGATGGTCGTGAGGTAGCCACGGTGTTGGTTCCCACAAAATGTAGGCCCTTTCAATTGTCGACCATGCAGTCTATATTTTCCCTTTATATCTCCTCTTTCGACCTTCGATCCTCTTTCGAATTCGGTCGAACGCTTCACCTCTTTGACCGAATGGTCGAAAAAAAAATTCAATGAAAAAAAACAAGAAATTAAAAAAAAAATCTCAACCTCCCTAGCCTATCAAATTATGAGAATTTTTTTTTCTCAAACTCCCAAGCTGTGCCTCTAGAGCGGCGATTCTCAACGCTACTACGAGATCATTTAAAAAAATGAGAGTGGCGGAGAGAGTGGCGTTTGCTCTGATACCATGTGAGAAGCGAAACACATTTGATTAATTTGACGAAGTATAAATACAAACAATAGGGCCAATATTAGCCCCGAGGTTGTGGAACCACCCGAGACAAATATAGGCAGAGTTGTAACAAATAACAACTAGCCTAATATTAATCAATCTAACAATATAATATTGGTACGATTGAATTAATTAACAAAAAAAATATTGAAATATATTCTAATACATAAATCAACTCTACTAGATCTTCTCCAAACCTTAACTCAAGGTTTGAACAAATCACTTAATCAACTTTGCTCTCAAGTCTTCTCAAAGAATTGTCTCAACTTTGCATTGTAAGCTTCCACAAAATCTCACACTAATATGTCCACAAGTCCTCTCTAGAAATTGTCCAATATGCTTTCAATCTCTATATTCAAATATGTATTGTAAGCTTCCATAAAATCTCACACAAAACTATCCATAAGTCTTCTCAAAGACTTACCTCAAATCTTCTCAACAAGTTCTCACTAGAACTTGTCCAATATGCTCTCAATCTCTATCTTCAAATCTATATTGTAAGCTTCCACAAAGCTCACACCAATCTGTCCACAAGTCTTCTCAAAGACTTACCTCAAATCTGCTCAACAAGTTCTCACTAGAACTTGCCCAATCTCATAGAAACATATAGAGAATTGTTAGAGACTCAATATGCTTCACACTCACAACACCTCTCAATAACTTTCACTCTCTCTCTCTTTTTACCATAGAAACATATAGATAATTATTAGAGACTCAATATGCTTCACACTCATAACAATGCTCAATCACTTTCAATCTCTTTCTCAAATAAATTTAGAATATAGAACAATTTGTTTCATAGAATTAGAACTATCACTTCAACACTTCCACTTGACTAAGATCAACCAACTTCACTCAATCAATCACTCAATGAAATACTTCTTGTTTACAAACCTTAGTCCAAGCATATGAACACTCACACAATCATTTCTAGCAATGCTTATCAAACAATCTCACATAACAATGATACTCATGAGCTTGCACAAACCCTAGTTCAATATAGTTCTCAAATTAACATAACAATTATACTCATGTTCTTACACAAACTCTAGTTATATATAGTTCTCAAATTCACATAATAATGATACTCATGTTCTTTCACAAACCCTAGTTCAACCATATGAAATATCACTTAATATTTTCAACAATGCTTATTGTAGGCCCAAAATGGCCACATACTTAAGAAAATTTTGAATTTTTTCTAATTCATGGAGTTATCATTCCACACACTTTGTAGTTTATTTTAGAGCGGATCTGCAACTAAGGTCAAAAATCTACCCAACACTAGGTAGATTTTTTCACTTGGAGTGATTCCACAAGGTTTATTTTGTCCTTGGCTCCAGACTAGCAATGCATCTTGAATCTGTAAAACTTTTTGAAGAAGGATGATGTCAGTAAAAAATAAGTGCGGATTGGTGACCGCTTGATATTTTGAATACCTTGTGAGTGGCTAAGTGTTGGAGAGCCCAATTTTGGAGAATGCATAGAACATTTTTTCCCGGAATGGTGACAAGGCGGAATGCTATGAACATAGTAGATGCAGATTCATGACAAAGGATGTTTTTGACTAACTCTCTTCGGAATGACAACAAGCAACGATATACTCTGAAGTTAGTGCATATTGGAGGAAGAGTCACTTTGCATTGCAATAGGTCCAAAATGGTGTTCACAGACCAATGTACTTGCTTTGATCCGGAATGGAATCCGCAAGATTTTCAAAGGAGATATGACATCATCAATTTTTTTGTGTGGATTGGAGAATGCTTCACAACCAATGAAGAAAACAAAAGATGAGGAGCAGATTCAATCTCGCTCAACTTCCAAAGTATTTAAGGTCAGATTGGTGTTTCATAGTTTCTAAGGCAGGAAATGATGTCATTATATTTTAAGAGTGGAATGGCATTGTGTTCTCCCCTACTATTATACCAATACTATATCAGATTAAATCGTAGCCATATGATAGGAAAAATCAATGGTGGAGATTTTTATAAGGAATCTGAAGTATATAAAAGTATTTCTTCACTGGAGTTATAACAGTCAATTGGAGGAGGAAGCTAAAGCATTAAGGGTTTCAAGAAGACAAAACCAGAGATGGTTATAGATCGACAGTGGTAGAAGGCTTCTAAGAATGATCAATAATGTATACACAATCTCTAATGGCCAGAACTCTAATTAGCATCAAACAACCAGCAAGTTGTAGACAGTTCGAGCTGCCATGGTAGTCCAATTGCAACAGTTTTCAGAGAGGATGAATCAGTAAGATAATACCAACAAGAAATATTTTTTGAGCTATCAAATTTTAATCTGTGTAATGTTCCTTGTTATTTTAATTTTGCAAAACTATAAATAGAGGTCAAACCCTCATTTCTAAGGGTCAGCTCTAGTGTGTTTACCTATACTACTATAAATATTCCAAAGGACTAATAAAGGGAGCATTATGTTGATCTTCACCTCAAATATTGTGTCTTCATATTTGATGTCAGAGGTTTGAATTCTTAAGTTGTATTTTTGTGAATACTTGAATGGTTAGTTTGTGCCAAATTAATCGATTACTAGCTGTTAGGGTAATTTAAATCTTCTTCTGAATTTGATCTTTATTTTTAGGGAGTGCATTTATGTAAAATATAGATATTGGTAAATTCTGTTATTTGGATTATTATTGTTTGGATATTGAAATTACTCTTTGTAATATTTCTTTGTTGTTCGTTAATGAATGAAAATACTTTTAAGTTGAGATAATGTTGATTTGAGTAATGTGTCTTTAATTTAGTTTTTTGGAGCTTTTTGCTGTAGTGCAATGTTGTTACCCTATTCGTCCATTATTATTCACATATTTCTAACCCTAACCTTTTCTTACCCTAATCTCAAAACCCCAAGTGAGCATAATTGTGTCAACATCCTGTTTAAGTTGACATGAAACCAGCCTACTATGGAGGTTGGATCAAAAAATATGTTTTGGTCCATCCAATGTTGAGTGTTGAGCTTTAGCTATCGAGTGCAATATTGGATATAAAGTATAAATATAGACAACCATAATGTTGAGTAAAAATTGATGCAATTTAATGCCCAATAGTTTTTGGCACACCCCTTGGGACTAGTTCACAAGGAACATGAAAACCATCATATGAGTTATTGTTTATCACTACCCGAAGGAATCAAGATTTGGTGAATTATCTTGACCTTATAAGCAGAAAATAGTAAATTCACTTGGTGACTCCCTGGTCCTTAAACCCAAAAAAATAATTGCCCCTATAGACCAGTTTCCTTTCATGTATACCAGGTATTTCAAAAGGAATAACCCTGACTCCTATTTTTATTATGAATTACCTTATAGAGGGTCTACTGCTATCAAAATTTTGAATCAATACTTCCTCTCAGAAGAGGATATTTCAAAAGAAAAACCTATAGTTAACCCAATAGTCCCTCCAATAGGATTTGCACCTAGAAATATGGCACAAAATATGGCCCCTAATCAACCATTACATAAATATCCCAGCTGGAATACAACTGGTCCCCTGAGATTAGCCCAAATTAATGTCATTTCCCAGGTTGTATCCAAGGATATCCCCCATTATGATGGAGCTGGGAAGATAGACTATGAGAACTTTCATGATATTTTAAACCTGGTAGCAATTCACAACATAAAAGAAGAGGATATTATCATAATAATCCTGGCCCTATCCTTCATAGGAAATATTTTGAATTGTTTTAGAACCCTGGAGGATAATACCATCACTTAATGACAAGCATTGGCTGAGCCTTTTGTGGAATAATTTAATAAATCTGCTGACCCCTTATCCCTGCTTAACCATTTTACATCCATGTAGAAAACTCAGCAAGAAACTATCTCATATTTCAATTTAATATTTAGCAGAACATGGAAAATAATTCCCCCCACAACTAGACTAGCTACATGTTTGGCATATATGTATTATATCTGAGCTCTTGTATCAAGCTAGGGTTGCAAACATAGCAATATAGAGTAGAGACCTTCCACCAAGTTTATAATGCAACAGTTCATGTTAAGAACATCCTAATTAATGTGGGAAGACTCCCCCCAAAACTGTGTTATCTTATAACACAAAAACCACTAGTGGCCAAAGTCAAACTACAAACCCTTCTTACATGGATCCCCTTTCTTTATCATATCCATCTCCAAAAATAAATACAATCCCTCAACCAAAGCCAACATCCTCTATAGATCTTTTTTCTCCCCTTCCTTCTCAACCATATCAGGATTTTTTTGCTATTCTTGATATGCAAAATACTCTGAAAACTCTAAGTAATAGAATGAATTCAATGGAAAAGAGAGACCAAGAAAGGTTACAACATAGGATCTTTCCATATGTGAAAAAATATTAGAGACCTGGTCCTAGTAATAGTACTGGGTTCAGAGTGAATGGAACATATGAGGAGTCAGAATGTTCTTCAGATACTACTCTTGTAAATGTTTGGTGTTTAGTATGCAATGATCCCCATGACTCATAGTCTTGTGTTATGTACCAACATCATGTCCAACAAGCTATGTATCAAGCTGAAAGAAATCAAAAGGGGAGAGTAAACATGTTATGGTAGTTTGATTAAATAATGGTTGGAAAAGAGTTGTATGAAGAATACCCAATTTTTGTTATGACAAGGTCTGGAAAGAAAGCCTTACAAGTAGATCCCCAAAATATGTGTTGAGCAAGGTGCAGTGACAATATTGTCATTGTTGTCAACACAGTCAGATAGATCGGTTGATGCAGTGGACAGGAGTTCAGAGGTTACTCAGAGTATGTACAATGATGTTAAATGCTTATGAGGATGTTTACCCACCTTTTTGCATATTTTCCAAGAAGACCGAAGTGGCCCATATGCTAAAGATCAAAGAAAAAGCAAAACACCGCAAAGAAAAAAAGTGTCGCGATATCGCGACATGTTGCATTTTCACGGTCCAAAGCAAAGAGAAAATGCAAGGAGAAAAAAGTGTCACGATATCGCGACATGTTGCATTTTCACGGCCAAAAGAGCAAAGAGAAAAAAGTGTCGCGATATCGCGACATGTTGCATTTTCGCGGGCCAAAGCAAAGAGAAAGAGCAAGGAGAAAAAAGTGTCGCGATATCACGACATGTTGTATTTTTGCGGGCCAAAGCAAAGAGAAAGAGCAAGGAGAAAAAGTGTCATGATATCGCGACATGTTGTATTTTCGTGGGCCAAAGCAAAGAGAAAGAGCAAGGAGAAAAAGTGTCACGATATCGCGACATGTTGTATTTTCGCGGGCCAAAGCAAAGAGAAAGAGCAAGGAGAAAAAAGTGTCACGATATCGCGACATGTATTTTCGTGGTCCAAAGCAAAGAGAAAGAGCAAGAAGGAAAAAGTGTCGCGATATCGCGACATGTCGCATTTTTGTGACTCAAAAAGGGAGGTAGGCAGAGAAAAAAAGTGTCACGATATCGCGACATGTCACATTTTCATGACTCAAAAAGGGTAGGCAAGTAGAGAAACAAAAGTGTCGTGATATCGTGACATGTCGCATTTTTGTGACTCAAAAAGGGTAGGCAGACAGAGAAACAAAAGTGTCATGATATCGCGACATGTCACATTTTTGTGACTCAAAAAGGGCAAGGCAGAGAAACAAAAGTGTCATGATATCGCGACATGTCGCATTTTCGTGACTCAAAAAGGGTAGGCAAGCAGAGAAACAAAAGTGTCACGATATCGCGACATGTTGCATTTTTGCCAAAGGAACAGAGTAGTTGACAGTGCGTCTGATATTAGTGATGAACACCAAGATGGTGAAACTGAAGACTGCATAGTGACGTGGACCCATAAGGAATATTTAATGATTTGAAATCATTTAAGATGGTCGTTACACATGGAAAGAAGCGGATGCATGCCCATGTGGAGAAAAGGAAATGAAGGGCCTCAAAATAGAAACGAAAAGCCTTTTTTGGAAACCAAAACACATGCATGCATAAGGGAAAGAGAAAACGAATAGTCATGCAAGGAGAAAATGAATAGTCATGCAAAGAGAAAATGAATAGACATGCAAAGAGAAAATGAATAGTCATGCAAGGAGAAAATGAACAGTCATGAAGGAGAAAATGAATAGTCATGGAAGGAGAAAATGAACAGTCATGAAGGAGAAAATGAATAGTCATCGAAGGAGAAAATGAATAGTCATGACCGAGAAAATGAATAGTCATGGTAGGAGAATATGGTGTCAATTATTTGCATGTGATGTGTTTGACGAAATGCCTTCTCAATATATACAAAAGGAGTTACATAAAGAAGTAGTTACAATTGACAAGTGGCGTATGAGAATATGAAAGGAGTTACAACTGGAGTTACAAAGAGAAAGGATTGTTATAAAAGGAGTGTTGCTTGGAGAATTTATTGAGAGTGATAGGTGAGTGAGAAGGGTGTGTGTTTTGTGAATTGTGGTTGATGTTGGGTAAGCAATAGACCAGTCAGGGTCTTGTAAAAGTGAAGGCATTTTTATGTCAATCTTCTAGTTTCAAAATTGAAGTCCAAGTTGGTGCTTGGCATCATGGGTTGGTGCTCCTTCTAGTTGGTGTTGGTAAATCAGGGGTTGGTGCTCCTTCCAGTGGGTGCTGGTAAATTGATTGTAAAGTTGGTGCTTTGCAAAGGCTGGATTTGGATGGGAGTCCAAACAAGTCATTTTGAGGAGTAGCCAAATCGGTGAACCTCGGTACATCTTGTGTTGTGTGATGTTCTCTTGTTATACTTGCTTTATTTGGTTTTAAGTTTTCATTGTTTCGGCTTTAAGAGTTGAAGATTTAAGTTTTAAAGAGCTACACTGATTCACCCCCCTCTCAGTGTCATTGTGAGACTAACAATTGGTATCAGAGCTGGTTTCCCTTGTCAGGCTAAATCAGCTAGGGTTGATCTTGGATTAGTATGCAATGGGTAAGAAGAATAGATCCTCCTCAAATAAGGCATCTCAATCAGTTTCAGTTCTTGTGGAAGAGAAAATTGAACTAGAAAAGATAGAAGGAGTGAATTCTGAAGTATGTGATGAAAACCTTGAGGTTGAAGTAGATCTAGAAGGTGAGTTGATCGCTGCACTTGAAGAGTTGGATATAGAAAGGAAAAAGAACAAAATATTGTCCAAGAAGTTGGAAGAATATGGGGATAATATTGAAGATCTCTTCTTACAAATTCATAAAGCCAAGAAAATAGAAGAAGCCTTGAAGTCACACCTGGATGATAAAGGCGATGTATGTAGCAAACGTGAAGAGGAATCTAACAAAGTTATTAGTGATCTAAAGCTGCAAGTAGAAGAGTCCAAAAGGATTGAAGAAACTCTCAGGTCACAGATCAATGAAAAAGAGATTGTTTGCTGCAAACAAGAAGAGGAGATTGTTTTATTGAGGAAACAACTAGAAGAGGCCAATACAAATCTCAAATTTGAGAAGAGCACAGAGTTGCTAGATAAAATGATAAGGCAACAAAGAAGCTCCATGGGTAAGCTTGGTCTTGGATGTGAAGCTGAACAACCTTCATCTTCTAAATCTGCAGAGAAGAAGAAGTCCACTGCTGAAGGATCAAAGCAAGAAAAGCTTGAAGCTGAATCTTCAAAAGGAAGAAAATCTCAAAGGAGATCTACAACAAAGCAACCACAACAAAAGAGGTTCTATCACTCTCACTTTATTCATAATAATGCTTTTAATGGCTATTGTTTTAGATGCAACCATTATGGTCACAAGGCAATTTATTGTGGATTGAATAATAGATCAAAGAGTTATGCTGGTAGAAATACATCTATTTTTCTGATTGAACACCATGTGCAATGTTTTAAATGTAATGGTCATGGGCACATAGCAAGGTTTTGTCCAAGAACTTTTGTATCTAATCTAAGGCAAGACAGTAGATTTCATCAGACACAAAGAATGCAACACAGACAGGGAAGAAATCATGTGCATCAAAGAAAGGAAAATAATCATCCATCAAGGATGCACAAGAGACAACCACCTAGTAGAAATGTTTTTTCACCTTTGATGGATTATGCAGTAGAATGTTATAACTGTCATAATTTTGGGCACATTGCAAGAAATTGTCGAAGTACATTTGCATCAAATCAATTTCAGGGAAGAAAATTTCAACCAAATGGAATGAGACAAAATAGAAAATTTCTCGAAAAAACATGCACAAGCTACTGAAAAAGAAAAGTCAAAACAAGAGCCCAAAACTGTAATCAAACCAGAGTGGAGAAAGAAAGAAGAAAGGAAATCGTGTCTCCTTGGACTGAAGGAGACTACTCCTCTATTGCACTAAGCAACTCCAGGTAGCACATCCTCAGGGGGAGCAATCTTAAAGTTTTATTTTAATGCTCCTATGTATTTGTTTGGTTATCTCAGGATGAAAGGCAAGTAGTCAGGGGGAGTTGTCGTATAGTTGTCAAAGTGTGTTTCAGTTCATGTAGTTGTTTGTGGAGGTACCGTGAAGGGTGGTGATTAAATTGAGAGTTGTCACCATTTGTAGTATTGCTATATGTCAGTGTTGTACTTTTGATGGTTCTTACTACCATTGTTCAAAGTTATGGATTATAATAGTTCTGATAATTTGGTTTAGTGAAAGAATGTTGCCCTAGCTGCATATATGTGTTTCGATAAAAGCAGTGTGTATTTGTACTACACATTGATGTGAAGATTGTTAGATCTATTATGACGCTTTGGTGAAAATATTTAATTCACGTGCAAAATCAGAAAGCTCACATTTTATTATTGCATTCAAAGTGGCTACATGAGTAGGAAGTTACATCAATACAAATTGAGTACAAATATTCAGGGAGACCCCACAGTTGGTGTTCAGACAAGAAGAAGAGTAGTAAGTAACTACTCTCTATTATCCAAAATTGAGCCCAAAAATGTTGCTGACGCAAGCAAAGATGAAAGTTGGATGAAGGCAATAAATGAAGAATTAGATCAGATCGAGAAAAACAAAACTTGGGAGTTAGTACCAAGACCTGCAAATAAAAATATAATCGGTACTAAATGGGTCTTTCGAAACAAATTGAATGAAGATGGACAGGTAGTCAGGAATAAAGCAAGATTGGTATGTAAAGGCTATGCACAAGTTGAAGGTATTGACTTTGAGGAAACCTTTGCACCTGTGGCTAGACTAGAGGCAATTAGAATGTTTCTGGCTTTAGCAGCTTTACAAGAATTTCAAAGTTTATCAAATGGATGTGAAATCAGCATTTTTGAATGGGAAACTTGAAGAAGAGGTTTATATTGAGCAGCCAGATGGTTTCCAACTTGGTGATGATCCCAACTTGGTTTGCAAGTTGAAGAAAGCATTATATGGCTTAAAACAGGCACCCCGAGCATGGTATGCAAGGCTAGACAACTATCTTACTCAACAAGGGTTCAAGAAAGGTATGGTGGATAGTAATTTGTATGTCAAAATAGAAAATGGCCATCTTATTGTTCTTGTTGTATACGTAGATGATATCATATTTGGCAGCAACAAAGATGAGTCGTGTAAAGATTTAGCAAATAAGATGCAAAAAGAATTTGAAATGTCAATGATTGGTGAACTTTCGTATTTCCTCGGGTTGCAAGTTAATCAAAATGAGAAGGGCATATTTATTTCTCAAATTAAATATGTGAAAGAGATACTAAAAAGTTCACAATGGAGGATTGTAAGCCAGTTAGCACTCCCATGACGACAGGTTGCAAGTTGAGCAAGGATGACAAATCTCCACATGTTGATCAAACCATGTACAGATCTATGATTGGGAGCTTACTGTACTTGACAGCTACCAGACCAGATATTTTGCAGGCAGTATGCATGGTAGCACGATTTCAGGCTAGTCCCAAGGAGACTCATGTGACAGTAGTGAAGAGGATTCTTCGATACCTCAAGGGTACTATGGAGTATGGGTTATGGTATCCGAAAGGTAAGGACTTCACCCTTATTGCGTATTCAGATGCAGATTGGGCAGGATGTGTAGATGACAGAAAGAGTACCAGTGGAGGTGCATTCTATCTTGGAGACAGGTTGGTCGCGTGGCACAATAAGAAACAAGAGTCGGTCTCCTTATCCACAGTAGAGGCAGAATATATTGCAGCGACAACGTGTTGTACGCAGGTATTATGGATGAAACAAACCCCGAAAGATCTTGGTATTAACTTCAGTGAGCCAATTTTAGTTAAGTGTGATAACACCAGTGCCATTAACATCTCAAAGAATCCGGTTATGCATTCTCGCACAAAACATATTGCTATCCGGTATCACTTTTTGAAGGAGAAAGTTGCGAAAGGTGAGGTTAAGTTGGATTTTGTTCCAACAACAGAGCAAGTAGCGGATATCTTCACAAAACCATTGCCCAAGGAAGTCTTTGAGTACCTTCACAATAAATTGGGAGTGGTCACGCTTCCCAAGAATTGACTAGCTATCGGGACCACATTCTCA
Source organism: Wollemia nobilis (assembly GCA_028583015.1). Lineage (NCBI taxonomy): Eukaryota > Viridiplantae > Streptophyta > Pinopsida > Araucariales > Araucariaceae > Wollemia > Wollemia nobilis. The sequence continues at coordinate 5,913,564 of JAQPPZ010003260.1, read as the reverse complement.
GGGGGAGCATTTGTGTATTTGTTTATCTTTTTGCTCATGTTTGTGATTTTTGCTAAGTGTAATAATTTTTGCCTGAGAATGTTGTGCATGGACTCAGGGGGAGTTTGCAGTAGCCCTTTGATATTGTTGTCAAAGGGGGAGAAGAGTTACAGGAAATTGCACGTGTGTTGCCAACAATTCCAAAGGGGGAGATTGTTGAGCAAGGTGCAGCGACAATATTGTCATTGTTGTCAACACAATTAGATAGATCGGTTGATGCAGTGGACAGGAGTTCAGAGGTTACTCGGAGTATGTACAAGTGATGTTAAATGCTTATGAGGATGTTTACCCACCTTTTTGCATATTTTCCAAGAAGACCGAAGTGGCCCATATGCTAAAGATCAAAGAAAAAGCAAAACACCGCAAAGAAAAAAGTGTCACGATATCGCGACATGTTGCATTTTCGCGGTCCAAAGAAAAGAGAAAATGCAAGGAGAAAAAAGTGTCGCGATATCGCGACATGTTGCATTTTCACGGTCGAAAGAGCAAAGAGAAAAAAGTGTCGCGATATCGCGACATGTTGTATTTTCGTGGCCAAAGAAAAGAGAAAGAGCAAGGAGAAAAAGTGTCGCGATATCGCGACATGTTGTATTTTCGTAGGCCAAAGCAAAGAGAAAGAGCAAGGAGAAAAAGTGTCACGATATCACGACATGTTGTATTTTTACGGGCCAAAGCAAAGAGAAAGAGCAAGGAGAAAAAGTGTCACGATATCGCGACATGTATTTTCAGGGCCAAAGCAAAGAGAAAGAGCAAGGAGAAAAAAGTGTCGCGATATCGCGACATGTTGTATTTTCGTGATCCAAAGCAAAGAGAAAGAGCAAGAAGGAAAAAGTGTCGTGATATCGCGACATGTCACATTTTTGTGACTCAAAAAGGGTAGGCAGAAGAGAAACAAAAGTGTCACGATATCGCGACATGTCGCATTTTCATGACTCAAAAAGGGTAGGTAAGGAGAGAAACAAAAGTGTCGCGATATCGTGACATGTCACATTTTTGGACTCAAAAAGGGCAGGAATGGAGAGAAACAAAAGTGTCATGATATCGTGACATGTCGCATTTTCACGACTCAAAAGGGCAGGAGAGAGAAACAAAAGTGTCATGATATCGTGACATGTTGCATTTTTGCCAAAGGAATAGAGTAGTTGATAGTGCATCTGATATTAGTGATGAACACCAGGATGGTGAAACTGAAGACTGCATAGTGACGTGGACCCATAAGGAATATTTAATGATTTGAAATCATTTAAGATGGTCGTTACACATGGAAAGAAGTGGACGCATGCCCATGTGGAGAAAAGGAAACGAAGGGCCTCAAAATAGAAACGAAAAGCCTTTTTGGAAACCAAAACACATGCATGCATAAGGGAAAGAGAAAATGAACAGTCATGCAAGGAGAAAATGAACAGTCATGCAAAGAGAAAATGAACAGACATGCAAAGAGAAAATGAATAGTCATGCAAGGAGAAAATGAATAGTCATGAAGGAGAAAATGAATAGTCATCGAAGGAGAAAATGAATAGTCATCGAAGGAGAAAATGAACAGTCATGAAGGAGAAAATGAATAGTCATCGAAGGAGAAAATGAATAGTCATGACCGAGAAAACGAACAATCATGGTAGGAGAATATGGTGTCAATTATTTGCATGTGACGTGTTTGACGAAATGCCTTCTCAATATATACAAAAGGAGTTACATAAAGAAGGAGTTACAATTGACAAGTGGCATATGAGAATATGAAAGAAGGAGTTACAATTGGAGTTACAAAGAGAAAGGATAGTTATAAAAGGAGTGTTGCTTGGAGAATTTAGTGAGATAGTGTGAGCGAGAAGGGTGTGTGTTTTGTGAATTGTGGGCGATGTTGGGTAAGCAATAGACCAGTCATGGTCTTGTAAAAGTGAAGGCATTTTTATGTCAATCTTCTAGTTTCAAAATTGAAGTCCAAGTTGGTGCTTGGCATCAGGGGTTGGTGCTCCTTCCAGTTGGTGTTGGTAAATCAGGGGTTGGTGCTCCTTCTAGTGGGTGCTGGTAAATTGATTGTAAAGTTGGTGCTTTGCAAAGGCTAGATTTGGATGGGAGTCCAAATAGTCATTTTGAGGAGTAGCCAAATCGGTGAACCTCGGTACATCTTGTGTTGTGTGATGTTCTCTTGTTATACTTGCTTTATTTGGTTTTAAGTTTTCATTGTTTTGGCTTTAAGAGTTGAAGATTTAAGTTATAAAGAGCTACACTGATTCACCCCCCCCTCTCAGTGTCATTGTGAGACTAACAATATGGGGCAATTCCAAGCCCCTTCTAAAAAAAGGACTGATCCCCCTCCTTAGAGCAGTGATACTTTCCCCATCCATCAAAAAAGGATAAAGAGAAGATAGACAGTCTTCCTAGGAGGTTAGATAAGGAAACTAAAAGAGAACAAATAAAATCTAAGGATGAGGCTCAAGAAATTCTCAGATTCCTCTTTATTACCAAAAGGTAGATAATAGAAGCCACTCAGTAGTATAAAAGGAGATATGGTGAGCCAAAAAGAAGGTCTAGAAGACCTCCCCCGACTAGATCTGAGTATAATATTATTGAAGAGATGAAAAATATTCCATCAAAATCTAGTATGTATGACACTCTGTTCATTCCTGGTCATCGATCTGCTTAAGGCTTCCCTCAACAAGTATCCACAAAATAGGTAGACTACTACAATCCTTAGCATGCCATAAAAAAAGAAAGAAATGTCACCTGCTATTTTAAATAATAAGCCCCTGCTTTCTATATATCCCTGAGGATGGAATGTTGGATAGTCCAAAATTGTATGATTGATTTAGGAGCATCAACTACAGTCATGCCTAAAGCAGTCTATGAAGAAATGGGTATGGAGTATACCCGATCTTGTCCTAGAGTATTACAATTAGATGGGACACATGTTAAGATAGTTGGAGTCATAAAATATGTGTTGATGAGGCTACACAGAGCTCCTGAAGTGACAATAGTATAGGAAATAGTTGTGGTTGATCTAGAACCCTACTTTGGATTATGCCTTTCAAGGGAGTTTACTACAAAACTAGGTGGATGTATGTACATGGATTATTCTCATATGATAATTTCTTTTAAAGGAAAGAGAATAAGAATAACACCTGAAAATATGGTAGCTTATCATATTGAAAATATTGAAGAAGACGTGTAATATTAATCCCCTTGAAGAATTTGAGCTAGTGAAAAACATTAAAGAGTTGGATATTGAGAATGAGTTGCCTTTCAGAGAGGATTATAGTCAGTTCAGAATTGGTATAGGAACATACAGTATCTCAAATGAATTAGAGAAGAAAATCCCTTCTATATCCAATGAATCTTTGAGAGATAAAGAAACATTGACCATGCACTTTGATGGTGCTAAATGTAGAAATGGTGCAGGAGCTAGTGTGGTTTTACAATCCTAATCAGAGGGGACAAAGAATTTTACCTATAGACTAACATGGTCATGTACAAATAATGTTGTAAAATACGAAGCCCTGTGCCTTGGATTGATACAAGCAGAAAGCATGGGCATTAATATTTTGAACATATATGGTGATTTTGAGTTAATAGTCCATCAAGTAAGTAATATGTGAAGTAGTAAGCACCATTACCTAAAATCTTACATAAACAGGGTATGGGATCTGATGGAATCCTTTGATGCCCTGAATTTAAATTTTGTTCCTAGAGAAAAGAATACTCTGGCTGATTCTTTAGCAACAAAGAGAGCTAACTTCAACCCTTATGTAGAATTTAAAATCAAAAAATCCAAGGAAATAAAAATTATTTTTATACCTACAGTACCAGACAAACAGAATTTTTGGTAGGTTTTTGAAAGTGATGAACAAATAATTAACTTTTTGGTGAGAGAAGCATGTCTCTCCACTATCCAAGAAGAATATTTAGAAGAAATTGATCAACAAGACATTATCCAACTAAATAACAATCACATCCCTAGAGGGTTGGTCACCCTTGAGAGCTTGTTTGATAATGAAGATAGAAAAAGACCAAAGCCATGAAGGTCAGTGAAAATATATAAAGAAGTCAAATTTGGTATTGAAAGGAAGCTCAATGTTGGAGTCCAATGTTCACCAGGGGAAGCAGAAGATATCAAAGCTTTGTGCCTAAAATATCAAGACATTATGTCTTGGTCATATGAATACCTTAAGGTGTATGAAAAAAAGGTTATCCAACATACTATTGAGCTAGAGCCTAACGCCAAGCATTTTAGGCAAAAGTAAAGGCACGTAAATCCAAGGATTAAAGCCATCATCAAATAGGAGCTCTTAAAGTTATTAAAGGCTAATATCATATATCCAATAAAACATTCAACCTAGGTAGCCAACTTGGTACCTGTGAGAAAAAAAATTGTGATATACACTTGTGTGTAGATTTCAAAAATCTTAACCAAGCATCCCTTAAGGATCACTAACCCCTCCCTTAGATTGACCAAATTCTATAGGTAGTGGCAGGTGCTGAGAGGTTCTCATTAATAGAAGGATAATATGGATACAATCATATTTGGATAAAATATGCATATCAGTATAAGACAACATTCACCACAAAATGGGGTTCATTTTCCTACCAGAGCATGCCTTTTGGGTTGTCCAATGCGGGAGCCACATTTTAGAGATCCATGGATTATGCCTTTGGTGAACTGATCAGCAAATTAATTATTATTTACTTGGATGACATGACTATTTTTTCCCATGATAAACAAGATCACCTATCACACCTAGAGCAGGTTTTTCAAAAATGTAGAGAATTTGGTATTTCACTCAATCCTAAGAAGTCATTCTTTGTAGTTCATGAAGGAAAGCTACTAGGTCATGTGGTATCAAAAGAAGGTATGGCCATAGATCTAGAGATAATAAAAGCCATTCTTGCTCTTCCATTGCCTACAAACAAGAATAATTTGCAATCTTTTCTTGGCCAGATCAATTTTATCAAGAAATTCATTTTTGATTTTGCACAGAAAGTAAGGCCTATATCTTAGTTACTCAAGAAGAATGTTGAGTTCAAGTGAACTGAAGTCAAGAAATAATATTTTTAGGTTACCAAGCAGTCCATGACAACAACCCCAATGCTAGTAAATCCATATTTTAGAAAATATTTTATCCTTTATGCATATGGAGCTGAAGAAAGTTATGCTTTAGTGCTTACTAAAAAGGATGATCAAAGTGAAGAGCATTATGTATTCTTTTGGAGCCATACACTACGTGACTACCAGGTAAAATATAAATTTATTAAAAGACAAGTATTTTTTGTGATGAAGTCACTAAATAAGTTTAGGCAATACTTGGTACAGAGCAAAACCCTAGTATATGTGGTTCATCTAGATGTAAGAATTTTTATCCTACAAGGTGAACTAGGAGATAAAAGGGCTGGTTGGATTACCAAAATCCAAGAATATGATGTAGAAATACATCCCACCAAGTTAGTGAGAGGTAGATCCTGATGCCAAAGTCTAAAAAAGACTACAACATTAGTAGAAGTGACATCTTGTTAGGCAGTAGAAGAAAATCAAGTGGAAGGAATACAAAATGTGGACTCTGATTGGGTAGACCAGATGATCAAATATTTCCAAACCGGAGTATGCCCCCCAATATAAATACATCCCAAAGGAGGAGATATAGGATTCATGATTTGAAATATGTATTACTACCAGAATGCTTGTACAAAAGAAAATTGGATGGAGTTCTTCTAAAGTGCTTAAAATATGATCAACAAAAGAGGGTCATTGAATAGTTCCATGGAGGACCAGTTGGTGGACATAGCTCAGGCAGTATTATAGCTTTGAAAATCATAAGGGCAAGCTATTATTGGCCTACTATATTTAGTTATGATTTCATGGTCACTAGGGCCTGTGACAAATGTCAGAGATATGTTGGAAGGACAAGGAATGGTTCATTTATCCTCAAGCCCATACAAGTTGAAGAGCCTTTTCAAAAATGGGGACTAGAATTCATAGGGGTTATTAACCCTAATTCCTTAGTAGAGCATAATTTTATCCTAACTACCACATATTATCTTACCAGATGGGTAGAGGCTATTCCTACCAAGAAATCAGATCAAGATGTTGTGATCAATTTCATGGAAAATTTGATTTTGAGATTTGGAGTTCCAAAAGCCTTGGTGAGTCACAACGGTCCAGCTTTCATAGGAGCCAAGTATATTTATTTTTCTAGAAAGTATGGCATTAATCTTAAAAATACTTCAAATTAAAATCCACAGGGTAATAGACTTGCATAATCTACCAACAAAAAATTGTTAAGGATTTTGAGGAAATCACTTGAAGATAACAAGAGAAGTTGGCACCTGTTATTGGACCAAGCCTTGTGGGCAGACATGATTACTATAAATAAGTCCATCAAGACTTCCCCTTATGCACTGGTGTATGGCAAAGAGGTAGTACTACCTGTCCATTTGGAGATTCCAGCACTTAAGCTTGTCAATACAGAGGAGGAATCAAAGGAAAATATGATAAAAACCAGGCTGACTCACTTACTGCAAATGAGAGAGAATAGATCTCAAGCATATAAAAATTTTCAAAGTTATTCCTCATATATCAAGGCATGGTTTGATAAGAAGGCCATATTAAAAAAATTCTCGGTTGGAGATGCAATTCTCAAGTGGAATGTTGATAGAGCAAAGTTGGGTAAGCATGAAAAGTTTTATTCTTTTTGGGATGGACCTTTCAAAATAGTAGAGGCCAAGGATTCCAACGTGTTCTAGCTTGAATATCCTGAAGGTAACATACAACCGATTCCAGTAAATGGTTTTCATCGCAAGCTCTACTATGTGTAAAATATGAGCTCATTGTAACATAAGTATATACATTGTAATATTATTTCCCTTTCTTTATCCACTTTGTACAAAGTTCAAAGAAAAATACTTGAAAAAAAAATTCTAAGTGTTGAAAAGTATTCGACAAGGTTCCATCCCGCACTCAAATATATGTAAATCCTAGCGGAACGGCGAGCGCTTTTGAATATGCATCAAAATGCACTGAAATTCTAGTGGAATGGTGCAAGTACCCTTTTCTCGTATAATGAAGAGTACCAAGTATCAAAATAAATGAAAGGATTTCTAATATGGGGATTTTTTCAATCTAAAGTGTAGCGAAGCAGAACCAAGGTGAAACATTATGCATGAAATTGACTAAGTATCGGTAGAATCAAGGACTTCTTCGATTCGTTGGTTTTAAAACAAATGCGGAGTCAAGAAGTAACTTCACAACCATGCCATGTGGAGAGGAAAGAAATATTCCACATTTAGTTCTAACAAAATCATGCTCGAACCAAAGAGTAGCTGAAGAGACGCAGTGAGGTGGTAGTACAGTTTGAATTTTTTATCAATGAAAATTTAGAATACCATCGTTGATCCACCAAGAGGAATGAGTGGAAGTTGGAAAGTGTGTAAGTGGGTAGATTGCATAGCAACTACATTAATAGCATAGGATACGCGTGCTCTAGGAAATAAAATAAGAAAAAAGCACACACAATGTTCATTTGGTAGCTAATTGCGTCCATGGAGCGGTAAAGAGTGAAACGATACTCTGAGGATTTTTTTGTGAATTACAAAGAGAGCAAAGTTTTGTTGCTACCAAGATGGATTCATAGGATGCCCAAGATTTTGAAACCCTAGAGAGAAGGGTAGTCCCTCCACAAAATATGAAAGCAAATTTGTAAGCTCATGTGCGTCAGACCAGGTGAGTTGCAGACACAGTAATCACAAGAATAAGGAGGACCCTCTTAAGGATGGGTTTCGAATTCAGATACTTTAGAGGAAAGCCAATGTGACGACAAGGTACCATAACTATAAAATATTTCTTGTTCTCCTATATTTGTGATTTTGCACATCATTATCCCGAATTAGTTTTTGCTATGATCCAATTCTATGATTCTAAAAATAGAGTGATAAAAACCTCTGAAGGCACTCCCCTATTCTCAATTACCAAAGATTTTTACCATGAATTATTCATCGTAGGAGTAGGACCACCTTCAAAACCTAGGCCATTTAACATAACAGAGCTAGCAAGGGCATATACCAGATTGGTGACGACAAAAAAAAAAAAGGAAGCTATAGAAAAATGGCTTTGTCTCAATTTCAAGAGGATAAGAAAGGAAGATGAAATACCTGAAGTCCCTATTCATATTGATGAATTTGCAAATATTGAACTGTTCTCTATGTTAGCCTATATGGAGGGTCTAGATTCTATCAAATTGGTGTATAGCTAGCAAATTGTCGTAGCCTACTGTATTTCCAACTAAATAATGTATGAGGAAGGTGCAGAGGAAAAAGAGACTAGGGTGATTTATTTTGATTGGCCAGCTTTTCTTGCACAGAGGATACATGAACATTTTGTAAGAATGAAAAGGGGCTCTGATGCTCCTAGTTTTAGGTATTACTCGAGTTTGGTATGGATGTTATATGCTGCCATTAAGAACCAGATACCTTGGATTCTGGTTAGGGATAAAATCAGGGGGAACCCTTGCCGGTTTATTACTGGATAAGTCATTTGAGAAGTAGTGAGTATTTTATAGATTCAACTTATAATTTTTTGGACCTACCTTGAAAATAATGTATGGAGAGTGCCCTAGATTGTCACCCCTTACTAATAAGATTATGAGAGCAGAGGGTATTGAGGAAGGGGATTGGTATTTTTTTATCGAGGGTTTAATTATCAGATTATATGGTTTCATGGGTAAACCTTTCCTCACGCCCCATTTTGTTATAGAAAGGCTCTTTGCCTTAGAATATTTAAGGTAGGCAGAATACATTGATTTACATTATGGTTCTAGAAGAAAGAGAAAATCTTTGCTTACATACCGCACTATGTAGGACATTACCATCACAAAGAAGGGACAGAGTCAGCTAATTGACCAATACCTTGATGAGTTAGGTCTATTTTACATTCCCCAAAGATGGAGTTACGACCCTGATGGTATCTTCACTGCAAGAAATGTAGCCCTAAATGGAGAAAAGGCTTATAAATTTGAAAAGAGGTCTAGGGCTCATTTCAAACAAGGTATAAATAATGATGAGACCGCTATTTTGGAGTGGAATGTGTCGAAGATGGGTCAACTACCTCCATGGTTGGATTTATATGAGTAGATTGTTGATTATGACCCTGACCAGAAGAAGAGTCATTGGCTTACAGAATCCACCATTCATGACATTGAAGGAAAAACCTCAAAGAAAAAGGACCCTCAGCCCAAGGAGGATGCTACCGAAGAAGCTGAGGAAGAAGAGCAATGGAACGTAGCAAAGATATCAGATTGGTGGAGAATGAGAATTTAAATTGGAAAACCTAAGTCTAAGTTTGGCATGAAGATTGATAAAGAGTTTTCCAAGAAATATAATGAAAATATCAGAACTTGGAAGCAAAAGGACATTAGAAACATAGTGTTGAAAGTTGAAAGGTCCCAAGCTGATTATAAATCTCTCTCTCCATCCACAGATCATGAAGCCTCTGCATAGGAGCATGAAACTCCTTTGATAGCAGTTGAGGTCATGAAAACTTTTCATCTTACCACTGAACAAGTGGAGAATATTCCTAAAGGAGCATAGCTTCTGAGTAAAATACAATATTCTAGTAAAAAAGTTGTTAGTACTCCAGTCATCAAAGTAGTATCTAGGCATAAATGCTTAGCTCTAGGGGATCAGCCTTCAGACACAAATATTGACTAGAAGAAGAAGGATGAGAGTTTCAAGTTTACCTTCCTTTCTTTTACCCCTACAATATCAGTTGAAGCATGCCCCATTTCAGATCAAGTCTTACTTGTTGGAGTTGTACAAGGAAATGTATCAAAAGAAGAATTAGAGAATGAGATGGCTTCCTTTCAATTGGTCCATAGAAGGACTAAAAGAGCTCCAAAAATAAGGGAAAGAGAAGTTTTGAAGAAACATAAATTGGATATGGAGGAGGTTACCAAAGAGGTGGTTATTTCTATTGTAGAAGAATTGACTCATCAAGAGTAGTAGTAGGAAATAGAGGTAGAACAAGAGAACCCTACATATGTAGGCAAAGATATGGTTTCTAATCCCTCTTCTCCTCTACATCCTCCTAAATCCCCAAAGAATTCTCCCTCCCTTTTTGGTCAAGAAAATATGACAAAGGTACCTTCTCCCTCTCGTAGTCCACCCCATATTTCATTGATTGTCTCTGAAGTACAAGTCACCACCTTTGTTCCCCCAAAGTCACCTCAAATCCCATTTTTAGCATATAATTTTTCCACTTCATCATCTCCCATAATTTTATATTCACTCTTATTGTTACCACCATCACAGGGACATATCATTCCAATTACCACCATTCATCCAGTTGTTAGTATTGCGACTATCCCTATGATTCTATCAATAGCAACAACAACATTAGTTACATAGTCCACAATTGTTACAGATACTGTTGTGAGTACTCCCACACCTCCATTTTCAGTACTTCAATCTGTCCTTTCAATTCTAGCATCTTCATCTCCCATGGCTGCTAATTTTTCAAGTCCTGTCACTTTGCCAAAAGAGCATGTAGTCACACAAAAGATAAATTAATTTATGGGTAGAGAAGCTTTCTAAGCCTTCCAAAAGGATGTTTATCACAAGAATAAGTATGTATGTTGATCCTATGGCTAGGAAAAGAGTATCTAGATCTATGACTCCACTTGTAAGTAAGCCTGAAACTGAAATGACTATCCAATATTATCAAGTGGAGGAGATCATAGAGGATATTGATAAGCTTCCTAAATAATATGAGCTGATCATAGTCAGAGCCCACTTGGAAACCTTCTATGTGAAGAACGATATATTCAAAGATAAGGTGAGCAAACTTGAGAAGCGAATTGAAAATATTCAGAAGATTCTAAAAAATCATAAGGAAGTAGAAAACGCTCTAAATAAAGAAGCCAAGGGCTGGCAAGAAAAATTTCAAGAAGCCAATAAGCTCAAGTATCAACTAGGAGAGCAAAATAAGCTAAATGAGCAAAAAAAAGTCAAAGTTTGATACATCAGCTTCAACTTGAGAAAACTAAATCTTCTGGATTTTCCAATGCTGGTTTGAATAAGATTAGAAAATATATGCTCTTCGAATTCCAAGAGAAATATCCAGGGCTTCAACTCATGATTGATTATCTTGATGATGCCAACCGCTTACTCCCCAATGTTCAGAGAGAGCTAGATTAGATCACCAGAGAGTTGCAGCCTATGGTGATTCATGTGGAGCAAATGTACAGTTTGGTTTATAGAAGGCTCAGTAATTTTGCTAAATCAATTCCCAATAAATAATGGAATCTCGCCAGAGTTGCTGCCAGAATTATGGTTAAGAAGAACATGGTACTTCAGAAAGCCTGACTATTGTTTGACAATATTGAGGGAGTGATTAGGGATGTTGTTGATATGAATAAATAAATGATTCAAGTTGGCTTCAAAGGCCTATGGATGGAGGATCACAACTTGCTATCCATGGAAGAGATCCAGAAAAGCATCAATGAAAATTTGCAGGATGAATATGGAATTGATTCTCTTGAAGAGCCACTACCCCAAAAATTATCCAATTAATTGTTAATTTTACTAGATTAAGAGATATCATGGAATATATAGTGAATAGATGGAATGATGCTAATTACGAGGACATTGGAGAATTACAATATGTTTATAAACAGCTCAAAGAGACATCAAACCCCTCTGAAGCAGCCTGGAAATAGGTTTTATAATCTCTGAAATTGATAATTCAGCTGTTTGGTGATGCTTCTGGATGAAGGCATCAAAAATAACCTTCTCCAGAAGAATAAGAAGAAGAGAATGAAGAAAATACCGATGAAGAGGCCCATGAAGAGGAATAATAGGATGGAGCTATTACAGGCCCGAAAGGGGCCCACGCTTAGTTTGTTTTTGCTTTTTGTACATATGCACAACTTTTGCATTTTTATTTTTTCTCTGATAATTGTTAGAAATAAGCAATAAAGGCATGAATCCTAGAGAGGCACAAAGAGTAGCAAATTTTGTGTGAAGGCATTTTTGCAATAAGACCTTATAAAAGGAGTAGAGTTATGCCTGATTTTTGAAGACAATAGCAACATGTCTATATTTTTGGGTATACACTCCTTATAAGCGGATGAGTCGGGATGTTTTTGGCATCATATCTATATGAGCCTTTACCCTCTAAAAAAGTTATTAGACTTTTCATAGGGTAATGTTTGTATGGAGGTTATTCTTTAAAACATATTTTTGAAGATGAGCATTTTTTACTCCTAAGGCCCAATGGATAAGACTCTGAGTTCTATGGCTTTGCAAGCAAATCCACCCGGGAGGCACTAGAATGTAGGCCCAAAATGGCCACATACTTAAGAAAATTTTGAAAATTTTATCTAAGTCATGGAGTTCTCATTCCGCACACTTTGCAGTGTATTTTGGAGCAGATCTGCAACAAAGGTCACAAATCCGCCCAACACTAGGTAGATTTTTGCACTTGGAGCAATTTTACAAGGTTTCTTTTGTTCTTGGCTTCGGACTAGCGACACATCCCGAATATGCAATTTTTTTTTAATAAAGATGACGTCAACAGAAAATAAGTGCGAATTGGCAACCGCTTGATATTTTGGATACCTTACGAGTGGTTAAGTGTTGGAGAGACCGATTACAAAGAACACATAAAATATTTTTACCCAAAATGGTGACAAGACAAAATTCTATGAACATAGTAGATGCGGATTCATGATGAAGGATATTTTTACTAACTCTCTTTTAGAATGAAAACAAGTAGCGATATACTCTGAAGTTAGTGCAAATTGGAGGAAGAGTCGCTATGTATTGCAATAGGTGTAGAATGGTATTCGTAGACCAATGTACTTGCTTCGGTCCAAAATGGAATCTGAAAGAGTTTCAAAGGAGATATGACATCATCAATTTTTTTGTGCGGATTAGAGAATGCTTTATGGCTAATGAAGAAAACAAAATATGAGGAGTGGATTCGATCCTACTCAACTTCGAAAGCATTTAAGGCTAGATTGGCGTTCCATAGTTTTTAAGGTAGGAAAGATGATGTCATCATTTTTTAAGAGCGAAATGGCACCGTATTCTCCCTCTCCATTATACCAAGCTTATATAAGATTAAATCATAACCATACGATGGGGGAGATCAACGGTGGAGATTTTGCGAAGGAATATGAATTATATAAAAGCATTTCTTTACCGAAGTTATAACAGTCAGTTGGAGGAGGAAGCTAAAGCATCAAGGGTTCCAAGAAGATAGAACTCGATATCATTACAAATCGATAGTGACAGAAGACTTCCAAGAATTATCGATGATGTATACACAATATCCAAAGGCCAGAACTCTAGTTAGCATCGAATTACCAGCATGTTGCACACAGTTCGAGCTACCATGGTGGTCCACTTGCAGTGGTTTTCCCGGAGGATGAACTAGTAAGAGAATACCAAAAAGAACTCTTTGATGAGTTGTCAAATTTTAATCTTTGTAATGTTCCTTGTTATTTTAATTTTGCAAAACTATAAATAGAGGTCGAACCCTCATTTCTAAGGGTCGACTCTAGTGTATTTTCCTGTACTACTATAAATATTCCCAATGACTAATGAAATGAGCATTACGTTGATCTTCACCTCAAAGCTTGTGTCTTCATATTTGATATCAGAGGGCCAAATTCTTAAGTTGTATTTCTCTCAATACTTAAATGGTTAGTTTGTGCCAAATTAATGGATTACTAGCTGAAAGGGTAATTGAAATCTACTTCTGAGTTTGATCTTTATTGTTAGGGAGTGCATTTATGTAAAATCTAGATATTGGTGAATTCTATTATTTGGATTATCATTGTTTGGATATTGAAATTGCTCTCTGCAATATTTCTCTATTGTTCATTAATGAATGAAAATACATTTAACTTGAGATAATGTTGATTTGAGTAATGTGTCTTTAATTTGATTTTTTGGAGCTTTTTGTTGTAGTGCAATACTGTTAGCCTATCCGTACACTATTGTTCACATCTTTCTAACCCTAACCTTTTCTTACCCTAATATCAAAACCCCAAGTGAGCATAATTGTGTCAACATCCTGTTTAAGTTGACAAGGAACCAACCTACTCTGGAGGTTGGATCAGAAACTCCGTTTTGGTCCATCCAATGTTGAGTGCTAAGTTGTAGCTATTGGGTGCAAGCCTGGACAGAAAGTAAGAAGATAGACAACCACAGTGTTGAGTAAAGCTTGATGCAATTCAATGCCCAACACTATCAAACAATGTTTTATGATAAAATATCACTTAGAAAAACCTTTACCATGCAAACTCAATAATGCTTACCAAACAATCCTTTCACTCAAAATTAGCATTCACAACATTCAATCCAACAATATTTTTCTCACAAGGAATATTTACCCATACCTTTTATTTTGATGGAGATATGTCTTCAAAACCTATCTTGACCAGAATCAAAATTTTCTTTACCAACACTAGGGTTAGGTTACCACAACCTCTCTCAAGATCTCCACAAAATAATTTCCACAAATATTATTTTTCATAAAAAATAATAAATCCCTTTTGTACACCTTATAATCTCCAAACTCACAATATTCAATTTAATAATTTCACCATAACACTACACTTAACAACAAGTATAGAAAAGTCCTTATACACCTTATAATATCCAACTTTATAAACTCTAATCACAAAAAATTAAAATTAAATATTTAATTTTTAATCCCCTTATATCTCCCTTAGAAAATTTAATCAACTTTTATTTTCACAGCAAAGCAACTTCTGAAATTACAACCTTAGCAAGAGAAAAATTGATGCATACCTTATTTAACCTAGCAAAATACTTTCGACGGGTTTCGAATACTTGACCTCACCACTCCAAGCATCTTAGCAAGATGTGCGCCCCTCACGTGGGCTACAAGCCCTCATGGAACCAAATGTGCACAACGTTTGCCTTATCCTTCGCTTCCTCCGAATGCGCAAACCAACAAAACCTTCTCTGATTCGTAAAATGCAAACCGACGGGATTCGATCCATGCACCTCACGCTCGCGAACGAATTGGCACCTCCCTTACTGATAATTGCACTACAAAGCACTTTGGGATGTAAAACAAAAGGCTCTCCTCCTTGTCCTATATGCTGCCACGCTCGATTTTCAAAACACACGATCACTTGCTTTCTCAATGCGCACACAAATTTATTTTGATCGCGGATAAGGATATTTACCAAAGTTTTACCCCCTTTTATATGCATTAGGCTATGTCTTCGATGACATCGATAATTATTCAATTATAAACTTTATAACCCTATCTTTAGGGTTTTAATTAATTTATAAATTAACTTATAATTAATTTAATAACTTGAAAAGTTAATTAAATTAAATTATAATAAAACTATTATAATTAATTTATAATTAATTAAATTTTTGGGTCTTGCACCTTTAATATTATAATAAATTATTATAATATTATTTTTTTGGGCCTTCCTTTTGCCCTTTAAACCTCATCTGACCACCTAGGAGAACACTTCCTTTTGCACTTGATTACTGAACCTGAAACTAATGTTGCACACTAAAACTGACGCTTGTTGGTGTTGACTTCTTGACATCAATGACAACAAAACCTGCTCATATTGCTCATATTTCCAACAACCACAATATATGATGATCATGGTAAAATAGGATGTTCATCATTATTAATGAATCCAAAATCTCATAGGGAATATTGGGATCCTATGATAAACTAAGATGACTCATAAAAATCCTTATTTGGGTCCATATCATCATCAAAATTTGGCTCTCCTTTCCTATTGGTCAATTATTTGGTTAGGGCATAATTATCAAGATCAAGAGAGAAAGGATGGATGACAAAATTTTTATGAGGAATAAAGTGATCTAGATCCTCTTATATTTATGGGATATACTTCTTTTAAAACTTAGTAGTCATTCTAACACCTTTAAATGCCAAGGTGTTTTACAAAGTTTCTATCCTTTATCTAAATCTATATCCTCTTCTCTTTATGGGATTTATTTCTTTTTAAACTTACTCAAGATAAACTAGGAGTTTGAAAAAGTTTCTATCCTCAAGCAAACAAACTACCACAAATCCTCATATTAGAATTAAAATAGTTTTAAAGATAACCCTATAATAAATAGGAAAGCTATGGTGGGACCTATTCATTTTACAACAAAAAATGATAGCAAACATAGAACCTACAACAACAAAACTACTAATCCCTAGGGCCTATAAATTTAAGGTGAGTGTCTCAAAAGGAAGATTTATGTTGAGTTCATCAAAATATTTATGGGAAAAAAGGGAAAGATCTCATACAATTACAAGAACTACTATAAAATATGTCAAAATACTCAAAGCAAGACAATAAACCAATAATCATGCAATAATAAGGTTGAAAATATACTAATCTAAGTAGAAATTGAGATATAACAGTCAAGAGCATACAACACTAGCATCATCCACAAAAAAACTCACTTTTACAAAAAACTCAAGGATCATAACGTCTACAAATGAGCATAATAAAGAACTCACTTCTATTCTATAATTTTTACAATATCACCACTATAGAAAGGAATTATCACACCTAGAACCAACACTGCAGACTTTAAGTACCATAAACTAGTCCTTGAGCAACAACTTTAATATTTGGCTATAAATCCTAGTGGGGTGTCTTGTCCTCTATGGTAGGTGGTAAACCAAGGGCCAATGGATTTGGTTGTACCTACAAGGATGAGAGAGAGAGAGAGAGAGAGAGAGAGAGAGAGAGAGTTGCATACCTCGGTAGCAATAGAGGCAATAAATGTAAGTTGAAAGTAATGTCAATAAGAACATAAGCATTTAGATGATATATGAATGGTAATGTTATGGTGAGATGAAATGGATATAAATAGTAGATGGAAAGGATAATTTTCCCTTTTGAGGTCGATGGTTGGATTACATTCTTGTTGTAGCTATAAAATCACAACCATGGATCTAAACGATGCATCATCGTAAACCTACAAATAAAATCATACTAGAATCATAATTGTAATTCGAAAACCCTAAAATTAATCACTAACCACAAGCACTACTTAAAATAGCAAGCTTGCTACCGTTAATCTTAAAGACATGTGCTTTGGAGGACATGTGTAGACATGTCCCTTATTTGTGACTATGTTCTTATTTTAGAGTTGTGAAAAAATTAACAAATAAAAACAAGAAAGGAAGGTGGTAAAAAAGTGACAACTAAGTAAAAAAATAAACCAAAACCATCAACCAACATGGCTCACCGTCATCCTATTTAAGAACTAACAAAATTAATCCATCCTTAACCTATTTGTAAGAGGAGGAGACTCTCCACCTACTACAAAGTCAATTGTTAATACTTTTTACAAATACAAAATTCATCCATAAGATTAAAACCTTAATCTATGATATAAAATACCTTACTTTTTATTACCTAAGGCAAACCCCTAAAACTCTAAACTTTTTTATTAATTAAATATTGAAAAACAATAATTTTTATTGTTCCAATTCTTTATATTATGATGTAAACATTCAATTTTTTTTTTGGAATTCCAAATAAAAAGTCCCCTACTTTATTAGCCAGATTTTGGTTTGATAAACTTTTAGATAAAAAGGATGCGTAAGATGAACATTTTTTTATAAAATTACCTCTTATAATTATAATATTATTTATTAAATAGGAATGGTTTTGTTGGGTATCTTCATTTGGAAAAAGAAAATGTCAATTATTGCATATAATGCATGAAGCCCTAATGTCTTTAAGGGAAAAAGACATACATAAAGGAATCTTTTGAAAAAAAAAACCAAACTTATAATTTTTCTAAAGGTGACATACGCTTAGCTGTGTATGATAAGCATGTTGACAATGAAGCGAGAGAATGAAGTCAATTGACGTATTGGTAGGAAAAGATGAACATAACTTATAATTATGTCAATGCAATTAGTTAGGCAGGCCTTTTTCAAGGTGAATATTACAGATGAACATAACTTATAATTATGTCAATGCAATTAGTTAGGCAGGCCTTTTTCAAGGTGAATATTACAGATTATTGTGAACTAAAATACATGAAAGATCATGTTTTTTAAACTTTTGACATGGCACTTGTTCCATGCATGCATGTGCCCTCTATGTTGTATGAGATAGGCATCACAGTTCGTCCTTGGATGCACCCCACCCTTCCACATAAGATAAAAGGTCAAAAGGTGAGAAGAATATTTTCTAACTACCCTTTAATAATGTATTGACATAATCAACTACTTTAGTATATATATTTTAGATTTTTTTATAAATTTTTGGTTGTATAAAAAATTTCGATCATTTAAATATATAAAAATAAATATTTGACTTTGGATAAACTTTTGAGATTATAAAAAATACGAGAATTTATAAATGTTTGTATACCCACTTGTTTAAGATCTTAGGTTTGCTATTATACTTTTACCGGTTTCATTATTATTTATAAATCTTGGAGTTTCGTTAAAACTTAATGAAATGTAATAGTGGGCATCTTAAAGAGGTCAATGTAGATATACTTTTTTTTTTTAAAATGCTTGGTCATATTAGCATTCCATTAAACACTTTCAGGTAAGCTTTTGCTTTTAGTTCCATAAGGTTAGTGGATTGGTAAGTGTTTATCTGGTCAGATATTTATCAAGAAGATATTCATGTTCAAATCTTGGGGCAGTCTGTTTTGTAAAGGTAGTAGTCTGATCTGAATTCTTTAAGTGCATGTCAGACCAACGATGATGGTACGAATCCCAAGCGATCGGTGGTCCCCTTTACGCTGGGTCAACAATAACTTTAAGTGCATGTCAGACCGACAATGATGGTACGAATCCTAAGCGATCGGTGGTCCCCTTTACGCCGAGTCAACAATAACGAAACGAAATAGGTTTAATAGAAGCAACCTTGTAGTTTGAACTCTGCGCTTCTCAGTTACTAAAAATAATGTGGTTGTGACCAACTCTCTTATATAATAGAAAAAAAAGGCCTTCATGATTGCTAGAGGTCTTTTTTGCTTTTGGTTCCTGAGGTCAAGCACATATATAGAACTTGAGATCATGGTCCAAGAATTTCTTTTATTTATTTATTTAATGTTTTTATTTATATATTTTTTGAATTGATAGTTTCACGGGACAATGCAATGATTTGGGCTTTGGCTCTTCTATGGGAGGTTTAAGGTTTAAACCGGGCGCAGGTGAGTGTGTGAGGGGATGGGTGTGTATGACTATATGTTTGGCCCATATTGATAAGCTTTACTCTCACACTTATGAGAGGTTATGGTCGGATGAGGATGCCCAACCTTGAGCATCCATCATAGGGGTTTCTCACACTAACCAAATATATATATATATATATTTTTATTTTTAAATAAATAATTTAATAACTTTTACAAGATGGTGAATGAGGTTAATCATTTTATAAAATAATTTAACTGAATTTATTATTTATTAAAGGGATATGGTTCAATAATTAGAAAAGTGATAGTGAGAGTATACAATCATTATTGAAATAATAATACTTTGAGTAAGATAAAAGGTTAATTTTAAGATTTTTTTTAATTTTTATTTGATTATAAAATTTAATATCATGATTAGACAGTGGTGTTATAATAACTTGATTATTATAAATGTTTTTTTTTGTTTTGAGCCTATATTTTTTTTTTGAAAGTTGAGGAAGTTGTTAAATAATTATCATTTAATTGTCTTTTAGGAGCTATATCTTCGTGAAGAGTTATCCAATTCAGTTGATTTTTGGACGAACTTGTGCAGAGTTTGAATAGCTTTAAAATCCAAGTAATATTGAGGGAGATACTAACCTATGAAGTGAACCATTTGGAACAAGGGTAGCAATGATTTTTCAAGTTGCGAAAAATGAATTTGCAAAGTGCGAAGGATTAGGGTTTTTTCCTAAAAATATCTCATCTTTTAGGAGTCATATCTTCATGAAGAGTTATACAATTTAGTTGATTCTTGGATCAACTTGTGTAGAATTTGAATAGCTTTAAAATGAGTGGTCATATGCAAATATCTAAGTAATATTGAGGGAGATACGACCCTGTGAAGTCAACCATTCAGAACAAGGGCATTGACGATTTTTCAAGTCATGAAAAATGAAATTACAAATATTTGCCAACTAGGGTTCGAATGATAGGAAGAGCAATGAATGGCAAGGACTTCAGCGAGGCAATATATTCTATCTGGACAAAGATTTTTATAGTTAAGTTTTTTTCCCTTTCTTTATCTTAGAATTTGTGCATGAAAAATTTATAATTTTTTTATCAAATATTATATTTTCTATAGGACTTTCAAATAAATTTCATTAGATTTTGAGTTTCCTTTCCATTGATCGATTTATAGTTAAATCCTCATAATATTCCCTAGTGGTAGAGGTTAGTGAGTGCACCTCAAAGAGATCCTCATTGCTCCAAGATAGGGCAATTTTTGGTAAATTTAATGGGTATTTGCCAGGGGCTTCAACCTTGATAAAATGGATTGATAGGAGTTGGAAGTCTCTAGGAGTGATTATATCATTTCTTCCCAAATGTTTTTTCCTAGCCATTTTTTGTTCTAGGGAATAAAGAGAAAGAATCCTAAAAAGGGGTCCTTGGTTTATGGGAAGAGCAGGGCTCTTCCTTACTCGTTGGTATGAAGGATTTTCACCTAAAAATATTAATCTATCCCTAGTACCAATATGGGTTAGGATGTTTGGGTTACCCATTGAATTTTGGGATATAGATACCTTCAAGGTAATAGGCAACACTCTAGGAGAATTTATTGAGATTTTAGATATAACAAAAGATGGATTTTTGGCTATTTATGCTTGAATACTAGTAATGATTGATATAAGTAAAGCTTTACCAGAATTAATCATTCTTAAGTATGGGGATAAGATGTGGATCCAAACTATAGATTATGAAAACATATCTTTTAGATGTAGAAGATGTCATAAGGTGGGACATATTGAGATATCATGCCCTAAGAAGAGCCCAACAGAATCATTTGTAGAAAATTGTAAGAGAAATTTACAAATGGTTATGGATAAAGATAGTTTTCAAATTCCAAAAACTAGATCTAGAAAAATAAAAAAAAATGAACAATAAAGACCAATAAGGAAGGATACTGGAATAAATTCCAATTCTTTTGAGGCTTTAGCCAATGAAGAAAATGTAGATCAAAACTTAGAGGACATAATACAACAATTTCAACATATTAGCAAGGAATCATCTATTCAGTATGATCCTAATTTAAGGAAGAACATTCTCGATGAATCTAAGGAATCTATCTCATCATATTTTGAAGAATCTCTTGAAGTACCATGCACCATTCAAGAGAAAATAATTGGTAAATAAAATGCAGTTTTAGAAGTTAATACCTCTACCACTTATAAGGAAATACCTGAAATTGAGAAAGACAAGTCAAAATCTTCTATAATAAAGCTAGGAAAGGATAAAAAAAATTGTGAAAGAATGTTGAGGAATAGAATAATAAAACCTACTACTGATATAGGTAAGGAAAAAAGAGAAAAACCCTCAAATTATCAGGTAAGATCCAAGGAAGCAAGAGCTAACATAGAGAAAGGAACACAAACTAAGTTGGTTGAACTTCTCTTTACCAAACAACAAAATGATATTGGTAATATGCAAGAGGGGCCAAAAGCCCCTAATGAGACATGATTATCATCTCATGGAATATAAGGGGTGCTAATATCCCCCTAAATCATAGGTGTATAAGGGGCCTATTTTTAAGTAATAAACCTGATATTCTTTGTATCTAGGAAACTAAAATGACAAAAGAAGTTTCAAAAACTATAAAAGTAGTTTGGGAAATATGTGAATGGGATGCTATATATTTTGAAGGAGCAGTAGGAGGAATTCTAACTTTTTGAAATACTTCTAGAACCTCTTGTGTAACTATTCATAAAACTAGGTATTGGATAGCCTCTTTAGTAATGTATCGCTCCAAATTTTTTGCATCCTTACCTTCAGGCTATAGGATCCATGCCCGGAAGGAGGATGGGAAAAGGATGGCACGGTACCTCGGACTGAGAGGCCTTACAAAGGTCTCGCCTCTCGAGGAGGTGTATTATGGTGATTTTTTGACGGATGGTGGGTTCACCAAGAAACGTTTGAATGGCAGTTTCCACGTCTAGGTTGGGAATGTGTTTAATGTGTTCAGTTTTATCTTTAAACATTCGAGTCCTAGGTTTGGCCAAATGAATCTAAGTTGTTCTATTATGAAAATGCAAGCTAAATGAAATACAACAAATAGATTTGAATAGAAAATAGAGAGAAAAAGCTAAATTATAGAGCCATACCTGATCTAGATGTCTGATGGAGGTTCTGATTCTTGAAGTAGACAGGATCATCTGGAATTTGACAGGATCATCTCTGACCTGCAGGATCGTCTGAGATCTGATGAATTTGTCAGACGAATTCGTTAGAGACCTGCAAACAGAGAAATAGACACAAAATACAAAAAATGCAACAATGCTAATAGAGGATAATGATGTAAAATGACAATAAGGATGTTAATAGATAATCTCGAATAGAAATGCAAGTAAGTTACAACACTTTAATAGCTAATCATGACCTTATTATGCAATTAAACTACATGGGTGAACTCCAAGATGCAAAATAATAAAGAATAATCATAAGATTAACTAAATACAAAATAATGCAGCAAAAAATAATGAGGAAATGCAAACTCTAGGCACTGATTGCCCCCAATGTAGACTGCAGTTGAGATCATCTTGAATTGGTGTGAAATCATCTCGAATTGAACAGGATCGTCCACGATGAACTGAGCTTGCTCCGACTAAAAAATACTAAGGTTCTTGCAAATAAATTTGGACAAATATGGAGGCAAATAATAATTTAAGATGGTCTAATGCATGTAGAACTTGTGTTACAGGAAATTTTAGCTAGGGGGATGCCAAGGGGGAGTCCTAAGTTTAAATAGGCTTAGGAGGGAGGTTAAGAGTTTGGAGATCATCCCAATTTGGGAGATCTCCAATGGGGGAGGGTCTCTAACGGTGCAGACACACTTTTATCCGGATTAGAGACGTCATTGGAACAGAGGCTAATTGTGAAAAATTAGTTTTGGGACAAGATCATCTGGACATCCTAGCCCAGACGAAATCGTCTGATCTGAGGCGATATCGTCTGATCGACGAGGATATTGTCAAACGGTCAAAACAAACTCTAAAAATGGCATGGGAAATGAGGAAACGGGTTAAACGACGGTTTAGGAGTGGTTTTGGGGTTAAAATTTGAATTTGAATATTTACTAGAGTAATTGTAATTATTTAAGGTTTTACTGCACCAATTTTAGGGTGCTACATTTTGCCCCCTCTTTAGAAAATTTTTTGAAGAAAATGCGTTAAAGATGAGTTCTTCTTGATCTACGAGAAAGCAAAAATTATTCCCATTTTTAGGCGACAATTCTAGGTCGAATCATATGACAACTTACTATGGTGCCCCCTCCGTGTTTTTACCCAAATCGAACGTTTGAGGTAAAAATGCGGAAAAGCAAAATTTTAAAATGTTTTTAATTATTTTTGAATAAAATTAAGAAAAATAGGGTAAAACCCTAATTCATTGTTACTGTTCATTTTCCTAGTTTTTAGAGCTCTAGAGACAAGATGGTCGAGACAACACACAGATCGATAGAGGTCCGACGCGGGCTACGGGTAAGGGTCTAAACTGAATTTAGAATGCTTTAGTTTAGAATTTCATGATTTTTAGATTAGATTTGATTGATTTTTGAGCATCGTGGCCGTTTTTGGGCCATCATCGTCGTCTAGACGAAATCATCTCAATTTTTCCAAAATCGTCTCGATTTTGCCAAAATCGTCTCGATTTTGCCAAAATCGTCTCGATATCGTCGATTTCGTCTAAGGGCGAAATCGACGATAGGGGGATGATTTCGTCCAATAAGGGACGATTTCCTCATGCAAAATCGGAGACGAATTTGCTTAAATTTTGGACGATATCATCCAATAGTGGATGATATCATCATTTATTAAATTGAACTTGCTTTACTTGCATTATTAATGATTAAAGATTTTTATTTTTTTGTTGTTTATGTTGCAGAGAGGATTACTAAAGAGTAGAGAATGGAAATACGACGGGTTGAAGGATGACCGCTCTATCTTAGGCAGAGCGAGATTAGCTGGCTCAGGTCGGCTTCCAGTATGTGGCAGAGATGCCATAAGTTTCTATAGATATGGGGCTATTGACAGCCCTAACAGAGAAGTGGTATCCGGGTTCTTCCTATTTTCAGTTATCGACAGGGGAGATGACTCCCACATTAGAGGATGTATGGAGGATTTTGAGGATCCCCATACAAGGATGGCTAATCACTCCCATGGCCAATCAGGGCCATGCGATGATGCAACTGTATGGCAATCCGAGCTTTGCCCTAGAGAAGGGCGAAGTGAATATCAAGTCGCTGCACCAGATGCCTGGGGCATCTAGACTCACACAGGTTTTGGATGGGGTGGTAGGTGGTCTGCTGCTATGCCATCAGAGTGGATGCAGAGTACCATGGCTATTGACAGATGTGGTATGTGACATGAGAGACCACGGGTACAAGTTTGCTTAGGGGAGCTTTGTACTCTATCGATTGTACAGGATCCTACATGGGGTCATGTACAAGGGCGATCGATGTCTGGTTATGACATCATTACTGCAAGTTTGGTGCTGGGAGCACATCACAATGCGGAGGCTAGTAGGGCTTCCACTGATAAGGATTGACGAGGAGAGACCCCGAGCTTTCTACTGGTGGCTTTGAAGAGGGGCATAGCGACGGATAGATCTGCCAGCATCCTGGAGACTACTAGACAACCTTGTCTCTGACCAGATCACCTGGAGGCCTTGGAGAGATCATCCAGGGTGGGCCAAGGATGGACAGGAGCTGGCTTGCATCAGGCGAGTCTGCTGGCTGAGGATGGAGAGGGAAGAGGTGGAGCTCCATCGATACAACCAAATTTTGAGGTAGTTCAGTCTATAGCAAGGGATACCATCTCTCAGAGACTACGAGTTTTCCCAGACTGTCCAAGATAACACTATAGTTAGCGGGGCTCCAGATATGCAGTGATTTTAGAGTCAAGATGTAGATGATGCCCCCATTTATCCAGTGGATGGGGACGACACTAGGGTAGCCGAAGGCTACGATGCCTGGTACATAGGCATCCGCCCTCCTCGGATGATGAGGGCTCAGGGTCTGATTCATGCAATTGTGCATCGGATGGGAAGGCGGTGCCAAGCAGCCATTAAGGCAGCACAGGGTCACGACAGGAGAGAGCATAGGATACCATAGGCTTAGTAGAGGCCACGATAGTGGGAGAGGAGGGAGGAAAGACCCCCTTCTCCACAGAGAGAGAGGCCACCATCGCTTGACAAGGGCAAGGGTGTTGACACTGGGGAGAGCAACGAGATAGAAACTCTCCCAGATGAGGTTGCCCACCTACGGGCTCAGGTGCAGACATTGCAGGATGAGGCTACATGACTTAGAGCTCGAGGTGGGGGAGCGAGCACTCGAGATTTAGAACACACTATTGCCCAGGTTACATTTTATCAGGCTCTATATTACCAGGTGGTGCCAGCAGAGTAGAGGGTGCCATTACCAGCTCATATTGTAGAGCTTGTCGTGATGGGGTCATCCAGGACATCATCATGATCGACATCTAGGACTCATGGCACCACACGGAATAAGAGAGAACACATGTTTACAACAGTAAAAGAAGATTTGCATTGGAGCCAAATATCTTAAACCATATTTCTACAATGACTGTTCACCTGTTTACAACTATAAAAGAAGATCTACATTGAAACATAAATCTCCTAAACAGTATTTTTGGAATGGTTATCCAAATTAGCTAAGCACTAGATTTGCTCACCAACCTACCTAATCATCTGATCCTCAATAGCCATGTCACTATGCCACTGAACCCCTACCTCCTTCTCGGTACCCATATTAGCCAAGAATTCTGCCACTTTATGTAGATATCTCCTCACATAAACTGGAATCACATCATCTAATTCCCTCCATAATTCCTTAATTTGAGTGACAAGAATCCTCAACCTCCATGTTTTCAAAGCAAAGTTCCTCATGCAATCTAGAGCTCCAACCATTATTTGAGAATTTGATTCTAGGATTATCCTCCTGTGACCTTGTTTTATTGCCCAAATAGAAGCATATTTGATAGCTAAGGCTTCTACTTCATTGTTTGTGGCTCTTCCCAAGCCTTGCAGTTCCTAATAGAGCACTGTTCCAACATGATTTCGACAAACCACTCCAATTCCAACTCTACCCGGATTGCCTTTTGCAGCTCCATCAATATTAATTTTAATCCAACCTTCCGGGGGTGGTTTCCAACTAGCTCATGTCCTGTCACTCTTACACTTCAACTTCCTTTTCCATTGCCCCAATAACAACCTGAGTTTCCTCTTTAGCATAGATTGCCACAATTTCTGTGACTTTGCTCCAAATGACCTGCCAAACTCCATCTAAAGAAGAAAAGTTTCTCTAAAAATTCTAGCATTTCTCTCCAACCACACTTACCAGCAAATAAAGTTTAATCCAAGCTCCCAACCAATACAAAGAGCTTTAGATTTAAATATACCCCTCTTCCATATTTCCCAAATATTAATCCGATTCAAATCACCATTAACTTGAATTTTATAATATAAAAACCATCTCTCCCAAATCTGGTGCATGAATGGGCACTCAAACATCAAGTGATCAATTGTTTCCTCACTCTTATAGCATAAAAAACATTGAGATGGACCAATTATTCCCCTACATATGAGATTATCAAAAGTAATAATTCCATTATGC
This sequence comes from Wollemia nobilis, assembly GCA_028583015.1. Classification (NCBI taxonomy): domain Eukaryota; kingdom Viridiplantae; phylum Streptophyta; class Pinopsida; order Araucariales; family Araucariaceae; genus Wollemia; species Wollemia nobilis. Next base: position 5,886,686 of record JAQPPZ010003260.1, on the reverse strand, counting down.
ATGAACTGCCAGGCAAAAAAGTTTACTTTCGGCCAACCCTTGCACTGCCAAATATTTTTCCAATCCTCAACCTGATATGTATGAGGAGGAGGCTCTAGAAGGATCTTATCATATCCATACTTCACTGTGTAGACACCAAGGCTCCCATAGCCCCAATCTAATTCATCCTCCTCGTCTCTACCTGTGAGAAATATTTATGCAAAGATTTTAGTCATGATGGGTGTCAAATCCGGAGGGATTGAAATTGGCCACTCATCCAACTTCTTAAACTACTTAAAATTATAATCCCCCAGCTGACTAGTGTTGAAATAACTTTCAATTTGGACCCATCCCTTGGTTTCTATGGCTATTTTTATTGGTTGTAATTCAAGAAATTCAACAATGATATGTGGGTGTTGATCCCATGAATCTGTCCAAAATCGTGCCTTCTCCCCTCTCCCCACTTTCCAAAATAATCTATCTTTTACTACCTAAGATCCTAACTTGAGAGCCTGCCACACTAAGGATACATTACCATCCAAAGGGAAACGACCCACCTCATTTGGGTTTACATGTCCCAAATATTTACTAGTTAATATTCTACTGAATAAAGAAGTTGGTTGGGAAATCCACCTCCAGTAAAGCTTTCCAACCAAAGCTTTATTATTTAACTTTGATCTTCTCAAGTCCCAAAACTCCTTTTACCTTGGGTCGGCTTACTTTATCCCAACCTACTAAGGCCCATTTCCTCTCTCCTTTTACTCCTTCCCATAAAAATTTTCTAGCCATCTTGTCCAACTCTTTCCATATGGTATGTGGGGCAGCAAGGATAGAAAATTTATAAATTGGCATGGCCTGAATGACCGATTGTAAAAAAGTTAATCTACCCCCATAGATTAACCATTTGTGAGACCAATGATTAATTTGTCCCTGATACAATCCAAAAGATTCCTCCAGATATCTTATTTTAGTTTTTTAAAATGCAAAGGGACCCCCAAGTATACCATTGGGAGATAAGTCCTTGTGAATCTCGAGATCTCTAAAATTCTATCCTAAAGCCTTTGATCAAGATTGAAAAAGACCACTTTGGATTTTTTATCATTGATGACTTGGTTTGTAGCCCTAAGGTAGACATTAAGTGTATCTCTAATCATTCTTGCTTCCCTGAAGCTAGCCACTCCCACCAATCCTGTGTCATCCACAAACTATAGGTGAGTCAAAACTTCCTCACCCACCTTGATACCTGTTAGCAAACCTTGTTGTCTTCTCCTCAAGATGAGTCTACCCAATCCTTCAGCCAATATGAGAAAAATATAGGGAGAGCAAGGATATCCTTGACGAAGGTCTTGAGTAGCTCCAAACGGTTATGAGGTAAGACCCTTTATTAACACTGAGTATGTCAGAGTAGAAACACAACTCATGACCCATTCTATCCAATCCTGAGAGAAACTAAAGGCTGCCATCATCTTTGACAAGAAGCTCCACTCCACCCTATCATAAGCCTTTGACATATCTAATTTTATGAACATTCCTCTATTACCAGATGTTTGCATTGAATGGATTGCCTCCTGAGCTAGAACCACACCATCCAAGATCTGCCTACCCTCTACAAAACCCCCTTGCTCTGAGGAGATAATGTTATGTAGAAGAGGTTTTAGCCACTCAGCCATTACCTTTGTGATTATTTTATATATGACATTGCATAAGGCAATAGGTCTATAATCTGAAATATGTACCCCCTCTTCCCCTTTTGGAATTAAGGTAATGAAAGTATGATTTAATGCTTTAAGCATTCTTTTACTACCTTTGGACTCATCTATAATAGCCATTACATCCTCCTCCAAGTTATCCCAAAAGGCCTGAAAAAACTCAATTGGAAAGCCATCTGGACCTGGTGTTTTTTCGATGCTTATTCCAAAGACTATATTCTTCAGTTCCTCTCTATAAATGGGTTTAAGTAGGGTCTGATTTTCTTCTTCAGAGATAATAGAGGGTATGACAACAATAACTTCTTTTTGAGCCTCTTCATCTTGCACCATACTTTCCTTAAATAGTTTAGAAAAATAATCCATTGAATGGAAATGCATACCTAGAATTGTATCAAAGGAGTGTCTGTTCTCATCTTGAAGAGCTTCCATGTTGTTCATCTGTATCCTAGCACAAGCAGTCCGATGGAAAAAATTGGTATTTTTATCACCTTCTAATAACCAAGTGGTTCTTGCTCTTTTTTTCCAGTAGGTCTCCTCTTGGTTGTCAATGTCCTAACCGCTTTATGCAATACATCATCCTCTTCTTTGAGCTACTCTGTAATTGTTCCTTCCCTAAATTTTTTTGAACCTCATCCCATCTGGCCACCAATGGAGGTCTTTGGACCTGGAAGTCTATCTTGTTAGCTCGCCTCCATTGTTTTAGTTGATCTTTGACATAATGAAGTTGTTTGTGGAATATAAACATTGTTGTCCCATATGTTGGGCGACCTTCTTCCCACCACTGTGGAATTTTATTTTGAAGTTCCTCTTTTTGTAACCCAAAGTTTTCAAATTTAAATGGTTTGTGATGCTGCACTGTCTTAATCCCTCCTTCCAACAAAATGGGAAAGTGATCTGAAATTGGACCCTCCAAAATCTGAAATTTTATATTCCATTTTACAAATGCCTCCTCTGAAACAAAAAAATGGTCTAACTTCACCTTCCTGGTATGTGGCTCCCTCCTCTTATTAGTCCAAGTATAGTCTGTTCCAGGGCATTTAATATCCACCAAGTGTAATGCCTGGACTTGGGCAATCATAAGTCGATCCCTTGGGTCCAAAATTGGGGTTCCCCCTTCCTGATATCTAGAGGATAATTTAGCATTAAAATCCCCGACAATAATCCAGTCTAAATCTTCCCTTGAGACTCTCATGTTATGCACAACTTTCCATTGATGCATCTGACCATCTAGGTTTTGAGCCCCATTAAAATTTGTGATTAAAACATGTTCAGTTGTGACATTATTTCTAAAATGTGATGTGAGAACACCCCTCCAAGCTATATGTTCTATTGCAGTCCATTCAAGAGAGTTCCAAAGAGTAACTATCCCCCCTGAGGCACCTTGGGTAGCCACTTCCATATGACCAACACCCCTCCAAATTCTGTTAACTATTTTACACATAAGATCTAACAACATTTTTATCTCCTGGATAAGCAAAAAATCTATTTTACATTTTTCTAAGAGTCTTCGAACAACATATTGATGGGTTCTACTGTTTAAACCCCTAACATTCCATGATTGTATAATCATTGGTTACCTTGAGAGCAGTAAAAATCTATTGGCCTCACCGATCCTCCAGTGATCAGTTTGTCTCCTTGAACTGCTATCAATTCCTTATTTGATTTTCTACCCACTCCTTGAGAGTTGCTATTTTTTTATCTCTCTTCCACTTGAGTTATCCCTAAAGTTGGCATTTATCTATTCTTTTATTCTATGCCCATGCTGACATCCTTAATTATTGGTTTCTCTTGGTTATGCACTATCAATGCCCCTGCACTCTCTGACTGCGGTAACTCACTATACTCAATTACCTGCTCTATGATGGGGGGAGATGAAAGAGGAGCTTGAACATGGATGTTATTATTTTCATTATTCCCATCCACTCCTTCCATGAATTGTTCTTCTTGGTCCATTAGTGTCTTAAATATCTCATACCTATTGGAACGCTTGAGTTGGGTTTGCTCTTTACCATATTTTTCTTTTGCCTTCTCCTTATTTTGGGCTGTTCAAAACCATCTCCATGTGCTTCTTTACCCTGAGAAATATTGGTTGGTTCTTTGTTGATTGTTGACTTACCCTCCTTAGGAAGATTTGACATTCCTAGAGGAGCCTCCATTTTTATGTTCATATTATTTGGACAAGATCGGGCCAAATGCCCATATTTGTGGCAAACTCTGCATTTGAATGGCAAAGCCTCATAATCCAGTTGTTGAATCCAAGATAGTTCTGCAAGTTCAAGTTCCACATCTATCGGTAGAGGCTGGCTAAGATCCATTTCCACACATAATCTTGCATAAATAGCTATGTTTCCTTCTATTGTGTCTTTGGAAACACCCAAATGTCTTCCAAGGGAATTATCGATAATTTCCAATACCTGCTCACTCCAAAACTCCATTGGAAGTGCATACAAATGGATCCAAATCGAGACAACAGTGGGTTCAATTCGAGGATCAAATCCCACTCTCCAGGGTTGAACAAATAATCCTGCCGGACCATGATTCCTCTTTTCTGATTCGAAAGCCCTATTTCTATCGAAAAGTTAAGAAAAACTAACAATAAAATATCCATTGCTAATAAACCATAAAGAATACTCACTAAGAGGCTCCCAGTTTTTTGGACCCAGGAATGCAAAAAATTCAGGGTAGGGCGAATACCCATGAATTTATAGATCAAATCATGATTGGCTCTATATAAAATTGTTTCTTCAACCATACTTTGCTCAATGACAATCTTTGGACTTGATTATGACTATGGAAAGAATCCATCCACTCGTTGAGATGTTGATCTATTTCTAGCATCCGTAAAGAGCATTTTTAATGTAGTTTTTTGTGCTTCTTCAGTCTTTGATGGAGATTTATCCTTTAACAAATCTGCAAAATAACTATGTCTCTCTAGAAGAGGATCTGGAGGTGTCCCCATTGGAACCTCCTGGGGCAAAAATCTTGTCTTCATAGGATAGAGAAATGTTGGAATATCTACTCTTGTAAATTTTGTGGAGGACATAACCATTCACACATGTTTTGTATACAAAAAGAAAGAAAAGAATGTAGATTAAAAATGAATTGTGGATGGATTGATATGAATGCTTGGGATAAGATAAAATAAATATTGTATGGTTTATTAAAAAGGAAACCAAGTGTGATCCAAAGTTGCTAAGGTATAGAGATAGTGAAACATAAATAATGAAGACAATTTTGATGAAGGGGGAATGTGTAGTCATCAAATTTGTAAAAAGTTTTTTACCAAATAATGTACTAAAGGGGGTGTTGTGAGTATTACATTATTTGGTCCTTTTGTTCTAATGTATGTGTCACTTTGTGAAAGTGAAATGTGTCAAAAGAGAGAAGTGAGTGAAGAGTCACATTGACATGTGGCATGTTGAGAGCTTTTCTTAATGACAAGAATGTGAAAGGTTGTATTTCCTAGATTTGTAGAGGAGAGCAACAGTTTGAGGATTGAAAAGTCATGTATTGTATTATATTGGAGATAACTCTCCATTGTTGTATCATACCTTCAATATGGAAGAATAATATAGTGAGATATCTCTTTTGTGCAATTTCTATCTCAATATTTTTGTGTACATTTCATGTGTGATCTTATCTTGATGTTGTTATGTTTCAATGCATAATATTATGATCCTGGTTTATGTTTTGTTAACATGAAATAGTGTCATGTTCCAACAATGTATTGGATAATTAAACTCATCTCCAAAGGCATCAACATCATATATTTAAAGGTTTAAAACATTTATATAAAATTATTTATAACCTCGTCTACATGGTATGTGTTAGATCAACATCTTTTATAAAGTGAATTTATTTTTTAATATTTAGTTCAAAAAAGAATAAACTAACTAATATCATATTGGATAAAGTATCATGAGATGATTGCTTATATTTTCATAACAACCTTTATCACGAGTAAGATATAACCTCATAATATTATAATTATTTAATTATTTAAATTCAATATTATAATTTCATTATATATGCTCTAGATTATGTCATTGATTGGGGATATATTACTTATCAATAGTGTTAGATATCATGAATCTATTTTTTTTGCAATATGGACATAATCCAACATATGAATATCATGAGTCTAATTTTTCACAAGATAGACATAATACAAGGTATAAAGTGGGTACGATTTTGATGTTGCTTAGGTTACTATGTTAAAATGTGAATGGTGAGAAAGTGTTTTTTGTGCATAATGTTTTATCGGTTACATGGGATTAAAAAAATCCCACTCTCATTACATCATGATCAATTTATTATGATATTTCAACAAATAAAATGGTGGTGTGTAGCAATTATGTATATATCACTCAACAAGATTTAAACCTAGTGTCCACCTTAAAAGTCAACATTTTAAACGACTTAAGCTTGTGTAATTTTATAATACTAAGAAAGTATTAATTTTTATTCACCTAATTATTTACAAATCTTAATATATTATCTACTTAAATGGTGGCAATTTGAAGTTTTGGAAGAATGTGTTTAAGGACATGCTAAATTGCAAAGTGTAATAAGAAATATTAAGACAACAAGAAAGCACAATGTAGACCATTAACACATACAAGAGAACAAATCAATTAAGAGATAGAGTAATTTTTTTAATTTATATGAATTCATATGTTAATGTTTAAGAAGACATATAGACATAATATAACTTTTAAGTGATGAATTTTGAAACAACATTGTAGGATAAAATATAAAGGGATATATAGGAGAAGGTGAAATGGCTTGTAGAAATAATCCAAAGAGCCTAGAAATATCTAATTTATGTATGACATGTCAATAAATATAAGATAACATTTGTATGATTTGAATGTTTGAATAAAGGAGATTAGTAGTTTTAAAAGAATTTAGTGTTTTAAAACAACATGTTTGTTTTACATTTTAGGTCCTTTCAAGTATTTTCATTGATTATAATTTGTAGGACAACAATGCCTTAGCTACCATTCCATGGACCATTGCAAAGGATATTCAAATCTTTCCAATGCAAAATAAAATTGAATTAAAGTTATAATTGTAATATTTTACCCTTTGCATCAAATACCATTAGCACAATCAGTCAAATTACTCAGCTTTCAAGGAGAAGACCAAGGTTTTAATCTTACCAAGTGATATGTGCATAGCTTCTAAGCTTATTTTAAAACTACTATTTGGTCATAATGTAATATGGATGGGCCCTGTTTCAATCCTATATAACTTATTCAAAAAATATATCTACCTTTGCAAGTTGAACCATTTTCAAATATTAAAACGTCACTAAAGAGGGGTTAATAATACTTTTTTGAGAAGTGATGACCTCGATTGCATCTAATATTACAATAAAATAAGCAAATTTTTCTCTATGTAAGTTTGTGTATACCACTCTATTTGGTGGATGAATTGATGTGACTTACCAACCTATAAAAAATGGTATTGATCAATTTTAAGCCCTCTTGATTTGAATAACTACTAGATATAGTTTATTGTTATTTGAGTGGTACAATTAAGGTTTAGCTTTGGAAGGTGTAATTTCTTTGAAATATTTGGCATAGTAGAAAATATGTGATGTGGGAGCATCCAACATAAAAACAATTATGGACAAGTCATTTTGATAAACTGCTAATCCATTTGTAACTACTAACCTTGTGTATATAAAGGAATACAAATTGGAAGAGGAAACATGGTGTGCATAGAAAGACAAGACAAGAGGAAGAGGGAACAACATGCAAAGTGAGATAAAAGAGGAAGAGGCTTGTGTAGATACAAGGGTAATAGTCTAGGATGGATGTAAAATTATTGGATGTACAACCATTTGACAAATTAGCAATATAATTATTTTTCACCATGAATTTCTTCTATGTATGCATTTGAATGATAAATGCTTTGTGCTATTTAAATTGTATTTTTTATATATCATAGCCTAGTGCATGTAGGATTGCAAATGAGAACAATCTGAGGATTTTAGATGTAGATACTATTTGAGAAGAAGCACAATTTCAATAAAAATATGGGAGCTGTTTAAGGGGAAGTGCCATCATGGCAAGTGCATTCCATCTAAGAAATTCCATCGTAGAAGTATCATCATGAAAAGTGCATGTCGTCTAGAGTTGGCATTATGTAGGAAGTTGCCTAAGTGTCATATATGTAGGGAGCCATCTAATGCTACCATTATAAAGGAAGTTGTTTGAAGGGAGTTGTAGGCATAAGGAAATATCTAAAGGGATTCATCTGTGTAGAGAGTCATCTAACATTGTCATCATAAAGAAATCCATCAAAAGAGATCCATATAAATGGATAGCATGGATGTAGTTTAGATGAATATTGGTGTTAAGAAGTCAATATCATTCTTGTTGATAGGGTAGGTTGTTGTTAAATTGACATCCTCTACCTTAGAATACACCATTTGGTATCAAAGTTGGTTTTTAGATGTCTATGATATGTGTTGGAGGACATATGAGACAATGAGCTAGAGGAAGATCATGTGGTATTCTGCCTCAACCAATGAATATAACTATAATATTAATGGAAATTATAGCAAGATTAGAAGTAATAAATATTACCTAGAGAAGAGTGTAACACCCTAAAATTGGTGCAATTAAACCCTTAGTAAAAAGATAAAAATTTAAATTTTAACCCCAAAACCGCCCGTTAACCGCTCGCCCTATTTTTCATGCCATTTTTAAGAGGTGTTTTGACCATTGGACGATATCGTCGCCGATCAGACGAAATCGTCCCAGATCAGACGAATTCATCTAGAACAGAACGTCCAGACAATTTCATCCCAAAACCAAATTTTCATAATTAGCTTCTGTTTTAATAGCCTCTCCAACTTGGGTAGAAGCGTGTCTGCATAGTTGGAGATTCCTCCACTAAGGATCTCCCAGATTGGGATGATCCCCAACCTCCTAACCTCCCCCTAATCCTATATAAACTAGGATTTTCTTAGTTTATCCCCCTGGTTGGCTAATCCCATGATTCCCTAATTGATTTTCCTTGCCATTTAGTTTTGCTATATCAAGACTTCTATCCACAATTGTTTGCACTTGTAGTTTTAAGTTTTCATTGCAAGTTTTCACTGTGCTTCAGTTGGAGAAAGCTTGGATCGTTGCATACGATTCCAGATGATTTTGAATGATCTTGTCATAGATCGGTGATGATCTCGTACGATTGGAGGTGATATCGACTGCAGTTCAGATTGAGGGCAACCAGAGCCCTAATTTTGCATTCCTCATTTGTATTCTTTATTTTACTATGCATCAGTTTGATTTATTTTCATTTTGCATCCTAGAGTTCACCTCATTCAGCATAAATGCATGATAAAGTTAAAATAAGTTATTAAAACAATGCATTTCCTTTAATTTTCTATCTATATTTATCAGTTAGGCATTTATACTATCATTTCTATCATTTTGCATTATTATGGCAGTAGCATTTTCATTTTTTGGTGTTTGTTTATGTGATTGCAGGTTTCTGACAAATTCGTCTGACGAATTTGTCGGATCGACGATGATCTTGTCTGATATCAGATGGTCGACTATAATTTGGGATGATTCTATGCAATTGAAGATTATCTTGTCATATTCGGGATGATCTAGACTCTTACAAGCTTCATAATCTTCATCAGACATCCGAAATCAGGTGCATTCTTTCTTATTTAGTATATTCCTACTATTTAAGATTCATTTACGCTTTCTGTATTCATAAAAATCAGCATTTCATATAGAATAGCTTAGATTCATTCTGGCCAACCTAGGATTATGAGTGATCGAGTATAAAATGAATACACCAAAACCATTCTCAACCTAGGCATGGAAACTGCCACTCAAAGTTTCCTGGTGAACCCACCATCCATCAAAAATTCACCCTTATACCCCTCCTTCGAGAGGCACGACCTTCAAAGAGCCTCTCAGTACGAGGTATTATCCCATCCTTCTCACATCCCCCTTTTGGGCGCGGATCCTATAGCCTGAAGGTAAGGATGCAAAAAATTTGGAGTAGTACATTTTTGGTGAACCCGACGTGAAACTAAAACCTTTTGAAAACAATCCAAAAAAAAATTATTATTAAGTAACATCTAGAATCATCAGACAAACAATTAAATTTGCATATCATATTTAGATGGTAGATTATAATAAAAGACAAGTTGTCACCATAAATGTTGAAAATAAATTAACGGCCATAAAGATTACTTTGGTACTTAGAGTACCTCAAACAAATAGGGTTCAACCTTTGTGGGACGAACTTGATAGGAGATTGGGTATCATTGAATCTAGATCAACTAAACTTAGGCAAATCAAGAGGTTTGTCCTAGATAGAATCTTGGATCCTGATCAAGTAACCTTATATCATGAACTTCAAAGAGCTTGCCATAGGTGGTTAGTAGATAAAAGAGCACTTGTGTCTTCTGAATTGTACACCTTTGAATAATACCTTGAGAATGCAGTTGTAGTACATAAGTTTCTATCTCATATAGAGGATCAAGAAGTCATTCTTACGGATAGAAAAATATGGAATAGAGTTCCTAGAGCTGTGTTATATCGAGAATATTGCCATGAACTTTATTTCTACAAGTCATAATCTGAGATAGATCATATTACTATAGCACACTTTGTCAAATTTTTGAAAAACCATTTCCAATTTGAAGAGGAGCATTTCATGACTCCTGATGAACTTGATCCCATCAACGACATCCATAAACTATTTATAGAAAACTAAGTCATTTATGTTATTATTGTTATTTCTTGTAACTAGAATGTTATTTGTTATCTTTATAATAATATTATAAAACACAAAAACAATATAAAAACCAAACAAAAAATCAAAACATTTCCTTTTTATAGTAGGTATATAATTAAAATATATACCTCTCAAACCTATCGCATATATATATATATATATATATATATATATATATATATATATATATATACATTTGAAATCTAAGTTTAAGCACAATGCCTAGACTTAGGAATGGAAAATAAACTGAAGAAGAAGAATATTGGTTAGGAAAACCATTAAATAACCCAGATGTCCTTCCTGAAGATCAAATTCTGGAAGAAGGAACCCTAGATCAGCAAGAAGAAGATCTTGTTGTAGGAAATGAACAAGAAGAAACTAATAGAGAGGAAGGATCCTCATCCCCTAAAATGTCTCCGGGAGGAGCTGTTACTTTTGAAAACATGGAACAATTCTGGAAGTTCCTTAATACTAATATTGGTGTGCTTAATAGAGTAGTCTATATGGACAAGGATCAAATTAGTGACACTCAAGCAACTCTAGAAGACGTATTTCACACACGCACTAATCCCTTGTCCTTTATCGAACAAGAGAGTGATCAGGCTAGACCATCCAACTTGGATATGGCAGCTATAATCCAGAACATGCAACAACAATAGGTTACCCAACCATCTAAAGTTCCTGTTAGCAAGCCTAGGGTCATTCCCACACAAAAGAAACCCTCATTTACTACTCTATTTTGCCAAGCCATTGAGCAATATACCTCAAATCAGCAAAAACCCAAAACAAAACCAAACACCAATTACCAACAATCTGGAATACAACATAATACTACTACAAATCCTCTTCATAATACTCTTCCTACCAGAGCTTTGCATAATAGCAATATAGCATCTAATCCTTATGTCACACCATCATACACTCATAAATCCCATACTTATGTCCCACCAAACCAATATGGTGGACAAACTAGTAATATTGAAACCATGGTGAAACCTTTAGTTTCCCGCATGGATCAGATAGATCCCTACCATCCCTCGTACAATTATCGAGAGATGTGTAGTCAACCTCTAGATTCTATAGTTGTAGCACAACCGTATCCTAAACATTTTTGTATGCCTATCTTACCCATATATAAAGGAACCAAAGATCCCATAGAGCATCTTCGTATGTTTAGGATAGCATGTCATGATATATCACATGATGACTTATTATTGCTAAAAATGTTCCAAAAAAGTTTAGGAGGAATGGCATTAGAGTGGTATTATCAATTATCCACTAATTCTTTGAGGAACTTTGAAGAGACTGCCAAGTCTTTTGTGCATCAATTCAGTGCCTACATTGAAAGGCATGTGACCATTAAAGAATTGTACAACTTAAAAAAAGACAAAGATGAATGTTTTTCCGATTTCCTAGCTAGGTGGAGATAGTTGATAGGAAAATTGCACTTTGTATTGCCTTATAGGGAGATGTTGGACATCTTTATTAATAATTTATAGGACCAACTATCTTATGAATTGTCAACTGCTACCTTGACCACCTTTGATCAGGCTATAGACTTAGCCCGAAGAGTGGAAGATGCTCTCATTAGGAGAGGTCAGCTTAAAAAGAAAGATGATGAGAAAACATCTAGAAATCAATATAAAAATAAATAAGTTATGGTTGATGGAGTCACTGATAGTAGAAATATTGCTACTGTTAATGCTGCAAAGACAAGGAAGAAATTTATAATGAAACCTCTTGATAAACCTCCTTGAGAATTTACTAGATTAAATAAACCTTTATCAACCATTCTCCTGCAATTATTAGAATGAGGTTTGATCCAACTATCCGGGAACCTGATCCAACTATACCCGGATACAGAGCTGATTTACACTATGATTTCCATAGAGGACCTGGACACACTACCAACTCTTGTAAAAGATTAAAACATAAAATACAGGACCTGATTGATAACAATGGGATGGAGGTGCAAGCCTTTCAATCTAAGCAAAATCCTCCTAATAATACTCAAAAGAAAGTTACTCAAAACCAGAATCAGAATGCCAATCAATCATTGGACATATTTCAAAATCCTTTACCAAAGCATGGCAAGGAAGTGACTAATCAAATTGAACATCATAATGTTCCCCCTCCTACCTGATATGTAGGAACTATTAGTGGGCATTTACCTACTCATGATTTGGAAATATTTGACACAACTTTATCTGTAGTTACAACCAGGCCTCTACATAATATTCAGACACCTAATTTTAGTGATACATAATATGAGACTGAGAGTGATATGGAAATCACCTCAAATCAATCGAATAGCTCTGAATATGAATTGGATCCTATTCTCCCTATCACAAGTCATATGGTCCTAGAAGAACCATTTCCAAGAAGAGTCACTACTTGACCATCGTCTCACCAATTAATTTCTAATGAGCAAGCCATAAATGCTAGACCAAGACCCATTCATCATTCGCAGAATAATATTGTGGGTACCATCGGAGCTGTTACTAGACAACAGGCTCACAACTTTCAACATAATCAAATGCAAAATGATGGATCAACTCCATCTGTTTTGAAAGTTCCTAATAAAGGGAATCAGGCACCTAATGTGCAAACTAAACCTCCTTATAATATTAATGAGCAACTATCAAACATTTCAGGTACAATTTCCCTTTTGGATCTTTTAAGATCCTCTCCTACACATAGAGATGAATTAATGCTCACATTAAGCCAGATGATGGTACCACAAGAAATTCAACCTGAAGCCATGGCTAATACTATAATAACTTGTGAAGTTGATTGTATTGACTTTCGGGATAGAGACATACCTCAACATAGTTTACATAAGGATAACCCCTTATATATTACTGCCTTAATTGGATATGTAGCAGTTAAATGAGTCTTGATTTATAATGGTTCATATTTAAACATCTACACTTTTGACTTCTACCAAATATTTGGGTTTAGAACTGATGAAATGAAAAGAATTGTTATGATCATAAAAGCCTTCAATGACGAAACACAAGAAACATGTGGAGTTATTACCATCCCATTACAAGTTGGTCCGAGAACCTTAGATACGATCGTGTTTATTGTACATTGCCCTACATCGTACAATATACTCTTGGGTCACCCTTGGATCAACGCAATGTGAGCCGTTCCCTCAAATTTACATCAATGTGTTAAATTTGAATTTAAGAATCAGTTGGTTACCATTCATGGTGATCCTAGACCCTTTGATATGTGTGCTTTGGCAGAACCTGTTGGAGTTCAATTTTGCCTTGCTTTATCATCCACACATCCTAATTCTCATTATCCATCTAAACATGTGAAACACACACCCACAATTCCATCTACTCCTTCTCCATTAGTTCCACCTCTACATACAGCTCAAACATCCTCTAAACAAACCACATTAGGACCTCAGAAAAATCCTAATCCCACAACCAAGGCTTCTTGTTCTACTCCTATCACTTATATACCTATAAAAGACTCATCCATCGACATCTCTACAACATCTACATCCACCAAAAGCATAGTTTCCACATTAGAATATGTAGGAAATTTTCCTTCTACCTCTTATGTTCTTACTGACGAGCTCTTACCCGATTTATCTAAAATTCTTATATCAGAGAAAACGAATGCTGCTATGCAAGATTCCCTTATTTTAAATAATTTGCCACCATATCCTCATACCTTGGGTCTCCCACAACCTATGGGAAGTATTTACCAAGTCAGGAGCTACGCTTTTGTTTACAAGGGATACGACTGGGGTAGAATACCCACAAACATTAAGACTCATTATGATGGATATGCTCGATGTTATTTTACTAATGAGTATATTAAAGCCAAATCTATAATGCTTAAATTGGGATATAAAGGTAAAGGTTTAGGACCTTTCCAAAATGGTATGAAAGAACCTTTTGAGGTAGAACCGTGGCCCGCCCAATGTGGTGTGGGCCTATTTCCTAGTAAGGGTCAGCCTTTCCCATTTGAGGATGATGACCAACTCATGTGTTACCAAGATTATTTGGATGAATGTGATGCTTTGCATTTAATGAATGAGCCATTTACATGTAATATGCTATCTATGGCCTACCCTAATATGATCATCGAATCCAACGATGAGTTGGAGGGCAATATCTTCCATGATGTCTCCATTGAGGAATTGTTACATCATGAATTTTATTTTGATGGCTTTATACCTACTATAGCCCAGCTTGAGGCCACGACTCCTCAATATGAATTATCTAAACTAACCTTGGAAGAATTACAAGAATTGGGCGTTTCACCCGCCCCACCTAATTTTGAGAAAAATCTACACATGGAAGTAGAAAATGTCATAAAAATTAACATTGGAACTGAGGGTAATCCTCACTTAATCAACATTGGATCAGAATTATGTCAAGAAAAACAAGATAAATATATTGCATTTCTTAAAGAATATGAGGATGTCTTTTCTTGGACATATGAAGATATGCCAGGATTAGACCCTTATGTAGTTATGCATCACCTAGTAGTCCATCCAGATGCTAAACCTGTTAAACAGAAGCTTAGAAAAATGCATCCTAAAGTGGCCTTACTAGTCAAAGGGGAGTTAGAAAAACTCTTAAATGTTATTTTTATACAAGCCATTGATTATGCTGAATGGATCTCGAATGTAGTTCCAGTAACTAAGAAAGAAGCTACTAAGGTTAGGGTTTGCACAGACTTTAGAGATATTAATGTTGCATGCCCTAAAGATGATTTTCCTCTTTCCAATATGGATCAGATAATTGATTTTACTTCTAGGAGTGGAATGATATCCTTAATGGATGGATTTTATGGTTATAATCAGATCAGGATAGATCTTGAATATCAGGCTAAAACAACCTTTATTACCCCTTGGGGAACCTTTTGTTGGAAAGTGATGCCATTTGGTTTAAAGAATGCAGGTGCAACCTATCAATGAGCCATGACTTATATCTTTCATGATATGATGCATGATATACTACATGATTATATAGATGACATTATAGCTCGTTCTACTGAAGAAGATGACCATTTAGATGATTTGAGAAAAATATTTAATCGATTAAGGGAATATCTGATCTGATTGAATCCAACTAAATGTATATTCAGAGTTAAGTCCATTAAATTATTTGGGGTTATAGTTTCTTTACATGGCATCAAAATTGACCCTCTCAAGATTGCGGCTATCACTGATATGCCCACACCCACAAATATATCAGAATTACAAAGTTTACAAGGTAAGCTTCAAGCTATTCGTCGCTTCATCGATAAGCTGACAGATAAAACTGGACCCTTTCTTAAGATTCTTAAGAAGGATGTCTTTTTCCATTGGGACTATGAATGTCAAAAAGCATTTGAACTCCTCCAACAATATCTTCTTAACTCACCTGTGCTTTCGCCACCTAGACCTGATCGCCCATTTATCTTGTATATTTCTGCTTTAGATCTTGCCTTAGGAGCTATGTTAGCTCAACTTGATGATGAGAAGAAAGAACGTGCTAATTATTATATCAATAGAAAATTAATCAGTTATGAAAGCCGTTACACAACATTAGAGAAGTTATGTCTAGCAGTCGCATTTTCTACACAAAAATTATGCCATTATATGCTTAGTCAAAAAACCTATGTTATTGCTAAATCTAATCCTTTGTGGTATCTCATGAGTCAACCGTACTTATCTGGTCGCACAACAAAGTGGGTTATTTCCCTAAGCGAGTTTGAACTCACGTTTATAGGACAAAAGTCTATTAAGGGTCAAATCATAGCAGATAAATTAGCTATTGCACCCTTAGAGTCTACCCATCCCCTCATCATTGAGTTTCTTGATGAATGCCTTAAACTAGAGGCCGATCATTCAGAGAAATGGTCCTTATACTTTGATGGAGCCCGATGCATGAGTGGGGCTGGTGCAGGTATTATTTTAATATCTCCACAGAAACATCTTATCCCTCTCGTCCTTTAAATTAACATTTTCTTGTACTAATAACACTACTGAGTATAAGGCTCTAATCCTTGGATTACGAGATGCCTTGGCACTAAAAATTAAAAATCTATTAGTTTTCGATGATTCTCAACTTGTCATAAATCAAATTAATGATGTTTATCAAACCAAAGATGATAAATTGCACCCATATAAATCATATGTATTACAATTATTATCTTTATTTGATCAAGTTACCTTGGAAGCTATTCCTCGAACTAGCAATAATGCGGCTGATGCTATGGCTGTAGCTGCATCTCTTTTACCCCTAGAGTTAGAGGACAAATATGCTACCATCATTATTCGTTGACTCCAGGAACCCGCTTCCAATAAATCATGCTTAGAACCTTTGGATGTGTTTCTAATCAATGACACTACTCCTAACCTTTGGTACACTTATATCTTCAATTTTATTCAAAATGGGACCTTCCTTGAAGATTTTAACAGAAACCAGCGTCGGTTATTGTGTAGACGAGCAAGTCACTTCGTCATAATTGGCAATACGTTATATAGGAGATCTTTTGAAGGTATCCTAATGAGATATTTGAATCTAGAAGAATCTAGATCAACTTTGAGTGAAGCCCACAATGGATCTTGTGGGGGACATTTTAGTGGTAGCATCATTGCTAAGAAGCTCCTTAGGATAGGATATTTTTGGCCCACCATGGAAAATGATGCACATGATTATGTGCACCATTGTGACAAGTGCAAAAAATATGATGACCTTGTCCATGCGCCTACACAAGAGCTACAAGTTATTTCATCTCCTTGGCCCTTTTCAAAATGGGGCTTAGACATCATTAGAAAAATCAACCCTGTGTCATCTGATGGACACAAATTCATCATAACCACCACCAAGTATTTCACGAAGTGGGTTGAAGCTATGCCCTTAGCTTCTTGCACTGGAACCCAAGTTTCCAAATTTATTTTTAATCAAATTATTTGTAGGTTCGAAATTCTTGCAAATCTCATCTTAGATAATGGAACTTGTTTCAAAAATAAAGATGTCAAAAATATAAAATTCAACATCATTGGTCCACTCCCTATTATCCTTAGGGTAATGGCCAAGCAGAAGCATCTAATAAAACATTAATTAAAATCCTCAAAATACTGGTCAATAAATCTGGCTGAGATTGGCATATTCAACTATATCCTGCTTTGTAGGCTTATCGAACTAGCATTCGTACCCCCATAGGCACTTCACCTTTTGTTTTGGTTTATGGCGCTGAAGCGGTTTTTCCCTTTGAATTAGAAGTTCCTTTTTTGGATCTGCTACTTCAAGATACTGAAGTAGGAGATGAATATCATGTTGGCAGATTTAGTCAGCTAGAACTCCTAGATGAGAAGTGCATCAATGCTTTGGAACATCTTCGAGCTTACCAGAACAAGCTCAAGCGAGCATACCTCAAGAAAGTTCATCATCGATCCTTTGAGATCGACGACCTTGTCTTGAAAGAAAATAAAAAAAATACTAATGCAACTAAATATCTTAAAGGTAAATTCGAGCCCAACTGGCTTGGACCGTATATCATCACTGCTAAATTTGGATTGGGAGCATACCGATTAGCTACCTTAGATGGTAAATATATTAACGAACCTATGAACATTATGCATATTAAATGCTATTATGCATAAAATATAGTCATTTCATCATTGTATATATTGTTATTTTACATATTCTTTCATTTTAGTCATTCATATAAAAATTTCAAAAACAATCACATTGTGTATCTTCTCAATTCATCAATCAAAATCAAAATATAAAAACATCAAAATCATCAAAATCTTCAAAAACATCTTTTATTTTTGCACCTGTCAATTCTTGAAGTATTGCAGTTATATTTTCAATTATTTTGGATAAATTAGCATTTATTTGGAATCACGCACTTTCACACTCACATGCATAAATATCTTGATTTTATTTGGTGTGATTATTAATCTCTCTTATATCAAATTCCACAGTTGAATTAAATAAAATTTTGAGCATAGAGAATTGATCTTGTTATTTACTTGAACCAAGTATATCTCTTCACATTAAAATTATTTCATTGCAAATTCGATATGATGCTACATAGTAGAAGTGGTTTCTTGAGCAAAAAGTTTCCCCTGCTATCCTATCATGCACATGGTCTAGAATCTTTGAGAATTGACAAAAGGACAAGCTCACCCTTGCCCAAAATAAAAATCCCTTGCTCTACAGCAAATCCGAGCAAGTATCCCTAGCATAGGAAGAAAAAGAAAATTCAAAGAAAATGAGGAAAAGAAAAATATCATTTTGTACCATCTCAAAAATATTTCAGCATTATCTCAGTATCAAGCAAAAATACAAAAAAAATAGAGAAAGAAGAGAAAGAGAAAAAGCAAAAGTAAACGCAATAAAATCCCTTTCCCTACCCCTTGAAAAATAAAAAGGGTGAATAAGCTTGGATCCCTGGAATTTTCAATTATTCAAAAACTGTGAGGTAAGCCCCATAACAAGTGGTTTGTGCCCAACCCGCTTGGCCTTGGGTAATCCCTAGCGTGGTGATATGTCTGTCACATTAGCGACCTTATTTTGTATAGACCTATGTCCGCTTATGGATCAGCTAGCTCTTGATGACCCGACTTACATAGTAGTCTAGTACGGTTACATTCATATAAATCATGGTCAACGAACATTCATTTGGTTAATTCAAATTACTTGTATCAAATTATCTTGCTCAAAATTGGTAAATGAACAATACAATTTGTAGACACCAAAATAGCACCAATCCGATTATGTGACGACAAGCACTAATCGCACCAACACACACAACCCCCAGGGCAGCCCTCGGAGGTTAAACAGTGGTTCTAACCACTCGCACAGCAGTTTTTGTAAGTCAGAAACCAATTTGGCACCTTTTGGACACATTATTTCTTATTCGTCCCACCCAGGGACGAGTAATAATTTTACTCGTCTTTCTTAGGAACGAGTGCTTACTGGCACTCGTCACTCTCAGGGACGAATGCTGACTGATGGATACTCATCCTTTTTAGGGACGAGTGCTGACTGATACTCGTGTCACCCAGGGACGATTACCGGTGATCGCTTCGGGGTGGGACGATTGTAGAGTTTGACTTGCAAAAAGTCAAATCTCAGCATATAACAACTCAGAACTGTCCCTTAGCTTTCCCTGCATGACATAGGAGTGCGAGTGAGTTATTTTAACAACACACATCTGCCACTCAGCTTTTCATGCATGACATAGAGTGCGAGTGAGTTCTTTTAAACAACACACATCTGCCAATTGACTTTCCCTTCACTGCATGGGAAGGAGAGTAAGCTTTTTAAGACAACTCAGATTTGCCACTTAGCTATCCCTTCATTGCATGGGAGTTCAAGTGAGCTTTGCTAAAACATGCAAAGACATGCACGAGAGGCAGTTAAGAAGCCCTTGATCAAGAAGAAGTCTTCTCTTCACAAACAAAAGCATTCATGCAAAGAAACACTTTTGCATGTTAATTCAAAAAGACCCCTTGGGTCTATAAAAACGGTGAGTTTTCTCACCCAAAAAATATATACAGAGAAGGAGCATTTTGAGCGACGAAGTGCTGCTAGTTCACTCACTGGCGATTTGTGCTCGTGGTATTTCTTTTAGTTTCATGTTTATGCTTTTGTCAAGTCTTTCATTTATATTCATTTCAATCATCGTTAGATTCATATTTTATGTTTCATACATAGGTGCTACTGACTTTCTTGTTTGTTTCTTTGAGTGCAGAGTTGCAGCATTAGAGGAGCGGCGAGGAGTCTACCTTACCAATGCAAGCGGCGGCAACATTTGGCCCGCCCATTCCAAACATGGGCATGCGGAAGAGGAATTTTGAAGCAAATTATAGAGATCAATATCTAACGCTCCTATCCCCTAAAAAGTAAGGAGACGTATTGTAACACGAATTGAAAAGAATATCAATAAAAAGGGCTATAGTTTATATTGCTTTTATATCTTATGTTCATTCATTTGTGTTCTTTCCTTTTAATGCAATTTTGTTTAGTTTTTCCTTTTTGTTTCCGAAATCTCGTGCTTTCAATGGCGATCATGGTGGGACGCTGTCCCCTGTTTTAAAATCACAGAAACTGATTGAATTTTTGTGTTTGTGCTTGACAGGTACATTTTTTTTTTTTTTGTAGACTGTTAATCGTCTCTGCAAGGGACGATTTCTGTTCTGGAAATCGTCTCACCCTAGGACGATTGTAAAATCGTCTCTGCAAGGGACGATTTCTGTTCTGTTAATCGTCTCACCCTGGGACGATTGTAAAATCGTCTCTGTGAGGGACGATTTTTGTTCTGTTAATCGTCTCACCAAGGGACGATTTTTTGTCTGCAACTTTTCAGAGCAAAATTTCAGAGGCAACTGGAGCAGGCAGAGAAGAGGTAAGGATTTTTATCATCTTTGTTGAAATTTTTTGTTTCTGTTTCTGTTTCTTTGACTGTTTTCATTTTAGCTTGCATTGCTTAGGAAAAGTCATTCATGCATGTTTCATTTTCGTTGGATAAAATGAACCTCACACACTCCACGAAACAATTTTAAACCAAGGAGCTGGTCGTAAGACCCCAGCCCTTGATCAAGACCATTGGTGGATTTAATCACCACCTTGGCTTGATTTGCATACATTTCCCGATTGTCAACTGTTGTTAGGCGTAAATCCCGACGAAGACGGACCGAGCGTAGCTGGGGTGATTCCCATGCATGCGAGGATAAGTTTTCTATGGTAGGTGCCATTAACAGGACAATCCCCCTTCCGTACTGCCTACGTACCACGTACCATCTGCTCTCATGTACTTATAGTCTCCCTCTCGTAAGGGCGGGTATATAGAGAGGTTGGTATATCGGCTTGGCTGGTATATTGAAGGGGCGACCATTTTTTGGGAGTTATAAGAGCCTTCATACTTGCATTTAAACGTTTCACAAAAATTTTCAAAAACAAAACAAACAACAAAAACACACTAAACCAGATCTAGGGCACACTATTAATCTTTAAAAGAGATAAACATTGCTTGTGAGTGTGTATGCTATTTTCTGTTTTAGACAAAAAAAAAAAATCATAAAAAGAAAATCATAAAAAGATTTTTTTTTGCATTTTTAGGATAGCATTACCATGGTGAATACTCGTAGCCAAGCCCAATCACGGGCAGAAGCTGTGGAACATGCACCAAGAGAGGCAAATAATCTCCGATATAGCCTTGAAGACTTAGTCATTCCGCCTCACCGGCGGGATACAACAATTAGTTCACATCATGCAGAACATGGTTCTAGAGCCCCATCATGGCGGGGCACTCCAACCCATACAGTCATAGAACAAGGTTCTAGAGGTGTCTCAAGGAGTGGCTCTCCAAATCAGGCCTTCAATAGACGAGACTTTAGAACCCCTTTTCTAAAGGAAACTCATGAGCAACAAGAATCTTTTTAGGAAAATAACGTATATATACCACCTAGTCTAAGCACGAAGCCTCCCTTTGAAGTTCATTATGGATGGCCTAGTGATGAAACATTGTGTAATGCTATGGAACAACAACGGGTCCAAAATGAAGAATTACATAATATTGTGGTTCCTAATTTACCCTCAATTAATGTCAAAAATAGTAGACCACATCCAGAACAACAAGTCCGCCTGACAGAACAAGGCAATTCTGCCCGCACCTTTTATGCATATCACGAGACAAAGAGAGGAGGATCACTACATCCCTCCAGTCCAGTGTCCAGTACCAAAAAGATGCACGTCTGCACCTGCATTATATCCAGATCGCTTATTGAGACCAGAGTTTCAAGTTAATGCGGCCAACCTCGACAGAGGGAAGCAACATGTAGGGGTCTCAGAGTACTATGATCGAAATAGATATGTAGGAGAGACATCTCGGCCTATCAAACAAGAGACAACAGCACAAAGTAACTTGGCATTTACACAACTAGCCACCCGCCAAGCGCAAATCATGCGGCTTAAGCAAGAACAACAGGAATTAGAACATTTGTGTCACCTTGATCAAGAGCGTATTCAGCGTCAGACTGCTAAGAGGTTTCACAACCATGCACGTGAGAGGGCCCCGATCCCTCATGCACAACACTCTGAGATGTATGTGAGGCACAACCCTCTAGGGCGAGATAGGTCTCCATGACTTCAGCAAGCATTGCCTCCAAGACCTTTTAGACCTGAGCGGGAGGCCATTCCCCGTGACCATGATGGGTATCCTCCACGGGTGCCCATCCATATTTATAGGCCTAGGCCAAACACTCCTCACGAAGATTATGAGGATTATTACCAAGAAGAAGAGCGGGTTGAAACACCCTATCAAGGTGGAAGGAATGCTAACCATTTAGTCATTCAAAGGCCTCAAGTTCCCCGCAACCCACAACGGGAACAAGCTGAGGAGGAAATTATATCCTCCGATGCCTACAAAGTGTTGTTAGAACGCTTGGAGAATATGGAACTTAAGACTGGTGGGCCTCAAAAGCCTACCTTGCGCCAACTCCATAGTCATCCAATACATCCGTCAGTGCCAGCACCTCCATACCCTGAACATTTCAAGCTGCCCCAGTTGGCACTCTTTAAAGGGGATGAGGATGCTCAAGAACATGTGACTCAATTTTTGAGTCAGTGCTTTGGTATACAAGACAATGATGCATTGCTATTGAGAACATTCATAACCACCTTTGCAGGATCTGCCTCGGATTGGTTTACCCATCTACCAAAGCATAGCATCTACAATTTGGATCAACTAGTGGACGCGTTCCTAGAACATTTTGCTTTCAATACAAAGAAAAAGGCATCACTCAGTGATCTAGCTAGCCTCAAACAGTATGAGGAAGAGTCCATGGTCGCATATGGGAATCGGTGGAGGACGGTGCTTTCAAAGTTGTCCTATCTCCCTCCTATGTCCGACCTAACTCAAATGTTTGCAAAGAGCTGTTTGCGATCGATCTCTATGCTATTGCAGCTGCAACAATACGCCACTTTAGAAGAAGCTCTGGCGCAAGCTAGACGTATCGAAGAGATCAAGATACAGGATGGCGAAATTTCCAAGCCTAAGAAAAAAGAGTGGAACAAGAGCACCAAAACAGGGAATACGCAACAGAAACCCGCCGCGATCAATCAAGTTTCTATTAATGCCCCTACGCCTGCCCAAGAAACACAGCCTTCAAAGGCTAATTATCAGGCGGTGCCTCATACTAATTATGATAAAGATAACAAAAAACAGGATCAAAATCAACAGCATCACCCTAAGCGACAATTTACTCCATACACTGAGTCTAGGGATTCCTTGTTTGACCGTTTGTCAGCGGCAAACTTGATTAATCTGCCAGATATTCCAAAAATCGATCCTAATGCGCCGAAGTCTAAGGGCTACAAAGAGGATCTTTTCTGTAGATTCCATCGAAGGAGAGGGCATGACCTTAATGTCTGTTGGACGTTTAAAGGTTTAGTGCAAGATCTTATTGATAATCACACATTGGTAGTGGATAACCCCATCGCACCCAACAACCAACAAATGGGTGTTTTCAAAGATCCTTTACCCACACATGATGCACAAACAAAACCTTTGCATGTCAATGAAGTGCAACAAAGTTACCCCATGGACGGGTATGTTGGAATGATAAGTATTGTGACAAGAAACAAGAGACACCCGGGGAGTTGTCCCCGCGACAGCCACTAGGGAAGCTTCATCCACGTCACAACATCAACCGAATCCTACATAGTTGCCCCCACCTAGACCAGTGGTCACGATTCGATCTAGACTTACTCAAAGTCTACGGACCACATCGGCTAGGCTCTCTATTTATGAGCTTATTCAACAATCAGCGCCCCATCGGGAAGCTCTTATGGAGATATTAAAGGCAATTGAGTTGCAACCCCACGAAGCGGATTCGTTCAACAATTTTGTGGGGCATGTTAAACGGTGTACTGAACCAGTTATTACCTTTAGGGAAGATGAGATAAAAATGGTGATCGGAGATGTACCGGATCCGCCCCGCACGTTATTACGCGGGTCAACGGGACTCCGTACAAACGGGTGTTGATAGATACTGGTTCTTCCCAGTAACCTTATTACAACCGCTGCACTGAAACATCTGAAACTACCAGCCTCTCACATTGCACCTTCCACTTATACCCTTCGAGCATTTAATGATACGATATGCTCGACAGTTGGCACAATTGTCCTGCCCATACAAGTGGGACAAAAGATCATTCCTACGTTGTGCCACATTTTAGAAGGGGAAATGGCTTACAATATCTTGCTTGGACGGCCTTGGATCCAGGATATGAAGTGTGTCCCTTCAATTGCTCATCAATGTTTGAAATATACATTTGAAGGACAAGTGCACGTGGTCCCCACGGATTTGGAACCTTTTAAGTACTGCAATTCAGTGCAAATCATGCCGCAATC
The DNA here is from genome assembly GCA_028583015.1 of Wollemia nobilis. Taxonomy (NCBI): domain Eukaryota; kingdom Viridiplantae; phylum Streptophyta; class Pinopsida; order Araucariales; family Araucariaceae; genus Wollemia; species Wollemia nobilis. Next base: position 5,861,841 of record JAQPPZ010003260.1, on the reverse strand, counting down.
GACCCTTCCTTCAACGCACGTGGATTTCCAGTTAAATCCATCTAAACGGGGTTCGACTAAGCAAGAATCTCCCTTGCCAACTCAATCAAGTTCTCAGGCGGGATCATCTTCTTCATCCAGTCCTCCCACAATGACGCCACCTACGATGGCCACACCAACGGACAAAGGAAAGAAGCCCATGGAAGCGGAACCACCTCTAGTCTCCAACATCTCTACAGGAGAGACGCCTAATCGAATGGAAGTTGAGACGCCTAGTGCACCCCACATGGAGTGGACTCAAGGAGAACTCCCATTCACTTCCCCTCAATCGCCAACGATTACTTGTTGAGATGTCTAACACGAGGCATGGGGGAGTACATAGTGCGAAATGTTGTTGCAACGCCCACACTTCGGTCTATGCAAGACATGGGAAGACCTCGACTCCCCATAGGCTCCGTGGTTCCTTTAGGCTACCCACCTAATCAGACAAATTTTATTTTTGGGGGCCTGGATCATGGCATTGAACCTTCCCGAAAAGAAGAAGAAGATGAAGATCCCTTTATGGAAGATGTCAACTATCTGGCTAACCCAGACTTCGCATTACGTTATCTTAGCCAATGCAATTGGCATGGATACGAGTTAGGCCGGTATGAACAAGGAATGCATGTTTTGTGTCAACCAAGATACCAAATGCCTTATGACAAGTCAGGAGTAGGGTTTAACCACCCTTTGCCCCTCGACATCTTGGTCGAAAACATGCAAGGCCTAGGGATAGGCAACAAGGATGGGTTGGCATCGGATCCATATGCCAATCCAAATACGACTTATACACTTGGGGGATTATTTCCCATTGCACACAAATAACCTTGTTGACCTCAACAACCCTTTCCCTACGGCTGAACAAGGAGAAACCTCACGGACTCACCCACAAGGGGAAGATGGACAAGACCACGAAGGGTCTTCGAAAATGAGTCGGAGGACGATCATTCGCATGAATATCAAATGAATGATGACCAGGAAAGCTTCTCGAGGATGTTCCCATTGAATGATCCTAGTGAGCATAGGTTGCAAGATCCTTTAGACATAGATGACAGGTTGGAACACTTACACATAGATCCAAGACCTAGGAGGCATTTCACCCTGGCGTAGTTATAGCAATTACTGCACCCCCCACTCCAGGGCATACAACGAACATCTTCCGCCTAGAGACCCTATCAACTCATCAGTGCCTAGGGCAGACCCTGTTTGCGGGACTGCGTATAGGGCTGATCCCTTTGTGCCAGTGCCCACAGAGCCAGATCCAAAGCACCACGAACATCCAGAATATCAGAGTTGTCACATTTGCGGTAATGGAGATTACAATCATTTCATTAACATGGTCTCCATTGACTTGACCGCCCCCATCCATGATCCAGCCAATCCAACACGATTATTGCATCTAGACATAGAAGCTATTGATTGGGATCGCACTGACACACCACCATCTCCATCAGAGTATTGGCCTTGCGGTGGGATGTTTCATTTCACTCCAAGACAGACTCAGGATGTCTTTCATGTTGAGGAGGAACTTGATGTTCCAAATGATGATCTTAATTCAGCAAATGATATCCATCTGATCCCCATTCCACACCGGTTGGAAGACAGATCCCATATGTCGATTGAAGCAACGGCTGATGTAGACATCGGCACAGATCCAATGAATCCACGGATTCTCAAGCTGGGGGTAAGTCTTTCCCCTGAAGAGCGAGCCGATTATGTTGCCCTTCTTAAGGAAAAGAAGGAGGTTTTTGCATGGTCATACAAAGATATGTCGGGACTAGACCCACAGCTAGTCACGCACAATTTAACGCTTGATCCGACAATCAAGCCAGTAAAGCAAAAACTACGCAAGATGCATCCAACAATAGCCTTAATGGTAAAAGATGAGTTACAAAAGTTGTTGGATGCCCGAGTTTGTCATCCGTGTGGATTATCCACCATGGTTGTCTAACATGGTTCCTGTCAAGAAACCCGACGGGAGGATTCGCATATGCACTGATTTTCGAGATCTTAACAAAGCGAGTCCTAAGGATGATTTTCCTTTGCCGAGCATCGACGCGTTGGTAGACGCTACAGCAGGCCACGAAATGCTTTCCCTTATGGATGGTTTCTCAGGATACAATCAGATTCGTATTAATCCTGAGGACCAGCTAAAAACGGCATTCACAACGCCTTGGGGGACATTTTGTTATAAGGTCATGCCTTTTGGCCTTAAAAATTCCGGAGCTACCTACCAACGTGCCATGACATACATCTTTCACGATTACATGCACAAAATTTTGGAAGATTACATGGATGATTTGTTGGCCAAATCTCTTTTGCGCCCAGATCACATCGGTGACTTGAGTAAGGTCCTTGATCGCCTCATTGAGCATAAAGTCGGACTAAACCCCAAGAAGTGCGTCTTTGGCGTCACCTCCGGAAAGCTCTTGGGTTTCATAGTCTCCAAACGAGGAATTGAGGTTGATCCAAACAAAGTCAAGGCAATCCTTGAAATGCGTCCCCCAACCACCATCAAGCGGCTCGAGAGTGCGCAGGGAAAGGTTGCGTCGATCAAGCGCTTCATAGCGCGGTTATCCGACAAATGCCGACCCATGAATAAATTATTGCATAAAGGGGTCACATTTCATTGGGATGACGAGTGCCGGTCAGCCTTTGACGACATTAAACGAGTACTTGGCTTCGCCACCGATCTCGGCACCACCCAGAACCGGGAGTGCCGTTCTATTTATACATCTCGACCACCGAGGTGGCACTGGGCGCCATGCTTTGTCCCAGAAAAATGAACTTCACGAGAGAACGAGGCTACATACTATCTTAGCCGCACCCCGGTCGGTTATGAACTTAACTATGCATATGTTGAAAAACTACGCTGGCAGTGGTGTTTGCTACCAAAAAGCTACGCCACTACATGCTTAGTAATAAGACGTATGTTGTGTCTAAGGAGAATCCATTGCGATACATGATGAGTCGTACTTATCATAGTAGCCGCACGGCGAAATGGATCATGTTGTTGATGGAGTTTGACATAGAGTTCATTGGACGAGAAATCTATAAAAGGTCAAGTCATTGCCGATCAACTAGCCGAGGCTCCTCTTGAAGACGATCAGCCTCTGACTTTTGAACTACCTGATGATGGGGTCTTCCATGTTTTAGAGTCGCCAGATTCTGATGAGCCTGAGTCCCAAGCTGACATAACCCTTTTCTTCGATGGTTCTAAATGTGAGCAAGGGGGTGGTGCGGGAATTGTATTCTTCACTCCACAAGGTGCTCCAATGCCCTTGTCATTTAAATTAGACTTCCCGCTAACCAATAACAATGCAGAATACGAAGCCTTGCTCATAGGTCTTCGAGACGGCAATCACCATGAACATTAAACGATTGAACATCTTTGGTGATTCGCTGTTAATTGTCAACCAAGTAAAAGGGATATACCAATGTAAATGTCCAGTTTTGAAGTCTTATAAAACCCTTGTGGATAAATTCTTGGCACAATTTGAATGGTATGACATCGAGGCACTCCCTCGATCATCAAATCATTTTGCGGATACTATGGCCTCCTTGGGGTCACTTATTCTTATTCCGTAAGACCCTTCTGGTGAAATGACAACCATTCGGGTTAAAACATTATCGCAATCTGCGATGGAGCGTGCAAGCTCCGATTCGACGCGTGAAATCCACATGATCCAGATTGAACCATCTCCGGATAAGTTCTCTCGAATTCGAGATTGTTTGATTAAAGCCAAGCTGGGGGTCCTTGTTCTCCCCGGCCCCTCTTGCTAGCAACACCATGTTGTTTTTACAAGTTCTTTCCTGTTCAGCTTTTGTTCGGGATAAACTTCAAAAGGGATTGGCCGTTCATACTATCGAGGTTTCTGATCAGCAAGACTGGTATACACCCATTCGAGATTACCTCAAGCTAGGTAATCTCCCACTTGGATTGACCCAAGCCACGAAAAGATCATTCAAACAAAAAGCGGCAAAGCATGTCTTGGTAGGAGACATTTTGTATCGTCGAAATTATGAAGGAATCCTCCTTCGTTGTTTGGACCGACAAGAGTCCGCTTGGGCGATCACCCAAGCTCACGATGGTACATGTGGTGGCCACTTCAGCGGTATGGCCATCGCAAAGCGCATTCTTCGCATGGGTTATTATTGGCCATCCTTAGAGCGAGATTGTTGCGCATATGTGAAGAAGTGTGTGAAGTGTCAGCATCATGCTAATTTGACACACGTACCTTCTCAGGCCTTACAGCCGATTCAATCGGTTTGGCCTTTTTGCAGTGGGGCTTTGATCTAATTGGAAAGATCTCCCCTGCGTCGTCGGGTCGTCACACGTTCATTTTAACGGCCACTGAGTACTTTACCAAATGGGTGGAAGCAATTCCGCTGACCACTACGACTGGAGCTCGCATTGCGAAGTTTATTTTGCATAACATCATATGTCGTTTTGGTATTCCATCCAAAATAGTCTCGGATAATGGGACACCATTCAAGAATAAAGATGTGCGTGCTTTGACCACAAAGTACAAGATTCGAGCATAGCTTTTCAACACCCTATTATCCGCGAGGCAAATGGGCAAGCGAGGCGTCAAACAAAATGCTAGTCGCCATTCTTAAAAAGACGAGTTGCGAGATAATCATAAAGATTGGCACATTCGGATCCCGCTTGCCCTATGGGCTTATCGCACCCGACATTCGGACGCCCACTGGGGCAACTCCATTTTCGTTGGTGTATGGCTCCGAGGCGGTCATGCCTTTTGAGTTGGAAATTCCTTCCCTGCGCATTTCAATGCAAGAGTTCATCGATGATGACACCTGCACGGCGAGCCCGGTTAGATCAACTGACGTTGCTTGACGAACGACGCGTTAATGCTCTCGAGCATTTGCGTATCTATCAAGAGCGACTTAAGAAAGCATACAACATGAAAGTCCATTTCAGGGAATTTCGAGGTTGGTGATTTGGTCTTAAAAGAGAACCAACGGAATTCTAATTTGCCTTCCCATCTTCGGGATAAGTTTGCAGACAAGCTGGTTAGGTCCTTACATCATTGATAGTAGAATAGGACCTGGAACATACCGGCTTGCCTCTCTTGAAGGAATCAAGGAAACGAGAACCCTTGAATATCATTCATTTGAGGTCATTCCACAGCTAGAGAGCCATAGTCCAACAAAAAGCTCCAAGGATTACCACAATCGCTTGGTCAACCCAAAAGCTCCAAGGATTCCCACAATCACTTGGTCAACCTAAAAGCTCCAAGCGTTACCATAATTGCTTGGTCAACATAAATATTCAAAAATCAACAAAAACAACATAAAAATCAAAATCACAAAAACAATCGCATTTCAATTCCATGCATTCTTATAAAAAAAAAAAAAAAAACATTTGCATTTCCATTCCATGCATTCTCATAACAATCAAAATACAAAAGTATAGTTTGCATTCCGCATTACATACATACATTGCATACTCCGCTAGGTCATATAAGTCAAAAGCACCATAGGCTGTCATTATTTGGCAATTCCCTCATTTCCACCTTAGATCTATTTTCATAAACACCTACATCCAGCATATCACCCTTTTATTTTTAGCATCATCAGTGTCGCCTAATGTATATAGGGTTTTCGTCATTCAGATGTCTTTAAATTTCTAGCCAAGAACTGTACACAATTAAGCAGATTTTACATGGGAAAGTTTTACTTGGATCACACCTTGTTACGTAGCATCCCAACACATATTAACACACATAAAATAATTCCTAAGTTGTGTAGACGAAAGATGAAACCTGCACCGTAATCCTGGTTACCATAAGTGAAACGGCTATCTTGCTTATCCCCTTGTGCGAATGACCCTAGAAATGCTGAGAATTGGCAAAAGGACAAGCTTCCTCCCTACCCAATTCCCCATGACTCCCAAGTTCTCAAAAGTTGCAAAACCATCAAATATTTGCAAAACGTCAAAGCACTAAAATTTGACATCCTACAGTGCACACATCAAAAGACACAAATAACAGTGATTATCATCACTCTTTATTCAAATCCCTTGCTCAAAAAAAAAAAAAAAAAAAACAAGACGAGTACTATCATTTTATCACTATCAGAGAGCAAGTATCCCAATACCCTTGAAGAAAAGAAGGGAGTCGACCTTGAATCCCTGGAATTCTCAGCATTTCGACAAGTCATGAGGCAAGCTTCAGTACCGATTTGGTTGATAGCCTATTGGTTCTTGGTGGTAAACCTCTCGCATGACGATATATCTATCACATTAACTTGTGTACGAGATCAATGTTTGCATGTGGATGAGCTAGCTTACGGTATCCTAGATAACATCGCGGACAAATCGACTAAATACAATAAAGGAGTTCGTGGAGCTAATTAGGTGATCCTCGGTACGAGTTCGGTTGAAAGCCCATCCGCACTGGCGGTATCTCGATGAATAACACATAAATGAACTCAATTGCACACACGGGGATGTGAAATAACTTGGTTAAATTCAAGTCAAATTTAGACCTTGTTCGGAAGTCTTGTGAGATAAACGAACGGTCTTGGTTAGTTAGTTAAAAATATACGCATTTCGAGAAAAGCTTAACTACATTTTCAAACAAGCGATACATTTCATTCCATACATCACCATCAAACAATAGACAAAATACAAAAACAAAGTTTTCATATGTACAAGCATTCCACAAAGTTATCTTATTACTATAACAAGCCACTCCAATTTTGTACAGTCTATGGTGCATCGACATATCATCCATTCCATATGCATACATCATATCAATTAGCATCATCACATTCATATTAGCATATGCATACATCAATGTAAAAACATGTACATAAACATAAAAAAAAAAAAAAAAAGATACACATCAAACAGAATCATCTGTATATATATCACAACAAAATTGCCCGCAAGCTACAAAACTGGTCCTCAGACCTCCCTCCCATCATCCAAACTCCCAAAACCCCCGACCCTAGGGCATCGACCACCATGATCACGCAGGATCGGTGCGACGAGAGCTACCCCCTGCGGTATCTGTTCTCTAAGATCTCTCAGGGCGACTGCTCGCCCCTGCATCCCGACCACTCGCACTGCCGCCCTCTCGCCGTCGGCGTCGGGATGATGCCGACTGCTCCGTCCCGTTGTCTCTCGTCTTGTGCGACGAGCCACTGGTCGGAGGCTCTGGTATTCGCCCACCCAGGCGGAGAATCTCAGCCTCCATCTCTGACCGATGTCGCCCCCACGCTTCCTCTCGTCGTCTCAAGTCTGCCTCCCGTAGCCTCCACTCGGCCTCCCGCCTACGGTAATACGCAATGGCGTCATCACGCTGTGCTAGCTGCACCCGTAGGAGATCCCTCTCCCGTACAGCATCCGTATCACCACCCTGCTGACGAGACGCAGCCCCTGCGCTCTCCCGCTCTGCCAACTGTGACCGCAGGCGATCCCTCTCCTGTGTCATCTTCTGCAACAATCCCGTCAAACGCGCTACCTCAGCGCGCAACCCTGCCTCTGTCTCCCCCGAGCCAGCCGGCTCTGACGCCTCCTGCATCTCGGGCTGCTCCTCCTCCCCAAAGTCATCTCCCACCTCTGCCACCTCTACCATCTCTACACCTGCAGGTGCTCCCCAACCCTCTCCTGGTGCCTCTGCACCCTCTCCGCCTCCCGCTGCCTCCTCTCCTCCCAAGGGCCCCTCCCCTCGCCACTGCCGTAGCGTCCACCACTCCTGATATTCGGCTGTCACGCCGATGTCATCAACATCCGGGATGTCCAACACAGCATCTGACTCCTCCCCTAGTGGCTCGAGGATCGGCGCAGCTAGGGTCCTCTCATCACCCCGACGCCGGTAGGTTACGGGCTCCCCAGGCAATCCCTGGCGTACCCCAAACTGCCGCGTCACTCGGAGGTAGTGGAAGTACTCCTGCTCTGTCCCATGCCGCCCAATCACCCATCTCCCCCTCCGGACCCGTCGAAGCCACTCATCTGCCTCTGGCCATGCGGGACAATCCCGATATGGCCTCCATATCACATCTCTGGGAGTCAGTCGTGCTAGTGCATCTCTGTAATGGTCCACGTCTCCCGCGAACCGCCGACTATGCCCCCGCTCCTCTGATCGGTACCATAAAGCACCATACCCAATATCCCTGTCCACCATCTCCGCTCGGGTAGTCCAGGGCAACCCTCGTGGTCGCTCTATGGCTATGTGCTGCCATGCCCAACCTCTGCAACAAGAAAGCGCACCCCAACCCCTTCCGCCTCCGACAGCGGACCTCGTACAACTCATCATATAAGCTGCGCCAAAAGCGTACGGCCCCACCTCATGATAACCGGCTCTCGTCACGGGCAATCCACTAAGCGCCATACTACCTCCACTAGGTTCCATGGGAACCTCGCTCCTGACGAATCTGGCAAGAGCATGTTAGAAATGAGGCTCATGAGTCCTGCATGCCTCACTCCCAACACTCCCCTCGCGTACCACCATCGTACCAGTATCCCCCCAATCTGACAATCCAGCTCTGCCCTCTCCAACGAGGTCATCCCATCCCCATCCCCTCCATGTCCAAAGTATCGCGTCAGTACCGCCGTCCTCTGGCTCCGTGGTGTCGTCCGAATGGGAACCCCGTCTATTGGAATCCGAAGAATCCGATACACGTCCTCTAGGGTGACTGTCATCTCCCCTGTAGGAAGATGGAAGGTGTTCGTACGAGCATCCCACAGGCCAATCAATGCGGTAATATAAGCCCGATCTGCCACAACTGCATCCAACCGAGCCACATGCTTGAGCCCTAGGGCATCAAGCCACTCCCAATCATCATCAGTCAACGCCTCGCGGGCATTAGAAAAAATGGTCGGTACTCGATGTCGACTCTTCACCACCTGCACATCACAAAAAAAAAAAAAAACAAAAACAACAAACATCAAAAACATGCATCATATCACCATTACATGTACAAAAATGCATAACTATACTGTACTATTTTTCATTCACATGTACATAAAAAAAAAAAAAAAATCATCAATTTTTCATTTCATCATCAAAAACACCAAAAATTTGCCATGGTTTACCTACGGTTTTTCCTAAGTTTACCATTTCAAAACAAAAAATTCATCCATTTTGCATCTTTAATTTCATCAAAATCAATAAAAATTTGACATGGTTTACCTACGGTTTACCTAAGTTTACCATTTCAAAACAAAAAATTCATCCATTTTGCATCTTTAATTTCCTCAAAATCAATAAAAATTTGACATGGTTTACCTACGGTTTACCTAAGTTTACCATTTCAAAACAAAAAAATTCATCCATTTTTCATCTTTAATTTCCTCAAAACGACAACAAATTTGACATGGTTTACCTACGGTTTACCTAAGTTTACCATTTCAACAAAAAAAAAAAAATTCACCTTTCATTTCATCAAAAACGACAACAAATTTGACATGGTTTACCTACGGTTTACCTAAGTTCACCATTTCAACAAAAAAAAAAAAAAAAAATTCACCTTTCATTTCATCAAAAATGACAAAAATTTGACATGGTTTACCTACGGTTTTATCTAAGTTTACCATTTCAACCAAAAAAAAACTCATCTTTAATTTCATCAAAAAAAAAAAAAAAATCGACATGGTTTACCTACGGTTTCGACCTAAGTTTACCATTTCAATAAAAAAACAAATTCATTCATTTTCCATTTTTTAATTTCATAAACATAACACACAAATATGGGCATGGTTTACCTATGGTTTCGACCTAAGTTTTACCATTCACATAGAAAAACATTTTTCTAACCATGGTTACCCTGAAGTGTTACTCTAAGTTTCATTTTAGGTTTATCCTATAGTTTTCCATCTAAGTTTTCATCAGGTTTGCATCCATGTTTCATTCGGTGTTATTCATTTACCTTAATTAATTAGGGTTTCATGTTTAAACACAAGAAAAACACCATAAAAACAACTTTGCATTTTTCAAATTGACAATCGAAGAGATAGTGCACTTACTGGTCTCGCCTCGGCTCCGCCGCTCGACGACCCGGTCTGTGCACTCATGGTGGTTGGATGATCCGGTAGCGCTTCGCGTCAGAAATCTACCTCCTCCTCCCAGAGCTCCCAATCGCAATCGTTGAACAAGTGCAAATGAGCCAAATCCGTCATTTTCGCATATTTATAGTTTTTGTCAGCTGGTACTCGTCCTTTACCGGGACGAGCGCTTTTCGGCGCGCTCGTCCCACCCCGGGACGAGTACCTTCGGAGATGCACTCGTCCTACCCCGGGACGAGTAAAATCCTGTCACTCGTCTTACCCCGGGACGAGTACAATCCTGTCACTCGTCTCACCCCGGGACGATTAAAAAAAAAAAAAAAAAAAAACACAACAAAACCAAACATAAACATGACAAATGCCAACAAAATCAAAAATAGGTCAAAACAGTCGGGGAACTGCTCGAGCATGCTTAGCGGTAAACCATCTAAAGGCACCCTTGCACACGTCATCTTGGGTCAAGCGACTCGTCGCTTTTCTCATGTCAGTCATTCCCTCATCGATTCGTCGCTTGAGGGGGTAGTCACACTTAGTTGCCAATCAACAACATTATACCTAGTCTTGGAAAAGACACGCATTCAAAGGATCATTGCAAAAGACAATCGCGCTCCTGCTTGGGGCAGCAAACAAGCAATCATCACAAACTAATCATATACTTGGCATTCGTGAATCATGAACTCAAGGTTCCCACAACAAAAGGTTGCGCCCTTTGCCTATTCATGATGATCAATGTCTAAGTTCAAGTAATACCTCACCGAACCAGGTTAATGCTTGACTTAAGTTCCTTAGCTCGTCAGAAGCAAGGATTCAAGAATGCGTGCCCTTTCCATACTTGGGGCATCAAGAGTTGGTTAGGTTACTGAGAAACCTTAATCATTAGTGCTTTGGTTATATTTTTGCTCAGCGCTGCGCCTTGCATAACGCTTCCCAAAAAGGGGCATCTGTAGACACCAAAACAGCACCAATCCGATTATGTGACGACAAGCACTGATCGCACCAACACACACAGCCCCCAGGGCAGCCCTCGGAGGTTAAACAGTGGTTCTAACCACTCGCACAGCAGTTTTTGTAAGTCGAAACCAATTTGGCACCTTTTGGACACATTATTTCTTATTCGTCCCACCCAGGGACGAGTAATAATTTTACTCGTCTTTCTTAGGAACGAGTGCTTACTGGCACTCGTCACTCTTAGGGACGAGTGCTGACTGATGGATACTCGTCCTTCTTAGGGACGAGTGCTGACTGATACTCGTGTCACCCAGGGACGATTACCGGCGCTCGCTTCGGGGTGGGACGATTGTAGAGTTTGACTTGCAAAAAGTCAAATCTCGGCATATAACAACTCAGAACTGTCACTTAGCTTTCCCTGCATGACATAGGAGTGCGAGTGAGTTCTTTTAACAACACACATCTGCCACTCGGCTTTTCATGCATGACATAAGAGTGCGAGTGAGTTCTTTTAACAACACACATCTGCCAATTGACTTTCCCTTCATTGCATGGGAAGGAGAGTAAGCTTTTTAAGACAACTCAGATTTGCCACTTAGCTATCCCTTCATTGCATGGGAGTGCAAGTGAGCTTTGCTAAAACATGCAAAGACATGCACGGAGGCGGTTAAGAAGCCCTTGATCAAGAAGAAGTCTTCTCTTCACAAACAAAAGCATTCATGCAAAGAAACACTTTTGCATGTTAATTCAAAAAGACCCCTTGGGTCTATAAAAACGGTGAGTTTTCTCACCCAAAAAATATATACAGAGAAGGAGCATTTTGAGCGACGAAGTGCTGCTAGTTCACTCACTGGCGATTTGTGCTTTCATAATCGTGGTATTTCTTTTAGTTTCATGTTTATGCTTTTGTCAAGTCTTTCATTTATATTCATTTCAATCATCGTTAGATTCATATTTTATGTTTCATACACAGGTGCTACTGACTTTCTTGTTTGTTTCTTTGAGTGCAGAGTTGCAGCATTAGAGGAGCGGCGAGGAGTCTACCTTACCAACGCAAGCGGCGGCAACATTTGGCCCGCCCATTCCAAACGTGGGCATGCGGAAGAGGAATTTTGAAGCAAATTGTAGAGATCAATATCTAACGCTCCTATCCCCTAAAAAGGAAGGAGACGTATTGTAACACGAATTGAAAAGAATATCAATAAAAAGGGCTATAGTTTATATTGCTTTTATATCTTATGTTCATTCATTTGTGTTCTTTCCTTTTAATGCAATTTTGTTTAGTTTTTCCTTTTTGTTTCCGGAATCTCGTGCTTTCACAATTGCACACACATTTGCATTTGAGAGGTTTTGTATCATTATGATAAATCAAGATCGACAATGAACTCACATATGCACATGAGGGTTCCTTATAAATCTACATTTTGTCTTTGAGATAATTTAAAATATTTCTGCAACTCCTTTTGGAATAATTTCATCTTCTTATTTAAGAACATCTGTTTCGTATAAAAACAATTACATACATTGTTTTCAAAAATCCAACATTTTTTTTCAACAACATATTCACAATCTAGCAATAAAGTCACGTTTATATATTTTTTCTGTTTATATCAAAATCAAAAATCAATTATGCAATAAAATTATTTTTCTTGGATTTCGCGATGATGGTATAAGTATATACCTATAATTCTATGCCTAGCGCAAACCATTGTTCTAATTTTATTTTCCATTTATTTTATTCATAAAAACATATGGCTTATATCATTATGTTACACAATTGTGCTTTAAAAAGAACAAACACTTTTTTTATTTCATTTCATTATGTCAATATTCAATTTTGCAACGATGGTATAATTCCTAGGGAATTGTTCAAAATATTATCACACCTAGCAATTTTATGCCTAGCAAAAAAAAATCATATTTTTAATATTTCATGCATAATATTTTTATGAAAATCTGAAAATAAATCATCACCATCATTATTTTCATCATCACAACACCAAGTCCTAAGACAGTCTCTTAAGCACTCTTTTACTTTTATCAATATTTCTATATTGGGATTAGCTTGATGACCTAGCGAGCGGCGACTCCATGAAATGGTCTATAATAGCGATAATGTCCTTTGAAATTATTGTTAGAAGTCCCTTTATTTTTTATAAAATCACACCACAAAACAATGAATTTGTTTACATCAGATTATTTCATTTAAATTTTACAGCATGACATAAAATTATACTATTTCAAAAATGACATAATTACATGAATAATCAATCAACAAATCCAAAATTGAAGCATCATAAAACATGTGGACAAGTCATATCACAAAAAATATCATATATATATATATATCAAAATATATGTACATCATATCACAACTTGATTGGTATGCCATAATATATACCCTAGAATACTCAATCCTCTCAAAAACATACAATCCAGTATATAGCAGCTAGTCTCGATAAGCCCTCAAGCTCTCAGCCTCATCTCCTCTCCTACCCTGAGGTGGAGGAGGTGGTCCCATAGAGGTTCATGCTGTGTCTTGGGTCCTCATCTTCGATCGTGAGGATGTCCTCAATGATCCCATCCTGATCGGCTCCATAATGTCAGTTGGCAGCTGTAACCTCTGACCCTCTAGAACCAACTGGAAGTATGCTCCTTGATAGAATGTGGTTTGAGCAATAGACCATGCCAATTCCTACATGCTTGCCTCTCTACTCTAAGCCTTGAGCCGTGTAGCCTCATCCTATAGAGTTTGCACCTGAGCTTGTAGGCAAGCATTCTCAGCCTGGAGATCCACCATCTCGTTGATCTCCCCCACCTCGATACCCTTTCCCTTATTGGGCGATGTTGGCCTATCCCTCTACTAATAAGGGAGTCCCTCTCTCCTATCTACCTACTGTGGTCTCTCTAGATACTGTGCTACTCTTCGACATCTCTCCTAAGGAGACCGTCATTGCTCCCTCCCCCCGCGACCCCTCGTTGCCTCAATAGTAGCCTGGCGTTGCCTCCCCATCCATCGCACCACGACGTGCATCGAACCCTATGCCCTCATCATCCGAGGAGGGTGTATGCCTACGTACCAGGAATCATACCCGTCTACCACCCTTGCATTGTCCCCATACAATGGCTGAATGGGGGCATCATCCGTGTCTTGACTCCAAAATCGCTACATATCTGGAGCCCCACTTAGTGTAGTACTATCCCAAACAGTTTGGGAGTACTCGTAATCCCTAAGAGAAGGGATCCCCTATTGTAGACCGAACTATCACAAAACTTGGTCATAGCAATGGAGCTCTACCTCTCCCTGCTCCATCCTTAGCCAACAGACTCGCCTAATGTGAGCCAGCTCCTATCTGTCCTCTCCCCACCCTAGATGCTCTCTCCATGGCCTCTAGGTGATTTGGTCTGGGATGAGGTCATCTAGCAACCTCCGAGACATCGACAGATCTATCCGCCACTATGACCCTCTTTGGAGCCACCAATAGAAAACCCAAGGTATCTCCCAGTCAACCCTTGTTAGTGGAAGCCCTATCGGCCTCTGCACCACAATGTGCTCCTAGCACCAAACCTGTAGTAGCGATGTCAAAACCAGACATCGACCTCCCTTGTATACGATCCCGTGTAGGATCCTATACAAGCGGCATAGCATAAAGTTACCCCAAGCAAATCTATAGCCGTTTTCTATCATATCATAGACCACATCTAAGAGTAGCCATGGTAACTTGCATCCACTCTGGTGGCATAGTAGCAAGCCACCTACTACCCCTACCAAAACTTGAGTCAATCAAGATGCCCCAGGCATCTGTCGTAATGTCTCGATGTTCACCCCGCCCTTCTCCAGGGTGAAGCTAGGATCTTTGCATAGGTGCATCATGGCATGGCCTTTATTGGTTGTAGGAGTCATAAACCACCCTTATATGGGAATCCTCAAGATCCTCCATACATCATGTAGAGTGGGAGCCACCTCCCCTGTCGATAACTGAAAACAAGATGACCCCGGATACCACCTCTCTGCTAGGGCTGTCAAGAGCCCCATGTCTGTCGGTATTTGTGGCATCTCTGCCACATGCTGTAGTTTGACCTCTGCCAGTCGGTCTCACTCTGCCTGGTCAAGCATGGCTACGTCATCTCTGAGTCCCCCGTATTTCCACTCTTAACTTTTTAGTAATCCCCTCTGCAAAATAAATAATCAAACAATAAAAATCATTAATAGATAATCATTAAAATCAGTTAAATCAATTTAATATTCTAAAAACAATGATGATATCATCCACCATTGGATGATATCATTCTAAATTGGGTCAAATCGTCCTTGGTAGGATGAAATCATCTCCGATTTTGCAACTTGGGGATCGCCCCTTGTTGGATGGGATCGCCCCTATTTCGTCAATTTCACCCCTAGACGAAATCGATGATCTAGGGACGATTTCAATGAAATTGGGACGATTTCATCCTGACGTCATCGACGGCCTAAAAATGGCCGTGATGCCCCAAAATAGTCAAAATTTAAATCAAAAATTACACAAATCAAATTAAAAACATAATTCACTAGGTTTAGATCCTTACCCGCAACCCGCACCGGAACTCGATTTGTGCGCTATTTCTACCATTTTTCCTGTAGAGCTCTAAAAACAATGAAAATGAACAGTAAAAATGAATTAGGGTTTTACCCTATTTTTCTTAATTTTATTTAAAAACGACAACATTTTTTAAAATTTTGCTTTTTCGCGCTTTTACCTCAAACATTCGATTTGGGTAAAAACACGGAGGGGGCACCATAGTAAGCAGTTGTACGATTCGACCTAGAATCGTTGTCTAGAAAATTGAGTAAATTTTTGCTTTCTCGTAAAATGGGAAGAACTCGTCTTTAACGCATTTTCTTTGGAAAATTTGCTAAAGAGGGGGCAAAATGTAGCACCCTAAAATTGGTGTAGTTAAACCCTTAGTAAAAAGATAAAAATTTGAATTTTAACCCCGAAACCACCCGTTAACCACTCGCCCCATTTTTTGTGCTATTTTTAGGAGTTGTTTTGACCGTTGGAAGATATCGTCCCTGATTAGATGAAATCGTCCCAGATCAGACGAATTCTTCTGGAACAGAACGTCCAGACGATTTCATCCCAAAACTGAATTTTCATAATTAGCTTCTATTTTAACAGCCTCTCCAACTTGGGCAGAAGCATGTCTGCGTAGTTGGAGATTCCTCCACTGAGGATCTCCTAGATTGGGATGATCCCCAACCTCCTAACCTCCCCCTAATCCTATATAAACTAGGATTTTCTTAGTTTATCCCCCTGGTTGGCTGATCCCATGATTCCTTGATTTTCCCTGCCATTTAGTTTTTCTATGTCAAGACTTCTATCCACCATTGTTTGCACTCGTAGTTTTAAGTTTTCATTGCAGGTTTTCATCGTGCTTCAGTTGGAGAAAGCTTGGATCACCGTAAGCGATTCCAGATGATTTTGGACGATCCTGTCATAGATTGGCGATGATCTCGTACAATTGGAGGTGATCTCAACTGCAGTTCAGATTGAGGGCAACATAAAGCCCTGAGTTTGCATTCCTCATTTGTCTTCTTTATTTTACTATGCATCAGTTTGATTTATTTTCATTTTGCATCCTAGAGTTCACCTCATTCAGCATAAATGCATGATAAAATTAAAATAAGTTATTAAAACAATGCATTTCCTTTAAATTGCTATCTAGATTTATCAGTTAGGCATTTATACTATCATTTCTATCATTTTGCATTATTTTGGCAGTAGCATTTTCATTTTTTGGTGTCTGTTTCTATGATTGCAGGTTTCTGACAAATTTGTCTGATGAATTCATCGGATCGATGATGATCTTGTCAGATATCAGATGATCGACTGTAATTTGGGACAATTCTATGCAATTGCAAATGATCCTATCATATTCGGGATGATCTGGACTCTTACAAGCTTTAGAATCTTCATCAAACATTCGAAATCAGGTGCATTCTTTCTTATTTAGTATATTCCTGCTATTTAAGATTCATTTACGCTTTCTATATTCATAAAAATCAGCATTTCATATAGAATAGCTTATATTCATTCTGGCCAACCAAGGATTATGAATTATCGAGTATAAAATGAATACACCAAAACCATTCTCAACCTAGGCATGGAAACTGCCACTCAAATTTTCCTGGTGAACCCACCATCCGTTGAAAATTCACCCTTATACCCCTCCCCCGAGAGGCGCGATATTCAAAGGGCCTCTCAGTTCGAGGTATTGTCCCATCCTTCTCGCATCCCCCTTCCGGGCGCGGATCCTATAGCCTAAAGGTAAGGATGTAAAAAATTTGGAGTATTACAAAGAGGAATGCATCTTGAGGAGGTTAGTGATAGTGAAGAGAAGAAGATTGGTCACCTAGAATCTTAAGATAAGGATCAAGGAGAAGAACTAGAGTAGTAGTTGATTTGGGAAATCTCTAGCATGGAAGTAAACCAAAGATGGATACTTCCAATTTTAATGGAATTTTGGACCTAGAAGAGTTGGTAGACTAGATAATAGACATGGACATATGTTTTGACTATGATTCTATGATAGACCCAAAGTGGATCAAATTTGCATGCATATGACTAAAGGGATATGCATTGATTTGTTGAGTTCATGTCCAAACAAAGAGATAATGAAAGGGCAAGGAGAAAATTAAAACTTGGGATAGGTTTGATTCCAAACTAAAATCTAAATTTTTGCTTGTAAATTATCAAATTGGGTTGTTTAGAAGATTGTAAAACCTCACACAAAAGTAACTAGGAGTGAAAGAATATATGAAATTATTCTATAAATTAACCTTAAGAGTAGGTCATATTTAAGATGATAAGGAGAAAGTGGTGAGATACATAAATGGACTAAGGTTGTTCATAAAAGATGAAATTGGTATGGTTTGACTTAAAATAAATGAATATGTGTATCAATATACCCTCAATGTGGAAGAGAAGTTGACCCACAAGAAACAAAATAATGCATGAGGAAGAGGATAGTATTTGAGAGTAAAAGGATAGTACCATGCATGAAGAGGGCAACAAGCTCATTATGCAAGAGAAAAATTCTCACAAACAAATAATTTCAACCAAAGTACCTAAGAAAAGGGTGAATCATCAAGAGGATGAGGTGGATTTGGTAGAGGTAGAGGAAATATATTTTTTGGCAAGTGTTATAGATGTTTGGAGGAAGTACATAGGGCATATGAGTGCTCTCAAGTACAATAGATCAATGGGCATGGAAATAAATCCCATAACCATATTATACAAGTAGATAAAGAAAGTATTGGCTCATTGAAGCACATGGAGGGACCAAAACAAGGAGAGTCATTTATTATGAAAAGGGTATTGTTAAAACTAGCCAATAATATGCATGAAAATATGCAAGAAGGAGCCTACTCATGATGAATTGTAAATTAGGAGGTAAATATTGCAAGGTGATTGTGGATAGTGGAAGTATAGACAACTTAGTGTGAAGAGAGATGGTGGAGACACTTGACTTGAAGATAATTGAGAATTCAAATACTTACAAAGTGTCATGGTTACAAAATGGACACCAAATTTTGGTAACCAAATAATGTATGGTGAATTTTTATATTGGTTCTTATAAGAATGTAATTTTATGTGACATCATGTCAATGGATGCATGTAAACATTTTTTAGGTAGACCATAGCAATTTGATAGGAAAGTGGTACATGATGGTAGAATGAACACTTATTCAATTATCAGGGATGATAAAATTTATATATTATGTACTATTATCATCTTTTATTGTCCTTGGCAGGGACTATCATACCTCACACGAAGTGACATAGTGGGGCTACGATCGAGAGTGTGGGGTTTGGCTCAATCAGGGGCCTCTAAGAGTTTTTTACAAGGCCAAATCCTTGTTAGGATGTAATATTCAAGGCACACTTGTGCTCAACAAAGGAGAAAAGGGATACAAGAGAGTAAAATAAAATACAACTCAACAAAAGAAAAAGGGAGCAATGTGCCAAAATATTTGCTACTATATTCCTACAAAAATAGTCGTAAACACTATGTTCTAGTGGTGAAAACTTCCTCTCCTTATCATAGTGAAGCACAAATGAGATCTAAAAATTATACAAAAGCATGAGTAGGTGGGTTACATTGGAGATCCAAACAAGTGACTTGTCCAAAAATGTCTACATGCCCCTCGCACTCACATACACTTAATAAAACTCAAAGAACATGAAAAATATTACAAGCAAATACATACATGTAGAAATAGGTTAGCAAGAGGTCGTAGATGGATATACCAAAAATTTGACATAGGCTTCCATGTATATATATGTAAGAAATATCTTACAAATATTGTGCCAAAAGTGGAGGTTCGATATTACCCACAATTCACTCAAGAGATGACTATTTTTACAAAAATAAATCAATGGAAAGGTTGCAAATGGAGACAACTATAGAATTATCAATATTTTTATAGTCTATGTCATTGTTATTAATAGCTTATAGTAGGAAACATTCCCCTCAAAAATTTATCTACAAATAGATCTCATAATCCCACCTACTTTTCTTAGGGATTTTGGTCATTGAATGAAGTGCATGTTTGACCATAATGATTGTTTAGCTTGAGACTACCAGTGCCATACTTCGTCTTGCATCAGTGTTTGATATAATTATCAAGGTTATTCTCTTGTAGGTGGGCTTCATATCCTAAGTTAAGAAAGTATTAAATCAGCCCATCTACCTCTGTTACTTTTCATTTGATTGAGGCATCCATGCCCACTTGAATTTCTAGCATTTCTCATGCATCCTGGGTCACTTTGTAGATTGGTCAAGAGTTTTGCTATTGGAATTCTATTGTAGATTTTAAAATCTCTAATATCGATACTTATCCCAAAGGACAAACTCTTTTATCACTCCTATGGTTATCTATCAGGACTTTTGCCAAATGGATTTTCATGTAAGTCTTGATTGTTAGGGTTCTTTCAGCCTTTTTTCCTTAACCTAGACAAAAATTGTTAGGATCTTATCCTAACGCCATTTTGTAATTCTCATTTACTTATGTAATGAACCACTTCCAACGTGGGGAATCCCATTATGATATTATTTTGTAATACTTTTTAATGTATGTGGAAAGTATGGTGCCTAGCCAAGTGGCTCCATATCATGTAATCATTTTTATCAAGATTGTAACTAATGGTAGGTAGGATATTCTAGCTCGAGTGGCATTTTGCATGTAAGCCAACTCTTGAGCCTTTAGGTAGGGTTGCATGAAGTTTTTCTTTAAAAGATATGAAGCCATGTATGAATTCATATTTTTGCAAGCTAATGAAATATTGAAGGAGGTTTCCCCCTCGAAGAGGCTTGTGATTCTATGTTATTGTGATATTGTTCCATTTTTGCATTTAATTTTTGCATAGTGTTATTGAGTTATTTGATGTATTTGAGTTATTTTTTAGTATTTTGTGTGAGTGTGCTTATTTTAATAGTGAGATCCTAACAAGTGGTATCAGAGTGATTTATAGGATCGAGTTTTGTTGCAACTGAGATGATTTTTTCCATTCATTCCACTTGTTAGGTATAATTTTCCATGTGTTTTTCATTTCTATTTTTTCCTTTATTAAAAAGTCCAAAAAAAATACAGTTTGTTTTTTTTTGGCCAAAAAACTAGAAAACACAAAAAATAATATAGTCTCTTTTTCAATAGTTGTATAGGTTAGAAACCCTGTGCTGAGGGTTTTAAAATATTGTGAAGGAGTTATCATTATTGGCTAAGCTAGATAGCCCATAAAGCATCTAGTGAAGTGAGGGGTGATCATGCTCCAATACCTAGGCCTTAGACAACACTCGCACACAAACTTGAGCTCCCACACATATTCGGGTGTATCGGGAGATAATATAGGTTTAAACAAAATTTTATCCATTAGAAATATTTTTGGCCTTGTATCATCCATATTCCATGGGATACAGCATCCCGGACGATCACCCTCCCATACTGTCAGAGAGGTAGATAGTGTGCTCAAGGGTATGTGTGGAATCCTCCTTGGATAGTGGCCTAAAATATTGGTCCAAGCACTATTTTTCATCACTGCTATATAACAGAGGGCCTATGGGTATTACATACTCCCTTAATTAGTGTACCCTAGTTCTACAAAATATAACTTCCACCTACAAATCAACATATC
Source organism: Wollemia nobilis (assembly GCA_028583015.1). Lineage (NCBI taxonomy): Eukaryota > Viridiplantae > Streptophyta > Pinopsida > Araucariales > Araucariaceae > Wollemia > Wollemia nobilis. The sequence goes on along the minus strand of JAQPPZ010003260.1, from coordinate 5,840,667 downwards.
TGTTATATTGCATTCACAACCCCAAAAGTGAGCATACGAAGAACGCATTCCTTATCACAAAAAATAAAATTACATGCACCAAAAGTCAGGATAGATTTTGCAAGTATCTACAATAGCCTATGGTCAGAGATAAAATATTTAGGATAGTGACAGAAATAGTCTGGTTAGTAACAGTGATAGTCAGGTCGACAGTAACAACCCTCTATAACAGTCCAAAATTACAGACCTCCAGTTTTAGAAATAATATTGTTAGTGTCAGAGAATCCCTAGGGTCAATAACAGGAACTGTGTCAGTAACCATAGTATAGGTGATAGAGGAAGAGATAGGATAGTGATAGGGTGGTTAGGGGGTAGACTACAGGTCAGAGATAGTTGATCCTGGACCCCAAATTTTGAACCATAACTCCAAATCAGAAACTAACAACACCAGTAGACTCATCAAAACAACAATACAAAAAAAAAGGTTTGGGGTACCCAAAATTAGTGTTGTGGGATATAGCTCATTGTACCTATTTTTTTGAGCTGATTCTTTTGATATACCACACCCAAGAACTTTTTTGGACGCCTTACTAAAAATAGTAACTCTTGAAACCCCACATCTATTTTTAGTAACTTAGTAAAAGAGGGCCCACAATGGCAGGGGGCACTCGTGGACAACACAAGGAGTTAGAACTTGCCACAATATTGGCCGACATGCAAAAATCCCTTGACTACTTGACCACTACAAACCTCACCATAAGATAAGAGATTCAAGAGCTTCAAACAGATCATGATGCCACTAGAATCCACTTGGTAGAACAACTTACAGAGGTGGAAACCAAATTGTAAGGTACTCTCACATCTAAACACCAAGCTAAAAAATTTGAATAAGGTCATCGAAGAGAATCATAAGACCAAAGAAGGGAAATAGAAACCACTCACTATGATCATGATCCGACCTTCAAAATGCCTAAATTGGACTTCCCTAAGTTTAGTGGAAAGGATGTCAATGGGTGGTTATGTCGGGTTGATCAATTATTTAGACTCCACAATGTCCCTATATATCATCAGGTTTAGATGGCTTCCTTCAACTTAGAATCTGATGCCTTACACTAGTTCCAATGGCTATGAGCCACTACCCCTAATCTATCTTGGGAGGACTTTGAGTCCCAATTACTCACCCGATTTGGCCCTAGTGACTATGAAGACTTTACAAGAGCATTGAAAAAGTTGAAACAAATAGCCATAGTTCGTGATTACCAGACACAATTTGAGAAGTTGGCAAATAAAACCAAGGGCTTGAATGAGGGATTTTTTATGAGTTGTTTCATGAGTGGGTTGAAATATGATCTCCAAGCTGAATTCAAGATGTTTAAACCACAAACCATGATGGAGGCTATCAGTTTAGCCCGATTGGCCAAATCTAAACTCTCAGCTCAATGGTGGACACCATAATTTTCTCAAGCTCGACCTCCCTTTCCTCCTCGATTCTAAAATAATACTGATAATAAACCTCCTACTCCTAAGCGACTGACTATAGATGAAATGGATGCGTGTCACACCCAAGGGCTATGTTATAATTGTGATGAAAAATTTATGAAGGGGTATAGATGTGCAAATAAGATATTGTTCTTAATAGATGTAGAGGAACCCAATAGTTGTGACCATAGTGATGAGGAGAGTGACACAACTGAAGCACCAACTCAACAAGAAGAGGAAACCCAAGAACCTCAAGCAAAAAATAAATTCCATGCTCTTTCCGAGATTACCACTCCATAAACCATGAAAGTTGTGGGTTTTTCAAAGGCCAATGCCTTACTATTCTTATTGATTCAGGCAGTACACACAACTTTATTGATCCTTGAGTTTCTAAGTAGGCCAATTGCTATATACACACATGCAATTCATTTGAAGTCATGGTGGCAAATGGAGGTACTTTACCTTGTAAAGGTAAATGTTGCAATGTTAAAATAAATATGGAGGATTATGAACTCAAGCAAGACATGTTTGCCCTCCAATTGAGAGGATGTGACATTGTGTTGGGATCCCAATGGTTGAGCACCTTGGGCACTATCTCCTGGAACTTTGTAGAACTATGGATGCAGTTTTCACAACATGGACAAACACACACCCTCCATGGTGCCAAAATAGGCCCTTCCCAAATTATCAGTTCCAATCGTATGGAGAAATTGTTGAAAAATTCATCCCGCAGGGTCATTGCACAAATATTTTCAATTCAACCAAGCACTTCCATAGTGGATCAAATTCTAACATATTTGCAACTTGTTTTGACCAAGCACGATGGTGTTTTTTTAGAACCAACTACCCTCCCACCTCATAACTCACATGACCATGCTATTCCACTACTACTAGGTAATGCACCACCCAACATTAGATCATATCAATATCCTCATGCTCTCAAGTCTAAAATTGAGTAGATGGTACAAGAATTGCTCAAAGCTAGTGTCATTCAACCTAGTACCAACCCTTACTCTTCTCTAGTTTTACTAGTTCGCAAGAAATATGGCTCATGGCGATTGTGTATAGACTACCATGAGCTCAATAAAATTACCATCAAGGATAAATTACCCATTCCGGTAGTGGATGAATTTCTGGATGAATTACATGGAGCTATGTACTTCTCCAAGTTAGACCTTCATTTTAGCTACCATCAAATCAGGATCAAGGATGAGGATATTCCCAAAACTGCATTTCGTACTCATGAAGGTCACTATGAGTTCTTGGTAATGCCATTTGGTTTGACAAATGCTCCTTCCACATTTCAGAGCCTGATGAACAACATATTTCACCCTCTCCTACAGAAGTTCATCCTAGTTTTCTTTGATGATATCTTGGTTTATAGCCGCTCATGGGAAGAACACCTTATCCATGTGGATCAGACATTACAATTGTTGGCACAACATCAAATTTTTGCTAAGCGGTCCAAGTGTTCCTTTGGTCTGACTGAAGTGGAGTATCTAGGACACATTATCTCCAAATATGGTATCAAGGTCAACCCCAAGAAGATTTAGGCAATTCAAGACTGGCCAAAACCTCGCACTCTCAAGGGACTTCAAGGATTCTTAGGGCTTATAGGTTACTACCACAAATTTATTCATAATTATGGTAAAATAGCAGCCCCCCTCACATCCATGTTAAAGAAGGACTCTTTTACTTGGATGGGATCCACTGACCAAGACTTCCTCGAATTGAAGCATGCTATGACCACAACACCAGTTTTAGCCATGCCAGATTTTTCCAAGCCTTTCATCATTGAAAGTGATGCTTTCGATCATGGCATCGGGGCAGTGTTGATGTAGGAAGGGAGACCCTTGGATTTCACTAGTAAGGCACTCTCTGATTGTAACTTGGAAAAATCTACATATGCCAAGGAGATGTTGGCAATATTACATGTCATAATCCATTGGCGACCATATCTCATTGGGTGCCATTTCTCCATTAAAATAGACCATCAAAGTCTCAAATACTTCTTGGAACAATGAGTTGCTACCCCAGAACAACAAAAATGGATTTCTAAACTCATGGGATATTATTATGATATCACCTATAAGAAGGGAAAAGAGAATCTTGTGGCTAATGCTCTCTCTCACAAATTTGAGGCCCTCAATATGTTATGTGCCATTTCCTCACCTATTTCTCAATGGATAGATTCCTTACAATAGGAGGTACTTCAGGATGCAAACTTGCAAGCTTTGGTGGCCTCGCTCTGTGATGATCCTACTTCATTCCTAGGCTACAATTGGGATGGCCATGACCTATGTTATCGCCAACGCCTTGTTCTTCCTCGCACATCCCCACTCTGTGAGCTTTTCATGAAGGAACTACATACTGCTCCCTCTATAGGCCATTCAAGATTTTTTTAAATATATGAATGCCTCAAGTGCATATTCTTCTAGAAAGGTATGAAATAGGAAATCCATGATTTTATAGCAGCTTGTGATACCTATCAATAGATGAAAGGTGAAGTGGTATATTCTATGGGTACTCTTCAACCCTTGCCCATTCTAGATCAGGTTTGGACTGATATTTCCATGGATTTTATAGAAGGGTTACCTAAATATGGTGGTAAGTCTGTTATTCTCATGGTAGTGGATCACCTTTCGAAGTATGCTCATTTTTATTCCCTTGGCCATCCTTACACAACCTCCACCATTGCCCAAATATTTCTCGATTCTATTTTTAGCCTTCATGGTATGCCCACCTCCATTATGTCCGATCAAGACCCAACCTTCACTAGTCATTTTTGGAAAGAATTGTTTAAGTTGTAGGGAACTCAGGTCAAAATGAGTTCAGTCTATCATCCACAAATGGATGGTCAAACTGAGATTGTCAACAAAATTTTGGAGACCTATCTTCATTGCTTTGCATCAGATCATCCTACTCAATGGGTGAAGTGGCTTCCTTTGACCGAATGGTGGTACAACACTTCCTATCATACAAAAACCAAACTCACCCCTTTTGAGGCCATTTATGGGTGCCCTCCACTCATGCCTTCTTCATACATCCGAGGTAGCTCCAAGGTCTAGACAGTTGACACTACTCTCAACCTGAAGAAAAATTTGGACATGGCCTAGAATCGGATGCGACAATAGGTTGACCAACATTGTTATGAGTGTAGCTTTGATGTGGGTGATATGGTCTTCCTTCGCTTGTAGCCATACAAACAATCATCTCTACAACTTCGTTGACTCCAAAAACTTTCTACAAAATACTATGGACCCTACCAAGTTCTTCAATGGATTGGTTCCACTGCTTACAAATTGGCTCTTCCACCCACCTCCAAGCTCCATCCTATTTTCCATGTTTCCTCTCTCAAAAATGTTGTGGGCACATAGGTATAGGTTCAATCAGCATTACCAAAATTGGATGAAGAAGGGTCCATATTACTCGAACTTGAAAAATTGTTGGATCATCGAACCCGCACTCTCTGCAACCATACCATCACAGAAGTTCTTGTTTAGTGGCATAAGCTCCAGCCAAAAGATGCTACATGGGAGTCTCTCCATAAGCTCTAGCACCAGTTCCCTCATTTTTAACTTTGAGGACAAAGCTTTTTGAAGGGGAAGGACATGTTAGGATCCTATCCTAACGCCATTTTGTAATTCTCATTTACTTATGTAATGACCCACTTCCAACATGGGGGATCCCATTATGATATTATTTTGTAATACTTTGTAATGTATGTGGAAAGTATGGTGCCTAGCCAAGTGGCGCCATCTCATGTAACCATTTTTATCAATATTGTAACCGATGGTAGGTAGGAGATTCTAGCTCGAGTGGCATTTTGCATGTAAGCCAACTCTTGAGCCTTTAGGTAGGGTTACATGAAGTTTTCTTTAAAATATATGAAGCCATGTACAATTCATATTTTTTCAAGCTAATGAAATATTGAAGGAGGTTGCCCCCTCGAAGAGGCCTACGATTATGTGTTATTGTGAGATTTTTCCATTTTTGCATTTAATTTTTGCATAGTGTTATTGATTTATTTGATGTATTTGAGTTATTTTTCAGTATTTTGTGTGAGTGTGCTTATTTTTAATAGTGATATCCTAACAAAACTCTAATCATTGGTTATCAATATTTTTCCATAGTTACAAGCAAGTAATGAGGAATCACTATAGTTTTGGTGGCTCACAGGGGCCTTCTAGCCTACTTAAAGGAGAACTCAAAATTATATATATCCTTAGGCTTATAGTAAAAAATATTTTACTATTTTTGCAAAAGAAAATTATGATGTTTTCAGCAAGATCTCCTTCAATATCCACCCATTATTCATTCAATGGGTACTCAGTGTGTTGAAAATCATCTTACATGACTAGAATATTGTGCTTGTCATATCAAGAGAAATCCTTCAATCGACTTATTGCTTCATGGATCTATACATTAAGTTTTTCTAATGGCCTAATAATTGGGCTATTTATTTTGCACATAAAGGGATAATTTGCTCTTCTAAGCTAAGCGAGAGCTTTTTGCTTGATTCAATCAACCTCAAATAATCTTCCTTTGAGCACATATTACCATTCAATTGGTTCCATGGTGAAGGGAGCCCTACTACTATTAAGGAATCTATTTTTATCTTCAACCTTCCCATAATGTTATATAAGTTATCAACTAGCTTTATAATTTTTTTTAGAATTTTCTCTCTTTTGAAGAGGTTGATTACCTTTTGTGCCATAATTTATCTATTTTGTGCCCTTATAGTACTAACATTAGAATTAGGGGTTTTGGCCAGCAGAGTTTGATTTGTCCTAGCTTCTTCGATTCTCATGTTGATTTTGTCTAAATTGGCCTTTGCCTCTCTCTATTTTGTGGCCTAACAAAGCTATTGAATATATAAATTCATGAACTAGAAATAAATCAAATGCCATGATTTTGATATCATCCCAATAAAATTTATTTAAATTGATATATTTTCTATAACTAAAGAAAAAATAATAAAAAATTTTATGAGTGATGGTGAGCGAACTTCTGACTTTTGAATCATCGATGAGTGAGAAGTAGAGAAGTTGTAGGTACAGGAGCAGGTAGTGGAGGTGGAGTGTGCATAAGTGGAACCAATAATGAAATATATGGCCAGGAAGGTGGGATCAGGGCCAAAGCCAAGTCTGACCATGTTGCATCGAACAATGGCAAAGATATCCTTGGGAGGAAATAACCCCCAGACAAAATTGTAACAAGCAGCCAAAAACTTCAAACAACATCTTTTGCAAAAACACTCAAGGATGGGACCAAACCCCCCACAACCTCATCATGCACATTTTTTCATGAGGGTTGCAACCTCATCAATTCTTTCTCCCTATTTGGGAAATTTTTGAGTGGAAGACCTGATATGGAGGTCATTTTTCATTGGGTAGTGGCCAAATGGAAAACCAATGGTTGCTTAGAACTGGTCACTAGCCCAACGGTTTCTTCATGATTCGACTCAACACTCAAGAAGATGCATATTTCATTTTAATGGGGGGGCCATGGTTCTTCGGGCGTAGGAGTCTATTCCTGTGCAATTGGGGAGTGGACTTAAACCCAAAGACATAGAACATCAACTCCACCCCCATATAGATATGTATCAAAAATTTAGCTACCCATTTTTGGCATGAGAACATTCTACATGGGATCGCCTATGCGATTGGTGAGCTCGTATATATTGACCCTACAATGCATGCTCGGTCAAGATTGACACAGACCCATATCTATGTAAACATAAATTTGAATACCCAAATCCTAACCCATATCAATCTGATATATGGGATCTATCACCATTTCTAGGTAGTGGAGTATGAGAAAAAACCATCTTTTTGCATCGAATGCCACACCTAGGGGAACCTTCAAAGCTAGTGCTCAAAACTGAAGCTTGCACAAAGTAATCACCAAGAGGCACAATGTCAAACTAAAGGAGAGGTCCAAATACTAAACACCAAAGAGGGTATGCCTTATGATCCCAAAGGCAAGCAACACACTCCCCCAATTTCAAATGGTGACAAGACAAAGGAAAGTTCCCTATTTACTTCTTCCAATAGGTTTAGTTTATTCAAAAATGCCATTTTTAGTGAAATTAATGCTAATAAGGATTTTCCCAAAGAGAAATCCTTGGTACCAAAGCATCTATACCAATCAATCTCAAAATCAAACCCTCCCCCACATCCCTCTCATTTTTTCCTAGACTTGTTCCCTAAATCCCCATTTGCCACAATCCCTGAACCTCAACCCCCATCATCTAATCTCCCTCTACTACATAACCCATCACCTAGCTCCCCCCATTCCAATAGGTATGGCCCATAGCTTCCCCCACCTGATCCCTAGGGTGAAGAGTTTGACACCCTTGAGTCATCTCAAGACTCTCCCAAAGCTTGGAGCCCTAAATAGACTAGAATATTTAAAAAAGCTCTAATTTATGTCAAAGGTGATAAAAATAAGGGTAGACCTTCTGGTGTAAAACAAAGAAATAAATATATAGCGGAAGACATTGCCAATGGCACCCAATGAAATCTCTTTTAGGAACTAGAAATTTCTAATAGAGAATAATAAAAAATATTCAAACCTCCTGCACAACAAGGCAAAGGAGGCTAAAAACCATCCAAAAGTTCCAAATGAGAGTCCTCTCCTGGAATGCAAGAGGGCTAAATGGAGTAGCAAAACAAATACTTGCTACTTTTATGTGAAAGGAGTCAAATCCTACAATTTTTCTAATCCAAGAAACCAAATTAGGCACACAACACTTGCCTATAGTTGCCAAAACTATTTGCAGGAAGTGTGATTTTTTATTTACTCCAGCCTCGGGTACTTCTGGTGGTCTCCTCTACCTTTGGGATCCATCCAATGTGGAAGGTAGTGTAATTTTAGGTGAAGGATGTATCTCCAACACATTTTTCATGATCCTATCATGAAGCACTCCTAGGTATTGATGAATGTCTATGCCCTGAATAGTCCTTAGGATATGTTGACTATGTGGAACACTCTCACCCAGATGCGTGAGGCTTTCAATAATGTCCCTTGGATCCTTGTTGGGGATTTTAATGCACCTTTATATCCCTTAGATAAAAAATGAGGGAAATAAATCATTTCCAGGACAACGAGGGAATTTAGCCATTTTGTGGATGCCAACGAGCTAATGGACGTCTAGATAAGGGGATCTTAGTATACTTGGATTAACAAACAGATAGGGGGTGACCTCATTCAAGTGAGGCTAGTCTTATTTCTTCTTTCTCAGGATGTGCTACCTTTATTTGGAGACTCTAGCTTACAGGAATTGTCAAATATTAGGTCTAGCCACATCCCACTAATTTTTGAAACAACCAATAGACCCCTATTCAAAACTTTATTTTGCTTTGAGGCAATGTGGACACATCACTCAAACCTCAAAGCTTGTATTGTTGAATGGTGGGGGAAGAGTTTCCATGGAACTGTCACCAACCAAGTAACCTAGAAGTTGTGGTCTATAAAATATAAATTAAAGGTTTGGAATAAATAAATCTTTGGAAATATCTTCAAAAAAACAAACCATCAAGGATAGGTTTCAAGGTATCAAAAAATAGTTTTAGCAGGGATAGGGGATGTCAGTTTGAGACCTGAATAAAGGCTTCTGCTTTTGGACTACCATAATATATTTAATTAGAAAGAGATGTTTTGGCATCAAAAATCAAGCAATTTGTGGCTAAAATAAGGGGATTCCAATTCAAAGTTCTTCCACATCTCAATGCTCAAGCACAGGGGCAAACATGATCAAAGGGATTATAAAAATAATGGTTCTTCACTTCCAACATCCACAAAATTCATGATAAATTTGTTATGAATTTTGAGTCCCTCCTAGGCTCTTTCCCTACCCATTCTTCCCAAGCCATGGACTCCCTTATCATGCATATCCCCAACATTATCACTGATAGTATGAATGCCTACCTGCTTAGCCCTTTAAGCTTTGAGGAGATCCGTCATGCCCTCTTTTCCATATAGCTAGACAAATCCCCTAGCCTCGATGGTTTCTCCCCAATAATTTTCCAAACCTATTGGGACATCATTGGATCCGACCTGTGCTAGGCCATCATTGAAATGCGGAGATCCAGATCCATTACCAAATATGTGAATTCCACCTTTCTCACCCTCATTCCCAAAGACCCCAATTCCAAATCCCTATCTTATTATCATCCCATTAGCCTTTGTAATGTTGTCTACAAAATATTTTCAAGGGTGATGGCCAATAGATTAAAAAAAATCCTCCATTCCATGATCGATCCTTGCTAAGGAATCTCAGTTAAGGGTTGAAATATTGTGGATGGGGTCATCACCATCCACAAACTCATTCATTCAGCCCACATGTCTAAAAAGTCAGCTTTCTTCCTTAAGCTCGACATGAATAAGGCCTTTGATAGAGTAAACATGGATTTTCTATCCAAGGTTCTTCAGAAGTTTAGGTTTCATGATAACTGGGTCCATCTGTGAAGAACACAAGCTTATACTGAGAGGGGGGTGAACAGTATAAGACCACTTTTTAATTTTCTTTCCCAATAAATATTATGTAATGTATAGATAGAAATATCAATGATAGTAATCAAAGCAATGCACAAATCACCACACACAATAGAGACACCAATTTAACATGGTTCACTCAATGCGGGCTATTCCACAGAGAAAATATTTCACTAAATTTTTTTCAATAAATATCGTGGGAATCCTTTCCCTATTACAATGTTTATTGAACTCTATTCAAAGGAGACACCAATACCCTAATAAAGTTCATGGATCTCTATCCACAGGAGAACTCTTTCTCCTTAGTTCTGACTGGTGATCTTCTAGAAGAACTACTACCCCCACTGTACTACCTAATGGATATATATCCACTAAAGACACCTATCCTAACTACCCTGGTTAATGGATCTCTATCCACTGGAGACTATCGTCCTCTATACTTTGTCACATTCAAATCTCTATCTCAAATTTGTACTAAACACAGTCCTTAAGTATAGCACAAATCTGCTCAATATCTGTCTCTAGTCTGCCACAAAATTGTCCTTGAATCTACACCAAAATCTATCCTTAAATTTACACTATACACAGTCCTTCAGTCTAGTACAAATTTATCCTCAATCTCTATCTCTGGTCTAGCACAAACCTATCCTTAAATTTGCACCAAAATTTTTCCTCAATATTTATCCTCTAATATGTACTAAACACAGTCCTTCGGTCTAGCATAAATATATCCTCAATCTCTATCCTTAAGCCTTAACACAAAGCTTGACTTAATCTCAAATCAACTCTACTATATCTGCCCCAAAACTTAACCCAAGGTCTGAACAAATCAATCAATCATCTGCTCTCAAGTCTACTCAAAGACTTGTCTCAAATATGTCTTGTAAGCTTCCACAAAAGCTCACACTAATATGTCCACAAGTCCTCTCTAGAACTTGTCCAAATCTTCTCAACAAGTCCTCACTAAAACTTGTCCAAATATTATCTCAATATTTCCTCCAACTATATTGTAAGCTTCCACAAAAGCTCACACAAATATTTCCACAAATCTTCTCTAAGACTTACCTCAAATATGCTCAACAAGTCCACACTAGAACTTGTCCAATCTCATAGAAACATAAAGAGAATTGTTAGAGACTCAATATGCTTCACATTCATCACAATGCTCAATCACTTTAAATCACTCTTTTTATAACAAAAACATATAGAGAATTGTTAGAGACTCAATATGCTTCACATTCACCACAATGCTCAATCACTTGTAATCACTCTTTTTACCACTTAAACATATAGAGAATTTTTAGAGACTCAATATGCTTCACATTCATCACAATGCTTAATAACTTTCAATCACTCTTTTTATCACATAAACATATAGAGAATTATTAGAGACTCAATATGTTTCACACTCACCAACACTCAATCTCTTTCTCAAATCAATTTAGAATATAGAACAATTTTTTTCATAGAACTTGAACTATCACATCAACACATCCATTTGACTAGGCTCAACTAACTCTTCTCAACCAATCACTGATGAATTAATCCTTGCTCACAAACCCTAGTCCAAGCATATGAATACTCACTCAAATATTTCCAACAATGCTCATAAATCAATCTCACATAACAATGATACTCATGATCTTTGCAAACCCTAGTTCAAGTTCACTAAACCAATTGTGTCAACAACAATGCTTATAAAACAAGGTTTTATCAACAACTTTTTATTCTAGAAAACCTTGAAGCATTAATTCAAAACACATTCAATAATGCTTACCAAACAATCCTTTTCACTCCCACTTTGCATTCACAACATTCAATAAACACTCACTAGGAAGATGTGCCCATACCTTTTATTTTATGTAAAAGTGCCCTTAGAAAACCAGTCTCAATCACAATTTTCTTCTTTCCAATGGTTAGATGATAAAATATCACTTAAACACTTTCTCAAAATATTTCTTAAGACACAAAATAATCAAAACTCAATTATGCCTTATTTCTCCCTTTTAGAAATAACATCCATCAAATCATACATAAAAATTAATCACTTTGATACACCTTATAATTTCCAACTTAAAATAATATCCAACACCACAAGACTTCAAACGATCTTCCTAAAATACCTTTCTACCCTTTCCAAACATTAGAGCAAATAACACCAAAAATTTAATTTTGCATAAGCCTTATAATTCCCATTACAACCTTACAAACCAAATCAAATATGCAAAAATTAATTTTTAAATGCTCAACTAATACCCCCAAAAATTTTGACGCTCAACTTAAAGCATACCTTTGTTTTCACCCAAAAGGGTTTCGACGTGATTCAATCCTTCGTCTCCCCAAGTACAAGTGCCTTAGTGCTTTGGAGCCCATCACGTGGCCTATTGATGCCCAGGTGAAGGAATGAGGACTTCCTTCCTCTTATACCTCCATGCACCATTGACTTCCCATGAAAATAAAAAAGCACTCCTCTTTGTTGCAGCACAATTTGCACAAGCTCACATTAATTAAATTTGAAGGCATGGTGGTTTTGGGTAAGGTGGGTAATCCCCATTTTATACACACATGGGTATTTGCTCCTCATGTCGGTGCTTAAGAATTTGAATTTGAGATTTGAATTTAATTTAATATCCCACCTTAGGGTTAGTTAAAATTAATATAAATTAACTTATAAATAATAGTAAAATTAATTAATAATTAATTTAAATAACTTATAAGTTAATTAAATTAATTAAAAAATTAATTTATAATTAATTTAAACTTTATTTTATAATATTATAAAAAAAACTTATTATAATATTATTCACCTAGCTTCTTCTTTGCACTTTGGACCATATATGATTTCCTAGAACTGGGTCTTTATTAACTGAAACTGGACTATCCTTTTGCACTTATTAGTAAACCTAAAACTAATGCTACCCACTGAAACTACCACTAAATGGTGCTGAAAGCTTGACATCAATGACCACTCACTCTTCACATCAATGACAACTCATCTACTAAAAATTTCCAACAATCTCATCCTTTTTCATTGATGGTAACCCAAATTCTTTTTACCAAAACTTGACCTTTTTCTTGTTATGCTCCGCCTGGGGAATTGCTCTCTTCTTAAACCAAATCTCTCTCCCTTACTAAAATCTCTCCCCATTTGACATAAATGGAAAAGGGTCACCTTTGGGGCTTGGGTCTAAGAATGAGTCTCTTAGATTAGCCCCTCTCCCACCTCCTCTTGAGGTGGTTAATTCTAGGGTGGGAGTATTTCTACTCCCAACAAGAACTTGTCTTTACCTTTGTCCTATTTCCTTATCATATGATACTTATTATTCCTTTGATCGTTCCTATTCATGTCCATGTTCTTGTTGCTATTCCTATTCTTGTTCCTATTCCTATTCATGTTCCTGTTCATGTTCCTATTCTTATTCATGCTTGATTCCGAAATGTTTGCTCTACACCACTTTGTTGTATGCCCATCATTATTGCACTTATAACACTTAATGTTATTATTCCTTGGAGGTGCAAATGTCTTGGGATTTCTCCTAGTGAAGCCATATTTGTTCCTATCATGTACCTTGCAATTCATTGCCTTGTGACCAAACTGATTACATGAGTAGAAATACCCATGGAAAAATTGCCTATTCCCGAAGTTCCCATAATCCTATCTTTGATGTGTCCTACACTATGAATCCATGTGCCCAAATCTATGACATGAGAAACATTATCCATTGAAATTTCCTTGCCTTGACCTCATTGGTCTCTTAGTCTCTTTTTCTCTATGTTGGTTCATGTTCCATCTATTTCTTCTTTGTGCATTGTTCCTTTCCTTGTTGAACTTTCTATTGTGCAACTCATCCTCAAAAGTCTCACTTTATCTAACACTGTCTTCTTCTAAAGTTTCTTCTTTTGAAGTTTCTTCTTCTTTAGAACTTGAGGTTGAATTTTCTTCTTATTTATTTTGAGCCTGTTCAAAACTTATACCTATTTTATTTATTGACCTTCTTTGTACCTTGATCATCTTCTCTACAATATTTGAGCTCTTTCCAAACTTGTGTAGCTTGTCCTTGGACTTTTCTAATTCTTATATTATTAGAGCTTCTTGTCCTAACTCTTCACATTCTACGACCTTTGCTTCTAGCTTATCCTTGAACTCCTTTGTCTTAGCCATTGACTTGTTTAGATCCTCTATAAACTTTCATCTCTCTTCATCACATTCTTAAAAATGAATCTCAAGTTGGGAGTTTTGCTTTCTTACATTATTTAAGGTTTTAATAGCATAAATAAGCTCTCCATCAATATCAACTCCTCCTTTTATTGATTCTTCCTCTATTTTTTTACCTTTTATAACATATTCATTCTTTTCTAACATGTCTTCTAGAGGATCACCTTCTTCATCTTCTAGTGCCATTAGAATATTCTATTTTGGTCCTTCAAGTGCATCCTCATATTCATCATCATTGAAACTAAAACCATTTCTTGTACAACTATCTTCAAGATGTCCAAAATTACCACATCTAAAACATTTGAGAATTATTGGTGACCTTTTCTTAAGTTCTTCATTTTCGTCAATCAGAAATAGAACTTCATATTTATCATTACTTGAAGAAATAGCATCACTATCACTTGAGTACTTACTTGCCTTGTTTGCATCGTATCTCCTCTTCTATCTTTCAAAGAAATTTTTTTCTTGTTTGCCTTTTCCATCCTTTCCTTTCTTTTGGTACTTGTATCTTTTTGATTCTTTGTTCCTGTGATCCTATTTTTCTTCATTATTGTTAATTTTAGCTTCTTGAAAATCAGTTGCATAGTGATCATACTTTCCACAATTAAAACATCTAACAGATTTTGCATCTTTAAATCTTCTTAAATTCTTATTCCTTCTACCATAATTAGCTTCTTCATCACTAGATAGCTCATTGCTTGAATCTAACTTTTTCCCTTTTGTCTTCTTAGTAGCTTTGAATGTTGCTTCCTTCCACGGATTAGGTTCCTCTTTTGTTCATAACTCAAAAGATGTAAGAATACCAAGTAACATATCTCTTGTCAAATAATCACCATATTTTGATTCTTCTATAGCAGAAATATTTTCACTAAATATTTTTGGAAGAGATATTAAGACGTTATCACAAACATCTGATTCTTCAACATTAAGTCCAAGTCCTTGCTTGGCATTAAAAACCTCATCTACCCAAAGTAGATATGTACTAATGTTTTCTTCATACTTCATTCTCAATTCTTCAAATTGTCCTTTGAGATTTCGTATCTTTGCCTTTTGACACTTTTATCTCCTTCATATATGCTTTGCAACTTATCCCAAATTTATTTTGCATCTTTACAATGCATAACCTTTATTGATTATGTTCTATGAAAACCTCTCAAAATTGCATTCATTGCTTTTGAATTGTAATGTTGTAGAAGCTTACCTTCCTTATCTATAGGTGGATCAGCTGGTGGTATGTATCCATTTTCAACTGCTTCCCAAATTTCATTACCAAGTGCCATAAGGTGAATCTTAATTCTCATACTCCAAAATTTATGATCACTTCCATAAAATTTTGGTGTTGAATTATATGAGGACACATTATTATAATCCATTGTGTTCTTGAAAGCTTTTCCTTCAAGCTATTAAACTCTTCCAAAGGAACCCGCTCTGACACTAATTGAAGAACACAAGCTTATACTGAGAGGGGGGTGAACAGTATAAGATAACTTTTTACTTTTCTTTCCCAATCAATATTATGCAATGTATAGATAGCAATATCAATAGTAGTAATAAAAGCAATGCACAAATCACCACACACAATAGAGACATCAATTTAACGTGGTTCACCCAATGTGGGCTACTCCACGAAGAAAATATTTCACTAATTTTTTTTCAATCAATCTCTTGGGAATACTTTCCCTATTACAATGTTTATGGACCTCTATCCAAAGGAGACCAATCCACTAATAAATTTTGTGGATCTCTATCCTCCAAGGTGGCTCAAGGTAAAATTTGATGTATCATCCAGAGGTGACCTCGGATACATTAGGGCTAGTGGTGTCATCAAAAACCATGAAGGCAAAATCATCATAGCCTTCATCAAAAACTGGGAATTCAGTCCAACAACTACATTGAAGCTTGCACCCTTTGGAGAATCCTAGAGCTTAGCAAAAGCCTACCTCATCCTATGATATTTTAAGGGGATTCCCTAATTATGGTCAAACACATAAATAATAAATCCAAATTCGGTTGTAAAATTCAATGTGGCATCCAAGAAATTCAACCCATCCTTAGCCAACACCCGCTCAGTACTGTCCAACATGTTTTTAGGGATGTAAATGTGATGGTAGACTTGTTGGCTAATAGAGCAGCCAATCAAAATGGACTCACCATCTGGGAAGACTCATTCCCTTAAGACATTTTTTATGCTTCTAAAATTGATGTCGATCACAATTTTAACTAAAAGTAGGTGGTGTTTCAAAGGTATTTTTTTCAACACCAAGGGTGTTCACATTAACACCAAGGATATTTGTTCCCCTCTCCACATAATCATTATCTTTCGAGGTGTCAGTTTTACCATCCCCCATGCAAGGCGATCTGGTTGGGCCTTTTCTCATGCTT
The DNA here is from genome assembly GCA_028583015.1 of Wollemia nobilis. Taxonomy (NCBI): domain Eukaryota; kingdom Viridiplantae; phylum Streptophyta; class Pinopsida; order Araucariales; family Araucariaceae; genus Wollemia; species Wollemia nobilis. The sequence goes on along the minus strand of JAQPPZ010003260.1, from coordinate 5,824,112 downwards.
CCTTTTGGCACCCTCTTCTTGCCCTGTGCCCTTGCTCATCCCTTCTTGTTTTTCCCTATTTTTTGACATCTTCCTCTTCATCCCTCTATTTCCACTACCCATATTATTTAAGTGTCATCTGTTTTACCTTTTTAGATGGCCTTGCCCACACTATCACCCATGCCACCCCTTTGCCTTATCAAGTTATTTATCATTCATGTGTCAACACTGAGGTGGCCTTATTTTGTTGATCCATGGTTGAAGTCCCAATATGCATAAAAGAGCCCTCTGTCTGGTTATCTTCACCTGTGTAGGCCCAGGCTCTCTTTATTAAAATACCTTTTGTTGGGGAGTAATCACTTGTTGTTGAGCTTCCTCAATACTATTATCCTATTTTGGTACCTAAACTTTTTGTGGCCTGATCAACATTATGGCCATTCTCAAATTATCAGTGATGAAGCTCAAATCAATAGTAGAAGATTTACTGGGAGCCAAGGGTTTCATCCCCTTCTTAAATATTTTTGGTGGTGTCTATGAGAGTGTTAACGACGAGTTTGTAAGCTCATGGAAAAATGGTGAGGTCTATATTCAAGGGCTCCACATTGAGGTAAATGTTTATTTGTTAGATGAAATTTCTAGTTTATCTCCTAAGGGTAGGGTGGTCCATCAGGATAGAAACAATTTTAAAGAATAATCTGAATAGTTTCCTAATAAATACAAGGGTTTGGTCTAGGTGAAGGGGGAGGTCCTTCGGTCCTCCCTTCCATACACCTAGGAATTTTTTATTATACCCATCATCCAGTATATCACAGTTGATAATATTTATAGTTCCCTCTGCTCCCTTCCATCTAGCCTCCGTTAATCATCTATGAGACACCAAACTGATAAATATCCTTGAATTCCTATTTCAGTCAATCAGCTTCACCATTGAGAACTTCAAGGATAAGAAATATTCCAAGTACCTCATGCACTAGGTCCTTCTCATCATCATCTACAAGCATGCCCTCTTATCCCAACCTACTGGTTAACCTTTTGTGCCTCCTCTTACCACTATGACCTCCTTCTAGATAGCTCATAGCCTTGAGACTCGTGATCATAATATTTTGTTGGAGACCCAAAACCCACCTGTCAAAGATCCTCTGAACTTCACTACCCCTTTTGATGGTCTCCTAAGAGATGTCAACCCCTGGTAGTCCAACAACAAATATGAGGAAATACCTCTACCAAATCCAAGAGTCTTAGTCCCTATGGAGTCTTATCCTACCACAGCCAAAAGCAAATCCTTAATGAGTAAGAGGAAAGTTGTCCATACCCCTCATAGCAGAAGCTCATAGTTCTTGACAAGGAAGGAAGTGGAAGGTCAGTGGTTGACATCTCTGAGATCATTCTAGATGATGAGGAAGAGCCCAAAGGCAATGTTAATGAAGCTCTATGTATTAGCACTATCAATAACATAACCAGAGTGGTGGAGCAACTCAAGGCTACAATTAACATGGTCAGGGAAGCGGGTGTTATATTTTCAAACACCATCATTGAGCTTCAAGAAATATTGACAACCCTCAACATCCTCCTTGCTAAGTACCAAAAGGCTGGCGTCAACCAGGAGAAGGTGGAGGAATCCTAGTAGGACTAGGGAGCATGAAGGCAGGTTGACCACCTATGGCTTTTTTTTGTATTATCGATGTTGTAGTCCATGATCAAGGTGTTTCTTTTTGAGTTTTTTTATAGTTTCCTATTTTAGTTCCTGAAGTTGTTTTGTTCTAGATTATACAGACTGTTGGTCATCTCCACATATTTCACTATGATGACAGGATACTCCTAATTTTGTTCTATAGGCATTTCAAATACCTCATGTAATAGGGATTGGGACCCTTCAACCCAACAAGTAAATAAAATATTTTTCCTACCAAAAAAATCATCCCAATAAGCATATTGAGTTTATCTGATAATATCTATGGTATTGAGCAATTACCTCTCTTTTTTCTATTGCTTGAGGTCTTCCAACTCTCTTAATAAGGTATCCTTTTCTTTCTCAAGTTGTACTTGTTGCACGACAAGCTGAGTAGATAACTATTTCAATTGTTCCTCCTACCTTTTCAAAATAGGTTTATACCCTCACTCTTTTAGCTACCTTATCAATAAACCTATTTGGTTATTTAGGGCGTTGGCTTTCTCCTATGATTCTATGAGGGTCTTCTTGGTTTGTTCTAGATTATTTTCCTTTATTTATATCCTCTGGGTGGTTAGATCATAGTTGTGCTCCACCATTCTATTGGCTTCCTTGGTAAGCTTCAACATATCTCAATGTTGACAATATTTCAAATCTATACCTATTTCTAACATATTCCAGTCTTGCTCTATCATTTATTATACTATTTTAGCAACCAGTGGACTTATTTTTGAAAGCAATAATGCTCTTTATTGAGGAGAAAAATGGAAATCCACCTGAGTTGTGGTAATAATTGAGATTGTTGAGGTTACCTCTCCTAATAATATTTGGTCATTTATTGTTTGATTCTTTGAAACTTTTTCCAAGGGGTGAGGACCTCTAGATTTTTTTGTCCCCTCTTGCAGCCCTTAGGATGAGATAAATACTTTCAATTTTCAAGGGTTTTATTTGTAAAACAACCACATTATGATTCATTGGTATAGTTGGGATTGAGTATAGAAGAGAATTCTATAGGTAGGCAATATCTACCCCTCTTCATAATTGGGATAAATAACTAAATGCATAAGAGATAATATAGTTTGTCTAGTTGGAGAATATTAGGCCTTTTATAGAGAAGGTATTTCTATTGATATTTGGTATTTTTCCCTAGATCCATGTAGGGAAGGATGGATTGATATTGATATTCTACAACTGACTATTTCTTTCATTGCCTTACCATGCTTCCTTTTCTTCATCTTTTTAGAACTATCTATATGTTCACCTTTTAGCCTCTTTTATTTTGTGTCTTTTGTCCAAGTGAGATATGCAAAGCCTATTGTTGGGTTGGTGAAGAAGGCCTGGATTTCATTTGGTAGGTCAAAGTACTTGCATCTTCTCCTAGACGATTAGATAATAATTCTAAAAATTCCTCTTATTTTGTCCTTGCTTCCCCTATTTTCTAGTATGTTTTGCTAACCACCATTTCTTCACTAGAATCCATGGTTGTAGATATTTCCACATACATATGTTATTAATTGTAAAATTCATTGAATATTATATCTTATCTTATTTAGTTGGGCTTGGATTCTTTTTTGCTGCTCAACTGTCTCATTCTCCACCATGCCTCTATTTTGGAAATCTTCCAATGTCGATTCCTTAATTCATTTGTCTTCTTGCTCCACCTTGTTCCATGGATTGAAGGCACCCTTTATATCATAAAAGGATTCATAGGGTCTCAATATAGGTGGGGGTCTTATTATTTCACTAAGAAGATGAGTTGTTTCATCTTTGGGACTCCTAAATTTCTCAATCTTAGACCTCTGCTCATGAGTGAACTTTTTACCTTTTCTACTTTTTAGGTATACCACCATTTTTTTTTCAAGTTCATATTTCCATTTGTCCTTTATTAATTTAAGGCCCAAAATTTTTAGTTTTCCTTTTGGTAGGGAGGATCCTCTTTTTCTATGTATGGTTATTCCCCTAAAATAAGAGGTTGTGAATACTATGATGCTTTCTTCTTACCACTACCATGTTTGAAGTCTAGAATGTAAATTTACCTAAAATATTTTAGGGCAAATATTTGGTTAGGAACATATCTTGATAGAAGATAAGTAGGGTAACAATAACCATACATTCTAATTAGGGTTCCTTCTTAAAAAAAAACCAGTCTCCTAGGACTGTACCTTCTAAAATATTCTTACATTATTTTGAAAGTTTGGGGACTTGAGACCCCTTTATTATAGATATTAGGAAGAGCCTTTCTTTAAATCTTTGTCCCAATTGTATTTTGGCAGATCATTTCCTTTCAAATCCTTATATCTTATTCCTAGTCTGGGGAACATGTTGGAATTCTGATATAAAATAAGGTATACCAAAAATAAGGAGTACCTAAATTTTTGTGTCAACCAGAAGTATCATAGGCCTTCTCTAATTTATTTCGCTATTAGCTCGATAAAATCTAGGGTTCCTAACCTTTGTCTCATTCTATAAAAAATAACCAACTAAGTTGTACTGATAATTTTATTATCTTCTTTGCCCAAAAAGAAGGCCATCATACTTAGTGCGTACCTCATACTTTCATCAAATTGGTCGATGGAAATAAACTTTTGCATGATTAGGTAATTTTATCCTATCCTTTCATATTATGATCTTAAGAAGGCCATTTTTTTGTTCTGTGAAATATTGTCAAAATTTTCCTTTTTTTCCTCCTCATTAATGTGGATTTGGTATTCTAGAAAATCAATTTTCATCTAATATTGGGGCCATCAATTCTTATTCTAATTATCTCATTCAAATATTTAATTTCTTGGGTAGTTGGGTCATAAAATTCTGCATATATTTTCACTAGCTCATAATAGAAATGTACCTTGGTCATCATTATTGTTCCAATAAGTTGATCCATATTTGTGCTCCAAATATTGAAGTCCTACTAGCCTTGAAATGCTCATAGGCATATATTCTCAATTTCTTGGCTCCTTTGCAAACTTCAAGGTCAAAAAATTCCTCAACTATGTTTGTTAGAACCTTGATGTTGGAATAATATGTGGGTATGGGTACTTCTAGTATCTTGCACATGAGAATCCTTTGTCTTTGTCATCCTAAACTTAGCCCTAGTTTTCTATTTTTATTTCATGATGAATGAAAAATTGTAGAGGCTTTAGTTGTATTTTTTATCAAGGAGTAAAATGGTTGTGCATTTCAAAGTTTAGACCATTACTACTTGGGGGCCTATCTCAATTAGACCCCTTGTGATAGAAGATAAAAAGACTAAATGAAACTAACTTAATGCATGATGAAAATGTGCTGAAAATGATAGAAAATAATGATAATAGTGTTGCTTACCTATCTTGTTGGTCTATTGCAGGGTTTTGGATTGAAATGGGTCCCTAGAGGGGATCATACCCCTGGGTGCGATCCTGATGATCATACCTATCTATACGATTGGCTTTGTATTACCTAGACAGAAGGTTGTTATGTTTTAGTGTTCCTTTTAGTGTTTTTGGAGCTTTTATCTACATTGAGTGATCTTCTATACCTATAACTAAGGATAATTTATCATTCAAAAGGGAGTGGTGAGAGAGATGTGTGGGCATCCATGGTGGTTGATGGCAAGTGAGTGTTGAGTGCACTAAAGTCTAAGGTGATTTTTATAGAGTTTGGGTATGTAAATGTGTTATATCTTCAAATGGTGAAAATGACCTTCTATTTATAGACTTGGCCAAGGTCAAGGGGGTCTATGAGGTGTCCCATGAGGTGTCCCCTGAGGTGGCATGGTGTGCCATACCTCATAAATGAATTTGGGTGAGAGAAGTCCTCACCCATCCACATGCATTAAATGGGCATGGGTGAGCCATCCCTCATAAATGCATGGGACATGAAAGTCTTCTCCCCATTATGGCATGGTGGAGGATGACTCATCCATGCTTTCAATGCCTTGAATACCTTGAATAGGAAAGTCTTCAAAAGTTATTTATGGAATTGAATGCACATGGGAATATGTGGGGAGCAAGGGTTAATGTTAACCATGGTTAGGTTGACCCTGGGTTTAGGGTTGACCAATGGTGAGGTGGAGGCTAGGCTTAGGTGGAAGCTAGGCTAGGGTAGGGTTGACCATGGGTTAGGTTTACCATGGGTTAGGCTAGAGTAGACTAGGCTTATGTGGAAGCTAGGCTAGTCAAAGGGTAGACTAGGGTGAGGTGGCCTTAGACTTAGGCTTAAGGGGTGGTCGCATGGTGACCAAGGGCTAAGCATAGGAAAGGGCTTAAGTGGCCAAGGGGGCTTAAGTGGGATGAATAGTGATTTTTGGGAAATTATGCAAATTTTGTGGGTTTTGCAAATTAATCCATCATTAGCATTGCACAAGGATAAATGTGATATTTTTAGGTGTCTACATTTACCTCTTTTTGTACTGCATTGTGTGAAAACATGATGCAATGCAAAAACTTATGACACCAGATTGGTGGTTGATTATGGGAGAAGATGAATTGATGATGGGTGATTATGGTTGTGGCATGATTGATTATGATTGATTACGACCTTTGTTGTGTCGTAATGATTGTTGAGGGAGTAGATGCAAGATTATCTTGTGTTATGATCAATGTAAGATGCCCTAATTATGGAAGGGACAAGTATCCTTGAAACTTTACCTTTGACAAATTGATGAGATCATTTGGATTGGTAGACTGGTTAGCCATATGTAGGTATACTCACGATTGCTTCGATCGATTACATAAGTGGGCTCGATTGGCCACCTCGATGAAGTGTATACACGAGTAAGCCTGCAATTATCGATATACAGTATACCAAATGTTTATTTTGAATTGGAGTTTTGATTGAGAAGAGAAATTCTACTTTTGTTTACCCCAAAAAAGGAGGGCTTGTGATAGTCTCAGGCAAAGGTTCTTGGATAAACACAAATTCCAAGATTGAGTGTTTGAATATTGATCATGCACAAGGTAAATTTGGTATATGATGTCTACCCCCTCAAGTGATGAGTTGATGGGTGAGGAAGTAAAAAATAATTATGAATTTCTTGATAAAGTGGTCATTGGGTGAGAAGTGTGGAAAAGGAAATGAATAATTGATAAGGATCAAAATTTTATGGTTTGCAGCAAAATTTTGAGGAAATTTACATGATCATATAGAGGGGTGTGATTGGATAAGAACACACATGTCTTTACAATCCAACGACATGCACCTATAAAGGTGTGATCATAGGGTATGCTTCTCATTTTTGTCGTGCGAGGGAGGATAATTGGGAGAAGAGCACTGAGTTTGAATTCGTGATATGAAATATTGCTTAATTGATAAGTTGAATTGACAAGATGGGCAAGGGTGGGGCAAGAGCTAGCATTGGAGGGTATGCAATACTGATAAGTGGATTTTTACCCCTATTTTTTTGTATTTTAGGAATAAAATAAACCCTGGGGCTCAATGTTTTAGTGAAATAAAACCGTAGAAGCATGTTAGGCAAGTTGAGGTTGTATGGGGTAAAGGGTAAATGGATTTAGGGCTTGCATGCATTTATGTATGTTGTGTTTTTGGCACATTTTTCAATGTCCATGTGTGCTTGAGCTATGTATGCATGCATATTTATGTGATTTTGAGCGAGAGTAAGATTTTTTCAAGAAGGGGGACATGTTTTAGCTAAATGGGTTGTTGAATCTATCTTATTTTATTTGATCATATAAAGCCATAGAAATATATAGATAATACAGATATGTATGATCATATGGACCAAATTTTGTTTTATTAAGGATGAAATCTAACAGTGGTGAATGATGGTAGGTCAAGGAGGTGTCATCAAGACATCCATTTTTATCGTTATTGGATGATTTGAGGAGAGAGTGGATGATAGAGGATTGAGACTAGTTGTGTAATATAGGGTTTTATGGAGTGGCACACATGGTGACCATCCACTATGATAATTCATAAATGTTGGTGGTATGTGAGAATTTGGATCTAGATTGGAACACTTTCCATTTCTTGATGGGAAAATAACTATTACTCTATAGGATATATATAGGATTTATAGAGTTTTCATAGAGGGAGTTACTATTATAGTTATGAGGGGGAGATAACAAAGAGATGCTACATTGCAAAGGGCCTTCTGGTCTTGGGTGGCAAGCAATAGAGTATGGTGGTAGGGGTGTCTTGTATGAGGATTATTGAAAGATCCAAGTATTGTTATTGAGACACACTCTAGAAATGGTCTTGATTGCTACCTATGTACTCCCAGACTCTTTAGAGGTGAGGTTCCCTTGGAACATGATTGGTATCATATGTGATATGGTGGAGAGGGAGGTACAATTTGCATGGGTACCAATGTTATTGGCTCAGACCTATAGGGAGTTGCATGGAGTGAGGATGACTTAATGGATAGGGTTGAGTTGTAGTTTGTTGGTACAACTATGGGCATGGGAGCATATAGTCATGATGAGGCCTATGGGATTGCCATATCAAGAACATAGCCTAATGGGGGAGGATGTGCCATATTCCTTGAGATGGTGAATGGATATGGAGGAGTGGGTGAAGAGGCTGCATGAGGGTAATGATCTATATTATTGAGGGGATTTTGGGAGCTTGAGGTCCCAATATATCACCTAGAATCCATGGAGAGGAGCACCAATGTGGGTGGAGGATGTGGAGGAGTTGATCTGATTTAAGTAGGGAAGATGGGTGGTTGGTCGCTATCAGATCCAGATTGATTTATTTCCATTTTTTATGTGTGTTAAGATAGTTTGGTTTGTGATAGAGGTTTCATAATCTACTAGTGGTGATATGGAGGGTCAAGGGAGATCATGGAATGTAGCCATGGGTGGACCCTTGGATATCATATTGGATGAGGATATGGTGATACTAGATGTAGATGATGTAGGGACCATGCCAGAGTATGATGCCTAGTGGATGACCTAGAGGTGGGATCCTAGGATAGGAGTAGTGGATGGTGCTAGAGATGCAGGGACAACAATAGCTAGAGGGTTGGAGTGGGTTGTAGGTGGGACCAAGGTAGGAGTAGGTAGCTCAGGGATAGCAATAGGTGCCCAAAGACTATAACCAATATCAATGGTAATGAGGATGAGGAGGTAGAGGAGGAGTCATCTCTTAGGTGATGAGTGCGTCACCAGATGGATAGTGGAGCTGGCCATTTAGGTGTAGTAATAGAAGGAGGGGTGGGAGATGCACCACAATAGGCGCCTAGGGAGATAGCTAAGGGTGGATCAATTGAGGGATTATGGTAGGGTTATGTTGATGGCCTCTTGGATATAGATATGGAGGAGTTGATGGAGGCTACATAGGAGGAAGATATGCTATGAGAGAGGGTGAGGCAGGTAGAGGCACGAATGGCTGATAAAGAGGTTACTTGGACCTTGGAGAGGATGGGGATAACAATAGAGAGAGATGCAACTTTGGTATATAGGGAGAGGTTGTAGTAGGAGAAATATGAAATGGTAGTGATACTAGAGAGGGCTACATCAGAGGTGCAAAGCTTGTAGGGTAAGCAAGATGCCATGGCAAGAAGATATGGCCAAGATTCGAGAGGAGGTGGGATAGTTGAGGGTACAGGGTGTCAGGATTGGGGACCTGTAATGAGCACAAGATGATGTTGAGGCTCTCTATTTATGAGAGAGGAATATAATATCCATGTTGGAGCTAGATATGGTTAGACAAAGTTTGTCAATTCCTTCATATTTAAGGTCTCAATCTGAATCATGATGTAGTTGGAGCACACAATTAGTGGTTTCGGTAGTGCATCAAGTTGTTGAGCCTGCAACATCAAAGGAAGGGGGATCAACCCAAATATAGGGTGTAGAAAGGCCATAGAGGGGTAGAGATGATATTCCCAAAGTGCATGAGGGGAGTGGGGAGATTCCTAGTGGTCAATAAGGCTAATGTTATTTTTGGCATGGTAGATATACCACTGATTTTATCTATTTTTATTGTACATATATCAGATGTGTATGAGGATATATAGTGTGGCATGTGATGTAGCCTACGAAAATTTTTGATTATGTGTACCATATTGATATATGATATATATGATGGAAATTGATGATTATATGTAATGATTTGGTGTGGATTTATTGTGTATGATGTATGGTTGTATATGTTTAATATATGTGATCATGCAGTGATGTATGTGGTTTGATAGATGGTATATGAGATGTAGCATTCCTTTGTTATTTGTTAATGTTTAGGAATGAAAATGTATGTATTTGAAAAATGTATCATATGTACACTTGATATGTGCTTGTGTAGTCATATTTTTGGATGCATGCATTGGGATTTGATAATCTCAAATGGTTTTGATTAATCAATGATAAATTGAGAGTCACACATATTGACCTAATATGATGCAAACAAACATGCAATGTGTATGATGAGTGCAAAGCTAACAAGAGATGTAGGTAAGTGATGCAAATGATGGTTTGAGTAAGAACTAAATGGATATGCATAATGATTCTAATAACTTATTAATTGTACAATATACTAGTGATGTGAAGAGAACATTGTTGTTTGGCGGAACTAGTTGTGATGTTGTTTGTTCCTTCTTTCAAGTGATTTTGGATGCTAGAATAATTTCTAGAGATTCAAACACCATAGTTTGAACAATCAAACTCATCTATTTGTTAACCAAGGTTCTATAAAAATATTGACTATCTTGACTAAGATTAAGCCTATCATGGACTAGTGTGTGTGCAATGATGTTCATTTATCCATTTTGAGTGAGGTTGGACTAACCAATTGTAAACTTAGCTAGTATAAGCTAGCTCATCCATGAGCGCACAATGGTCTATACAAAATAAGGTCACTAATGTGATAGACATGTTGCCACTCATAAGGCATACTCCATTGCTAGATAGGCATCTATAGCCCCAATGGAGGTTATCCCCATAATCTATCAACATTGCTCCACTACCAACTAGGCATCTATAGCCTCTAGTGGAGTCATCTAAAATGCCTAAGGATACCGAGAACAAGTTGTTTGGTAGTTCTATTTTTGTTCTTTTGCTGTTTGATTCTTTGATGTTATTTTTGCTTTACTTTTTTTGATAGCTTATCCTTTTTTGGATCCTTAGGCTTGGATCATGCAAATGATAGGATGAGTAGAGGAAACCATTCACTTTATGGCAAGGCTATGCAAGGTGTTGTCCTCCCTAAGCTCAAAATTTGCTTAGTGTTTTATGTGTGATTGGTCCATGAAAGAACTTAAGTCAGCCTAGGGGAAGGCTTGAAGTGCTTTAGAATCTGACAACGTTCAATAAAGGTTGATTGGATCAACTAAAAATGGTTGAATAAAATAAAATATTTTTATTTACCAAACAACCTAAGAATAGGATTGGACATCACTATAGTTGCACTAACTAGTGTATGTTTATCTCTTCTTTTTTGCTTTTGGGAATTTTTTTGTTTTGTTGTTTTTGTATGCAAGATGATGGGTGCATATGTACAAGCTAATTGACATGATAATGTGACAAAGAGCAATGTAGTGTAATTATATGCATGATGATGTGACATGAAAAAATGCACATGGACATGAACCAACACATGTGACCAACATGTCATTGATTAAGTAAACCAAGTGTGATAGGTTAATGCTTATGCATGCATCCAAAATATTGACCAAATTAGCACTATAGGAGCATTTATTGGATTTGTATATGAATAGAATGAATGAATTGAATGCCAATGTTTGGTGGTATAGACATGAATAAATAATGAATCAGAAGCATTAATATTTGTGAAATAAGTATGTAAATACAAAAGAAAGTAAAATTAAGGAAGAAGGATGAAAGGAGAGAAAGAAATAGGATAAATAAATCAACCAAGGGTATGTATCCACTCATGCATGACCATTCAACATTGATAGGTAATCATATAAGGAAAATAGAAGGAAAGAAGAGGAAAGTAGAAAAAGAGGGGAATAATGAAGGGGGTAAAAGAGAAAAAAACATAAAACTAGTCAAAGGTGTATAGCCACTTATCCGTGATCATACAACATTGATAGGAATTTGAGAGAAGGGATGAGAAAAGAAAAGGAAAAAGGAAGAAAGTTGGAGGAAGATAGAATAAAAATGGGAAAGGAATGAATGGAATTGGTGAATCCTTGAGTCACTTGCATTAAGTGGCTGAATAAAGAATTGAGAAAATGAATGAATTAAATGGAGCATTGTCATTAAATGTGTTTTTGTTTTTATTATTGTTGTTATTATTTTTGTATTTTTGTTGATTTTGATATTGAACGTGCAAGAATGTGAGAGCCTTGGTTTATGGTATAAAGCATAGAATGCATAAATATGGATGATATTGAGGGGTTTAGGTTCCTCTATTACTTCAATATTAGAAATTTTATAGGCTCCAAAACCAAATTTTGCTTGATCATGTAAGGGCTAAACCAATTTGGAGTGAATTTATCCCACAAGTGACATGGCTGATTTGGGTTTTGTTGGTTTTCCTTTATCATAAGATCCCCAATTTGGAATTAATGTTGATGGGATTTATTATTGTATGCTCACTAAACATGATCTTGGTAAACATGAATATGCTCAATGACATGTATTCATCATTCATAAAGAAACATAATTTGGTCTAAGCTTGGTGACCAGTGTCATTGTCTATGATTTCTTGTAGCAAAATTATCAAAGAAGATTTTTCTAGCTCTAAGGGTATGATGGTATTAGTGCAATAAACTAAGAATAATGGGTTTCCCTAGTAGGTGTTCTGATAATTATTCTAAATGCCCAAATTGCTAAGGGAATTGTTAGCTTTTGATGATTTATATTAAAGGAAATACAACCACAAGATGTAAAATGAGCAAGCAATGATAACTATATGATAATGACACTATAATATGCAAGAAACTATAAGATAAACTTCTACAATAAATAAAAAATATGTCATTAATGGATACTCACAAAAATAGTACAATGTATTATACTAGAGGACATGAACACTCCATAATTTCAATGAAAGAACTACATTGTACTCTAACTACAAATCACTATAGTGACTTTAGTCTCCTTATCTCTATATCTCATAATACTATACCTCAAGACATATATATAGGAGGATATGTACCTTGGCCTTTACTCTACCCATGAATATTCATCTATCCTATGACTCATGTGCATGTGGACTACATGCACATTTATATATGCACATTCTAACATTTGTGCATTTATTACTTTCTTGAAGTAACTACTCAAACCTTAATCTAAAATAAACTCCTAATATAGAAATGTACCCAAGGTGGTACATTGACATGTACCAAATCATGCAATATACTCTAACACCCCTTGTATTACATTATTTTGGCATTGAAGACTTTAGTATTCAATATGGACTTCATCCTAGTTTTGGAATTTGAGTTCTTCTTCATTTTGATTCCTATATGTATCCTAACCAAGTAGATAGTTAGTATATTTATAAAATACTATCTTTTCTAAGGGGGATTTAATTTCATGTTCATTTGTAGGTTCTTCTAGTTCCTAAATTTATTGAATATCTAGAACCAAGTGAACTTTCTATTTTCCTTCTCTATATTACGACTGAGGATAATCGTATTGATTATGAGAAGTATATGGATGTTTAAATTGTTGTTGATGTGGACTATATTGATTCTGATATTGTCTTGGTTGGAATGGCATGTTTGGTTGGCTTCCATAGTTTGTCTGATTCCCTTGATACTGGTTTCTAGGATTGAATTTGCAGTAGTTGGTACTATGTAATTTCTTCTTGTAGACTTGAAAATATCTATTACTCCATGTTCTCCATCCTTTTAAGGATGGGGAAACATTTCCCTATGGATTATATTTTGAAACTAATGCTTTGGTTTTTTTTTATCGGTTAAAAATTTGCATTAAGTACGGGTTTTAGTAGGGACCCAAAACCTGATTACATATAGGCTATAAAATTTGAACACCCATAATAGGATAAAAACTAATGCATTGTTAGTCATTTCATATTTAAATATATTTTCTACCTCATATTATTGAAGGATATTGACTAACTCATAAAAAGATGTATCTTTACTTAGGATTTGTAAAGATGTAACTAAGTGCTTGTAGATATCTGGAAGTGCTGTCAGGGTTACTTGAATAAGAAAATTATCTTCAACCTTTTCTCCTAAGGTTAACAAATTATCTTTTATGTCTACTACTTTCCTTAGGAATAGTTCTATATTTTCACCACTATTAACTTTTAGAGAATGTAATTGAGTTTGAAGATTTAAGATAGTGGCTTTATTCTTCCCTTCAAATATTTTGGCTAAGGTTTTCCAAGATTTTGTAGATGTTCCTTCTAAACTAATGTAGGGTTGAATTTCATCTGTAATGGCAAAAGTTATTATCATTAAAGATTTTGCTTCATTTTATTCAAACTTTTGAATCTCACTATCACCTGAAGTAGGTTTATATTTTGTTCCCTTGACTATATCCCAAAGTTTTGTTAGCTTTTGAAGCTATAAACTTAAAGGAAATGCAACCACAAGTATGGAAATAAGCATGCAATGTTATAACTATGATAATGGCTAACTAATATGCATGAAAATATGATAAGAAACTTCAAAAATAACTCAAGAAATAGCCATTAATGAAAGCTCACGAAAATATACAATGTTATTCAATGGAGGTCACAACCTCTCCATCTTACAAAAATGGATCTACATTGTATCTACTACTACTCTACCTATACACTCCAAAATCCTCTCACTCTTCTACTCTATGAAGGCCTATTTATAATGAGATGCAACTCTTTGCCTTCAATATTCCTATGACACCTCACTATTCTATTCTAAGGACTTATGTACATGTGGACTACATGCACATTTACATCATTGCACATTCTAACACTTGTGCATTTATTACATTTCTTTAATAAAGTACTTAAATCCTAATAAAATCCTAATCTAAATATGTACCCATGATGGTACATTAGAAAGAACCAAATAATGTAATATATTCCAACACCCCCTTGTATTACATTATTTGGGTATTTAAGACTTTAGTCTTCAATATGGATCTTTGATCTTTGAATTTATTCATCTTGATCTGGTCCTTTGTATTATCTTTAATTCACCTTGCACTGTATACCTCCTTGATCTGGTTCCTCTTCTTCTTCTCTTCTTCTTCTTCTTCTTTATCCTTATCTTTAGGTCCAATTTTTGCACTTTCATAAGTGGTTGTACTATCACCTGATTCCTACAAGAATATTTTCTCTTTTCCTTTGTCCTTTTTATCACTATCCTTGTTGTATATAGAAGCTTCTGAACAAACACTTAAGGCATCATGATAAGATTTTGTGTTAGTAGAACTTGAAGTATCAATACTGCATGAGGATTGAAATATCTTCTCTAGGAAGGATTCATCTATCTTTGTTTTCTCTTTGAGTAATTCAATTAATTCTTTTTGCTTTACATTCTCCTCTTTGTAATTTTTAAGTGTAAGTAAAACCATATATAGTATGCTCCCAAATTCTAGAGGAACTAAAATATCTTTCTTTCCATTATCAATTGCTTCAATGATTCTAGCATGAAGATAATATTCCATGGTTGTAAAGTTTTCTTCTAAGGCTTCACTATAGATCAATCTTGAGGTAAGATCTAAGTTTTTAGTTTTGGCAAGTAGATTCTTGATTCCAAATTTTATAACACTTGCCTTTTCCTTTCTAATAGTGTTGTTCACATAATTTTTTACTATATTATTTGAGGTTGACATATTTCTTCCTCTTTTAGTTTGAGTAGGCTATGTTACTTGTAGATTTTGTATCTTTTATCTAAATTCTAGATTGAATCAATTCTCGTAGTGTATGATTGATCAATGGAATTTTGACTCTTTAGAATTTTGTGAGTATTTTGATAGATCCTTTGGAGTAGACTACCTTATAACTCCCTAGTGATTTATAATATATGTAATCCTTCAATTTGTAAATATAATCTTGGAAAGACTTTTCTAATTTTTAAATTTTGTAAAATATCTTTTTATCTTGCAAGTGCATGAATGTATTATGAATTTGATAGTATGCTTAGCTTTCTAGATTTGCTTTAAGTTGAATTCCTTTTGTCTCCCTAGTAATGTGATGACAAGTTTAATATAATGTTCAACTCTTTAAAACAACTATTTTATCTCTCCTTGTAGAAAGCTTAATGATGTAATTAGATAGAAATTCTCAATATCTTCAAGATAGTTAAGTTGGATTCTCTATGTCTCTTCAATTTGAGTATGAGACTAATAAAATCAATCTTCCAACTTTTAAATAAATTTAGAGTTTGACTTCCCTCTACCTTTGTATAATGAAGTTTCTAAATTTCTACAATTTCAATTTGGAGTAGGATTCCTTGTATCTCCCAAGTTAGAAATTTAGAAAGACTAAATATTTGCAAATTAGATTTCACTAACCTTATGTCTCCTTGTTTAAGGTTTGCAAATGTTTGAAGCAATAATAATAAATATTTTAATGCTTCTATTTTCTACTTTCTTCTCAAGGCAATCAATATGCTTTCTAGGATTTCTTTTCACTCCTTATTACTCCTAATATTCAATATCCTAGAGTATACAACTTAGTTGATATCAACCTTAATAAACTTGCAATATTTCTAAGAATAATTCTCACCTTTTCAATTGCTTAATTTTGGCTTGCAAGCTCCCTGCAATCAACTTGAATGTCTACAAATTAGATGATGGTTGACTCCTTGTCAACTTTGAGATGCTATATAAATATTTCACTTCTTCTCTTCACCAAATTGTGTGCTCTTCTCCAATGTTAGTATGTTTTCCTTCTATTCAAGACATGCTTCAATTCTTGCACTTCTATTCAATTGGTAAGCTTACTATGTTATTACTCCTCGATATTTGTACTACTTTAACTCTTAAATGCTACCTTAAATTCTTCTCTTCCCTTTGAATTAGCTTCATCTAAATGAGTGCTATACCAGTGCTTCTATTAAGGGTGTCTCTCTGGATTGGAATGTAGTGTAAGATGGATAGTGCCAAGTGGCACTTGCATTATCTAACTCCTTCAAAAATACTTCTACTGCACCTTCTTCCAACACCAAATGACAAGTGGTATTAGGTGAGTTAATATATTCCTTCAATATCTTTGACCTATGATCAATGCTTCTTCAAGAGCATTATACAAATGATGTCTTCACTTAAGGATTCCTCTCTGCTTAGCACTTGAGTTATCCTCAATGTTGTGGTGATTTCCTACTTGTTTGCATGAAATACCTTCTTCCACATGGTGCAAGTCTTTCACCACTTTGCCCTAACTACCTTAGGTTATTCAATCGATTGAGTCTCACTTCTCAATGCTTGTTCACTGCACTTCTTGCTCTACTTCCAATGCATCTATGATAGATGAATGATAGCTATTCTCCAATGTTTTGATGGTAGAAATAGCTTATTCCTCTAACGCTTCAGTTGAGTGTCGACCAAGGCTATGCATTGGCTTCAAGCAATGATTAAACCTTCTTTGAAACTGATTCAACCTTGCTAATCTATGTTGTAGTTTGATGTACCTCCTCCTTAGGCTTGTTGAGTTTACCTTGCTACCTGTGATGACTTCCATGTTGGATATCCAAGTTGAATGGAATGCTTGCAATGGTGCAAGTTAGTGTAATTACATGGGCAAAACTAGAGGCTTGTCTAAGTGCCAACAAAGCTACTTCCAATGTAGTTACATGGGCTGAATAGGGATGTGTCCTATGAGCCATTCAATTGCATTGCTTGGAGGTAGATTGTTGAGTTTCCCTGTGATGCCTTCACCAAAGACTATTAAATATGTAAGATACCTCACTTTGCCTTCAAAGACCTTTTGATGTACCTTATTTTACCTTCACCAAAGGCTTCCTAGATGTTGAATGTACTTGGCTTGACATCCTTAGCATAGCTATATCTCCTACTTATGCTTTCACCTTCTTTATTATCTTCTACTTGTAAGCAATATTTGTTATTTCTTGGGTGATGAATGTAGGTTAATGCTATCTGAGTTATCTCCCTTTTCCTTGGAGATACTTCACTTTTAGAGCTCTATTGAGTGGCTCTAATGAGATGCTATGCAAACATAGAATAAGATGGTGTAGATGTTTTCCCCTTGTACTCTTAAATTGACTCTCTTGGCTTCTCAAAATGTTGGCTTCAACTTCCTTTGTAGGTTGAGATAAAACTGAAGTCAATATTACCTTCTAACCCTTGGTAATACTTTCCTTTCTTGGCTACTTTTACTTTGATAATTCCAAGCTTTTCAATAATATTTTTGCACTATAGTATATGCAAATTTGTAGAGTCTTCTTTTTCTTGAATAGACAATAGATAGTTGATATTTTTATTTCTCTCGAAATATATCTAACTTCTATTTTTATGTGCAGGTTGAACCTTGTAGATTATAACTTTTGCACTACCTTGAAGACTTTAAATTGAAACTTATTTATGCAACCTTTAAACCTTGAAATTGGTGCTCAATAAACTTAATAAGGAACCAAATATAAAATTTCAACTAATGAACCTTTTGCACCTTTGTTGCATACCTTTTCTACCTTTGTAGATGATGATGATATTGGTGATTTGAATCACCTAAATGCTACCTTTTAGTAGATGAAATTGTAGCTCTTCTAGGCTATCCAAAATAACTCTTTAGCTCACCTATTTGCAGCTTAGAGACTCCTCTAACTTGCTACCCAATACTATAGTTTAGTGGCTTTAATTCTTCTTCAGAATGCACTCTGTAAGTCTAAATTTTTGTAGCTAGTAATGTTGTCCTAATTGTTGCCCTTTCATAGTCAATCTCTTCACTGAAATGTTATCCTTGAACCTCAAAAATTTGGTAGGGAACTCCTCCAAATCGTAGCTGAGTTTTTCTTCAAGAACTCTTTAGTAATCTATTATAGAAACCAAAAAATCTCCTATCTCTAAAATAACCTTTAAGCCTTCAATGGCAATCCCCAAATCACTTAGATTTGGTGGCTTCTCTATCTCCTTTCTCCTTCAACTTCCTTGTCAAATTTTGACTTCAATCTTGGCCTATCTAATGGCCTTCTTCTCAATATTCTAACTATCTTGAGGTCTTCACTATTCTCCTCTAAAATTTGGTAAGCTTCTTGCCAAATCCTTCTCTCTTGGGCTTGTTGTTGGATGGTGATAATTGTCCCAAGTTATTTATCAAAAACTTCTCCTTGAGTTCTCCTCAAATATTCTCCAATGAGTTCTCCTAGGAACTCCTTCAATGGCTTTATCCTTCAATGAGGCTCTCCAAGCCTTCTCCTTGTTTCTCCTTGAGACCTCTTCTCTAGGGTCTTCACTCTTGCAGCTTCTCTGGTCTTCCCAATGAGACATTTTCTTCAACCTTCTACTATGGAAGTTTGGTAATGAGATCTCCCTCTAGGATCTCTAAAATATACTACTTCTAAAATCTGCAATGGGACTTTTGCTAGTCCTTCTCAATATTCAATATTCCAAATGTGGAAGTTCTTCAATGGGACCTCCTATGGGTCTCTTCTTCAATGTGAAGTTTTCAATCTTCAATGGAGATCACCAATCTCCAATCTTCACTAGGACTCTTCTCCTAGAGTCTCTTCTTCCTTCAATGGGGTCTTCTTTCTAGGACCTCCTCCTTGATTTGCAATCTTCAATGTGGCTTCCTTGGCCACTAGATCTCTCCTCAATCTCTAACTTGGAGTCTTCAATCAACAAATATTGTAATGGGACCTTTCTCCTTAGGCCTCCAAATCTTCAATCTCCAACTTGTTGCTTCAGGTACTAGATTGATTCCAAAGAAGATATTCTTCCTAGCTCTTGTAGGAAGCTTCCCAACTTTCTTTGAATCTCCTTTTTCTACAACAAAGTATTAGGAAATGATAATAGAAATTTCTATAAATCTATAGAAAATAATCTTCACTAGTTGATTTGTCAATCTAGTGGATTCAATGTTGAGTTCTAGTCTTCACAAGTTTTTCTGCAACTCTGTGGAAAAACTCTAGCCAAAGATAATTTCAGAAATTCTAAAAATGAGATTTGCAATCTCCTCTCAATCTCTCTTGTGGCTCTCTCTATTTCCTATTGATCTACCTAGTGCTCTGATACCACTGTTAGCTTTTGAAGCTATAAACTTAAAGGAAATGCAACCACAAGTATGGAAATAAGCATGCAATGTTATAACTATGATAATGGCTAACTAATATGCATGAAAATATGATAAGAAACTTCTGAAATAACTCAAGAAATAGCCATTAATGAAAGCTCACGAAAATATACAATGCTATTCAATGGAGGTCACAACCTCTCCATCTTGCAAAAAATGGATCTACATTGTATCTACTACTACTCTACCTATACACTCCAAAATCCTCTCACTCTTCTACTCTATGAAGGCCTATTTATAATGAGATGCAACTCTTTGCCTTCAATATTCCTATGACACCTCACTATTCTATTCTAAGGACTTATGTACATGTGGACTACATGCACATTTACATCATTGCACATTCTAACACTTGTGCATTTATTACATTGCTTTAATCAACTTACTTAAATCCTAATAAACTCCTAATCTAAATATGTACCCATGATGGTACATTAGTAAAGAACCAAATAATGTAATATATTCCAACAAGTTTTTTAAATATCATAATTTCCTTTACTTTGTTTTTTCATGAAGATTAATTTGGACCTTTAGGTAGTTGGTATTCGGTGAGAATGAATTTATTTATTGTCATGATGGTTTTTTTGAACTACCTTATGTCTCCCTAGTTTAGGATATGTGAACTAACTTGATAAACCCTTATCAAATATTGGATTTTGTAGTATCCCTTATATCTTCCAAGTTATTATAGTATGCTATGGTTTTGATAAAGTGCTTAGCATCTATTAGATTTCCTTTTGAGTTGATTCCCTAGTGTTTTGAAGACAATAATCAACTCCTATATCACCTTATTTCTCCCTATTGATATATGCACTTTTTAATTAGATGAATTTCTCTAACTTCAAGACTCTATGGTTGGATTATTTTTTTCCCTTTTAATATTACTATGAGACAAGTATAAGAAATAAATTCCAACTCTTTTAAGCAATCAATGATTTTTCTTCTTTTATCCTTAACTTTCAATGGTTCAATTTTCTAAATTCCAATGATCTAAAGTTTGATGTAGTACTTCTTATATCTCCCTATTTTGAAAAATTAGAAATGATAATATTTGCAATAGGGTAATACTTTTATTTTCCAAGGTATACAACCTTATATCTTCTAATTTAATTAATTTGAAAATATGATGTTATGATGAAAAAATCCAACTAGTGCACTTATGAAATGTCACTTAAGGATATAAACTCCTTGTTTAAGTTTACTTTCTAATTCACTAAGGTTGATATTTGCTTATATATCCAATGAAAATAATAAAATAACTTCAATATTATATAATGAAGCACCTTATAACTCCTTATACTTAAAGCAAGAAATTATTGAATGATATAAAACTTTACCTTCCTTCAAATTTTGTATGATGCAATATGATTGACTCTTATTATGACTCTTTATCCAAGCTTGGGCATTATATTTTCCAGTATTCTATGTATGACAGTGAGAAATTTATTCTCAAAATTCAATGGATGTCCTCTATGATGGTCTTCCTTCTTCCTTCAATGCTCTTTGATCCCTCTTGCTGGAGATATGCATAAGATATACATGATCCTCTTGTGGGTGGCTATCAATACCCTTGTCTTCCTTGAAATGAATGTCAAGTGGTACTTTATGTTGTCTAAGACCTTATGCCTTATTTTTAGGTGGCACATGATGGTTTTTATCCTTCTTGAGGTGTTACTTCATGTGGTGCAGGCCTAGCAAATTTGGGAATGAACATTGAAATTATAATAAGGGTGTTATACTTTCCTGGGTGGTTCTTTTATTTGACTAGAGCATTACTTTTACTTGAGGACGCTTTTCAAGTGTTAGGTTTTGTAGATACCTCTTCCTCCTTTGTGCCAAGTGGCACAAGATACCTTTTGTTATTATGGCAAGTGGAGGCTCCTCTTTTGCATGCACTCAAGCTCCTCAACGTATCTTATCACCTCAACTCCTTTGCAAGTTGTTTCAACTCTTATTCCAATGTGCTTTCTTGCATCTCAATGCATGGTGGCTCTTCCTCAATGATGGTGGCTCTTCCTTGATGGTGGTGGAACTTCCTATGGTGGTTTGGATCTTGCTTTAGCAAGGGTGATTCATCCAAGCTCCTCTTTATGTTTGCTTGTATATTGTATCCTCCTTTGCACCTGGTTTTTTCACTTGTGTCATGTAAACCTTGTGCTATTTTCCTTCTTCCTTGCATGTAATACTTTTAATGATGCTATCTTACATAGAATCCTTCAATGTTGTAAATTTGTGCACTATGATAGATGTTGAATCAAGTGTCTTTGGCATTGTATTGGGTGTCTTTATACACATTGAATGGATGGATATTGAGCCCTTATATGGTTGTATATTCTATGTGCCAAATATTATTATTAAGCCTTGTAATATTGCCACTTGATGTTTGAAATATTTGCTATATTTTGTCTTCCTTTTATTGCTTTGTAGAAGACTAATGTGTAGCTATTAAACCCTGAAAACTCTTTAACTTATATTCTTTTTTGCTATGTTGGTAAGGATGAGTATGGTGCAAGTAATGAATGTAGATAATTCTGTAATGATTAAGATAAAATTTCTAAACTTACACCTTGTACTTTAAGACCTTTAGGTATCCTTTTAAATATATTTTCCTTGACTTGATATGATGGTTTCCTTCTTCTCACCACAATATGTTGTAGAATTCCTAAACTCAATAGTGTCTTTTGACACTTCACTTCTACTTTGATTTTTCACTTAATCTTCCTCCTTAACTTGAAACTCAATGCACTTTTAATAACCTTTAAGAATAACTAGTATAATGCACTATAAATTTCTCCTTATTGCTCCTTTAAAGTAACTTGAAATATGCACTATAATCTATGCAACTTTCACTTAATAATAATGTCTTCTTTGCTTCTAATAGATAATATGAAGTTGATATTTTTATTTCTCTTGAAATATATCTAACTCCTATTTCTTATGTGTAGGTTTGAACCTTATAGAAATGAACTTTTGCACTACCTTGAAGACTTTAAATTGAAACATTTTCCTTGCAACTTTAAACCTCAAAATTGGTGCTTAATAAACTTAATAATGAACCAATTAATGAATGTTCAAGTAATGAACCTTTTGCACCAAATTTTCTTACCTTTATGACCTCCGTAGATGATGTATTTCTAGGTGATTAGATTCACCTAAATGCTACCCTATATTAGATGAAATTGCAACTCTTTCTTATTGTCCAAAATAGCTCTTTAACTCACCAACTCGTAGCTCTAAAACTCCTTCTAACTTGCTACTCAAAAATGTAGTTCAGTGGCTTTAACTCTCCTTCACGATGCTCCAATGAAATCTAAAACTTAGTAGCTATTAATGCTACCCAAATTGTTACTTTCTGAAGAACACAAGCTTATACTTAGAGGGGGGGTGAACAATATAGCACCCACTTTTTACTTTCTTTCCAAACCAATATCAATTAGTGTCCTTAATTGCAATATCCAAATATAGCAATGTGCATTAATGACATAGATAGCAATAGTAAGCAAGAGCACAAATCACCACACACAATTGAGACACAAGATTTAACGTGGTTCCCCCAATGTGGGGTACTCCACAAGATAATCTCCTTATAATATTTCACAAAGAAATAGGGATCCTTATCCCAATACAAATGATTACTTTGATCTGCTCAAAGCTAGGCTATCCACTGATCTGCTCAACAAGGCAATCCACTGATCTACTTAGCTAGGCAATCCATTGATCTACTAGTAGGCAATCCATGATCTACTAGGCATTAGGCAAATCCTGAATCTGCTCAGTAGGCAATCCACTGATCTGCTTACTTTAATCTCAACTCTGCTCACCAAGAACTTGCTCAAAATTCTCTAGCAAGCTCACCAAGAACTTGCTCAAAATCTGCTCTAGCAAGCTCACCAAGAACTTGCTCAAATATGCTCTAGCAAGCTCACCAAGAACTTGCTCAAAATCTACTCTAGCAAGCTCACCAAGAACTTGCTCAAATATGTCTAAAATCTATCCAAGAACTTCTCAAAGCTCAATAAGTCATCAAATGCTCCAAATCTGTCCATAAATCTATCCAAAAGCCTTCTCAAAGGCTCAATAAATCATGCACAAAAGCTGCCACAAATCTGTCCAAAAATCTATCCCAAAAGCCTTCTCAAAGGCTCAATCAATCATGCACAAAAGCTACCACAAATCTATCCAGAAATCTATCCCAAAAGCCTTCTCAAAGGCTCAATCAATCATGCTCAAGTAGCACTCAAATCTCATCCACAAATCTATGAAGGCAAGGCTCAATGATGAACTCAACAATGAATGGCAATGCACTCTACAATGGATGACAACAATGATCCACAATGATCTCAACTCAAATCAGAATATAGAATAGTTTGTTTCATGGAACTTGAACAACCACTTCACACAATCACTTGACTAGGCTCAAACAACTCTACTCAACCAATCACCATAAGGAACAACTCTTTCTCACAAACCCTAGTCCAAGCATGTATCAACCAACTCAAAATGTTTCCAACAATACTCAACCATAAATCTCACATAACAATGATACTCATGTTCTCCTCTAACTCAAGTTCAAGTTCTTTGTACAATCAATGGGCTTCAACAACAATGCTTATAAAACATTCTTCACATAACAATGATACTCATGTTCTTCTCAAACCCTATCTCGGTTTTCACACAACTAATGGCTTCAACAACAATGCTTATAAAACAAGGTTTAAACACAACTCTCAAACCAGAAAACCTTGAAGCATTCAACCAACCACTTTCGAAAAGGAAACCACAATCAATCCTTTTCTCTCCAATGATATTTCATAAATCAACCACCATAAACAAAGTCAATGGAGAATATTGCTCATACCTTTTTGATGCCTTATTAGTTGTCCACTAAATCTGCCACACTCAACAAACTTTCTTTTTCAACTTTCAATAAGGGTTAGGGATCATGATTAATAACACAACAATAATATCCAAATAACACCTTATTACTCCTACTCAATAAAATACATCATGTCCCCTCATGAAAGAATTAATCCTCTTTGAAAAAGAACAAAGCAACCTTCACTTTTGAACCTCTTTACAAAATCAGAAATATCTCTTTACACACACCTTATTTCTCCCTCTAAGCAAGTTAATCAAATAGCCCTCGAAATAAGATTTCCAATGATATATAATATGATATACTTCCAAAAATAAAATCACCAAAAATCTCTCTTTTTCTTAAGGTGCATCATAACCCTTATTTCTCCTAGGGCAACTTTAGAAAAATAAAATATTAAAAAAATATTAACTTGCCTCTGTCCTTGATGGGATTCGATCCCTTGATGCCTCCTCGCTCAGTGCCTTAACCATGGCCAAGCCACCATTGGGCCACACGCCCTCACGTGTTCAAAGGGGCATGAACCAAAACAAATACCTCAATATTCTATGCCCTTCAAAAACTCAAAAATGCTTCGAGCGTTTCAACACAACAAGCATCCCCGACGAGACTCGATCGCAGGACCTCCTGCTTCTTACACAATGCACAAACCACTAGGCCAAAGGTGCCTATGCATTTGGTTATCCTCCATGAACGATTCTTCAATGGACCCAAATTTCATAAACCCTTCACATGCCTCTTTACACACGCTTCAACACACAGGCTCTTTTCGCATTACATTATCAATTCGAATGCATTCAAAAATCGAGGACAAGGATTTATCGAAACTTTTGGTGGCATATATATATATATATACATCGGTGCTATTATTTTTAATATATGCCTTTCCTCCTTTCTTTAGACGTCGACGCTATAATTTTATTTTTAATTTTAAAATTTAAATTTAAATTTTAAATAATTTAAAATTTAAACTAAATATTTAAAATTAAATATCTCCATCACCGGGGCACCTTTTTCGATGAAACGAAAAGCCAACCTGGGTTTTAAGAAAAACCCATTTCAAATCTGCCATCCATGGTTTTAAATAAAACCTTTTATTTTGCCTACCTTGGTTTTCACAAAAACCCTGTATATATCCATGCTCTCCAAAATATCATAAATGATATTTTATGAAGTGCTTTTGCCACCAAAACTCAAATGTGATCCATGTGACATCAATGACAACATAAAATAACTCAAATTGCCAACAATCTCCCCCTTTGTCATTGATGGCAACACCTCTAATCCAAATCACCACAATCATTGCAAAAACCATCTCTGAGAATCAAAGCTGCTCCCCCTGACTCAATACTCTCTATGGAGGCTGCTCCCCTAACTCAATACTCTCTTTGGGTTCCCTAACTCAATGCTCTCTTTGGAGGCTGCTCCCCTAACTCAATGCTCTCCTCTTACTCAAATCTCTCCCCCTTTGACATCAATGGCAAAAGGGACACCTATGGGGCTAAAAGATATGACTCTTAAGCTTAGCCCCCTCACCACCTTCTCTCTTGAGGTGATTAATTTTGGGGTGGGAGTACTTTTACTCCCAATTGTTCTCTCAAATGCTCAAACGTTTCTCTCGGTAATGGTTTTGTAAATATGTCTGCAATCTGATCTTTTGTAGGAACATATTCCAATCTTACTTGTTGCTCTGTAACCTGTTCTCTTAAAAAGTGATACTTGATTGGAATGTGCTTTGTTCTGGCATGCATTACTGGATTCTTCGAGATACTTATAGCACTAGTATTATCACATATAATAGGAATGGGATGATCATGTTCTATACTAAAATATTTGAGAGTCTGTTTCATCCATAATACCTATGAACAACATGTTGCCATTGCAATATATTCTACCTCTATTGTGGAAAGTGACACTGATGGTTGTTTCTTACTTAGCCAAGAAACTAGGCAATCACCAAGAAAGAATGCTCCTCCACTTGTGCTTTTTCTATCATCAATATTTCCTGCCCAATCTGCATCTGTGTATGTTGTGAGAGTAAACTTACTGCTTCTAGGATACCATAGACCATACTCCATTGTTCCTTTGAGATATCTGAGTATTCTTTTCACTGCTGTCACATGTGATTCTTTTGGAGCTGCTTGAAATCTTCCCACTAAACCAACTGCCTGTATTATATCTGGTCTGGTGGTTGTAACATATAATAGGCTACCAATCATAGATCTGTATAGAGTTTGATTTGCATCAGGAGATTCATCATCTTTGCTTAATTTGCACCCTGTAACCATTGGAGTACTAATTGGCTTACTATCTTCCATTTTGAATTTCTTCAACATCTCCTTTATATACTTTGTTTGTGAAAGAAATGTCCCTTTTTCTAATTGTGAGATCTGTAATCCGAGGAAAAAGGTTAATTCACCAAGCATAGACATTTCAAACTCATTAGTCATGTTTCTTGCAAATTCTTGACACATTCTGTCATTGCTACCCCCAAAAATAATATCATCCACATAAACTTCCACAATCATCAAATCATTTCCCTTATTTTTAATATACATATTGCTATCAATTGTTCCCTTTCTGAAACCTTGCTCTCGAAGATATTTATCCAGTCTTGAATACCATGCTCTGGGAGCTTGCTTTAAGCCATAAAGAGCCTTTTTCAATCTGCATACATAATCTGGCTTATCTGCTTGATTAAACCCATCTGGTTGTTCAATGTAAACTTCTTCTTCTAAGTGACCATTCAAAAATGCTGATTTGACATCCATCTGATATACTTTGAAATTCCTGTAGCTTGAAAGTGCCAAAAACATCCGTATAGCTTCCAATATTGCAACTGGTGCAAAGGTCTCATCAAAATCAATTCCTTCTACTTGTGCATATCCTTTACACACCAATCTTGCCTTGTTTCTGATGACTTGACCATCTTCATTCAGTTTGTTCCTGTAGACCCATTTAGTACCAATTACATTTTTTCCCTTTGGTCTTGGAACTAATTCCCAAGTCTTACTTTTTTCAATCTGATCTAGTTCTTCCTTCATTGCTTTAATCCAACATTCATCATTTTCTGCCTCTCTGAAATCCTTTGGTTCTATCTTGGATAGTAGTGAAACATTTGCTTGTTCTGTTGAGCCTATGATTCCTCTTCTTGTCCGTCTTACATCAGGGCTGCCAATGATCAAGTCCTCTGGATGATTTTTTTGAATATATCTTGATGAAGTTTTGGAAGGTATATTCTGCAAATCTTCTTCATCTGAATCTTCACCCATTTCTTCCTGACAACTTTCTTCTTCTTCAAGAATATCTTCCTGAGATGGCTCATTTATTCCTGTTCTTTCATCAACTCTGACATTTATACTTTCCACCATGGTATGTGTTCTTTTATTGTAGCATCTGTAGGCCTTACTCTTTGTAGAGTATCCAAGAAAAATACCTTCATCGCATCTAGGATCAAACTTGCCCAAGTCCTTATCCTCTCTTTTGATATAACACTTACTTCCAAAAATTCTGAAGTAGTTTACCGTGGGAGGTCTTCCTTTCCAAAACTCATATGGAGTCTTATGTTGCTTTGTTCTAACTTGAGCTCTATTCATAACATAGACTTGTTGTACTGATTGCTTCCTTCCAAAACCCATCTGAGATTCTTGATTCATTTAGCATTGCTCTGGCCATATTTTCAAGAGTTCTATTCTTTCTTTCTACTACTCCATTTTGTTGAGGAGTCCTGGTTTCTGAGTATTCTTTTCTGATTCCATGTTCTGCACAAAACTCAATGAATTCTATAGAGATGAATTCCCCTCCTCTATCTGATCGCAAACACTTGATCTTCTTTCCTGTTTCATTTTCTACCATTTCTTTGAATACTTTGAAATGCTCAAATGCCTCTGATTTCTCTTTCAGAAAAACAACCCAAGTCATTCTAGAATAATCATCTATGAACAACATGAAGTAGCTTTCACCTTGCAGACTTTTGGTTCTCATAGGACCACATAAATCAGTATGAATCAATTCTAAAACCTTGGAAGAGGAATATTCTTTTGCCTTGAAACTTGATCTTGTCTGCTTTCCATACTGACATTGTGCACAAATTGTATTTGAAGGTCTTTTTATCTTTGGTAGATCTCTGACAATTTGTTTGTTGCTTATCCTTACTATGTTGTCGAAGTTCAAATGACACAACCTTTTATGCCATAACCAACTTTCTTCTTCTTGAGATAGAAGACATTTTTCCTTTTTATTTCGTTGAGCATGTAGAGATTGTTATTGGTTCTTTCTGCATTTGCAACAAGCTTCCCTATTTTTGTTTCCCTGATTTTGCATCTTGTAGAGGAAAAAATAACTGTGTACCCTCGATCACAAAGCTGACTTACACTTAGTAGATTGTGTTTTAGACCCTCAACATAGAGTACACCCTGTGTAGTAGTCTTTCCATCATCCAAACTTAAAGTTCCTCTCCCTTTGATTTTAGTTGAAGCATTATCACCAAATCTCATAGATCCATTGTTGTTCCCTTTTAGAGAAATGAACTTATCCTTATACCCAGTCATATGACTAGAGCACCCACTATCAATATACCATTTGTCCATCCTATAACCTAGTAGAATCTACCCTCAAGTTGTTAGCCTTTTCGAAGGAACCCGCTCTGATACCAATTGAAGAACACAAGCTTATACTGAGAGGGGGGTGAATAGTATAGCACCCACTTTTTACTTTCTTTCCAAACCAATATCAATTAGTGTCCTTAATTGCAATATCCAAATATAGCAATGTGCATTAATGACATAGATAGCAATAGTAAGCAAGAGCACAAATCACCACACATAATTGAGACACAAGATTTAATGTGGTTCCCCCAATGTGGGGTACTCCACAAGATAATCTCCTTATAATATTTCATAAAGAAATAGGGATCCTTATCCCAATACAAATGATTACTTTGATCTACTCAAAGCTAGGCTATCCACTGATCTGCTCAAAAGGCAATTCATTGATCTACTCAACTAGGCAATCCACTGATCTACTTAGGTAGGCAATCCACTGATTCTCGTAGGCAATCACTGATCTCTCAGTAGGCAATCCACTAATCTGCTCAGGTAGGCAATCCACTGATCTACTCAGTAGGCAATATTGATCTACTCAGGTAGGAATCATGATCTACTAGCAAGCTCACCAAGAACTTGCTCAAAATCTGCTCTAGCAAGCTCACCAAGAACTTGCTCAAATATGCTCTAGCAAGCTCACCAAGAACTTGCTCAAAATATGCTCTAGCAAGCTCACCAAGAACTTGCTCAAATTTGCTCTAGCAAGCTCACCAAGAAC
This sequence comes from Wollemia nobilis, assembly GCA_028583015.1. Taxonomy (NCBI): domain Eukaryota; kingdom Viridiplantae; phylum Streptophyta; class Pinopsida; order Araucariales; family Araucariaceae; genus Wollemia; species Wollemia nobilis. The sequence goes on along the minus strand of JAQPPZ010003260.1, from coordinate 5,794,155 downwards.
TTGCTCAAATTCTCTAGCAAGCTCACCAAGAACTTGCTCAAAATCTATCCAAAAATCTATCCAAAAGCCTTCTCAAAGGCTCAATCAATCATCACAAAGATCCAAATATGTCCAAAAATCTATCCCAAAAGCCTTCTCAAAGGCTCAATCAATCATGCACAAAAGCTACCACAAATCTATCCAAAAATCTATCCCAAAAGCCTTCTCAAAGGCTCAATCAATCATGCACAAAAGCTGCCACAAATCTGTCCAAAAATCTATCCCAAAGGCCTTCTCAAAGGCTCAATCAATCATGCTCAAGTAGCACTCAAATATCATCCACAAATCTATGAAGGCAAGGCTCAATGATGAACTCAACAATGAATGGCAATGCACTCTACAATGGATGACAACAATGATCCACAATGATCTCAACTCAAATCAGAATATAGAATAGTTTGTTTCATGGAACTTGAACAACCACTTCACTCAATCACTTGACTAGGCTCAAACAACTCTACTCAACCAATCACCACAAGGAACAACTCTTTCTCACAAACCCTAGTCCAAGCATGTATCAACCAACTCAAAATGTTTCCAACAATACTCAACCACAAATCTCACATAACAATGATACTCATGTTCTCCTCTAACTCAAGTTCAAGTTCTTTGTACAATCAATGGGCTTCAACAACAATGCTTATAAAACATTTTTCACATAACAATGATACTCATGTTTTTCTCAAACCCTATCTCAGGTTTTTCACACAACTAATGGCTTCAACAACAATGCTTATAAAACAAGGTTTAAACACAACTCTCAAACCAGAAAACCTTGAAGCATTCAACCAACCACTTTCGAAAAGGAAACCACAATCAATCCTTTTCTCTCCAATGATATTTCAGAAATCAACCACCATAAACAAAGTCAATGGAGAATATTGCTCATACCTTTTTGATGCCTTATTAGTTGTCCACTAAATCTGCCACACTCAACAAACTTTCTTTTTCAACTTTCAATAAGGGTTAGGGATCATGATTAATAACACAACAATAATATCCAAATAACACCTTATTACTCCTACTCAATAAAATACATCATGTCCCCTCATGAAATAATTAATCCTCTTTGAAAAAGAACAAAGCAACCTTCACTTTTGAACCTCTTTACAAAATTAGAAATATCTCTTTACACACACCTTATTTCTCCCTCTAAGCAAGTTAATCAAATAGCCCTCGAAATAAGCTTTCCAATGATATATAATATGATATACTTCTAAAAATAAAATCACCAGAAATCTCTCTTTTTCTTAAGGTGCATCATAACCCTTATTTCTCCTAGGGCAACTTTAGAAAAATAAAATATTAAAAAAATATTAACTTGCCTCTGTCCTTGATGGGATTCGATCCCTTGATGCCTCCTCGCTCAGCGCCTTAACCATGGCCAAGCCACCATTGGGCCACACGCCCTCACGTGTTCAAAGGGGCACGAACCAAAACAAATACCTCAATATTCTGCGCCCTTCGAAAACTCAAAAATGCTTCGAGCATTTCAACACAACAAGCATCCCCAGCAAGACTCGATCATAGGACCTCCTACTTCTTACACAATGCACAAACCACTAGGCCAAAGGTGCCTATGCATTTGGTTATCCTCTACGAACGATTCTTCAACGGACCCAAATTTTGTAAACCCTTCACACGCCTCTTTACACACGCTTCAACACACAGGCTCTTCTCGCATTACGTTATCAATTCGAATGCATTCAAAAATCGAGGACAAGGATTTATCGAAACTTTTGGTGGCATATATATATATATATATATATATATATATATAAATATTATTTAATATATGCCTTTCCTCCTTTCTTTAGACGTCGACGCTATAATTTTATTTTTAATTTTAAAATTAAAATTTAAATTTTAAATAATTTAAAATTTAAACTAAATATTTAAAATTAAATATCTCCATCACCGGGGCACCTTTTTCGATGAAACGAAAATCCAACCTGGGTTTTAAGAAAAACCCATTTCAAATCTGCCATCCATGGTTTTAAATAAAACCTTTTATTTTGCCTGCCTTGGTTTTCACAAAAACCCTGTATATATCCATGCTCTCCAAAATATCATAAATGATTATTTTATGAAGTGCTTTTGCCACCAAAACTCAAATGTGATCCATGTGACATCAATGACAACATAAAATAACTCAAATTGCCAACACTTTCTTGCTGTCCTAAATTCTGAAATTTCTAGATTGCAAAGTAGTCAATTTCTCTTATGAAGTGCTATCTTTGAATCTCATAAATTTGGTAGGAAATACCTCCTAATCACAACTGAGAATTTCCTTCAAGAAACCTTCAATTTTCTATTGTAAAAACCAACAATATCCTTTCTCCAAAATAACCTTCAATGACAATCTCCAAATCTCTTAGATTTGGTGGATCCTTCTAACTCCTTTCACCTTCAAACTCCTTATCAAATTTTGATTTCAACCTTGTCATTTCTAGTGATATTCTTATAAATATTATGATAGTCTTGAGATATTCACTATTCTCCTCTAAAATTTGGTAAACTTCTTGCCAAATCATTTTCCTTTTGGGCTTATTGTTGTATGGAAATAATTATCCCAAATTATTCACTATCAAGAACTTCTTCTTGCTAGTAATCCTTCTCCAATGAGTTCTCTAAAATCTCCTTCAATGTGGCTTTCCTAGACTTCTTCTTATTTCTATTTATAATCCTTCCTTTAGACCTCTTCTCTAAGGTCTTTGAATTTTTTTAGCTTCTAAAATCTATAATAGGACTTTTGACAGTCCTTCTTTATCTTCAATATTCCAAAACCAAAAGTTTTTCAATGGAAACTCTTGTGGGTCTCTTCAGCTTCTTGAGTTGTTTTCTCCTCCTTAAATATGTAATATATAGTCTTCAATATTCAATGGAGATCTTCAATCTCTAATATTCTCCTAGACTCTTTTCTATAGTCTCTTCTTTATTCAATCTACAATAAGGCTCCTTTGACCTTTTCCTCTTCTACACTCTATAGGTTTGCAATATTGAAATGAGATATTTTACTTAAGACTTCAAATATTCAATATTATGTTTGTTTCTTTAGGTAATATATTGATTCCAAAGAAGATATTCTTCCTAGATCTTTGTAGGAAGCTTCCCAACTTTATTTGAATCTCCTTTTCTTGCAAAAAATAATAGGAATCTAAAATGGAAGAAACTTTAAATCTAGAGATTACACATCTTCACTAGTTGATTTTTCAATCTAGTGGAATCAATGTTGAGTCCTAGTCTTCACGAGTTTTTTTGCAACTCTATGGAAAGACACCAACCAAATATTTTTTCAAAAAAGTTTGAAAACAAGATTTTTTATCTCCTCTCAATCTCTCTTGTGGATCTCTCTATTCCCTATTAGTCTACCGTGTGCTTTGATATCACTTTTAGATTTTGATCATTTATATTAAATAAAATGCAACCACAAGATGTAAAATGAGCAAGCAATGATAACTATATGATAATTAAACTATAATATATAGGAAAACTATAAGATAAACTTCTGCAATAACTTAGAAATATGCCATTAATGGATACTCATGAAAATAGTACAATGTATTATAATGGAGGACATGAGAACTCCATAATTTCAATGAAAAACTACATTGTACTCTAACTACAAATCACTATAGTGACTTCAGTCTCCTTCTCTCTATATCTCATAATATTATACCTCAAACTATATATATAGGATGCTATGTGCCATGGCCTTTACTGTACCCCTGAATCTTCATATACCTATCCTATGACTCATGTACATATGGACTACATGAATATTTAAATCATTGCACATTCTAACACTTGTGCATTTATTACTTGTTTCAAGTAACTACTCAAACCTTAATCTAAAATAAACTTCTTATCTAGAAATGTACCCAAGGTGGCACATTGACATGTACCAAATAATATAATATACTCTACATGAATTTGGCTATGCCAATTTTTATGGAATTTTGCAATGGTTTTACGAAGAATGACATAATTTTTTTTTTGGTTTCCTCAACTTGGTCATTACCTTAAGGGTAATAGGAAGTTGATAAGTTGTGCTAGATGTTATATTTTTTGAACATTGATCAAACATCCTTATTTTTGAATGGTGTATCATTGTATAAAATGATTCGAGAAGGAATGCCAAAACAATATATGATATATTGTGTGATGAAATAAATAATTTTGGGTCCTATAATTTGAATAAGAAGGATTGCTTCAACCCATTTTGTGAAGTATTCCATGGTGGTAATGTAGACACCAAATCCTAGCCACTTGCCAAACCCTAACCCTTTCACAAAATCTAATCCACCTCTCCTCACCACTTGCCAAACCCTAACCCTTCACAAAACCTAATCCACATCTTATCCCTAATCTAAAATTCCAAAATATTATAAAAATGCTATAATTTTTGTGAATGGAGGAAAATCATACCATCATACTACCCACATTTGCACAAGATTGCTCAAAATACCCAACTTTTTTTGGCCATATCTCACTCATCTGAACTCAAATTGAGCTAAAATGTTAAGGGTAGGTTCTTAAAAAACCCTAGAACATCTCCAAAAAAAATTATATTATTGGAGAAATAGAGACTCATGAAGAAAGAGTATGAAATTATACAATCATACTACCCACATTTGTGCAGGACTACTCAAACTACCCAATGAAGAATAGTTCATCATGGTAGAAGATTGTGTATAAACCTAACTCATGGGTGGTATCTAATTTTGAGCCTTAGGTTTAAGTAATGATAATCAACTCACATCGACCCCTTTTGAAATCCATCCTTGTTCTACGGTTATTGCCTTCCTATAGGCTCTTGACAAGGATGGATTTTCAAGATGTCTCCTTAGATACTGAGAAGTAAAAGGGTCTAAGGCTTCCAGGTATATTTTGATGACTTCTTAATCTAAAATTATATAATGCATCTCTATTTTGGTATACAACCTATGGAACCTATCATTAAATTGACTCATAGATTCATTAGGCTCTTTATAGATAGAGGTAAACTGATTTGATATCATATCCGTGTCAACCAATTTTCTAAAATGGTTGAGAAATGTTACCTCTAGTTAATCGTAATATATAATAGAATATAGAGGTATGTGGATGTACCAATACAATGCAACCTCATCCAATGTGTATGGAAACAACCTAAAAGCAATATCTTCATGCATAATTTGCCAATAAATTAGCATGTTCTTGTATCTCTAACTATGTCCCTCAACCGATGCCACACCATACCTAACTGTGGTAAATCTTCCTCTGCACCTTCAAGGATTTGATGGGTAGGAATATTTAAATGAAAATAATAATGATCTAACTAGGATGCAACTCCTGCCTTTGTTAGAGTAATTGTTGCAAAAATGGACCTTCAAGAATATCACTTTAGTATCAATTTTGTTAGTCAAAGAAATATATTTTCCAAATAAGCATGAAATGACTAACAATTTTCAATTGTTTCACGTATAGATCATCATTTTTATCAACCAAAATATATGCATTAAGTAAACCATGACATTAACGAACATTCTCAATTTTTACAAAAAATATTAGCATTTATGCATCATCAATTCCAAGACTTTACAATCAATGAATGTAACAAAAAAACCTCATTAATCAAGACCAATGCCTTCAAATAATATTTCAAGTGACAATAAATAATTTAGCATTTAATTAGTAATAAAATAAACCAATTCAGGCCCTACTTATAGTACCAAAATTTTGAGTGCTAAAGGAGGCCAAAGATACTAGTCAAAAGGACTTGAAACATTCAACCATTCACAACCTTATGGTCACACAAAATCACATGATTCATTGCATGAACAATTCAAAAAGCATTGAATCAATAAATACCAATTCATGCTCTCCTTATTGAACCAAAATGTTGAGTGGTAATTTTACCAATTGTAAAACCACACTCATAGTTAGGATTTTGATTAGAAAACCCTCTCTTGCAAAGAAATATAAATTTCTCCAAGGTTCCTTTTACTTAATGTGTGAATGTATGCTTGTGAATATATGTCAAATAAGTTCTAGGAATACCTTAGTGATTTACAAATAATTGTTAACAAGGGGCCTGTTTTTGTATTACTTTATCATGTTATGCTATTGATTATTCATGAAACTTAAAAGAAATGAAAATGTGATTGACCCTCATATGACCATGATGTAAAGTGCTTTAATTCATTTTGTCTTGAAGTATTTTAATTATATTTTATCTTATTTTGGTTAAGCATATTTTAAACAAGTTTTATCTTCCTTAAAATCTGCTTAGGGCATGAAAGAAAAAATTAAAATATACCTATAAAATGTGAATCTGAAATGATGAGTGGGTTCATTTTAGTTTACTTTGAGCATGAAATAAAACAACAAAATGACTAGCTTTAAAATTTGAAAACCTTTTAAATGCTACATAAATTATCCCTCTTTGATGAAATTATAATTTTCATAAAGAGATTTTAATTTATTGCTTTAAATACAATGGCCTTTGGAATGCCCTATAAATTACCCCCTTTAATGAAATTGTAATTTTCATAAAGAGAAGTTAATTTATTGCTTTAAAAACAAAAATGCAAAGCTTGGAATTTGAAATGTGAATTCATGAAAAGCTTTGAAATTATGAAATTCCTTTTAAAATGTGAACTTTGTGTGAATTTTTAGAATTTTGAATTTGCATTAAAATAAAATCGAACTTGCTTAAAATAAAACGTTAAAGCTCATTCTTGGAATCCGTGCATCTACTTTTTTATTTAATTTTTTTTGTATTTTTTTATTTTGTGAGGTTAAAAAACTAAAAAATGTAGGGTTGGAAGAATATAATAAAATTTGAAAGTATGAAACAACATGCAGAAAATGACCAAAGAGAGCTACTATAAACTGGTTCTTCTATCCTGCAAAAAATATTAGATCCCGAATGCAAATTTAAAAACCAGGTTAGACCTACATCCACACAATCTAAATTTGGTTATGGCGAGAGTCTAAGGGGTAAAAACATGCATTAAAAATATCTAAATGATGCTACCACATTCATGCATAAAACACCATTAAAGTAATTTCAATACATGTGAAGAAAAATATGCGTTAAAGCTTTTATTACATCCAAATTTTATTTTCCTACATACAAAGTGGAGAAGAATGTTGGAAACAGCTAAAAAAACCTTCCAATCCACTTCCCATGCTCTTGTTCCAAAAACCTCCAACCCTGCTTTCTTCCTCCTTATGGATATTTACAGTTTCCAAATAAATCTCTTTGTTTTATCTACTTAATGCTTACGTTTCCTTTTACTTTATTTGGACTTCTAACATTTTATTTTCCTCCATAACGTATTTCTTTTATTTCTTATAATGCTATTAGAATTTTATCTAAATCCCTCTTGCACTTGCTCCTTTATTTAGCATAACAACCCTTACCTCATTTTGTTAACACCCCCTTTGGTAACGTTCCTTTCCTTTTCTTTTTTTTATATGATTTCCCACTTAACCTTATAATGCATAGCATCCTAGCACCAATTGCCACCTTTACATTGGATCATATGCAGACCTCCATATACTCAAGTTTGACTTTATTTATTCTTTACCTTCCCGTATATAATGTCATGTGCCTAGGTATGATGTGATTTCCTCTCGTCGGCCAGAGCGGACCATTGTGGGCACACATAGGCTAAGGGATGGGGCCAGTGCTTAAAATGTCATCAATAATGCTACATATTAAGAACAATCTTATGTGGATGTAAAATTACGTGTACCAATACCCGCTAACTTTCTACATCCTTGCACTTGGTCAAAAATGAATTTCTCTGCTAGCGCTTGATATATGACAGCATAGGTTTGCTAGTGTGATCACCGGTAATGCTGCTTTTGTTTGAGTTTACTCCTATACTATTTAAAGTAATATGCAAAAATTTTACCCATGCATATTTAGGAACCACACCTATGTTTCACTTAAAATTGGGTATGACGAAAACCCATAATTCTATAACCTTGTGAACTAGTTACACCCAGTAGTACTATAGTTATGTTCATGTTTTTGGGTTGAGGATAACTTAGCTCCAATGAACGTACCAACACAATGCTCCACATCCTATGGTGTTCACAGTAATATTTATTTTATTTTTATTTTTTATTTTTTTGAATGATGATAGACAAGAGTCTCAGCTCTCATTTTCTCAGTCCATTGACCATGTACCATCATCGTCACAAAGACCTTATATTTTTTTTTTCCCAATAGTATGTGTATCCCAATCACTACATTCTCATTTATCATGATCATCATCGACCATCTATACCATCATTTACTGTGAACACCTCATATCACCAATATCATCATCCATGTTTCCACTATAATCAGTATCACCACCGGCCTCTAGGTTCCTATTTGATATCTACACCAACGTCTTCATGTAAACTAATTATGCTTTTAAAAAAAAGAAATATAAAAAATTCTCATCTATTGCATGCCCTTTGATATCGATATAACACTATTGAATCATCATAAATTTCTATTAATAACTAATATAAACCCTTAATGCCATTCACTCCACTTCTCATTTATATTCGCTGCCCAAATTTATTTTAGCCATAGCACATCTATCATCTAATGTTAATGAAGATCCCTTTTCCATTCAAACATTTTTGGCATCACCATGTAGTCAACCTACATCCATGTTGTTGATGTGATCTATTGTATCTAGTGTGTTCGACAATGATTCAAGTGATCCTCTCAAATTTACTCCAATTGTATCGCTAATATTCATATATGTATCTTGTGCTTCCTCACTTCATGTTGCACTTCAATTTCATGATACTTGGTTAAATAGCATGTTTGTGTATTCCCTTCAAAAGTGCTCTAGTTGGCTCCATTATGATTAGTATGTAGAATCTGGGGATTATCACAATAGCAAAATATGGTACGAAAGTCACCGGCAATGTCATCCCGTGTGTAGCATCTGGGTGTTATCACAATAGAAAAATATGGTGCAAAAGTCACCAATAATGTCAACCTATGTGTCCAAACCTTCACCACAATACTTTCCTAGGCATACTCGAACCTAGACAATGTCCTCTCCTCTAATACATTCTACATTGTACACTGTCCCTCATGCTCACCTCCTCGATTTCTATAGATGACTATTATTATATTTTTTATGAACAGAAACACTTTCTGTAGCACCCTAAAATTGGCACAGTAAAATTGTCATAATTACATTCACCTTAGTAAATAATTTAAAATTCAAATTTAACCTCCCAAACCGCCCGTTAACCGTCGGGTAATCCGTTTCCCCCTTTTTCGTGCCATTTTTAGAGGTTGTTTTGACCGTTTGACGATATCGTCGCCGATCAGACGATATCGCCCCAGATCTGACGATTTCGTCTGGGCTAGGACGTCCAGACGATCTTGTCGCAAAACTAATTTTGCAAAATTAGCTTCTGTTCTAACGGGCCTCTAATCCGGGCAGAAGCGTGTCTGCACCGTTAGAGACCCTCCCCCGTTGGAGATCTCCCAAATAGGGATGATCTCCAACCTCCTAACTACTCCCCTAAGCCTATTTAGTCCCTAGGACCTTCCCTTCCCAACCCCTGGCTGAAATTCTCTGTAACTTAGCTTCATGCACGTTAAATCATCCTAAGTTTTCATTTGCAGTAGTCCTATATCAATTTTGTTGCAGGTATCATCTTGTTTTTCAGTCGGAGCAAGCATACATCGTCGTCGACGAACCTGTTCAGATCGGAGGCGATCCTGTCGAATCAGAGATGATTTCGTATTGATGCGAGATGATCTCGACTGCAGTCCACATTGAGGCAATCAGTGCCATAATTTTGCATTTCTTCACCTTTTCTTCGTTGTTTTATTCTGCAAATTAGCTAGTTTATTTGATATTTTATGTTATATTGCATTTTGGAGTTCACCCATCTAGATCAAAGGCATAATTAATCCATAATTGTGATTTAATTAGCATCATTCATACATGTTTCGTTCTTTAAGTTTCAGTTCAGTGTTGTCATTGTTATTTTGCACAGTTTCCCTCAACTAGAACAGTAGTATTCTCTGTATTTTGCATCTGTTCTTCTGTTTGCAGGTCTCTGACGAATTCGTCTGACGAATTCGTCAGATCTCAGATGATCTTGTCTGATCTCAGACGATTCTGTCGAATTCCAGACGATCCTGACTGCTTCAAACATCAGAATCTCCATCAGACATCCGGGTCAGGTATTCTTCTTATTCTTCCTTAATTACTTTGTTTTTTTGTCTTAAATTTGTTCTCTGTATTCATTAAATCTGCATTTTCATATAGATTAATTTAGACTCATTTGGCCAAACCTAGGATATGAATGCTTAAGGTTAAAAACGAACACATAAAAACACATTCCAAACCTAGGCGTGGAAACTGCCATTAAATGTTTCCTAGTGAACCCACCATCCCGTCGAAAAATCATCAAAATACACCTCCCTTGAGAGGCGGGACCTTCGCAAAGTCCTCTCAGTCCGAGGTACCGCGACATCCTTTTCCCATCCCCCTTTCGGGCACGGATCCTATAGCCTGAAGGTAAGGATGCGAAAAATTTGGAGCGATACATTTTGGTGAACCCGACGTGAATAACATGGCATCTTTATTAAACCTTTTGAAAACAAAAAACAAAAAAATATATATATATATATATATATGTATACAAGAAAAACAAAAACAAAATCATCATTTCAAGTTTGTATGTTTTAGATTCAATTCTAAATAGTAGATGCTAAATATTACTTTTAGAAGTACTAAAGAAACCATGAGTTTTTACTCAAATCAATATGAGCCCATCAGTAATGTTGGAAGAATTCAGCCAAATACATTTGTTGATTATGACCAACCTCATCCCTATTCAACATCACCTCCATCACACTCTTCTCATTTTTCATCCTTAACCCAACAAAACAATCCCTTTGCCAATCCTCTTCATAACGATATTATCTATTCTCCCATATATCCATATTATGTCTATCAATCCACATACAATCCTCCTCCACCCTTTCAATATTCTTCTTTCAATACAACACATCCATTTCAACAAGAAAATACTTATTCTTCCAATTCTACCATGCACTCACCTCATGCTTCGCAATCTTCCTGTCATCATTCTACCCATAATAAAGAAAGTAGAGGTGAGAAACCATTAGGTCCTTTTATGACGAAATTCCTAAGGCATTTATCAAAAACCTCTCAAAAACCTTCATCACGTAAATTTACTAAGCTCAATCAACCAATGGATATAATTCTCAAGCATTTACTTGATACAAATAAGATTGAACTCCCTTCCATAAGACAACTTGATACCACAGCAGATTGGTTTAAACCTGAGCTACATTGTGAATATCATAGAGTAGATGGACATATGACACAAAATTGTAAAGATTTAAGATGTGCAATTCAAGATTTGATTGATGAGGGTCTTTTTAATATAAAGGAATTACAATCTACAACTGATTATAAATCTCCAGTAAACAATCAAACTCCTACACAACAAATACCAATAATCAATCAAGACATGGGGATCTCCCAAGAACCCCTATTCAATTATCAACAACAAGAAACCAATCAAATATTGCATGTTAATGTGTCCCATCATGATGATATTATTAATATTGTAACAAAAACTACAAATGAGCAACCTCAAGTTCAATCAACTCAATCTGATATTCAAGATATGGATTCCTCATTTGACCAACCTTCAAAACTATCTTTGACTCTAGAGAATGATCCAAAATGGAATGTAAGCATAGAAAGCTCATCTTTAAAATCAAAATCTCAATCTGAAATCCCCTTTGATAGCCAACAACAAGTGATTAATCCTCAAGCAAAGATATCCCTTTTAGAAGTATTACAAATTTATCACAAGGAAATTTTGTTCAAAATACCTAGCCAACAATTTGTTCCTCATCATATTTTCTCTAAGAACATAATTAATGGTGTAAACCCTCTTGAGGTTAACCATATTTCATTCTATGATGAGGATATTCCTTCCTCTACTCCACAAGAAGACTACTATCTTTACATTACAGGATCTAGTAAAGAAACACTTGTTAGAACTATCATGGTAGATAATGGCTCCTCTCTTAATTTATGCACTTATCAATTATTCCAAAAACTCAAATCAAAGGAAGAAGATATTAATGAATCAAATGTTATTATAAAATCTTTTAACAATGAAATTCAAGAAGCTCAAGGTACTATAATTCTTCCCCTTAATATTGGATCCAAGATCCTGGATATTTTATTTTATGTAGGATATTGCCCTTCACCTTACAACCTACTTCTCAGAAGTCCTTGGATTCATACGATGAGGGTTGTCCCTTCCACTCTTCACCAATGTTTGAAGTTTGAACTTGCAAATAAAATTGTTACCATACATGGTGACCCAACACCATTTGAAGAATATTTAACGGTTGAAACATCAAGTTCTATACATTCTCTATTGTCACAATTATCTTCTATCCATCACTTTTCTTCATCCATATATGATCATCCTTGTTTACCAAATAACACCCATGCATATCTTTCATATATGCTCCCTCCATCTTATCAAGACTTGGAATATAGTGATAAGAATGAAGAACTTTCTTATCCTTCTTACATTTTATTTTGTAACATGATCAATTTTACACATATAAAAGTCAAATCTTTTGCTACATTATTCTACATTATAACAAAGCTTTTGTTATCACTACCTTTTATTCATCACCTTCTGTTCTTACCTTCACCTCAACCAGATTATCCTTCAAAACCTCCTTTGATTTTGAAGCAACCTTAGACATGCTATACTCAAATAACCTTGTATAGTGTATATAGATCATCTTGTATATACCACCAATTTCAATTCATAAATTAAAATCAAAATACAAAAAAATCAAAATCCTCAAAATCTTCAAAAAAAAAATACTAATGCAACTAAGGACCTTAAAGGTAAATTTGAGCCCAACTGGCTTGGACCATACATTATTATTGCTAAATTTGAATCAGGAGCATACAAATTATCTACCTTAGATGGTAAAGAACTTAAAGAACCCATGAATATTTTGCATCTTAAACGTTACTATGCATAAATTTGGTCATTTCATCCATGTATATATTTGTTCAAAATTACTATCTTGTATTTCTTTCAAATTTATAAAAATCCAAAAACATCAAAAACATTCATAATCATCAAAAATCTTCAAAACTATTTGTTGCATTTATTTATGGCACTTGTTAAATTTTTTGCTCAAAAACAAAAATAAAACCAAAAATCAAAATAATGATAAAAATATAAAAACAGCAATATGCTTGACTCTTTCGAAACCAAAACAATATAAAGAAGAAAGAGGGAGTCAACATTCTCAAAACTTCTCAAAAGTGTTTATATATATTTTCTTACAAATGTTGCAGTTATATGTTTCAAATTATTTTTGATAAATTAGCATTTATTTGGAATCCCTCACTTGCACACTCACAAAAATAAATATCTTGATTTTATCGGGCATGATTACTAATCTCTCTTATATCAAAGTCCACAAAATTCAATTAAATAAAGTTTGAGCATAGAGAATTGATCTTGTTATTTACTTAAACCAAGCACATCTTTTCACAATAAAATGATTATATTTGTAATTTCCATGTTTTGCTACATAGTAGATGTGATTTCTTGAGCGAAAAGTTTCCCCTGCTATCCTATCATGCACATGGTCTAGAATCTTTGAGAATTGGCAAAAGGACAAGCTCACCCCTACCCAGAATAAAAATCCCTTGCTCTACAGCTAATCCGAGCAAGTATCCCTAGCAAAGAAAAAGAAAAGAAAAGTTCAAGAAAAAAGAGAAAAGAAAAATGTTATTTTATATCATTACAACAATATTTCAAGCACTATCTCAAAAATCAAGCAAAAAATACAAAAAGAAAAAGAAGCAAAGTTCAAAAGAAAAGCAAAAGAAAGCAGAAAGCAAGAAAGCAATAAAATCCCTTTCCCTACCCTTTGAAAAGAAAAGAAGGGTTGATGAGCTTGAATCCCTGGAATTCTCAATTATTCGAAAACTGTGAGGTAAGCCCCATAACAGGTGGTTTGTGCCCAACCTGCTTGGCCTTGGGTAACTCCTAGCGTGGTGATATGTCTGTCACATTAGCGACCTTCTTTTGTATAGACCTATGTCTGCTTATGGATTAGCTAGCTCTTGATAATCCGACCTACATAGTAGTCTAGTATGGTTATATGCATCTACATCATGGTTAATGAACACTTATTTGGTTTCTTCAAATCACTTGTATCATATTATCTTGCTCAAAGCTGGTAAATGCACAAAGCAATTGCACACACATTTGTATTTGAGAGATTTTGTGTATCATTATGATAAATCAAGATCGGAAATGAATTCACATATGCACATGGGATTCCTTATAAATCTAACTTTTGTCTTCAAAATACTTTGAAATATTATTTTTGCAACTTGTTTGGAATAAATCAAGTACAATTGTTTACCATAAAGACAACTATATAATAGAAAAATCAAAAATTTCTTTCAAAATATACACTCAAAACATATATATCTGGTTGACTTTCGCGACGATGGTATAGTTCCAAAACCAAAATTGGAATTTTATGCCTAGCGCAAGTCCTCATTTTCATATTTTCTGTTTATCAAAAATCAACCATGCAATAAAACTATCTTTTTTTGGATTTTCGCGATGATGGTATAAGTCTATACCTACATATTCTATGCCTAGCGCAAACCATCGTAACAATTTTTATTCCCCATTTATTAAAATCATGAAAACCATATGACTTAAATCATTATGTTACACAAATTATGCTTTTAAAAAGCAAACCCATTTTCATTATTTCATGTCATTATGTCAACCTTCAATTTTGCAAAGATGGTATAATTCCTAAAGAATTATCCAAAATTTTATCACACTTAGGAATTTATGCCTAGCAAAAATCATTTTAACATTATTTCATGCATACTATTTTCATGAAAATCTGAAAACAAACCATCATCATCATCATCATTTGCACTATTGCACCAAAGTCTTAAGACAGTCTCTTAAGCACTCTTTTACTTTTAACAATATTTCTATAAATGGGATTAGCTTGACGACCGAGTGAGCGACGACTCCATGAAATGGTCTATAATAGCGACAATGTCCTTTGAAATTATTGTTAGAAGTCTCTTTTTATTTTTTATCACATCACATCACAAACAATCAATTTGTTACATCAGATTATTTCATTTAAAATATTATAGCATGACATCAAAGTTATAAATTTTCAAAACGACATAATTTTATGAATCCTCAATCCAATTATCAAATTAATCAATCAAACATAAAAGCATCATAAGCATACACATAATACAAGTCATATGATCAATAACATATCATATATATGTCAACATATATATACATCATCAAAATTGGATTGGTATTCCACAATCCGTACCTCGGCATACTCAATCCTCTATCAACAAAATAAATAATAATACAATGTCAGTCTGTACAAAGTTGTGCAACCCTCTAGCCTCGAGAGCCCCTCGAGCTCTCCGCCTCATCTCCTCCCCCACCCCGAGGTGGACGAGGTGGCCCCATCGTAGTCCGAGTAGTCCTAGTCCTCGATCGGGACGTGATCCTCAATGACCTGATCCTGATCGAATCTACAATGTTGGCTAGCAAGGGTAGTCTATCCGCCTCTGGCACCAGCTGATAATACAATGTCTGATAGAAAGTGAGTTGGGCGATAGCCCGTGTCAGCTCTCCAGAGCTCACCCCTCCGCCCCATGCCCTGAGGCATGCAATCTCGTCTCGCAGCTGTGCCACCTCAGCTCGGTGGCGTGCAGCCTCATCCTGTAGAGTCTGCACCTATGCCTGGAGATGATCTCTCTCCGCTCGAAGAGTAGCCATCTCGCTACTCTCTCCTGTGTCAATGCCCTTGCCCTTATCGAGCGATGGTGGCCTCTCCCTCTATGGAGATGGGGGTCTCGCCTCCCTCCTCTCCCTCTGTCGTGGCCTCTCCTATGCCTGTGGCCTCCTCGGCTCTCTCCCACCGTGACCCTGGGCCGCCTCCATCGCTGCCTGGCACCGCCTCCCTATCCGATGCACAACCACGTGTATCGGACCCTACGCCCTCGTCATCCGAGGAGGGCGGATGCCTACGTACCAGGCATCATAGCCATCGGCTACCCCTGCGTCATCCCCATCCACTGGCTGGATGGGGGCATCGTCCGCGTCCTGGCTCCAGAACCGCTGCATGTCTGGAGCCCCGCTAACCGTGGTGTTATCCCGGATAGTCCAAGAAAACTCATAATCCCTCAGAGATGGGATCCCCTGCTACAGACCGAACTGACGCAAAACTCGGTCATAGCGGTGGAGCTCCACCTCTCCCCTCTCCATCCATAGCCAACAAACTCGCCTGACGCGAGCCAACTCCTGTCCATCCTCGGCCCACCCTGGATGCTCCCTCCATGGCCTCCAGGTGATCTGGTCTGGGACTAAGTCATCCAATAGTCTCCGGGACATAGGGAGGTCGATCCGCCGTTGTGACCCTCTTCGGAGCCACCAGTAGAAGACTCGGGGCCTCTCCCCGTCTACCCCTATCAGAGGAAGCCCTACCGGCCTCCGCACTGCAATGTGCTCCCAGCACCAAACCTGTAGGAGCGATGTCATCACCAGACATCGGCCGCCCTTGTACACGACCCCATACAGGATCCTGTACAATCGACATAATACATAACTGCCCCAAGAGAACCTGTACCCGTGGTCCCGCATGTCGTAGATCACATCTGCCAGCATCCACGGCACCCTGCACCCGCTCTGGTGGCACAGCAAAAGTCCACCAACCACTCCAGCTAGCACTCGTGTGAGTCTAGATGCCCCAGGCATCTGGCGCAGTGCCTCGATATTAACTCTGCCCTTCTCCAGGGCGAAGCTCGGGTCACCACACAGTCGTCCCATAGCGTGGCCCTGATTGGCCGTAGGAGTGATCAATCATCCTTGTATGGGGATTCTTAGAATCCTCCATACATCCTCTAGAGTGGGAGTCATCTCCCCTGTCGGTAGCCGAAAACATGAGGAACCCGGATACCATCTCTCTGCTAGGGCCGTTAGTAGCCCCATATCTGTGGACACCTGTGGCATCTCTGCCACATGCTGCAAGCCGACCTGTGCCAGCTGATCTCGCTCTGCCTATGTGAGAGCGGCCAAGTCATCCCTCAAACCTCCATACTTCCATTCCCTGCTCTTTAGCAAACCTCTCTGCAAACATAAACAACAAAACAACAAACAATCATTAATAAACAATTCAAGTAATTAATAATGCAAGTTAAAATTCAATTTTATGCAATTGATGATATCGCCCACTATTGGACGATATCGTCCCAAATTTGAGCAGAATCGTCTCCGATTTCGCAAGCCGAAATCGTCTCTAATTTGACGAAATCGTCCCCCTTTCGTCGATTTCGCCCTTGGGCGAAATTGACGAAATTGAGACGATTTCGTCGAAATCGGGACGATTTCATCCCGACGACGTCGACGGCCCAAAAAATGGCCGCGATGCTCAAAATTCATCTAAAAATTACCTACAAAGCATGTAAAATTAAATTAAAGCATTCTAGTTAAGTCTAGACTCTTACCCGTAGACCGCGCCGGACCTCTGTCGATCTGTGCGTCGTCTCCACCATTTTTGCTTCAGAGCTCTAAAAAACCGAGAAAATGAACAGTAAAAATGAATTAGGGTTTTACCCTATTTTTCTTAATTTTATTCAAAAATAATTTTTTTGCTTTTTCGCGTTTTTACCTCAAACGTTCGATTTGGGTAAAAACACGGAGGGGGCACCATAGTAAGCT
This sequence comes from Wollemia nobilis, assembly GCA_028583015.1. NCBI lineage: Eukaryota > Viridiplantae > Streptophyta > Pinopsida > Araucariales > Araucariaceae > Wollemia > Wollemia nobilis. Next base: position 5,776,272 of record JAQPPZ010003260.1, on the reverse strand, counting down.
GTCGTACGATTCGACCAAGAATCGTCGCCTAAAAAATGGGAATAATTTTTGCTTTCTCGTAGATCGAGAAGAACTCATCTTTAACGCATTTTCTTCGGAAAATTCGCTAAAGAGGGGGCAAAATGTAGCACCCTAAAATTGGCGCAATAAAATTGTCATAATTACATTCACCTTAGTAAATAATTTAAAATTCAAATTTAACCTCCCAAACCGCCCGTTAACCGTCGGGTAATCCGTTTCCCCCTTTTCTGCGCCATTTTTAGAGGTTGTTTTGACCGTTTGACGATATCGTCGCCGATCAGACGATATCGCCCCAGATCTGACGATTTCGTCTGGGCTAGGACGTCCAGACGATCTTGTCGCAAAACTAATTTTGCAAAATTAGCTTCTGTTCTAACGGGCCTCTAATCCGGGCAGAAGCGTGTCTGCACCGTTAGAGACCCTCCCCCGTTGGAGATCTCCCAAATAGGGATGATCTCCAACCTCCTAACTACTCCCCTAAGCCTATTTAGTCCCTAGGACCTTCCCTTCCCAACCCCTGGCTGAAATTCTCTGTAACTTAGCTTCATGCACGTTAAATCATCCTAAGTTTTCATTTGCAGTAGTCCTATATCAATTTTGTTGCAGGTATCATCTTGTTTTTCAGTCGGAGCAAGCATACATCGTCGTCGACGAACCTGTTCAGATCGGAGGCGATCCTGTCGAATCAGAGATGATTTCGTACTGATGCGAGACGATCTCGACTGTAGTCCACATTGAGGCAATCAGTGCCATAAGTTTGCATTTCTTCACCTTTTCTCTGTTGTTTTATTCTGCAAATTAGCTAGTTTATTTGATATTTTATGTTATATTGCATTTTGGAGTTCACCCATCTAGATCAAAGGCATAATTAATCCATAATTGTGATTTAATTAGCATCATTCATACATGTTTCGTTCTTTAAGTTTTAGTTCAGTATTGTCATTGTTATTTTGCACAGTTTCCCTCAACTAGAACAGTAGTATTCTCTGTATTTTGCATCTGTTCTTCTGTTTGCAGGTCTCTGACGAATTCGTCAGATCTCAGACGATCTTGTCTGATCTCAGACGATTCTGTCGAATTCCAGATGATCCTGACTGCTTCAAACATCAGAATCTCCATCAGACATCCGGGTCAGGTATTCTTCTTATTCTTCCTTAATTACTTTGTTTTTTTGTCTTAAATTTGTTCTCTGTATTCATTAAATCTGCACTTTCATTTAGATTAATTTAGACTCATTTGGCCAAACCTAGGATATGAATGCTTAAGGTTAAAAATGAACACATAAAAACACATTCCAAACCTAGGCGTGGAAACTGCCATTAAATGTTTCCTGGTGAACCCACCATCCATCGAAAAATCATCAAAATACACCTCCCTTGAGAGGCGGGACCTTCGCAAAGTCCTCTCAGTCCGAGGTACCACGACATCCTTTTCCCATCCCCCTTCCGGGCACGGATCCTATAGCCTGAAGGTAAGGATGCAAAAAATTTGGAGCGATACACTTTCATATCAAATATGTTAAGACATGAACCGCATATGGGCATCCCCCATAAATTTTTATTGAAGTAACCCATCAAAAATACCCATTCTAGATCTTGTCTTGGCATGTATAGCCCTCCTTGATCATGATGAATTCGTTGCACCGCAACCATATTCCTTCTCCTAGGTTTTTCATATCTTTGGTTCATTGAAAATCCACATCTAAGAGGTTCCCAATGATGCAGACATCAAACCCATCTAAATAAAAAGCAAAACAATCTATTGAATGGCCATGTTGATGGACGCAAGTTCACTGTGTTCATTTTGACACAATGTATCCACAAGTTCTCATGATTCTCCTAGTATATCCACATCATCATTTTACTTGGAAATCGCTATCGCCATGTAGTATACATCATGTCTATGTAAAGTTGTGTCAGAACCACCTCCATCTAGATGGGTTCATTCATCTTGACAATCTACCTATTCACTACACTTTGTCCACATCCGCATAACTACCATCCACATCTATCTCCACTATCTCGATCTGTCCACGGTGTCAAGTTTTCTAATTTTGAGTTAGTGTCTAGGTGGATGTCTAGTTGTTCATTGTAATGATCTGATTCTATCACCATATCAACCTTTATTACTTTGTGACATGTCAATATTTCATACTGACCAAGTCTACATCACTATCCATAGCTCCTCAAAAAACTACATCCTCATCGTGCCACATCATAGGTCCACCATGGCATCTCCAAGTATTGTCGCTTATACTGGTTGGCTTCTCTTAGAATCTCATGCCAAAAATGCTCTTTATAAATCCTGAGAAGAAAACAAGGAGTTAAATAAACTTTAATATAAACTTTAAACACGATACCATCTCAAATCACTAAAACAACTAAATTGAACTTTGTGGAAAGTCTTATTATAATATAAACCTTTACATATATATATATATATATATCACTTTTTATTTATTTATTTAAGTATTATTTTTATTTTTATTTTTTTATTTTTTTAATGTTTTAAATTTATTTTATTTTATGCCTTTTATGTTTTAAAAATATAAAAGGAACAATAAAGTATAATGAAAATAATAGAAACACAACATTTTTTTTTTTGTTTCATATATATATATATATATATATTTTAATTATATTTTTAAATTTGAATTAATTGATTTCAAAGGTATGAATCAAAACTTTAAAATCAATCAAAACAATACAAAACCCATCAACCTCACTATTGGTTTTACAAGCAAATAAAGGAGGCATTAATCAATCATGCAAACCTTGGCACTTTTATTGCAACCTTATGGAAAATTATCACTCAAAGACAATGAAAACTCCCAAAAACTAAAATTTTAAGGTGGGTCCCCAAATTTGGGGCTAGTTTTGCAATGGCCACAACACATACCAAGATTGGTTCTCACAAATTCAATACTTATTGAAACTTGCTTCATTGGGATCCTTAATTCCATAGGGCCCTTGTGATGGTGTCACAACTATATATCTTGAGGTTCTCTCACAATCTGCATTCATGTAGTCCAAGCTGAGCAATATCAAGATTGATTCTCCTAGATAAAAAATTACTTAAAATTTGGTATCCCTCCTATGGGCTTGTCGCATGTTGTAAAATAAGCATTCAAGCAAAAATTAACTAAGTATGTCTTACTAGGAGAAATACTATATCATCAAAGTTATGATGGATTCCTTCTTCAATGTCTAGAGTCCCAAGAATCTACTTAGTCTATTTCTCAATCTCACAATGGTACATATGGTGGCCATTTTAGTAGCATGGCCATTGCAAAGTGTATTCTTCAAATGGGCTATTATTGGCCTACAATGGAGCAAGATTGTTGCATGTATATCAAAAGATTCATCAAGTGTCAACATCATGCTAACTTATCACATGTACCTTCACAAGCATTGCAACCAATTCACTCCTTGTGGCATTTTTCTCAATGGAATTTCTATCTAATTGGAAAAATCTCACCCCCATATTTAGGTTAACACAAATTCATTCTAATGGCCACTGAGTATTTTACAAAGTGAGTGGAAGCTATCCTACTTACCACTGTGATAGGTGCACGCATCATGGAGTTACTACTCCATAATATCATCTATTATTTTGGTATCCCATCCAAAATAATCTTGGATAATGGGCCATCATTCAAGAATAAGGATGTTCAATATTTGTATAAAAAGTATCATATCTAGCATAGCTTTTAAACCCTTTATTATCTACAGACTAACAAGTAAGTTGAGGCATCAAAAAAAATGGTTATCACTATACTCAAGAAAATAGTTAACAATCATCATAAGGATTGGTATATTCAACTACCTCTAGCACTTTGAGCATACAAGATGAGTATTTGAATACCAATGGGGGCAACTTCGTTATTGCTAGTATATAGCGTTGAAGCCATTAAACCCTTGGAATTTAAAATCCCTTCATTGTGTATCTCACTACAAAATTTTATTATTGATGATGATGTGCTATAGGCTCACCTCAATCAACTTATGCTTCTTGATGAAATATGAGTTAATGCCCTTGAGCATCTTCATGTTTATCAAGATCATATTAAACAATCCTATGATACAAAAATTCACACTACAGAGTTCCAAGTTGGTGATCTTGTGCTCAAAGAAAATTAGAAAAACTCTAACTTTCCTAGCCATTTACGTGATAAATTTGCTACAAACTAGTTAGGTCCTATAGATAGCTAAAATGTGTCATGTCGATGGTGAATACTCATATGGACATGCTGCAAGACCATATGGAAGATCTTAGATAGACTCCAAGATAGAGCAATGGTTCTAACCACTCAATTTGGGCTCCTTGGCCTAATCAATCTGAACCACAACTGAGACCTACAATCTACAGTCTAAACCACAACTGAGGCCTATAGTTTATAGTCTAGACCGTAGTTGTAACCTGCGGCCTTAACTAAAGTTTAGTTGGCCTTCATTCGAGCCAAATCGGTTTGAACCATCCCTTATTAATCTTGGCTTCTCCATGAAGCCACCCCTAGCCCTGGGACATCCTATAAGTACCCTTAAGAATTAGGGCAAAATATGAGAGAGTGCATTTGGAGATAAAAGCAACGAAGCCTTATCGAATTGTGGACTCACTTGAGAGCATAGAGAGATTTTTGTTGCCATCCCCATTGTAAATATGTCAAGCATCATGACGAATTAGGCCATGGATGCCCTAAAGACCTAGGAGAGCCAAGAAATGTCAATTCGGGCAAACAAAGGCCCTATTCAATGATTCGATAACCAAACCTATCATAGGATAATGAAGGTGACCCTTGAACATCAATTGGATAAGGAGGTCAAGCCCACCACCCTTGAATTTGGAGGGCAAACCACTTGGTTTCTCACCATAGCGTTCAGTCATGGTTTACAATGCAGACCGCTCACCAGAGTTGCGGTTTGCAATAGGTGATAGATATACTTATTGTTTCATTTCTAGTATGCTTAATTAGATCACATTTAGCATTTTAATGGTTTAGTTATAATTTTAGAGACTTCTAACTAGCATAATTAGTGTTTTTTCTAACTTGTTCTCATTATAGTATTTTAGACATTAATGGTTTCTTTTCATGTTATAGTGCTTCATTTCAAGTAATTGATTCCATAGATTGATAGTTGTATTTATTGTTCATATACTTCTATCAATATTGATAGGATTTGCACATGTTTAGCATAGTTTATTCATTTTCTTTATTTTATGTCATTATGCTATTCTCATGCTATTTGTCTTTTAAGGGCCTCATTATGAGAGGCTTCCTATGATTTTGACATTCTCGTGTTGTTTCTTGATCGTTGTAAATAGGTTTTAAAGGAGCTACAACCATCCATTTCCTTCCTCAACACGAATAAGAGGGTCTAGTCTACCCTAGAGCAGTTTATGTCATCCTAAAGGGCACTTTGAAATCACACCTACCTTTGAGAGGGAAACAAAAATACATCCTATTGTAACAATTGTATCAAGATGATTATCCCTAAGAAGGATGTACTTATAATTTGAGTTTGGCATTGAAATATAATGGAGTAAAGCATCTTTTATTGATCATTTCATTGTCAATTTCTTATTCTTGTATGCATATTGTATTGTTTTTTGTTAATTCTTGCAATAGGATACATTGGGTGTGAGCATTTTTGGTGGTTATAGAAGGCAATCATGGCAGCACCCTATAAAAAAATACATCTGATTATGTTTCTTGTGTTTTTGGAATTGTAGGTACAGACCGCAGCTATCAGTTTCGATCCAACAACTAAACCGTAGGTACAACATGTGGTTTATAGTCTGAACCATAGATCAGACCTACGATTTACATCTGATACAACAAAAAATAGAGAACCAAGTGTAGATCAGATGAGGACCTGAGGTAGGCCTCATTTTCATCCTCTGTGTTTTTTATTTTTGTCTGTGTTTTCCCAAAAATAGAAATTGAAACATAAATTTACTAAGGCTAAAATGAATTGAAAATGGATTAGGTCCTTAGGTTTCTCTTTCTTAGTTTTCAATAGGCACTGCTAGGAACAATGGATTTTTTATTGTAGTCCGCCCTAGGTGTAGCACCCTAAAATTGGCGCAATAAAATTGGAATAATTACATTCACCTTAGTAAATAAATTTAAATTCAAATTTAACCTCCCAAACCGCCCGTTAACCGTCGAGAAACCCGTTTCCTCCTTTTTTGCACCATTTTTAGCAGTTGTTTTGACCGTTTGATGATATCGTCTCCGATCAGACGATATCGCCCCAGATTTGACGATTTCGTCTGGACTAGAACGTCCAGACGATTTCGTCGCAAAACTAAATTTGCATAGTTGGAATCCATTCCAACGGGTCTCCAATCCAGGCAGAAGTGTGTCTGCGCCATTGGGACCCTTCCCCCGTTGGAGATCTCCCAAATTGGGATGATCTCCAACCTCCCAACAACTATCCTATGCCTATTTAACTCTAAGGCTTTTCCCTCCCCAACCCCTGGCTGAATTTTTATGCAAATTGAACCCTTATGCTCTAAAACATCATAATTCATATTTTGCATTAGTCCTATAGTCATTTCATTGCGGGTACACCATTGGTTTTCAGTCGGAGCCAGTACCTATCGTAGCCGAAGAACTCTGTCAAGATCGGAGGCGATCTCGTCAAATTCGGGACGATCTCGTACTGATGCGAGACGATTTCGACTGCAGCGCACATCGAGGCAATCAGTGCCTGGAGTTTGTTCTTCTGTCTCTTTTCTCTGTCATTTTATGTTATAAATTAGATTGTTTATTCAGTTTTTATATTATATTGCATTTGGAGTTCACCCATTTTGTCTAGTTTACAGATTAAGATCATATTCTTCTATCTAAACACAGTTATTTGCATTTACTTCTGTTCCTGTATATTGTTCAACACTCATATTCTTGTTTTACATAGTTTGCCCCTATTTGCAAAATAGAATTTCTCGTATTTCGCATTTGTTTGCTTGTTTTGCGAGTCTCGATGAATTTGTCCGACGAATTCGTCGGTTGCGAACGATCTTGTCAGTTTAGACGATTTTATCAAATTGAAGGCGATTCTGTTGAATTGCGGACGATCCAGACTGCTTCAAGCTTCAGAAAATCCATCAGACTTCCGGATCAGGTAATCTTCATTGGCCTCCTGCAAATTCTCTGTTTTTGTTTTCCTTTTTGTTTTGTTGTATGCATTTAAATTGCATTTTCATGTAGTTTAAGTTAGAATCATTCGGCCAAACCTAGGATGAATGTTTAAAAATAAAACGAACTCATCAAAACTCATTCCCAAAACCTAGGCGTGGAAACTACCATCAAATGTTTCCTGGTGAACCCACCATCCGTCGAAAAATCACCAAAATGCACCTCCCTTGAGAGGCGGGACCTTCGCAAAGTCCTCTCGTACGAGGTACCGCACCATCCTTTTCCCATCCTCCTTCCGGGCGCGGATCCAATAGCCTAAAGGTAGGGGTGCGAAAAATTTGGAGCGATACATTTTGGTGAACCCGACGTGAATGCATCATAACCTTTTGAACAAAAACAAACAAGACAAAAAAAAAAAAAAAATTAGATGCATTTTAAAACATTTAAGGTTCAAAATCATGTTTAGATGGTAGCTCCTAAAAAGAGGTTAGCAGTTACTATAAACGTAGTAAACCAATTAGCGGCCATAGAAGTTAATTCTGTCCTTAGTGTCCCTGAAGCAAGTAGAAATCAATCCTTGTGGGACGAGCTTATCGGGAGACTTAGTATCATTTCGTCTAGGTCCACACAATTTAAGCAGATTAAGAGGCTAGTCTTGGATAGAATCCTGGATCCTCATCAATTAGTGTTCTATCATGAACTTCAGAGAGCTTGCCATAGGTGGTTAGCCTATAGGAGAGCTCTTGTATCTGCAAAAGTTTTAACTTTCAGGGAAGATCTTGAAAGCACCGTTATAGTGCGCCCATTTTTAGTTCATATAGATTCCTTAGAAGATGATCTTATAGTTAGGAGAAGATGGAACAAAACTCCTAGAGCTATGTTATATTGTAAATATTGTCGTGAGAATTATTATTTCCAACCAGCATCTGAGATAGACAATATCACCATAGCCCTTTTCATCAAATTCTTAAAAGAAAACTTTCAATTTGAAGAAGAACATTTCATGACCACTGAACAGCTTGAACCTATTAATGATATTCATAAATTATTCATAGAAGATTAGTTCATCTACTTTTAGCCTTATTATTATTGTGTGCATTTATTGTTTCATTTGCTGTCTTTATTATATTGTTTCAAAGAAAAACTAAAAAACTAAAAAACTAAAAAAAAAAAAAAATCAAAAAACATAGTAAAAAACTTAAACATTTCATTTACAATATTGCATTAGGTATATATAAATATATACCTTTTAATTTGTTGCATATATATATATATATATATATATATATATATATATATATATATATATATATATATATATATATATATATATTGCTGAAATCAAAACTTAGCACCATGACTAAACTTAGGAATGGTAAAGAAATTTTAGGAGAAGGAGAAGATTGGCTACAAAATACAACTGAAAACCCAAATGTCCTTCTTGGAGATACAAATCCGGAAGGTGAAACTCTAGGTCAATTAGATGAAGACTTAGGTGAAGATAAGGAACAAGAAGGAAGTGTTAAAGAATCTTCGTCCCCTAGAATAGCTCCAAATGGAGGCATCACTTTTGACAACGTAGAACATTTTCAAAAATTTCTTAATCAACATATCGACATCCTTAATGTGGCAGTCCGTATTGATAAAGGGGAAATTAGTGATGCTCAAGCGAGTCTTAGAGCGGGCGATTGATATGCAAACTAATCCTTTGTCTTTCATTGATCAAGAAAGTGATAAGGGTGGACCATCTAATGCGAATATGGTCACTATAGCCCAAGCCATGACCAAACAACAGGTCACCCAACCTCCTAAGCAACCTGTTACTCAACCTAAAATCACTCCCGCACAAAATAAAATTCCCTTCACTACTTCCTTCCTCCAAACAGTTGAGCAAAATGCTTTAAATAGACAAAAATCTAAAACAAAGCCAAATACAAACTTTCAACAATCTACAATACAACACAATCCAACTTCAAAACTCCTCCATAATATCTTTCCTACCAATGTTTTACACAATAGTAACATGGCATCTAATCTGCATGTTCCTCCATCCTACGCCCATAACACTTATGGCAATGCCCCACCGAATCAATATGGGGGGCAAACTAGTAGTTTGGAAGCTATGGTGAAACAATTGGCTTCACGTATGGACCGAGATAGATCCCTACCGTCCCTCGTATAATTATCGAGAGATTTGTAGCCAACCATTGGATCCCATAGTGGTAGCTCAACCATACCCTAAACATTTTCCCATGCCCGTCCTGCCTATCTATAAAGGAACCGAAGATCCCATAGAACATCTTCGCATGTTTAGGATAGCATGTCATGACATATCGCATAACGACTTGCTATTACTAAAAATGTTCCCCAAAAGTTTAGGTGGAATGGCGTTAGAGTGGTATTATCAATTGCCCACTCATTCCTTAAGAAACTTTGAAGAAACAGCTGAGTCATTTGTTCATCAATTTAGTGCCTACATCGAGAGGCATGTAACTATTAAAGACCTATACAATTTAAAACAAGATAAAGACGAATGTTTTGCTGATTTCTTAGCAAGATGGAGACAATTGACGGAAAAGCGCACTTTGTGCTACCCTATAGGGAAATGTTAGACATTTTCATTAACAATTTACAAGAACAACTTTCTTATGAGCTATCAACAGCTACTTTGACTACCTTCGATCAAGCTATAGACTTAGCTCGAAGGGTAGAAGATGCCCTCATTAGGAGAGGCCAACTTAGAAAGAAGGATGATGAGAAAACATCTAGAAATCAATATAAAAACAAACAGGTTGTCGGTGATGGAGTCACTGACGTAGAAATGTTGCTAATGTCAATGCAACAAAAACAACAGAAAAATTCATCTTGAAACCTCCTGATAAGCCTCCTCGAGAGTTCACTAGATTAAACCAACCTTTATCAACTATTTTACCTCAACTTCTTGAAAGAGGTTTAATCCAACTGCCAACTATCCGGGAACCTGACCCAAGCATACCCGGATATAGAGCTGATTTGCACTTTGTGATTTTCATAGAGGTCCTGGACATTCTACCAACGCTTGTAAGAGATTGAAACATAAAATACAAGATTTGATTGACAATAATGAAATGGAAGTGCAAGCCTTCCAACCTAAACAAAACCCTCCTAATAATACCCAAAAGATTGTTCCCCAAAATCAAAATCGGAATGCCAATCAAACTTTAGACATATTTCAACACCCTTTACCAAGACATGGTAAAGAGGTAGCCAATCAAATTGAACATCACAATGTTCCCCCTCCTACCCGATATGTAGGAACCATTAGCGGGCAATTACCTGTTCAGGACTCTCACACATTCGACACAACCTTATCCCTGGTTACAACCAGGCTCTTACATAATTTTCAAACTTCTAATTCTAGCAATATAGAGTCAGATGGTGAGAGTGAAGTAGACACCATTCAATCGAATAGTTCTGAAAATGAATCAGATCCTATTCAACCTATCACAGATGCTAATGTTCCAGAAGAACCATTTCCCAGAAGAGTCACTACTCGACCTTCTTCTAATGAAGTCCTTCCTTATGAACAAGCCATAAACTCTCAACCGAGACCCTTTCAACGTCATCACTATAACATTGTAGGTACCATCGGAGTCGTCACCCGACAACAAGCTCAAAATCCCCAACAAGAACCAAACCAGAACGATGGATCAGCTCCATTTGTTCTGAAAAATCCTAATAAAGGAAATCATGCTCCTATTGTTCAAACTAAACCTCCTTACAGCATTAATGAGCAATTGTCTAATACCACCGCCAGAATCTCCCTTTTAGATTTATTAAGATCCTCCCCCACCCATAGGGATGAATTGATGCTTACTTTGAGCCAGATGATGGTACCTCAAAACATCCAACCCGAAGCTATGGCCAATACTATCATCACGCGAGAGATTGATTGTATTGACTTCGGGATAAAGATATCCCACAACACAGTTTACACAAGGATAATCCCTTGTATATTACAACTTTAATTGGGGATGTAGTTGTCAAACGAGTCCTGATTGATAATGGCTCATCTCTAAACATCTGCACCTTTGACTTCTACCAACGATTTGGTTTTAGAAGTGATGAAATGAAGAAGACTGATATGATTATCAAAGCCTTTAATGACGAAACACAAGAAACGTGTGGAGTCATTACCCTCCCATTGCAAGTTGGTCCTAGAACCCTTGAGACAACTGTGTTCATTGTACATTGCCCAGCATCGTACAATATACTTTTGGGTCACCCTTGGATTAACGCCATGCGAGCAGTCCCATCAACTTTACACCAATGTGTTAAGTTTGAGTTTAAAAATTAGTTGGTCACTATTCATGGTGACCCTAGACCTTTGATATGTGTGCATTGGCAGAACCAGTTGGAGTGCAATTTTGCCCTGCTCTGTCATCCACATATCCTAGTTCTTCTTCATCTAAAACTGTGAAATATAAACCCATCATTTCATCTATTCCTCCTCCATTAACTTCATCTTCCCATATAGATCAACCACCTGCTAAACAAATCACTGTAGAACATCAAAAAGCTCTTAAAACTACAACCAATTCTTCAAGTTCTAATCCCATAAATTCAAAACCTTGAGACACATCTATCATACCTTCCACATCTCAAAACATAGGTAATAAGCCTTCTACATCTTATGCCCTTTCTGATGATCTTTTACCAGATTTATCTACAATCTTAATATAAAAAAAAATGAATGATTTCATGCAAGATTCAGACCTTTTAAATCAATTGCCACCATCTCCTCGTACTTTGGGCCTCCCACAACCTATGGGAAGTACTTACCAAGTCGGGAGTTGCGCCTTCATGTACAAAGGATATGACTGGGGAAGAATCCCTCAGAATATCAAAACCCATCATGATGGATATGCTCGGTGCTATTTTACCAACGATTATATTAAAGCTAAACCCATGATGCTTAAAATGGGATATAAAGGGAAAGGCTTAGGACCTTTCCAAAATGGCATGAAAGAACCTTTCGAGGTAGAACCATGGCCTACCCGATGTGGTGTGGGCCTATTACCTAGTAAGGGTCAACCCTTTCCTTTTGAGGATGATGATCATCTCATATGCTATCAAGACTATTTGGATAGACATGTTGATTTACCTCTTAAAAATCTGTCATTTTCATGCAACATGCTATCCATAGCATACCCTGAAATGATTGCTGACCCCGATGAAGAGTTGGAAGGAGATATCTTCCATGATGTCTCTGTTGAAGAGATGTTGTATAACGGGTTTTATTTTGATGGTTCTATACCAACCATAGCTCAACTTGAGGCCACCGACCCTCAGAACGAATTATCTAAATTAACTTTACAAGAGTTACAAGAGTTGGGCGTTTCACCTACCCCACCTAATTTTGAAAGAGATCTACACATGGAGGTAGAAAATGTCCTTAAAATTAATATTGGAACTGAGGACAACCCTCACATAATCAACATTGGAGCAGAACTAAGTCAAGAAAAGCAAGAACAATACATTGCATTTCTTAAAGAGTATGAAGATGTCTTCGCTTGGACATATGAAGATATGCCAGGTCTAGACCCTTACGTAGTCATGCACCATCTAGTGGTCCATCCGGATGCTAAACCTGTTAAACAAAAACTTAGAAAAATGCATCCCAAAGTGGCTCTGCTAGTCAAAGGGGAGTTAGAAAAACTCCTGAATGTTATCTTCATACAAGCTATTGATTATGCTGAATGGATCTCCAATGTAGTTCCAGTCACCAAGAAAGAAGCCACCAAAGTTAGGGTTTGCACAGATTTCAGAGATATTAACGCTGCATGCCCTAAAGACGACTTTCCTCTTCCAAATATGGACCAAATTATTGATTTTACTGTCGGAAGTGGGATGATGTCCTTAATGGACGGATTCTCCGGCTATAATCAGATCAGGATAGCTCCTGAAGACCAGGCTAAAACAACCTTCATTACCCCCTGGGGTACCTTTTGCTGGAAAGTGATGCCCTTTGGCCTAAAGAATGCCGGGGCAACTTATCAACGGGCTATGACCTACATCTTTCATGATATGATGCATGATATCCTACATGATTATGTAGATGATATTATAGCTCGCTCTCTTATTGAAGATCATCATTTAGACGATTTAAGAAAAGTTTTTAATCGATTACGAGAATATCTCATTCGATTAAATCCAGCAAAATGTATATTCGGAGTTAAATCCGGCAAGTTATTAGGGGTTTTAGTTTCTTTACGTGGTATCGAAATTGACCCTCTCAAAATTGCGGCTATCAGCGATATGCCCGCACCCACTAATATATCTCGAATTACGAAGTTTACAAGGTAAACTTCAAGCTATCCGTCGCTTCATTGATAAGTTGGCGGACAAAAGCTGGTCCCTTTCTTAAACTCCTTAAGAAGGACGTCCCCTTTAATTGGGATACAGAATGTAGAGAAGCTTTTGAACTTCTCAAGCAATATCTCCTTAACCCTCCGGTGCTTTCACCGCCTAAATCTGATCGCCCATTTCTTTTATATATTTTTGCTTCAGATTCTGCCTTAGGAGCTATGTTAGCTCAGCTTGATGATGAAAAATGAGAACGCGCTAATTATTATATTAGCCAAACTTTCGTCAGTTATGAAACTCGCTATACAGCGTTAGAAAAGTTATGTCTAGCAATCGTGTTTGCTACGCAAAAATTACGACATTACATGCTTAGCCAAAAAACGTATGTCATTGCCAAATATGATCCTTTAAGATATCTCATGAGTCGACCTTATTTATCGGGTCGCACGACCAAGTGGGTTCTTGCTCTAAGCGAGTTTGATCTCACCTTCATAGGAAAGAAGTCCGTTAAGGGTCAAATCATAGCAGATCAATTAGCTGTTGCACCCTTAGAGTCTACTCATCCCCTCATTATCGAGTTTCCTGATGAATGCCTTCAATTAGAGGCAGACCTTGTTGAACAATGGTCCTTATACTTTGATGGAGCCCGATGCATGAGTGGGGCTGGTGCGGGTATTATTTTAATATCTCCACAAAAACATCTTATTCCTCTGTCCTTCAAACTAACCTTTGCTTGCACCAACAATATTGCTGAGTATGAAGCTCTAATCCTTGGATTACGAGTTGCTTTAGCGCTTAAAATTAAAAACCTCTTAGTTTTTGGGGATTCCCAATTGGTTATAAACCAAATTAATGAAGTTTATCAAACCAGAGATGATAAAATTCACCCATATAAGGCCTATGTTTTACAACTAATGGCCTTGTTTGATCAAGTTACCTTGGAAGCCATTCCTCGAACTAGCAACTGTGCAGTCGACGCCATGGCTACCGCTGCATCTCTCTTGCCCTTGGAGTTAGACAACGAATATGCCACTATCATCATTCGTCGACTCCAGGAACCCACTTCACATAAGTCATGCTTAGAGCCTTTGGATGTGTTTCTAATCAAGGAAACCACTCCTGAAACTGCAGTATACGAGACATATTTGATTTCCTCCAAAATGGGACTTTCCACTGCTAATTCTAATCGCAACCGGCGTCGGTTATTACGTCGACGAGCAAGTCGATTTGTAATCATTGGCAATACTTTATATAGGAGATCTTTTGAAGGTATCCTATTAAGATGTCTAAATTTAGAAGAGTCTAAATCAGCCTTAAGTGAAGCCCACGATGGATCTTGTGGAGGACACTTTAGTGGTAGCGTCATTGCTAAAAAGCTCCTTCGGATAGGATACTTTTGGCCTACCATGGAAACGGATGCACATGAATATGTGCGCCATTGCGACAAGTGTCAAAAACATGCTGACCTTGTCCATGCGCCTGCACAAGAGCTGCAGGCTATTTCTTCTCCTTGGCCCTTTTCTAAATGGGGCTTGGATATTATTGGTAAAATTAACCTTGTGTCTTCTGATGGACATAAGTTCATCATAACCGCCACTGAGTATTTCACGAAGTGGGTCGAAGCTATGCCTTTAGCTTCCTGCACTGGTTCACAAGTCTCTAAATTCATTTTTAATCAAATCATCTGCAGGTTCGAAATTCCTGCAAATCTCATCTCTGACAATGGAACTCCATTCAAAAATAAAGATGTTAAAAAATTATGTCAAAAATATAAGATTCAACATCGCTGGTCTACTCCCTATTATCCTCAGGGTAATGGTCAAGCAGAAGCTTCTAACAAAACTCTAATCAAAATTCTCAAAATACTAGTCAATAAAACTGGCCGTGACTGGCATATTCAATTATATCCAGCCCTGTGGGCTTATCGAACTAGTGTTCGAACCCCCACAGGCACTTCACCATTTGTTTTGGTATATGGTGCCGAAGCAGTTTTTCCATTTGAATTAGAAGTTCCTTCTTTGGCTCTGCTACTTCAAGACACCGAAGTAGGAGATGAATATCGTGCTGGCAGACTCAGTCAGCTGGAACTCCTAGACGAAAAATGCATCAATGCTTTAGAGCATCTCCGTGCATACCAAAACAAGCTTAAAAGAGCATATAATAAGAAAGTTCGTCATCGATCCTTTGAGATTGGCGATCTTGTTCTAAAAGAAAATCAAAAAAATACAAATGCAACCAAAGAAGCTGAAAGGTAAATTTGAGCCCAAACTGGCTTGGACCATACATCATTACTGCAAAATTTGAATCAGGAGCATATAAATTATCTACCTTAGATGGTAAAGAACTTAAAGAACCCATGAATATTTTACATCTCAAACGTTATTATGCATAAATTTGATTATTTCATCCATGTACATATTTGTTCAAAATCATTCAAAAACCTCAAAAACATTCATAAAATCTTCAAAAATCTTCAAAAATATTTATCGCATTTATTTTGTAAAGTTTCTTTTGCTTTAAAACAAAAATCAACATAAAAAATCCAAAAACAGCTATATGCTTGACTCTTTCGAAACCAAAACAATATACAGAATAAAGAGAGAGTCAACATTTTCAAAACTTTCTCAAAATCATTATTTTCTTACAATTATTGCGAGTTATATGTTTCAACTTATTTTGGATAAAACTAGCATTTATTTGGCATCCCTCACTTGCACACTCACATAATAAATATCTTGATTTTATACGGCATGATTACTAATCTCTCTTATATCAAAGTTCACAAAAATCAATTAAATAAAGTTTGAGCATAGAGAATTGATCTTGGTATTTACTTAAACCAAGCACATCTTTTCACAATAAAATGATTATATTTGTAATTTCCATGTTTTGCTACATAGTAGAACTGATTTCTTGAGTGAAAAGTTTCCCCTGCTATCCTATCATGCACATGGTCTAGAATCTTTGAGAATTGGCAAAAGGACAAGCTCACCCCTACCCAGAATAAAAATCCCTTGCTCTACAGCTAATCCGAGCAAGTATCCCTAGAAAAAAAAAAAGAAAAGAAAAGTTCAAGAAAAAGAAAAGAGAAAAGAAAAATGTTATTCTATATCATTCCAGCAATATTTCAAGCACTATCTCAAAAATCAAGCAAAAGAAAAATAAGCAAAGTTCAAAAGAAAGCAAGAAAAGCAATAAAATCCCTTTCCCTACCCTTTGAAAAGAAAAGAAGGGTTGATGAGCTTGAATCCCTGGAATTCTCAATTATTCGAAAACTGTGAGGTAAGCCCCATAACGGGTGGTTTGTGCCCAACCTGCTTGGCCTTGGGTAACTCCTAGCGTGGCGATATGTCTGTCACATTAGCGACCTTATTTTGTACAGACCTATGTCTGCTTATGGATTAGCTAGCTCTTGATAATCCGATCTACATAGTAGCCTAGTATGGTTATATGCATCTACATCATGGTTAATGAACACTTAGTTGGTTTATTCAAATCACTTGTAAACCATACAATTGCACACACATTTGTATTTGAGAGATTTTGTCTATCATTATGATAAATCAAGATTGGCAATGAATTCACTTATGCACATGGGATTCCTTATAAATCTAATTTTTTCAAAATACTTTGAAATATTATTTTTGCAACTTGTTTGGAATAATCAAGTACAATTATTTAACAACATATCATATATATCTTATCGACTTTCGCGACGATGGTATAATTCCAAAACCAAAATTGGAATTTTATGCTTAGCGCAAGTCATTATTATCATATTTTCTGTTCATAAAAAATTAATCATGCAATAAAACTATCTTTTCTTTGATCTTCGCGATGATGGTATAAGTCTATACCTACATATTCTATACCTAGCGAAAACCATTGTAACAATATTTTCTCCAATTTATCAAAATTCATAAAAACCATATGACTTCATTCTATTACACAAATTATGCTTTTCAAAAGCAAACACATTTTTATTATTTCATATCATTATGTCAACCTTTGCATTTTGCAATGATGGTATAATTCTTAAGGAATTATTCAACAATTTTTATCACACTTAGGAATTTATGCCTAGCAAAAATCATTTTTACAATATTTCATGCATAATATTTTCATGGAAATCTGAAAACAAACCATCATCATCATCATTATTTGCATCGTCACAACAAAGTCTTAAGACAGTCTCTTAAGCACTCTTTTCTTTTAACAATATTTCTATCCTGGGACTAGCTTGACGACCGAGTGAGCAGCGACTCCATGAAATGGTCTATAATAGCGACAATGTCCTTTGAAATTATTGTTAGAAATCTCTTTTTATTTTATCACATTTCATTACAACCAATCAATTTGTTACATCAGATTATTTCATTTAAAATATTTATAGCATGACATCCAAGTTATAATATTTTCCAAAACGACATAATTACATGAATCATCAATAAAATCATTACATCAATCAACTCAATCAATCAATCAAACATAAAAAGCATCATAAGCATCACATAAGACAAGTCATATGATCAAAAAAAATATCTCATCTATATATATCAACAGAATATATACATCATCAAAACTAGATTGGTATGCCACAATCTGTACCTCGGCATACTCAATCCTCTATCAATACAAGTATAATACAATATCAGTGGCAGTATCCCGCCCTCTAGCCTCGAGAGCCTCTAGAGCTCTCGGCCTCATCTCCTCCCCCGCCCTGCGGAGGGCGAGGTGGTCCCATCGCAGTATGTGTGGTACTACGAGTCCTCGTCATCGACCGGGATGAGCTCCTCGTCGACCCTGTCCTGATAGGATCTGCTATGGCAGGTGGCACCTGTACCCTCTGGCCCTCTGGCACCGCCTGGTAGTATAGCGCCTGATAGAATGCGGTCTAAGAAACCGACCGCAGTAGCTCCTGAGTGCTTACCCCTCCGCCTCGTGCCCTGAGACGAGCATTCTCGTCTCGTAGCTGCGACACCTCAGCCTGGTGCTGTGCAGCTGCATCCTGTAACGTCTGCACCTGAGCTCGCAGACGATCTCCCTCTGCCCGAAGAGTAGCCATCTCGCTACTCTCTCCAATGTCCACACCCTTGCCCTTATCAGGCGATGGTGGCCTCTGTGGAGATGAGGGTCTCGCCTCCCTCCTCTCCCTCTCCCTCTACCGTGGCCTCTCCTGTGCCTGTGGCCTCCTCTGCTCTCCTCTGTCGTGACCCCGGGCTGCCTCTACCATTGCCTGGCACCGCCTCCCTATCCGACGCACAACTGCGTGGATCGGTCCCTGTGCCCTCGTCATCCGAGGAGGGCGGATGCCTACGTACCAGGCATCGTAGCCATCGGCTACCCCTGCGTCGTCCCCATCCACTGGCTGAATGGGGGCATCGTCCGTGTCCTGACTCCAGAATCGCTGCATATCTGGAGCCTCGCTAACTGTGGTGTTATCCCGGACAGTCCAGGAAAACTCGTAATCCCTGAGAGATGGGATCCCCTGCTGTAGACCGAACTGTCGCAAAACCCGGTCATAGCGGTGGAGCTCCACCTCTCCCCTCTCCATCCGTAGCCAGCAGACTCGCCTGATGCGAGCCAGCTCCTGTCCGTCCTCTGGCCACCCTGGATGCTCTCTCCATGGCCTCCAGGTGATCTGGTCTGGGACCAAGTCATCCAGCAGTCTCCGAGACACCGACAGGTCGATCCGTCATTGTGCCCCTCTCCGGAGCCACCAGTAGAAGACTCGGGGCCTCTCCCCGTCAACCCCTGTCAGTGGAAGCCCTACCGGCCTCCGCACCGCAATGTGCTCCCAGCACCAAACCTGTAGGAGCGATGTCATAACCAGACATCGGCCGCCCTTGTATACGACCCCATGCAGGATCCTATACAATCGGCATAGAACAAAGCTGCCCCAAGCAAATCTGTAGCCATGGTCGCGCATGTCGCAGATCACATCTTCCAGCATCCATGGTACCCTACAGCCGCTCTGGTGGCACAGCAGAAGTCCACCAACCACCCCGGCCAAAACTCGTGTCAGTGTAGATGCCCCGGGCATCTGGCGCAATGCCTCGATGTTCACTCCGCCCTTCTCCAGGGTGAAGCTCGGGTCACCGCAGAGTCGTCCCATCGCGTGGCCCTGATTGGCCGCAGGTGTGATCATCCTCCCTTGTATGGGGATTCTAAGAATCCTCCATACATCCTCTAGTGTGGGAGTCATCTCCCCTGTCGGTAACCGGAAACATGAAGAGCCCGGGTACCACCTCTCTGCTAGGGCCGTCAGTAGCCCCATGTCTGTAGATACTTGTGGCATCTCTGCCACATGTAGTAAGTCGGCCTGTGCCAGCTGATCTCGCTCTGCCTGTGTCAGAGCGGCCAAGTCATCTCTTAATCCTCCATATTTCCACTCCCTGCTCTTTAGTAATCCTCTCTGCAAGCATAAACATCAAAACAACAAACAATCATTAATAACAATTTTAGCAATCAATAATGCAACTTAAAGATCAAAATTTTGCAATTGATGATATCGCCCACTATTGGCCGATATCGTCCGAAATTTGAGCAAAATCGTCTCCAATTTCGCGTGTCGAAATCGTCTTTAATTTGACGAAATCGTCCCTTTTTTGCCGATTTCGCCCTTGGGCGAAATTGACGAACTTGAGACGATTTCGTCGAACTAAGGACGATTTCGTCCGGACGACGTCGATGGCCAAAAACGGCCGCGATGCTCAAAATTCACCTAAAAATCCATCTAAAAAGCATGTAAAATCAAATTAAATCAATTCTAGATCTGTTTAAACCCTTACCCGTAGACCGCGGCGGACCTCTGCGAGATACGTACGCTTGTCTCTACCATTTTTGCTCCAGAGCTCTCAAAACGATAAAATGAACGGTAACAAATGAATTAGGGTTTTTACCCTATTTTTCTTAATTTTATTCAACAAATAATTTTTGCTTTTTCGCGTTTTTACCTCAAACGTTCGATTTGGGTAAAAACACGGAGGGGGCACCATAGTAAGCTGTCGTACGATTCGACCAAGAATCATCGCCTAAAAATGGGAATAATTTTTTTGCTTTCTCGTAGATCGAGAAGAACTCATCTTTAACGCATTTTCTTCGGAAAATTCGCTAAAGAGGGGGCAAAATGTAGCACCCTAAAATTGGCGCAGTAAAATTGGAATAATTACATTCACCTTAGTAAATAAATTTAAATTCAAATTTAACCTCCCAAACCGCCCGTTAACCGCCGAGAAACCCGTTTCCTCCTTTTTCGTGCCATTTTTAGCAGTTGTTTTGACCGTTTGACGATATCGTCTCCGATCAGACGATATCGCCCCAGATTTGACGATTTCGTCTGGACTAGAACGTCCAGACGATTTCGTCGCAAAACTGAATTTGCATAGTTGGAATCCATTCCAACGGGTCTCCAATCCGGGCAGAAGCGTGTCTGCGCCGTTGGGACCCTTCCCCCGTTGGAGATCTCCCAAATTGGGATGATCTCCAACCTCCCAACAACTATCCTATGCCTATTTAACTCTAAGGCTTTTCCCTCCCCAACCCCTGGCTGAATTTTTATGCAAATTGAACCCTTATGCTCTAAAAACATCGTAATTCATATTTTGCATTAGTCCTATAGTCATTTCATTGCAGGTACACCATTGGTTTTCAATCGGAGCCAGTACCTATCGCAGTCGACGAACCTGTCAAGATCGGAGGCGATCTCGTCAAATTCGGGACGATCTCGTACTGATGCGAGACGATTTCGACTGCAGCGCACATCGAGGCAATCAGTGCCTGGAGTTTGTTCTTCTGTCTCTTTTCTCTGTCATTTTATGTTATAAATTAGATTGTTTATTCAGTTTTTATATTATATTGCATTTGGAGTTCACCCATTTTGTCTAGTTTATAGATTAAGATCATATTCTGCTATCTAAACACAGTTATTTGCATTTACTTCTGTTCCTGTATATTGTTCAACACTCATATTACTGTTTTACATAGTTTGCCCCTGTTTGCAAAATAGAATTTCTCGTATTTCGCATCTGTTTTCTGTTTTGCAGGTCTCTGATGAATTCGTCTGACGAATTCGTCAGATTGCAGACGATCTTGTCAGTTTAGACGATTTTATCAAATTGAAGGCGATTATGTTGAATTGCGGACGATCCAGATGCTTCAAGCTTCGAAACTCCATCGGACTTCCGGATCGGGTAATCTTCATTGGCCTCCTGCCAAATTCTCTGTTTATGTTTTCCTTTCTATTTTGTTGTATGCATTTAAATTGCATTTTCATGTAGTTTAAGTTAGAATCATTCGGCCAAACCTAGGATGAATGTTTAAAAATAAAATGAACTCATCAAAACTCATTCCCAAAACCTAGGCATGGAAACTGCCATCAAATGTTTCTTGGTGAACCCACCATCCGTCAAAAAATCACCAAAATGCACCTCCCTTGAGAGGCGGGACCTTCGCAAAGTCCTCTCGTCCGAGGTACCGCACCATCCTTTTCCCATCCTCCTTCCGGGCGCGGATCCAATAGCCTGAAGGTAGGGGTGCGAAAAATTTGGAGCGATACACTAGGATAAAACATGCTATATTAAAATATGTGTGTTTGGTGTGCATGTGTGAGGCCCAAGTAGTGGCTATTGTCATCATAATATGCATTGTCTAAAAGAGCATCTAGAATAGTTTGCATTTTCTGAATTTGAAATGTACTTTTATTTGCATAGCATATATAAAATGAGCATGAGTGCTATATGATGCATTTCTTTTATGCAAATTAAAATTAACCACACACACCAAATTTTATTTAAACATTAGTGGATTTGGGCTCTCGCATCCAACCCATTTGATTGGGACCAATAGTGGATGTCATTACCACTTTGTTGGCTCATTTGAAATTGAACTATCGGTACCCGCTCATGGCCAAGGCCGACCCAAGAACTGTCCTATCCATGCAAAATAGTATGCACTCATCTTCGAAAGAGTGTATCACTGCACACTATGTGTTGGGTGAGGGTTGGTAGTACCTATGCTACCTCGTTGAGTATGAACTTCACTACCATATTTGGCTTGTGCGAGTATATAGGTGAAAACATTTGAAAAAATTGAGTGTAACATAAAATTTTCAAAACACAATAAGTTCTATACTAATACAACAAATCATTGAAACAACATCAAACAGTCTAGGGCTCACTTTTAAAAATATTAATATGAGATAAACACCATTGTATACCTTTTTTTCTTAATAAAAAACAAATATATATATTAGGTGCACCATGGTGAAGACACGGGGCGGTCGAAAAAGACACAAGCCTAAAGCCCACGACCAAGCTCCAACAGATTCACATCAACATATGTCGAATCCTTGCCCACATGCACTTCTCAAATATTGTTCGGCTAGCATTAGAGGAGAAAATTTGACAAGGGGGAACCTATTGAGCATACCCCAATAGAGGAGCTTCTATACATTCCTCTAGACGTAGAATAGAGCATGGAGCCTCTCAACATGAGGGCGTTCCACTTGATATCCATTACCAGGATCACATTGCATGTTCATCCACATGATCGGATGAAGAGTATGTTATACAGGGATCCAAGCTAGTACCCCTACATCATAGGTCTGTATGAGGATCCATAGCTCCACTTTTGGGGTACAAAAATTATCGATACCCACCCATTCAGGGGCATGCAAATAGGGCCATCATTGATCATAGGCCTATGCAGACTCCCACACATGGTGAACATAGAAATATCACTATTTATATGGCTAAGTTTGGAGCCAATGGCACACCACCGCACGAGCAGTGGAGATCTAGATAGTTAGATGGATTAGGTAGCATCCTTGAGCAGCTAGGCTATAAGCCTTCGACTCCACCCAACCGTGCTTTAAGTGAGCATAGTGGAGGTTATATTAGGACTACTAGAGAACATGGATAGTCTTCTAAGCATCCTCATGTGACACATCCACCATCCATGCATGGTGGCATAGAGCATAAAGTTTAGTAGGATGTCCATGCCATCTTTATAGATAAGGGTAAAAATGTCATAAATCAATTAGATGGGTACAAAACCCATAAAGTTGCTCACACAGAGCATGCATACCAAAGGCCTATCATGACTAATAACCTTGATAGATCACATATACTGGTATCTAAGCAGCTACGATAACTCCTCCAAGATCAATTGGAGGATGCTCGTCTAGAAAGGCAGTGTATTGAAGAGGAGAATATTCAATCATAGAGGTTCATCAAAAAAATACTATACGAGCAGCACCTACGTGAATAACGCATCCTTGACCAAAAGGATCGTGTAGAGCAGGAGGATAGGCTAGCTAGGGCTACTATATACATTCATGTCAAGAATAGAGAGTGCACTCAGAGAAAGGATTTTTCATAAGCTGATGCATAGCAGGAGTACAGAGACGCTCATACTCATATTAGTGCCCAACAAAGAGAACGACCACCACCGTTCAAACATGAGGGGTAACAACAATATGAGGAAGAAGAGGGAGCAAGAAATAATCAAGAGTATCCTAAAGAATCTATAGTCAAAGAGGAGGAAGAGAAATGACCTCCACCTCGATAGAGGAAGAATGTACCTCTGATACCACCCTCGTGACAGCTTATGGAGAAGGACTTATTATCCTCATAGGATTATAAAGCCCTAGTTGAGAAGGTAAAGTGATTGAGAGGCAAGGCACAACACTTCAAAATTCGACATTAAGAAATATTTACAATGAACATTTGGACCCCTCGATACCTACTCCAGCTTACCCTGAGCATTTCGTTATGCATAGGTTAGATAAATTTAAATGTGATGAATATGCACAGGAGCATGTCACGGGATTTTTGGATGCCTATTTCTAAACTACTAACAATAATGCCTTACTTTTGCACACATTTATTATGACCCTTTCAGGCCCAGCTCGAGAGTGGTTCAATCAGCAAAAGAGGTACAACATTACCAGTTTTGAGTAATTGGCTTATGCTTTTCTTGATCTTTTGGCATTAAGAAATAGGCTAACCTTTCTAATTTGGCTGCGCTATCTCAACGCGATGACGAGCCAATTGAACAATACAAAAATATGTGGAGAAGATTGATGGTAAAGCTCCCATTCCCTATTCTTGCTACAAAATTAACCTGAATGTTCACCAATAGTTGTGCCAAGCACATATCGTTATTTTTGCAACTACAAAAATATCCAACATTCGAGGAGGCTTTGGCGCAAGCCAAGGTAATCAAAGACATCAAGTTGCAGGAAGGCAATTTGAAGCTTAAGAACAGGAAAGAGGGGCCTAAGAAAAGCTCCATGAAGCAAAAGGGCAAGTAGGCCCATGTCAACTAGGTAGTGATAAACCTCCAAAGAGAGGATAAAGGGTAGCAAAAGCAGAATTATCAGGCCCAACCTCCTACGTAGTACAAAAAGCATAAAAATAACTGTAAGGGAAAAAATAAAGAGCAATGTTTGCCTCACTAATTCATGCCTCTAATGGAATCATTGACTTCAATATTCCACCAGTTATGTGAGGCTAAGGTGATCAGACTACCCGAGTTTAAGCTAGTTGATCCAAATCAGCCCAAGTCGAAGGGATATCAGGATGACTTGTTTTGCATCTACCATCGAGCGAAGGGCCATGACATCGAGGTATGTTGGTCCTTCAAGCATATTGTCCAAAACATGATTGAAAAGGGTGAGCTTGTAATACAAAGTAATCCATATATTCTTGATAACCAGAACATGGGGATTTACAAAAATCCACTACCAAACCATGAGGTGTCGTACAACAACGTTGTCCAGGTCAACCAAGTGTGAGTTGAACTGCCTACCTAAGGGTTTGTAGGTATGGTGAATGTTGTTACAATACATGGGAGATATGAGAAACTAAATCAATCACATTCTCCCATCATAATACAAGCCACATCGAACTAATGGCTGGTACAGAATATTCCAGGTCCACCAATGAGACCGGAGGTGACCATACAGAGCAAGTTAGTCCAAAAATTACAGACGGCTCCTACAAAGTTGTCTATATATGAACTGATACAGCAGTCCCCTAGGCATAGATAGAATATTATTGATATTCTAAGGTCCATCAAAGTACAATTTTAGGATGCATAGGTATTTACCAATTTTGTGGGACATGTACAGCAGTGCCATGAGCCCATGATCTAGTTTTATGATCATGAAATTAAGATGATTCCTACAGATACGACTGATCTACCATTGCATATCATTACATGCATGAGTCAAGTACCATTCAAGAGGGTCTTTACACTGGTTCATCGATCAACATAATAATGACCAAGGCATTGAATCATCTGAAGCCACCAAAATCACACATTGTGCCCACCACATTCACGTTGAGAGCATTTAATGATGCCCTATGCTCGACAGTTGGCACAATTGTCCTACCTATGTAGGTAGGCTTAAATACCATCTTTGTGATGTGTCATGTGATGGAGGGGGCCATGCAATACAACATTCTACTTGGGAGGCCTTGGATTCATGAAATGCATTGTGTTCCTTATATATTACACCAATGTGTAAAGTATATGCATGAGGGATGGGTTCACATAGTGTCATCAGATGAAGTACCTTTTAAGTTCAGGAACCTAGCAAATTTTCCTAGGAGTTTCATACTCCCATTAACACACCTGGACATCTAGCCCAGGTCGTTGATTAAAAATATAGGAGTTAAACCAACAGTATGTTCCCAACCATCAATATATATGTCACATAGATATGAGCACACTACTGCTACTTTGTTGAAATCGACTGCATCAATGATGCTTCGGGACGACAAGAAGTTAAAGGTGAAGATGGGCAAAAAAGAGAAGAAGCAAATGCCTAAACTAGTCTTTAAGGAGGATCCCATCCCCATGGAAGTGGAGGAAGCCCAAGACATATCCGAGGAGGTACCTCAGTTTGCCTCACTTGCATCATCAGTAGGTTCATTCACACTGTGGATGACAGTACATCTTGCCAACATCATATTAGGTAAGTACATTATGTAGAATGTAACCTTCAGACCTATTCTGGAGACTACACAAGATATGGATTGACTGCCTGCTCATTGTTATTCAGTTGGATCGGTGGTTCCATTGGGAGAGCCACCTAATAAAACTAATTTTATCTACATTGGGCTAGATCAGCTTCCAACGTGAGAGACCATGGATGAAGATAGTGACAAACCTTACACTATAAATGTTCATTATTTATCCAACCTAGAGTACTCCATGTGTATTTTTTATTTGTATCACTGGCATGGGTACGGACTTGGTCTGTTTGAACAAGGGCATAGAACTCAGTTTGAGCCACGTTATTAGCTAGCAAATAATAGGTTTGGATTGGGGTTACAGATACAAGGACAAGATAATTTGCTTATAGTATCCTTAGATCACTTATACCTTAGTCTGGGGGACAATGTGGACTTTAACCCATATCATCCTAATATTTCTAGCTTTTGGAGGACTTACCTGATGGTATCTGTCGTCACTTTTGAGCCACTTGAATAACATTATGAAGGGCTCCTAGAGCAGACTAATATAGATCAAAACCCCAGAGGTAACCTGGGTCATCAAATCCATAATGCAACCAAAAAAACAAGTGTGAAGAGGCATAACCCCATAGTTTTAGGTGATCTTGACTCAGGAGATCTCTACAACGATGATGGAGAGGAGTCCACCTCCGATATAAGTGGACCAAGTTATGATGCCGACAACGAATCCTCAAATGACGATCAATCTGAGGAGGAAGTTGAGGAGGATTATTTAAGAACGTTATATGCACATCACCTACTACCTACATAGTTGGTACATGTTATCAAGGAGATCCTTTCCAACATTGATCATTTGGGGAAGAGGTAGAGCCAAATTTTTTGGCAATGTCACACTTACGGTATAATTATCCAGTTTTTCCAGATAGTGATGACAAAATCAAGAAGTCAGATTCATGGGGCCGCACTTGCCAGAGTGCCCCATAGGAGTAGGAGTGAATGATGGGTTCTAGTTGTATGACAATGACAAAGAATATGAGTTATAGAGGGCCTACCTTGGTCCTCCTTATTTGCATTATTGTCATCAACCCATTGACATAGATGAGGTCTATCATCAGTTACGTGTCGGTCCTCATTTGAGAGCAAGATGGTTAAACCTGGATCAAATTTATCAATTGGTTAATCCCATTTCATTGACCTACATGGATATCCATGAGACAAATGATCCTATTTTGTAGCCAGTGCATAGGGAGGATCCATTTGTTTGTAGTCCTCACATAGAAGAGACCTTTGTACCTGTGCCATTAGAGCCAGACTGTGGGTATGAGGACTACATTGATTATGTATAATATGGTCCATGTTGTCTTGGAGATCAATTCCATTCCATAAACATGGTCTCCATTAATTTTACCACTCCACTCCACAATCCAATAGATCCATCCAAAACGCTGTATCTTAACAAAGATGCTATCAACTGGAATCGCACTGACTCACCCGTCAAGCCTAAGATTTCTTCCCTAATGAAGAAATGTTACAACCATTTCATTTTGCACGATGTTGTGCATATGATATCTATCATGCCAAAAGTACTTCCAACACAGAACCTATCAACCCAGTTGATGACATCCATTTGATCCCTCCACCTCATCAACTTGAGGAGGGATCACATGTGTCAGTAGAGGAAACCTTTGAGGTGGATATCAGTAATAATCCCACCAATGCAAAGAAGGTTAAATTTTGAGAAAGTATCACTCCAAATGAACGAGCCACCCTCATCCCTCTACTGAAATAGATACCAAATATGTTTGCTTGGATGTATAAGGATATGCCAAGTCTAGACCCAAAATTTGTTATGTGTAACCTTTCGCTAGATCTGATGAAGAATTTGGTCAATCAAAAGCTTAGAAAGATGCATCTGATAGTAGCCCTAATGGTGAAATATGAGCTACAAAATTTGTTGGATGTAGAATTTGTAATCTCCATCGACTATCCAGAATGGGTGTCTAGTATAGTACCCATGGGAAAACCTGAAGGAAGAATTTATATTTGCATGGATTTTCGAGACCTAAATAAGGTAACACCCAAATATTTATTTTCATTGCCTAATATCGATGCTCACGTAGATGTAACTGCAGGTCACAAAATGATCTCCTTAATGGATGGTTTTTTTGGTTACAATCAAATTCGGATTAAACATGAAGACCAACATAAAACCATGTTTATAACACCATGTGGAATGTTTTGCTATAAATTTATGCCATTTGGCCTCAAAAATGTTGGTGCCACATATCAGTAGGCCATGGCATAAATTTTTCGTGACTATATGCATAAAATTCTATAATATTATATCGATGACTTGTTGGCTAAGTCATTTCTATGAGAAGAGCATGCAGAGGTCTTAATAAAGGTCTTTGATCACCTGATAGAGCACAATGTCAGGCTAAATCCTAAGAAGTGTGTATTTGGCATAATTTCTATAAAACTACTAGGATTCATCGTCTCTAAACGAGGCATCAAATTTGACCCAACAAAGGTCAAGGCTATCTTGGAAATGCGTCCTCCCACCAATATTGAAGAGTTAAGAAGCCTTCATGGCAAGGTAGCATTGATAAAGTGATTTATCATTCATTTATCAGATAAATGTTGACCCATGAATCAATTGCTACATAATGGGGTCCCATTCAACTGGGACAAGGACTGTTAAGCAACCTTCAATAAAATAAAAAAATACCTAGTGATGCCACCAATGCTAGCTCCACCAAGGCCAAAGGTGCCTTTTCTAACATATATCAGCAACTGAATTTGCACTAGAACCCATGTTAACCCAAAAGAATGTGCAAGGCAAAGAACATGCCATATATTGTATTAGTCGAACCTTGGTGAGCTATGAGCTTGGGTATGCATATGTGGAAAAATTATGTTTAGCAGTAGTGTTCGCTACAAAGAAATTGTGACACTATATGTTAAGTCATACGACATATGTTATATCCAAACAAAATCCTTTGTAGTACATGATGAGTAATACGTATCATAATACATGTACTATGAAGTGGATCATGCTACTGATAGAATTTTATCTGGAATTCATAATCCATAAGTCCATCAAGGAACAAGTCATAGATGATCAATTAGCTAAGGCACCATTGTCAAAAAGTAGGCCTCTAACCATAGAGCTTGCGGATGATGGTGTCTTCGTCATATCTGAATCTCTCTAACCCGAAGAACTAGAGAACAATGTTGATATGACTATGTTCTTCAATGGTTCAAGGTGCGAGCAAGGTGGGGTGTAGGAATAGTGTTTTTCATGCCGCAAGGAGCTCTTATGCCCTTGTCATTTAAACTAGACTTTCCATGCACCAACAACAACGCTGAGTACAAAGACCTACTATTGGACCTCCACACAACCATCGCCATGAATATTAAAAGATTAAACATCTTTGGCAACTCCTTTCTCATAGTAAATCAAGTTAAGGGGCTCTTCTAGTGTTGATGTCTTGTATTGAAAGCTTACAAGGATATTGTTGATATATATCTGGCTAATTTGGAATGGTACGACATCGAGGCAATCCCTCGATCATAAAATAGGTTCATAGACACCATGGCCTCTTTGGGATATTTAATCCCTTAGAATCCATCTTTTGATTTCACTACCATTCATGTTAAAATGTTTTCACACCCAGAAAAAGAACGTGAAGCCTTTAATAATAGAATATCAATCAACATGATCAGCATAGAACCAAAAGTCGAATGCTTCCACAGATTTGAAGACTTTTTTAAGAAGGCACCCTAGGGATCATTAACCTCTCAGATTCCTATGGGGAGTGGTACCACCATTCACCATAAGGTCATTTCCCAATATGCATTTGTAAAAGTAAATACATAGGAGGTGCAAGTTTTCTTAGTAGTCGAAGCTGAGGCTTATCAAAACTGGATATCGCAAATCCATGATTTCCTAAAGCTTGGTGTAATCCTAGAGGGATTACTGCATGCTGTAAAATGTACATTTAAATATAAAGTGGCTAAATATGTCTTAATAGGAGACATCTTGTACTGATGAGGCTACGATCAAGTTCTCATTCGTTTCTTAAATCTCCAAGAGGCTTCATGGACAATTTTGCAATCTCATGATGGTACGTGTGGTGGCCATTTTAGTGGCATAGCCATCATCAAGCGCATCCTTCAAATGGGATACTATTGGACCACTATGTAGAAGGAGTGCAATGTGTATGTCAAGAAATGTGTTAAATGTCAGCATCATGCTTATCTTACGCACTTGCCATCGTAGGCCTCATAACCCATCCAAGCGGCTTGGCCATTTGCTCAATGGAGACTAGATATTATAGGCAAGATCTCTCCTCCATCATCGATCCAGAATACATTTATAATCATGGCTACTAAGTATTTTACAAAGTGGGTGGAAGCAATACCCTTAACAATGACAATTGGAGCTCGTATAGCAGAGTTTATACTAGAGCATATCAAAAGTCATTTTGAGATTCCATCAAAAATAATATCGGATAATGGAACATCCTTCAAGAACAAAAATTTGAGAGTTTTGACATCTAAATATAGAATCAAACACAATTTTGTGACTCCATACTATCCACAAGAAAACGGGTAGGCTGAAGTTTCAAATAAGATAGTGGTGGCCATCTTGAAAAATATGGTCCAAGAAAACCATAAAGATTGGCATATCCAGTTGTCCCTTGCATTATGGTATTATAGGACTAGTATACAAATGCCCACTGGGGCAATGTCGTTCTCACTAGTATATGGCACTAAGGCCATTATGCCCTTGGAATTGTAAATTCCAACACTGCACATCACATTGAAATAGTTCATCGATGATGACACCGTGTGGTAAGCTTGATTGGATCAACTAAAGTTGCTTAATGAACATCACATGAATGCCCTAGAGCATCTCCATGTTTATCAAGAGTGACTAAAATGATATTACAATATCAAAGTCCACTAGAGAGACTTTGAATTTGGGGATCTTGTCTTGAAAGAGAACCAACATAACTCTCATTTACCGCCAGATATGCAAGATAAATTTATGGCTAATTGGCTAGGACCCTACATCATATCTAAAAATATTGGTCTAGGTACCTATTGCCTAATGTCACTAGGAGGTTTTGAAGAGCCTAAAACTCTCAACATCATCCATCTTAAAGGTTTTTATGCTTGAGAGCATAGGAAAAGCTCTAAGGGTTTGCTTATAATTGCTCGGTCATCCTAAAAGGCTCCAAACACTCATAAGTAGTTTGGTCAATAAAAAAGCTCCAAAGGCATTTATAAACCCTTTGGTCAAACCCCAAAAATCTTCGAGGGTTTTGCTTAAAACTGCTCAATCGTCCCAAAAGTCTCCAAGAATTCCTAAAACTGCTTGGTCGTGTTAGTCAAAGGCTTCGAGGGTTTGCTTATAATCGCTCGGTCATCCTAAAAGGCTCCAAGCTTGTCTGTGAGTAGCTTGGTCAATCAAAAGGCACCAAGAGTTTTTGAAAAATTGTTTAGTCAACCCAAAAGCTCCAAGGATTCTTAAAAGATCACTTGGTCATCCAAAAAAGTCCCAAAGGTGCTCATAAACCCTTTGGTCAAACCCAAAAGGCTCCGAGGGTTTTCTTAAAACTGCTCGGTCATCCTAAAAATCTCCAAGGATTTTGCTAAAAAATTACTTGGTTAATCTAAAGGTTCCAATGGTATTTCTGCACCGTTTGGTCACTCCTAAAGGCTCCAGAGGCATGTACTTGTCATTTTATCATATATGAGGCCCAAAACTCATAAAAATATAAAATCAATAAAATCCAAAAAAAAATTGTAAAGCGTAACATCCAAAACATTTGCATTTGCATTTGAATTTTGAATTCACTCATGCATTCGCTGCATTATTGCATTGCATATAGGCATTCATCATCTATTGCATTTCATAGTAGGAGAGATTATGTTTTTCAATATTATAAATGACACCACATTTGTGTCTAAATAATGCATCTCTACATTTATCATAATCCATCATTCATGTGAGTAATTATGTTTTTCAACACAACCCATTTTGTTGCTATGAAGAATATACTAGGGTTTTCCGGTCATTCAACCATACCTAGAGGTCTTATCAAGAGTTGATAGAAAGATCTCTTTGATTTTTTAGCTGAGGTTTAGTTAGTATAGCCCTTAGCATATCAGAACCATATCACTAATCAAAAAATTAAACAATCCTAACAATGACTAGGGGAAGATGAAATTTGTAAAGCAAGACCAGGTATCTTGAGGTGAAAAAGTTATTCTTGTTTATCCCTCTATGTGGACGGTATGGTAAATATTTGCAATTGGCAAAAGGACAGGTTAGTTCCCTATTCAGAATCCCTTGCTTACGATAAAATGAGCAATATCCCAGAGTGATATCCCACATCAATCCTCAATATTGATACCCTATATCGATATCATAGATCGACTTCCCAGATTGATATCCCGCATTGATATCATAAGATCGATATCCTCAATCGATATTCTGAAAATAGCTTCCCAAAGTAAAAACCCAAAGGGAGATTTCTGAGTAAAATTATCACATGTAAATGCCTAAAATTTAATATCAAATGAAGATCAGAAAATAGGCTCAAATCAAGTTCAAAGTGAAGATCAAATGAAGATCATAAATCAAAGTTTGAGTGGAGATCAAATGAATATTAGAAATCCAGTTCAAAGAAATATCAAATGAATATCCAGAGATAGTTCAGAGTCAATATGGAACTGACTCCCTTGTTTCACCCCATATGAGCAAGTATCCTAAAATCTGAAGGATAGAAAGGAAGGAGCCTGTATCCCTAGAATTATCGGCACTACTATACCTTATGCATGACAATATTTCTACTACACTTGTATTTCTTCTATGTGTAGACCAATGTTTGAATGTAGAAGAGCTAGCTTCAGGTGTCCTGCATTGCCTAGTGGCTTAGTCCAACTAAAATCTAAACTTAGTATTGGATAAGACATTTGTGGAACCTCTATCTTAGCAATGGGCTGAAAGAATCTTGCCTGACATCAGGGAACACTCGTGTCTTATCTTAATATATTCATGTGCACACACAAGGATAATGAATAGTTATGGCCTATCCTAGCAAAAGCCTTGCACTTCATAAGTCTAGTGTGGTTAGTATGCAACTTTTGATAAGTCTACTAGGGTGTTTGAGTCTCATGGAAAACCTCAAAAATCTCTCTCGTAGCAACAAAATACCAAATATCACAAACCATATAAAATCATCAAACTGCAAAGTATCGAGTCTATGATACATCATCATATAAAGCACAATCAAAGATATAGGATAGATATCGGATGGATATTAGAAATAATATTTAGATGGCCACTGACTATATCATGCATATTTTTCAAATTTGTAAAATAAAATAGAATAACACATTATATCATCCGCATCATAACATTGCATACCATTGCATTTTATATATGGATGACTAATTGATTAAATTATTTTCTTGAGGATTTTCAATTACAGTCATGATTTTTATACATTATGTGGTGTCGTCCATTAGATTGATAAACACATGTTACATTCATTCCTTATATTTTAAGTGATTAAGGCATACAGGTTCATTTACATTAGATTACCATCATGTAAATAATGCATTACATACATTGCATTAGCATATCGTGACATTGTCATAAATTAAATGCATGCAATAAAGTAAAATCAAATATGCATTTAAGCAAATACCGCGTCCATATGCATCCATCATAAATAGCACATCTAAGCATCTAGATCACTACATATCATCATCATCATAAATTAAATAGTTATCTAGTGCATGTCATCCATACATCACATCATATAGCATCAAATTAACATAAGAATTGCATCCATGTGCATCAAATAAACATAAAATTAAAAATACACAAGTACACATAATGAGCCATAAATGATCAATCTCATATATATATATATATATGTGTGTGTGTGTGTGTGTGTGTGTGTCCAAAAGAGTACATTAGGAGTACAAAATTCTTGCAGGCTACAATCGTGTAGGTCCTAGACCTTACACCAAAAAATGATACATATGTAAAAATGTAGCCTAAATCTAGTAGATCTCTAGCTCTGGCCTACTCCTCCTAAATTGGAGCTCTCATCGCCTTCCTCAGCCCTGTGCTCTAGAGCCTACTCTGTAGTCGAATCTGGTGCATACTGTGTGCCTTGTGTGCCACCTAACCCAAAGAGGCCTAGTACACATGATACTAGTATGTCTATGCGATGAGACTTGTGGCTAGAGGTCATAGAAGATTGATCAACCTCTTTGGTCCTAGCATGGGAGCTGCCTCCATGTGTGCTAGAGGACCTATGTGTCCTCTCGGTCTTGTGAGTCTGTTGGTTGGAAATTGATGTGGAATGCCTTGTAGACCTAGACCTGGTCCTATGAGACCCTACAACATGTGAATCCTCTGGGACCTCCCCACCTATCAACCTGATGTGACCCTCTAACTGGTCCACTCGAGCTACCCAAGATGTATACCTAGAATAAGCATCTATCAACTGGTATTTTAAGTTCCAAATCTATGCCATCGGGTCACGCCCACCTAGTAACAATGATAGTGGTGTAGCTAGAGGTCCCATAATAGCCTGGGAGGATGAAGGATCACCCTTTTGTACCCTAAGCAAGTCTTGCTCTGTGATAGCCTCACCCCACTATGCCAGTGCCACATCACATGCACTAGTGAGATCATGGACCTAAGTCTCTTCCACTATAGCCCGCACTATGAGACCCATAATCTGCTCTTGAGCCACAACTAGCTACCTATCCCTATGAGCTAGCTTTGCCTCTAGAAGGGCGATAGAAGTATCCTACTGCAACTGTTGAGTATGTAGCCTCCTAACCTGACTCTATAGGTCTACGATCTAAGCAAGAAGTTGTCCTACCTCACTGTCATGAGGCACCTCACCCTCCTCTAATCCATTAGCCTCCTTCTTAGCCTCTGCCTATGGAACCTCCTCTATGGTGGCCTCTATGCCCCATCCACCCTCAGTCCACTAGTGCACCCTGCACCCATTTGGATCAACCTCTACCTCTACCTGGTCATCCAACCTACCTAGATTTCTTGATCCCTACCACTATAATAGGGACCACCATGTGTCATATGCAAGGGTGACCCTAACCCTATCATCTCTAGACTCTTGGAAATTGTAAGCCTCATATCCAAGTGTTGTAGGCTGAATCCATGGTAGGTGCATCTCCAATACTAGATGCCTGTAAACAAATGAAATATTTGGTATTTTCTACACCAGGTCAAACTATCATAGGACATGAGAGTAGAACTGATACTCTCAGACCTTGGCCTTGCGGTCGAGCAGCCACCTATCCCGATGATCCTATCATAGTCACTCGCCTAACTCTGGCCAGTCTAGGCAATTCATGTAGGAGCGCCACTCAATGTCGTCCAACTCGAGCATTACAAATCATTAAATGTAATGATCTACATCACCAGCATCAGTCCTGATCTGGAATCCCTCATCCTCTCGAGGCCAACACACGGCGTAACACTAATGCTGATCATCAATCATAGTAATTTTAGGGGGTAGATCTACAATATGCTTGATCCTGATATATTTCTAGCCCCATATCTATAGTATTAGACTACAGCTAATGTCATGATGGCTCTGGCTAGTGATCTGGTATAACTCCCAGTAGATTTTGCATAATAATGTGCTCCCCTAAGCTAAAAGCAGTGGCTGGGTAGTGGAGCTCTGAGTAACTCTCTTGACATTGGCTAAGAGGTTCCAGGGAATCCTCACACCTGAGGAGTATAGAAGAACAATCTACACCACTAAGTGCATGAATATTGCCTCTCTCATGGAGAAGATGCACTTGCACTACCAATATCTGATATGGACTCCTCTATGGTCAATCATGCACTGAGCCTCATGGATTCGATCGCCAAAGATAGCATCAAAGATTGCCCCTTGCTCTAGGAGGAGGAAGAGGTGATGGCCTCGCCATCAATAGGGATCCTAAAGATCTGATAAACTTACTCAAGAGTTATGGCCATCTCACCTATAGACAGGTGAAATTTTTTGGTCTGCACATTCCAACATCGGGCCAATGTCGTCAAGTAAGCCTAATCTACCCTGATAGTGGGTAAATCTAGAACGTAGCCGAATCTGACAACTCTAAACCATGTCTGCTCTCTAGGAGTGATCTATCTATAAAGAGTCTTTAGAAGTTCTAGCTTGTGAGCTCTAGAGGTCAACCTCTAAAATAAAAGTAGTGTATAAGAGAAAATCTAACTAAAAACAAGCAAAAATAGATAAAAAATAACCTTAAAAATGTCAAAAACATTTAAAATTTGATAAAAAGACAAAAACATGCTACAAAGCATTAAGAGAAATTAAAAAAATAAATTAGGCAAGTTATAATTGCATTAAATAATATTAATTACCTATTAAACCTTAGAAAAATTAAAAATTTGATAATTTTTTTCTAAAGTCAGCGAACTACGGGTCAACCCTGCGGTCCACATGTAGTCAAAGTTTGACCGTTGGAATTTGAATTCCAATCGTAGTTGATAGTTGCAGTCCCCAATCTGACAATTGGGAACCACAACTGCCAGTTGCACTCTAGGAAGGATACCCATTTTGGGTTCCTTCCTAGCCTCATTGACCAAAAAAATTAAAAACTAAACTAACCTAATCTAATGTGAGTTTCATTACCAACTGCTTAATGAAATTCATTAATCCATTAATTAATGTGTTGGCAATTTTGGGTACATTGGGTACATTGCCTTTGCTCAAGTGTTGATGTTGTCATTGATGTCAAGAAGCGAAAGGGTTTTTGTGAAAACCAAGGCAGGCAAAATAAAAGGTTTTATTTAAAACCATGGGCAACAGATTTGAAATGGGTTTTTCTTAAAACCCAAGTTGGCTTTTCGTTTCGTTGAAAAAGGTGCCCCAGTGATGAAGATATTTAATTTTAAATATTTAGTTTAAATTTTATTTATTTAAAATTTAAATTAAAATTTTAAATTAAATTAAAAGTGTCGACGTGTTAATCAATGCATCATAGTGCATATAAAATGTGGCAATGGATTTCTTTAAATCTTAAGCGAAGGATTTGATATCTATTTTCGTGCATTTCATTTTCGACATCGTCTGCGCCAGCGAAGGAGGAAGGCAGGCGATTGTGTGGTCAAAAGTGTGAGAGCCCATTGATGAAGCTACGCGGAGATCGAAAACACGTATCCATGTGGCGCTCATCCTCCGGTTGAGAACGCACGGTCAGCAAAGTAACGTAGAGTCGAAACAAATGATTGGATGGTAGTTGCGAAGCGCACGATATCGATCCTTTCGAAGCTCAAGGTTTCTGAATGGCACAAAATCGAGGGACTATTTTTTAAATATGCAATTCAGAGCATCGCAACTCTGCAGAATAGAACGTCTCGGGCTACGTGAATGAGTGACAGATATAACTGGTCGACGTAGCCTTGCATGGAAGGAAGATAATGGGTTTGAACCTTACCGAGGTTGAAAGAGGAAATAAATTTTCATCTAAGACAAACGTGGCAAGATAGAAGAGTTTAAATTTGTCAAAGTTTTTAGAGGTGTCAACTGTGGGAATAGCACAGTCGGAGATCGAGCATATGCTAATGCGCTTTGTTGGAAGTCGAGTGAAGGTTCAAATCTCTTAGAGATTTTTTGGAGGCCGTGAGCGCCAATATGTTGTTGCAATAAAAGGTATGCTATAAAGTTTTTTATTATTACTTTATTGTTGGATTATGAAGTAATAGATGGTTAAGTGTTTTTGGGGGAGTTATAAGGATTTTCCTTTTGAACATTAAAATAAGTTTTGTTCTAAGGTTTGAGAATATAAGAAA
This sequence comes from Wollemia nobilis, assembly GCA_028583015.1. Classification (NCBI taxonomy): domain Eukaryota; kingdom Viridiplantae; phylum Streptophyta; class Pinopsida; order Araucariales; family Araucariaceae; genus Wollemia; species Wollemia nobilis. The sequence continues at coordinate 5,737,916 of JAQPPZ010003260.1, read as the reverse complement.
TATGTTATGAATGATTTGTTGAATGAGGTTGAAAGAAGAAGACATAGAACCTTGATTATATTTGGACCAAGGAATATTCTTGAGGAAATATTAAAGAAATATGTTGTCTACTAACCTTCTTGAGTTTGGCAAAAAGGTGGTTATGGTTATGAAAAATTTGTGAGATCTTCTTCATCTTCAATAAGGTATGGGCACATTCTTCTTATGAGTATGATTGGTGTATGTTTTCCTGAAATAAGATTGGAGTGAAAAGGTATTCAACTAGGTTTCCTTTGGTTGGGTGTAAATCCTATTTTCTGGTTTGTTGAAGACTACTTATGCATTGTTATCATTGATGAGAGTTTTGGTGAATGCATAATTATGGTTTGAGGTAGTGGAAGCATTGTGCACTAGGGTTTATGTTTGTGAGTCTTGCTACTTGCTTTGAGTTGATGAAACCCTTGGTTGGCTGTTTTGAGGTTGATGGTTGAGTTGCTTCCATAGAGGTTGTTTGATCAAGTTATTGCTTTTACTTGATTCATGATATTGGGCTTACTCCATTGAGTTGATTTGAACAAGTTATTCTTTGCATTTGGTGATATTGTGTGGGTGGATTTTTTGTTCAAATATCTTTGGAGGGAACAGGATTTCTACTTGTTTCTTTTTCTTGTGATGATTGGTTGAATGCTTCAAGGTTAATGTTGAATTGAATGATGTTGGTTAAACCTTGTCTTTGAGCATTGTTGTTGAAGCCCCAATTGGTTGAGAAAAGATATTGGTTGTTGGAAAGAACATGAGTATCATTGTTATATGAGATATTGCTTGGTTGGCAATTGTTGGGTTGTGTTTCATGTTCTTGAGAAAAGCATATTACATCTATCTTATTTCTATGAGATTTGAGATTGATATTGGGAGTTAAGTATAGAACATATTGAGTCTCTAACAATTCTCTTTATGCTTCTATGAGGTTGATGAATCACATTGGGTCTCTAAAAATTCTCTTTGTGGGTTCATGCCAAGCAAGTTTTCTTGAACTTGTGAGCATGTTTTGGATAGGTTTTGTTGGGGACTTGTGAGCAGGTTTTGGACAGGTTCTGTTGGGAACTTGTGAGCAGGTCTTGGACAGGTTCCTTTGGGGACTTGTGAGCAGATTTGGACAGGTCCTAGCAGAGGACTTGTGAAGCTGATTTGATAGTTCTATCATAGAACTTGAGGACAGAGGTGCATTGGTTCTATGAGAAGAACCCGAGGACATTTGTGCTATATCGAAGGACTGTGTTTAGTGCAAATTCGAGGACTAGCGTTGAGGTGATAGAGTTGAGGATAGAGGTCTCCAGCCAGAGCAGGGAAGATAGGTGTCTTCTGTGGATAGAGTTCCATTTGCTAAGGGCAGCAGAGGCAGAGGTCTTCTAGAGGATCACCAGCCAGAGCAGAGGTAGGGGAAGGTATCTCCTTTAAGCAGAGGCTTATAAATTTAGATTGGGGGAAGGTATCTCCTTTGATCCGAGGCTCATAAACATTGTAATTTGGAAGGATTCCCAGAGGACTTTGATATAACTTTTAGAGAAAAGTTTTATCCATGGAGTAGCCCACCTTGGGTGAACCATGTAAATTGTTGTGTCACTTTGTGGATGGTTTTGTGCATTGCTTTGATATTGCTTTGGATATATTGCTTTACTATTTTGAAGTATAAAGGAAAAATTAAAAAGAGGTCTTATACTATTCACCCCCCTCTCAGTATAAGCTTGTGTTCTTCATAATGTGATTTATTTTAGTTGGTATTGATCACGAGGACTCAGTTTCAAGTTACCTTACTCACTCCGCGGCCTCTGTTAGTCAATGATTGTCCAAGATCCACCATCGAGGTATAGGTGTGAGGTTTGGTCAAGTTTTAGGTAGCGTTCCAGATCAAAGAATGTCTTCTACCTCTCAGAGCTCTCACAATTGCAGTTGCTTTCGAGAAAATAATGAAAAATTCAAATAGGAAAATCTACTTATAAGTCTTCCTAATTTCGATGGACCGTAGCTGACACCTGTGGTCACAGAATTAGGGTTTTCTACCCGTAGGTCCAACCTGTGGTTCCCAAATTTTGAAAACTTCAATCGTAGACCGTACTCACAGTTTACAACTAGCAATAAATGCACTCAAACCCCACCGTGGGAAGGTCCAAAATGACAAATTAATGACTCCTAATAGATAAAATTTTAAAAATAGAAATCAATATTGCAAATTTGGTGATATTCAAAGCATCGGGATCGATCAATAAATCAAAATTAACAAAAAAATCAAATAATTAAAAACCAAATGCACCTCATATTTAGTAACTTACCCTATACACTTGGAGGTTGCAATGACTTGCACTCCATGCAATCCGACAAGATGAGTAAATTACCTTAAGGACATTTGGGGCAAAAATTGTCATCGTTTATCTGATATGCTTCTTTTCAATCCCTAATAAGGCCTTCATGACCAGACTGCTCCACGGGAACGAGGTGTTTCATGTAATTTCTCCTATGTCATATTTTCAAAAAATCATCGATATTGTGATTCAACACAAATCTAAGTGGATTTGTATCATTTCGATTTCCTAAGATGGTTATTGTAGCCCAACTGCTCCATGGGATATAAATGTGCAAATACTATTAATAGTTGCAATCATAAGTTGAACTAGGCCTAGCCAAGGCATTAAAATGCTCAAATCTAAATTTATTCAGATCATTCATTGTGGTCAAGCGACCTCGTCGCTTCATACATTTTCATTACCCTCATCGACTCGTCGCTTGAGGGGGTAGTCATACTATCAAATCATAATAAAAATCAATAGAAGATCCTTGAGATCGTAGATCCCTTGATTTTGTCAAAATTGCGTTCATCCTTGTGAATCATTGTCAACGACTATCATAAGCTTACCCCTTTGCTTGGGGAAATAGCAAATATGATAATTAGTTTGTAACTCTCATCCTTTTGATTATATAGGCCTAACTACTATTGTGGCTTCAAAGCTACTCGAATGTTTGATGACAAGTGCAAACTCTTTCAAGTTTAAGCATCCAAATATTTGGAAGCAATGGTTCCAGGATGTGGTCCTTTTGCAATACCTAGGGCATATAATGTTGATTCGACTAATGATCATCATAGAAACTTCGACATCATTTTAGGAGGTCTATTTTTTCTTAGCATTTTTTAATCTCACAATGCATCTCAAGAGGGGCATCTGTAGACACTTAAAACATGTCATGTTGATGGCGACTACTCACATGGACATGCTACAAGACCATATGGAAGATCTTGGATAGACTCCAAGATATAGCAATGGTTCTAACCACTCAATTTGGGCTCCTTGGCCTAATTAGTTTGAACCACAGCTGAGACTTGTGGTCTATAGTCTGAACCACAGTTGAGGCCTACGGTTTACAGTCTGGACCATAGTTGTAACCTACGATATTAAGTAAAGTTTAGTTGGCCTTCATCCAAGCCAAATTGGTTTGAACATAAATTTGTTCTAGAAGAAGGTGGTTAGAAGATAGAAGCTTCCAATCCAACTGTCCTAAACATCCCTTATTGATCTTGGTTTCTCCATGAAGCCACCCCCATCCCTGGGACATCCTATAAGTACCCTTAAGAATTAGGGGAAATTATGAGAGAGTGCATTTGGATATAAAAGCAATGAATCCTTGTCAAATTATGGACTCACTTGAGTGCATAGAGAGATCTTTGTTGCCATCCCCATTGTCAATTTGGCAAGCATCATGATGAATTAGGTCATGGATGCCCTAAAGACCTAAGAGAGCCAAGAAACACCAATTTGGGTAAATAGAGGCCCTATTCAACAATTCGATCGCAAAACCTATCATAGGACATCAAAGGTGACCCTTGAACATCAATTGGACAAGGATGTCAAGCCCACAACCCTTGAATTTGGAGGGCAAACCACTTGGTTTCTCACCGTGGCTTTCAGCTATGGTTTATATTGTAGACCGCTCACTAGAGCTATGGTTTGCAACAAGTGATAGATCTCCTTACTATTTTATTTCCAGTATTCTTAATTAGATCACATTTAGCATTTTAAAGGTTTAGTTAGGATTTTAGAGACTTTTGACTAGCATAATTAGTATTTTTGCTAACTTGTTCTCTTATAGTAGTTTAGAAATTAGTGGTTTCTTTTCATATTATAGTGCTTCATTTAAATTAATTGATTCTATAGATTGATAGTTGTATTTCTTGTTCATATACTTCTATCAATCTTGATAGGATTTGCACATGTTTAGCATAGTTTATTCATTTTCTTGATTTTATGTCATTATGTTATTCTCATGCTATTTGTCTTTAAAGGGCCTCATTATGAGAGGCTTCCCATGCTTTTGACATTCTCGTGTTGTTTCTTGATCGTAGGAAATAGGTTTTAAAAGAGCTACAACCATCCATTTCCTTCCTCAACGCGAATAAGAGGGTCTACTCCACCCTAGAGCAGTTCGTGTCATCCTTAAGGGTACTTTGAAATCACACCTACCCTTGAGAGGGAAACAAAAATACATCCTATTGTAACAATTGTATCAAGATGATTATCCCTATGAGGGTTGTACTTGTAATTTGATTTTGGTATTGAAATATAATGGAATAAAGCATCTTTTATTGATCATTTTGTTGTCAATTTCTTGTTCTTGTATGCATTTTGTATTGTTTTTGTCAATTCTTGCAATAGGATACATTGGGTGTGAGCCTTTTTGGTGGTTACAGGTCCATTCATAGTAACACAAAAGGTGGTATTAGGAACATATCAGTTAGATTCACTTGAAGGTTTTGAGGATCCTAAACCCCTTAACATTCTCCACCTATAGGTATTTTATGCATAAAAAAACATCACAAACAATAAAAACAACAAAAACAAAATAAAGCACAAAAACACATCTTCTCATTTCACCATGCATCACATCTCATTGCACATTACCACTACATTGCATATCATCATTTATTGCACCATGCATTTAGAAGTCTTCTTTTTTGCATTTCATAGTGTTTAGCTATATTTTTCATCATATTGCATTAGGCACTTGTATCACTACACTTGCATTAGTCTTTTCTTGTAAGCACTAAGAATAGCACCATGTTTGTATGATTGTCATTTGTCTTTCCCCGAGGGTGGCTAATGCCCCTATACCACCACTAGGGGCCCGAACCAACACCGAACCCCAGTGAGGAAATTTTTACAGTGTAAATTCCTTTTATAGTTAACCCCTTCTAAATAACATGGAAAATATTCAACATAATTCCAACATTCTCCCACTTGTTGAATACTTTCCATAGGAGCTAATAATTTCCATTATCAACTGTCAAGGGTAACCATTCCCATAGATATTCTACACCAAGATAATTTTTGAGAAAGTACAACCTTTGTTAATGAATCAGTAGTATTGTTCTCTGTATCAACTTTCTCCATTATCACCTGATTATCTTCAACCATCTCTCTCACAAAATGGTACTTGATGTCAATATGTTTTGACTGATCATAAAAAATAGCAATGTTTACCAAAAATATTGCACTATGAATATCACTGTCAATTCTTACAGACTTCTACTTAATACCAACTATTGAACATAGCCTCTATAGCCACATTGCTTCTTTACAAATATGAGTTGTTGCAATGTACTTTGCTTCTATAGTGGATAAAGCAACAATTGATTGCTTTTTACTCATCCAAATTACTGCACCTCCAAACATCCTGAACACATAAGAACTCGTGGATCTTCTCTTTTCAAGATCTTTAGCCCAATCAGCATCTACAAATCCTTGTAGATTTACAATATCATTATCTCTATATTTTTCTTTGTAACAGATATCATAATCTATAGTTCCACGTAAGTATTTGAAGATCCTCTTCACAATAGTCCAATGTTCTTTTCGTATATTGGACATATATCTTCTAATTACTCCCATTGCATGTGTAATATCAAATCTAGTATAAACCATTGCATACATTAGACTTCCCACAATACTAGCATAAGAAACTGTATCGCTCCAAATTTTTCACACCCTTACCTTTAGGCTATAGGATCTGTGCCCGGAAGGGGGATGTGAAAAGGATGGCGTGGTACCTTGGACTGAGAGGCCTTGCAAAGGTCCCACCTCTCGAGGGAGGTGTATTATGGTGATTTTTCGACGGATGGTGGGTTCACCAGGAAACATTCAATGGCAATTTCCACGCCTAGGTTGGGAATATGTTTTATGTGTTCATTTTAGCCTTAAGCATTCAAGTCCTAGGTTTGGCCGAATGAATGTAAATTACTCTATATGAAGATGCAAATTAAATGAATACAAAAAATAGAATTAAGACAAAAAATAGAGAAATTAAGGAATATTAAAAGAAACTACCTGATCTGGATGTCTAATGAAGATTCTGATTCTTGAAGCAGTCAAGATCGTCTGGAATTTGACAGAATCGTCTGAGATCTGACAGGATTGTCTGAGATCTAACGAATTCGTCAGGAGCATTTGTCAGAGACCTGTAAATAGAGAAATAGGTGCAAAACATAGAAAATACAACTATGCTAACATAGGGAAATAGTGTAAAATGACAACAATAACATTAACATGATAATAATGAACAAAATACGAGTGTACTATGATGATTTAATGACAATTGATGACCTAATTATGCATTTAAAGCTACATGGGTGAACTCCAAAATGCAAGATAGCCTAAAATAATGAATAAGCTAGCTAATTATAGCATAAAACAACAGATTGAAAGATGAAGAAATGCAAACTTTAGGCACTGATTGCCTCAATGTTGAATGCAGTCGAAATCGTCTCGCATTGATACGAAATCGTCTCTGATTCGACAAGATCACCTCCGATCTGAACAGGATCGTTTGTGATGATGTAAGCTTGCTCCGAATAAAAAATGCTAAGGTACCTGCAACAAAAATTGTATAGAACTAATGCAAATAGAATTTTGGGATGTCTCAATGCGTATGAAGTCGAGTTACAGGGAATTTCAGCCAGGGGGATGCTAAGGGGAGGGCTTAGGATTAAATAGACTTAGGAGGGAGGTTAGGAGGTTGGAGATCATCCCTATTTGGGAGATCTCCAATGGTGGAGGGTCTCTAACGGTGCAGACACACTTCTGCCCGGATTAGAGACCCATTGGAATAGAAGCTAATTGTGCAAAATTAGTTTTGGGACAAGATCGTCTGGACGTCCTAGCCCAGACGAAATCGTCAGATTCGGGGTGATATCGTCTGATCGACGACAATATCATCAAACGGTCAAAACAAACTCTAAAAATGGCGCAGGAAAGGGGGAAACCGATTAAGTGGCGGTTAACGGGCGGTTTGGGAGGTTTAAAATTTGAATTTAAATTATTTACTAGAGTGAATGTAATTATTAATATTTCACTGCGCCAATTTTAGGGTGCTACATTTTGCCCACTCTTTAGCGAATTTTCTAAAGAAAATGCGTTAAATATGAGTTCTTCTCGATTTACGAGAAAGCAAAAAATTATTCTCATTTTTAGGCGATAATTCTTGGTCGAATCGTACGACAGCTTACTATGGTGCCCCCTTCGTGTTTTTACCCAAATCGAACGTTTGAGGTAAAAACGTGGAAAAGCAAAATTTTTAAAATGTTTTTAATTGTGTTTTGAATAAAATTAAGAAAAATAGGGTAAAACCCTAATTCATTTTTACTGTTCATTTTTCTAGTTTTAGAGCTCTGCAAGCAAAAATGATGGAGACAATGCACAGATCGATAGAGGTCCGACGCGGGCTACGGGTAAGAGTTTAAACTTAGTTTAGAATGATTTAAGTTGAATTTACATGCTTTTTAGGTGAATTTTAAATGAATTTTGAGCATCACGACCGTTTTTGGGCCGTCAACATCGTCGAGACGAAATCGTCCCGATTTCAATGAAATCGTCTCAAGTTCCCCGATTTCGTCTAAGGACAAAATCGACGAAAGGGGGACAATTTCATCAAATTAGGGATGATTTTGGCTTGCGAAATCAGAGACGATTGTTCTCAAATTAGGGAAGATATCGTCCAATAGTGGGCGATATCATCATTTGTATAAAATTGAACTGATTTTACTTGCATTATTAATTACTTGAATTGTTTATTAATGATTGTTTGTTGTTTTGTTGTTTATGTTGCAAAGAGGTTTGCTAAAGAGCAGAGAATGGAAATACGGTGGTTTGAGAGATGACTTGGCCACTCTATCACAGGTAGAGCGGGATCAGCTAGCATAAGCCGGCTTACAGCATGTGGTAGAAATGCCACAAGTTTCTACAGACATGGGGCTACTGACAGCCCTAACAGAGAGGTGGTATCCAGGTTCTTCCTATTTTTGGTTACCCACAAGGGAGATGACTCCCACACTAGAGGATGTATGGAGGATTTTGAGAATCCCCATACAAGGATGATTGATCACTCCTACGGCCAATCAGGGCCATGCTATGATGTGGTTGTGTGGTGACCCGAGCTTCACCTTGGAGAAGGGCGGAGTAAACATCGAGGCACTGCGTCAGATGCCTGAGGCATCTAGACTCACATAGGTTTTGGCTGAAGTGGTTGGTGGAATTCTGCTGTGCCACCAGAGCGGGTGTAGGGTACCATGGGTGCTAGTATATGTGATCTGCGACATGTAGGACCATGGTTACAGATTTTTTTGGGGCAATTTTGTTCTATGCCAGTTGTACAGGATCTTGCATGGGGTCGTGTACAAGGGCGGCCGATGTCTAGTTATGACCGACAAGAGCTGGCGCATGTCAGGCGAGTTTTTTGGTTGAAGATGGAGAGGGGAGAGGTGTAGCTCCACCGTTATGACCGAGTTTTGTGACAGTTCGGTCTACAACAAGGGATCCCATCTCTCAGGGATTACGAGTTTTCCTGGACTGTTCGGGATAACACTACGGTGAGCGAGGCTCCATACATGCAGTGTTTTTGGAGTCAGGACTCGGACGATGCCCCCATTCAGCCAGTGGATGGGGACGACATAGGGGTAGCCGATGGCTATGATGCCTAGTATGCAGGCATCCACCCTCCTCAGATTATGAGGGCTCAGGTTCCGATACACGTAGTTGTGCATCAGATAGGGAGGCAGTTCCAGGCGGCTATTGAGGCAGCCCAGAGTCATAGTGAGAGAGAGTAGAGGAGGCCACAGGCACAAGAGAGGCCACGATAGCGAGAGAGGAGGGCGGAGAGACCCCCTTCTCCATAGAGAGAGAGGCCACTATCGCCCAACAATGGCAAGGGTGTCGACATAAGGGAGAGTAGCGAGACAGTGACTCTCCAAGCGAAGACATTCCATCTCTAGGCACAGGTGCAGACCCTACAGGATGAGGTTGCATGACACCGAGATGAGATTACATGCCTCAGAGCATGGGGCAGAGGAGCGAGCACTCAGGAGCTGGTGCAGTCGATTACTTAGACCGCGTTCTACCAGGGCATCTACTTCTAGATGGTGCTAGAGGGTCAGAGGGTACAGCTACCAACCAGCATTACTGACCCTATCAAGATTGGGTCATCAAGGACTTCGTCCCGATCGACGAGTAGGACTCATAGTACCACACATACTGCGATGGGGCCACCTCGTCCACCTCAGGCAAGGGAGGAGATGAGGCTAAGAGCTCAAGGGGTTCTTAAGACACTACACAGAGGACATATGATTGAGAGGATTGAGTATGCCAAGATGTAGATTGTGGCATACCAATCTATTTTTGAGATGATGTACATATTGTTGATATATATAGATGAGATATTTTTGATCATATGACTTGTGTTATGTATTTTTATGATGCTTTTATGTTTGATTGATTGATTTTATGATTCATGTAATTACGTCGTTGGAAATATTATAATTTTGATGTCATGCTATAAGATTTTAAATGAAATAATCTGATGTAACAAATTGGTTTTTTGTGATGTAATGTGATAAAAGATAAAAAGAGACTTCTAACAATAATTTCAAAGGACATTGTCGCTATTATAGACCATTTCATGGAGTCGTCGCTCACTCGGTCGTCAAGCTAATCCCAGTATAGAAATATTATTAAAAGTAAAAGAGTGCTTAAGAGATTGTCTTAAGACTTTGGTGTAATGGTGCAAATGATGATGATGATAGTTTGTTTTTCAGATTTCCATGAAAATAGTATGCATGAAACAATGTTAAAATGATTTTTGCTAGGCATAAATTCCTAAGTGTGATAATTTTTTTGGATAATTCCTTAGGAATTATACCATCATTGCAAAATTGAAGGTTGACATAATGACATGAAATAATGAAAATGTGTTTGTTTGTTTGTAAAGCATAATTGTATAACAAAATGATTTAAGTCATATGGTTTTCATGATTTTAAATAAATGGAGAATAAAAATTGTTACAATGGTTTGCGCTAGGCATAGAATATGTAGGTATAGACTTATACCATCATCACGAAAATCAAAGAAGAAAATAGATTGTTTTATTGTATGGTTGATTTTTAATAAATAGAAAACATGAAGATGAGGACTTGCGCTAGGCATAAAATTCCAATTTTGGTTTTGGAACTATACCATCGTCGCGAAAGTCAATAATATATATATATATATATGTGTGTGTGTATGTATGTTTTGATTGGATGGTTTGAAAGAAATTTTGATTTTTCTATTATGCATATAGTTGTCGAAACAACTTTACTTGGAAGAAGAAAATGAATTATTCCAAACAATTTGCAAAAAATATTTCAAAGTATCTTAAAGACAAAATTTAGATTTATAAGGAATCCCATGTGCACATGTGAATTCATTTCGAATATTGATTTATCATAATGATACACAAAATCTCTCAAATATAAAATGTGTGTGCAATTGCTATGTTCATTTACCAGTTTTGAGCAAGATAATATGATACAAGATTTGAATAAACCAACTGAGTGTTCATTAACCATGATGTAGATGCATATAACCATACTAGACTACTATGTAAGTCGGATTATCAAGAGCTAGCTAATCCATAAGCAGAAATACGTCTGTACAAAAGAAGGTCGCTAATGTGACAGACATATCGCCACGCTAGGAGTTACCCAAGGCCAAGCAGGTTGGGCACAAACCACCTGTTATGGGGCTTACCTCATAGTTTTCGAATAATTGAGAATTCTAGAGATTCAAGCTCATCAACCCTTATTTTCTTTTCAAAGGGTATGGAAGGGGATTTTATTGCTTTTGCTTTTTGCTTTGTTTTGCTTTTCTTTTGCTTTTCTTGCTTGATAATGCTATAATGATATAAAACAACTTTTTTCTTTTTTCTTTTCTTTTTTTCTTGAACTTTGCTTTTCTTTCTATGCTAGGGATACTTGCTTGGATTAGCTGTAGAGCAAGGGATTTTTATTTTGGGTAGGGGTGAGCTTGTCCTTTTGCCAATTCTCAAAGATTCTAGACCATGTGCATGATAGGATAGCAGGGGAAACTTTTTCGCTCAAGAAACCACTTCTACTATGTAGCAAAACATGGAAATTACAAATATAATCATTTTATTGTGAAAATATGTGCTTGGTTTAAGTAAATAACAAGATCAATTTTCTATGCTCAAACTTTATTTAATTGAATTTTGTGGACTTTAATATAAGAGAGATTAGTAATCATGCCAGATAAAATCAAGATATTAATTTTTGTGAGTGTGAAAGTGAGGGATTCCAAATAAATGCTAATTTATCCAAAATAATTTGAAACACATAACTGCCATAATTGTAAGAAAATATATATAAATGATTTTTGAGAAGTTTTGAAAATGTTAACTCTCTCTTTCTTCTTTATATTGTTTTGGTTTCAAAAGAGTCAAGAATATTGCTATTTTTATTTTTATTATTTTTTTGAAAGAATTGACAAGTGCCATAAATACAACAAATAGTTTTGAATATTTTGATGATTATGAATTTTTTTGGTGTTTTTGAATTTATAAATTGCAAGAAATACAAGATAATGATTTTGAACAAATATATACATGGATGAAATGACCAAATTTATACATAGTAACGTTTAAGATGCAAAATATTCATGGGTTATTTAAGTTCTTTACCATCTAAGGTAGATAGTTTGTATGCTCCTGATTCAAATTTAGCAGTGATAATGTATGGTCCAATCCAGCTTGGGCTCAAATTTACCTTTAAGGTCCATAGTTGCATTAGTATTTTTTTTATTTTCTTTTAGAACAAGGTCGCCGATCTCAAAGGATCGATGACGAACTTTTTTAGCATATGATCTTTTAAGCTTGTTTTGGTAGGCACGGAGATGCTCCAAAGCATTGATGCATTTTTCATCTAGGATTTCCAGCTGACTGATTCTGCCAGCTCAATATTCATATCCTACTTCGGTATCTTGAAGTAGTAGAGCCAAAGAAGGAACTTCTAATTCAAATGGAAAAACAACTTCAGCACCATAAACCAAAATAAAAGGTGAAGTTCCAGTGGGGGTTTGAACACTAGTTCGATAGGCCCACAAGGCTGGATATAATTGAATGTGCCAGTCACGGCTAGTTTTATTGACCAATATTTTGAGGATTTTGATTAAGGTTTTGTTAGATGCTTCGCTTGACCATTACCCCCGAGGATAATAGGGAGTGGACCAACGATGTTGAATCTTATATTTTTGGCATAATTTTTTAACATATTTATTTTTGAAACAAGTTCCATTGTCGGAGATGAGATTTGCGGGAATTTTGAACCTACAAATGATTTGATTAAAAATAAATTTAGAGACTTGTGTGCCGAGTGCGGAAGCTAAAGGCATAGCTTCAACCCACTTCGTGAAATACTCAGTGGCAATTATGATGAATTTGTGTCCATTAGATGACACAGGATTGATTTTGCCAATAATATCTAAACCCCATTTTGAAAAGGGCCAAGGAGATGAAATAGCCTGTAGTTCTTATGCAGGCGCATGGACAAGGTCAGCATGTTTTTGGCACTTGTCGCAATGGCGCACATACTCATGTGCATCATTCTCCATGGTAGGCCAAAAGTATCCTATCCTAAGGAGCTTTTTAGCAATGCCACTACCACTGAAGTGTCCTCCATAAGATCCCTCGTGGGCTTCACTCAAGGCTGATTTGGATTCTTCTAGATTCAAACATCTTAATAGGATACCTTCAAAAGATCTCCTATATAAAGTATTGCCAATTATTACAAATCAACTTGCTCGTCTACATAATAACCGACACTGGTTTCTATTAGAATTGGCAGGGAAAGTCCCATTTTGGAGAAAATCAAATATATATGTATACCAAGGTTCAGGAGTAGTTTCGTTGATTAGAAACACATCCAAAGGTTTCAAGCATGACTTATTTGAAGCGGGTTCCTAGAGTCGATGAATAATGATAGTGGCATATTCGTCATCTAACTCCAAGGGCAGGAGAGATGCAACTGCGGCCATAGCATCAGCTGCACAATTGCAAGTTCGAGGAATAGCTTCCAAGGTAACTTGATCAAATAGAGACATTAGTTGTAAAACATAGGCCTTATATGGGAGCAGTTTATCATCTCTGGTCTGATAAACTTCATTAATTTGGTTTATAACCAGTTGAGAATCACCAAAAACTAACAGATGTTTAATTTTTAGCGCCAAGGAAGCTCGTAATCCAAGGATTAGAGCTTCATATTCAGCAGTATTGTTGGTGCAAGCAAATGTCAATTTGAAGGATAGAGGAATAAGATGTTTTTGCGGGGATATTAAAATAATACCCGCACCAGCCCCACTCATGCATCGAGCTCCATCAAAGTATAAGGACCATTGTTCAATATGGTCTGCCTCTAATTGAAGGCATTCATCAAGAAACTCAATGATGAGGGGATGGGTAGACTCTAAGGGTGCAGCAGCTAATTGATCTACTATGATTTGACCCTTAATAGACTTCTATCCTATGAATGTGAGATAAAACTCGCTTAGAGCAAGAACCCACTTGGCTGTGCGACCTGATAAATAAGGTCGACTCATGAGATACCTCAAGGGATCGTATTTAGCAATGACATAAGTTTTCTGACTAAGCATATAATGTCGTAATTTTTGCATAGCAAACACGACTGCTAGACATAATTTCTCTAATGTTGTGTAGTGGGTTTCATAACTGATGAAGGTTTGGCTAATATAATAATTAGCCCGTTCTCTCTTCGCATCATCAAGCTGAGCTAACATAGCTCCTAAGGCAGAATCTAAAGCTAAAATATACAGGAGAAATGGGCGATTAGGTTTAGGCGATGAAAGCATAGGTGGATTAAGGAGGTATTTTTTGAGAAGTTTAAAAGCTTCTCTACATTCATCGTCCCAATTAAAAGGGACATCCTTCTTTAGGAGTTTAAGAAAGGGACCGGTTTTTTCCACCAGCTTATTGATGAAGCGACAGATGGCTTGAAGCTTACCTTGTAAACTTCGTAACTCAGATATATTAGTAGGTGCGAGCATATCAGTGATGGCCGCAATCTTGAGAGGGTCAATTTTGATACCACATAAAGAAACTAAAACCCCTAATAGTTTATCGGACTTAACTCCGAATATGCATTTTGCTAGATTTAATTGAACAAGATATTCTCGTAATCGATTAAAATTTTTTCTTAAATCATCTAAATGCTTATCCTCATTAATAGAGCGAGCTATAATATCATCTACATAATCATGTAGGATATCATGCATCATATCATGAAAAATATAAGTCATAGCTCGTTGATAGGTTGCACCTGCTTTCTTTAAGCCAAATGGCATCACTTTCCAACAAAATGTACCCCAGGGGTAATAAAGGTTATTTTAGCCTGATCTTTAGGAGCTATCCTGATCTGATTATAACCGAAGAATCCATCCATTAAGGACATCATCCCACTCCCGACAGTAAAGTCAATGATTTGATCCATGTTTGGAAGAGGAAAATCATCTTTAGGGCATGCAGTGTTAATATCTCTAAAATCTGTGCAAACCCTAACTTTGGTGGCTTCTTTCTTGGTGACTGGAACTACATTTGAGATCCATTCAGCATAATAAATAGCTTGTATAAAAACAACATTTAGGAGTTTTTCTAACTCCCCTTTGACTAGCAGGGCCACTTTGGGATGCATTTTTCTAAGTTTTTGTTTAACAGGTTTAGCATCTAGATGGACCACTAGGTGATGCATGACTACAGAAGGGTCTAGACCTAGCATATCTTCATATGTCCAAGCAAAGACATATTCATACTCTTTAAGGAATGCAATGTATTGTTCTTGTTTTTATTGAGTTAATTTTGATCCAATATTGATTATGTGAGGATTATCCTCAGTTCCAATATTAATTTTAATGACGTTTTCTACCTCCATGTGTAGATCTCTTTCAAAATTAGGTGGGGCAGGTGAAACGTCCAATTCTTGTAATTATTGTAAGGTTAATTTGGATAATTCATCTTGGGTATTAGCGGTCTCATGTTGGGCTATAGTGGGTATAGAACCATCAAAATAAAATCCATTGTGTAACATCTCTTCAATGAAGACATCGTGGAAGATATCTCCTTCCAACTCTTCATCGAGGCCAGCAATCATTTCAGGGTAAGCTATGGATAGCATGTTACATGTAAACGACTAATTTTTTAGAGGCAAATCATCACACCTATCCAAATAATATTGATAACATATGAGTTGATCATCATCTTCAAAAGGAAAGGGTTGACCCTTACTAGGAAATAGGCCCACACCACAGTGGGCAGGCCATGGTTCTACCTCGAAGGGTTCTTTCATGCCATTTTGGAAAGGTCCCAAGCCTTTCCCTTTATATCCCATTTTAAGCATTATGGGTTTAGCTTTAATATATTCATTGGTAAAATAACATCGAGCGTATCCCTCATGGTGAGTTTTGATATTTCAAAGGATTCTTCCCCAGTCATATCCTTTATAAATGAAGGCACAACTCCCAAATTGGTAAGTACTTCCCATAGGTTGTGGGAGGCACAACTCCCAACATGGTAAGTACTTCCCATATCCTTTATAAATGAATCTTGCATGAAAGCATTTGTTTTTTCTGATATTAAGATTATGGATAAATCTGGTAAAATTTCATCAGAAAGAGCATAAGATGTAGAAGGATCACTCCCTATATCTTTATATGTGTAAGGGATGATAGATTTTGATAATGTGGAAGTGTTAATAGATGGGTCTATAGGTTTTGAAATTATAGGGATAGAACATGAAGGATTGGTTGTAGATTGAAGATCTTTTTGAGGTTCTAGAGTGATTTGTTCGGAAGATGGTTGAGTTAAATGTATAGGTGTAGTTGATGGGGTAGATGATGTTATGTGTGTGTGTTTCACACGTTTAGATGAAAAATAAGAACTAGGATGTGTGGATGATAGAGCAGGGCAAAATTGCACTCCAACGGGTTCTGCCAAAGCACACATATCAAAGGGTCTAGGGTCACCATGGATAGTGACCAAATGATTTTTAAATTCAAATTTAACACATTGGTGTAAAGTTTATGGGACCACTCGCATCGCATTGATCCAAGGGTGACCCAAAAGTATATTGTACGATGTTGGGCAATGTACAATAAACACGGTTGTATCTAGGGTTCTAGGACCAACTTGCAATGGGATGGTAATAACTCCACATGTTTCTTGTGTTTCATCATTGAAAGCTTTGATAATCATATCATTTTTCTTCATTTCATCACTTCTAAAGCCAAATCATTGGTAGAAGTCAAAAGTGCAAATGTTTAGAGATGAGCCATTATCAATCAGGACTCGTTTGATAGCTACATCTCCAATTAGAGCAATAATATATAAGGGATTGTCCTTATGTAAACTGTGTTGTGGGATATCTTTATCCCAGAAGTCAATACAATCAACCTCTCGAGTGATGATAGTATTGGCCATGGCTTCAGGTTGAATGTTTTGAGGTACCATCATTTGGCTTAATGTAAGCATCAACTCATCCCTATGGGTAGGAGAAGATCTTAATAAGTCCAAAAGGGAAATTTTTGCTGTAGTATTGGATAATTGCTCATTAATATTGTAAGGGGGTTTAGGTTGAACATTAGAAGCATAATTCCATTTATTGGGATTTTTCAAAACAAATGGAGTTGATCCATCATTCTGATTTGGTTTTTGTTGAGAATTTTGAGCTTGTTGTCGAGTAACGACTCCAATGGTACCTACAATGTTATATTGAGGATGCTAAACTAGTCTTGGTCAAGCATTTATGGCTTGTTCATTTGGGAGGAATTTATTAGAAGAGGGTTGAGTAGTAACTCTTCTAGGAAATGGTTCTTCTAGGACCATAGCATCTGTGATGGGTTGAATAGGATTTGATTCGTTTTCAGAACTATTCGACTGGTTTGAAGTGATGTCTAGTTCACTTTCAGTATCTGATTCTATATCACTAGAATCAGGAGTTGGAATATTATGTAGGGGCCTGGTCGTAACCAGGGATAAGGTTGTGTCAAATATTTGAGGATCCTAAATAGGTAATTGTCCGCTAATAGTTCCTACATATCGGGTAGGAGGCGGAACATTATGATGTTCGATTTGATTGGCCACCTCTTTACCATGTCTTGGTAAAGGATGTTGAAATATGTCTAATGATTTATTAGCATTTTGATTTTGATTTTGGGGAACAGTATTTTGAGCGTTATTAGGAGCATTTTGTTTAGGTTGGAAGGCTTGCACCTCCATTTCATTATTATCAATCAAATCCTGTATTTTATGTTTCAACCTTTTACAAGCATTGGTAGAGTGTCCAGGTCCTCTATGGAAATCACAATGTAAGTCAGCTCTATATCCGGGTATAGTTGGATCAGGTTCCCGGATAGCTGGTAATTGGATCAAACCTCTTTCGATTAATTGAGGTAAAATAGTTGATAATGGTTGATTCAATCTAGTAAATTCCTGAGGAGGCTTATCAGGAGGTTTCAATATAAATTTTTTCTGTTGTCTTCGTTGCATTGATATTAGCAACATTTTTGTTTTCAGTGACTCCGTCACCAACGGCTTGTTTGTTTTTATATTGATTTCTGGATGTTTTCTCATCATCCTTCTTCCTAAGTTGGCCTCTCCTAATGAGGGAATCTTCTACTCTTTGAGCTAAATCTATAGCCTGATCGAAGGTAGTTAAATTAGCAGTTGATAGCTCATAAGATATTTGTTCTTGTAAATTATTGATAAAAATGTCCAACATTTCCCTATAAGGTAGCACAAAGTGCAGTTTTCCTATCAACTGCCTCCATCTAGCTAAGAAATCAGAAAAAAATTCATCTTTGTCTTGTTTTAAGTTGTATAAATCTTTAATGGTTACATACCGCTCGATGTAGGCACTAAATTGATGGACAAAAGATTCAGCTGTTTCTTCAAAGTTTCTCAAAGAATGAGTGGGAAATTGATAGTACCACTCTAATGCCATTCCACCTAAACTTTTTAGGAACATTTTTAGTAATAGCAAGTCATCATGTGATATATCATGACATGCTATCCTAAACATGCGAAGATGCTCTATGGGATCTTCGGTTCCTTTATATATAGGCAATATGGGCATGGGAAAATTCTTAGGGTATGGTTGAGCTACAACTATGGGATCCAAAGGTTGACTACATATCTCTCGATAATTGTACAAGGGACGATAAGGATCTATCTGGTCCATACGCGAAGCTAACTGTTTCACCATGGTTTCCAAATTACTAGTTTTCCCACCATATTGGTTCGGTAGGGCATTAATATGGGATTTGTGCACATATGATGGAGGGACATGAAGATTAGATGCTATGTTGCTATTGTGTAAATTATTGGTAGGAAAGGTGTTATGAAGGAATTTTGAAGTTGTATTATGCTGTATTCCAAATTGTTGAAAATTGGTGTTTGACTTCATTTTAGGTTTTTGTTTACTTGAAGCATATTGCTCAATAGTTTGGCGAAGTAAAGTAGTTAAGGAAGTTTTATTTTGTGTGGGAATTATTTTAGGTTGAATAAAAGGTTCCTTAGGAGGTTGGGTAACCTGTTGTTTTGACATGTTTTGGATCATAGTGACCATATTTGTATTGGATGGCCCAACCTTATCACTTTCTTGATCAATGAAAGACAAGGGATTAGTGCGCACATCAAACATATGTTCCATGGCTGCTTGAGTGTCACTAATTTTACCTTTATCAATACGAACTGCCACATTAAGGGCATCAATGTTATCATTGAGAAATTTCCATAAATGATCTACGTTGTCAAAAGCAATAGTTCCATCTGGAGCTACTCTAGGGGATGAGGGTCCATCCTATTTAACACTTTCTTCTTGTTCATTATCTTCACCTAGGTCATCTTCTGGTTGATCTAGAGTTTTTCCTTCCGAAATTGGATCTTCAGGAAGGACATTTGGGTTTCCAGTTTTATCTCCTAACCAATCTTCTTCTTCTCCTACAGTTTCTTTACCATTCCTAAGTTTTGGCATTGTGCCTTAATTTTAGATTTCAGCAAATATATATATATATATATATGCAAAAAGCTTAAGAGGTATATATTAATTATATACCTACTACAATATTTAAAATGAAATGCTTTTGGTTTTTGTTATGTTTTTTTAGTTTTTCTTTGCTTTTGAAAAAATATTGTAAATACAGCAAATAACACAATAAATGCAAGAAACAAGACTGAAAGTAATGATCTAGTTTTCTATAAACAATTTATAAATATCATTAATGGGCTCGAGTTCTTCAGGAGTCATGAAGTGTTCTTCAAATTGAAAATTTTCTTTTAAAAATTTAATGAAAAGAGCTATAGAAATACCATGTATTTTAGATTCTGATTGATAATAATAATTCTCACGACAATATTCACGATACAACATAGCTCTAGGAATGTTGTTCCATCTTCTTCTAATCATAAGATCAGTTTCTTGGGATTCTATATGAACTAGAAATTGGCGTACCACAACTGTGTCTTTGAGATATTCCTCGAAAGTTAAAAATTTTGAAGATACAAGAGCTCTCCTATAAGCTAACCATCTATGGCAGGCTCTTTGAAGTTCATGATAAAAGACAAGTTGATGAGGATCCAGGATTCTATCTAGGACAAGCCTCTTGATTTGTTTAAGTTTTGTTGACCTAGATGAAATGACACTAAGTCTTCTATCAAGTTCATCCCACAAGAGTTGATTTCTATCTATTTCAGGCACACTAAGCACAGAATTGATTTCTATGGTTGCTAATTGGTTTTCCACATTTATAGTAACTGCTAATCTTTTCTTAGGAGCTACCATCTAAACATGATATTAAATTTAAATGATCTGAAATGCATCTATGTTTTAGTTTTTTTATTTTTTTTGTTTTTTTTTTCAAAAGGTTAACAATGCATTCACGTCGCGTTCACCAAAATGTATTGCTCCAAATTTTTCACACCCTTACCTTCAGGCTATAGTATCCGTGCCCGGAAGGGGGATGTGAAAATGATGGCGCGGTACCTCGGACTGAGAGGCCTTGCAAAGGTCCCGCCTCTCGAGGGAGGTGTATTATGGTGATTTTTCGATGAATGGTGGGTTCACCAGGAAACATGCAATGGCAGTTTCCATGTCTAGGTTGGGAATGTGTTTTATGTGTTCGTTTTAGCCTTAAGCATTCAAGTCCTAGGTTTGGCTGAATGAATGTAAATTACTCTATATGAATATGTAGATTAAATGAATATAGAAAATAGAGAAATTAAGGAATATTAAAAGAAACTACCTGATCCGGATGTCTGATGAAGATTCTGATTCTTGAAGCAGTCAGGATCATCTGGAATTCGACAGAATCATCTGAGATCTAACAGGATTGTCTGAGATTTGATGAATTCGTCAGGCGAATTCATCAGAGACTTACAAACAGAGAAATAGGTGCAAAACACAGAAAATACAACTATGCTAACATAGGGAAATAGTGTAAAATTATAGAAATAACATTAACATGATAATAATGAACAAAATACGAGTGTACTACGATGATTTAATGATAATTGGTGACCTAATTATGCATTTAAAGCTACATGGGTGAACTCCAAAATGCAAGATAGCCTAAAATAATGAATAAGCTAGCTAATTACAGCATAAAATAGCAGATTGAAATATGAAGAAATGCAAACTTTAGGCACTGATTGCCTCAATGTTGACTGCAGTCGAAATCATCTCGCATTGGTATGAAATTGTCTTTGATTCGATAGGACCGCCTCCGATCTGAACAAGATCATCTATGACGATGCAAGCTTGCTTCGGCTGAAAAATGCTAAGGTACCTGCAACAAAAATTGTATAGAACTAATGCAAATAGAATTTTGGAATGTCTCAATGCGTATGAAGTCGAGTTACAGGGAATTTCAGCCAAGGGGGTGCTAAGGGGAGGGCTTAGGATTAAATAGACTTAGGAGGGAGGTTAGGAGGTTGGAGATCATCCCTATTTGGGAGATCTCCAATGGGAGAGGGTCTCTAACGATGCAAACACGCTTCTGCCCAGATTAGAGACCTGTTGGAACATAAGCTAATTATGCAAAATCAGTTTTGGGACAAGATCGTCTAGACGTCCTAGCCCAGACGAAATCATCAGATCTGGGGCGATATCGTCTGATCGGTGATGATATCATCAAACGATCAAAAAAAACTCTAAAAATGGTGCGAGAAAAGGAGAAACGGATTAAGCGGCAGTTAATGGGTGGTTTGGGAGGTTTAAAATTTGAATTTAAATTACTTACTAGAGTGAATGTAATTATTAAGATTTCACTGTGCCAATTTTAGGGTGCTACAAAAACATGATGCATTTCTTCAATGTTCTCATTTGTTTTAGGACATTGTTCAGCAAATAACTTTTGACCAATCGGATATGCAATACACACTAGTTTATAATCATGCATCCTAAACCTTTATAGTATCAAATCAATATATTTCCTTTGATTTAACCACAACTTTCTATTTGCATAATCCATTATTATTTCCATACCCAAAATAAATTTTGTAGCACCAAATCCTTCATGTCAAATTCAGAAGATAACTAATATTTTTGTAACTTTATCATCTCCTTTTTGTTACCAATTAACAATATGTCATCCACATACAATACAATGATAATAAAATTTTTACTTTCTTTTTTGAAATATACACATGGATTTGCTTTGCTTTTTCCAATCCCAAGTTCTAAAATAAACCTATCAAAGTTTTGTTTACACATCCTTGGAGACTACTTCAACCCATAAAGAGACTTCTTTAGCTTGTATACCAATTTCTCCTTACCTTATACCTTGAAGCATTTTGGTTGTGACATATATATGTCTTCATCAAGTTCACCATGTAGAAAAGTTATCTTTACATCCATTTGTTCTATTTCAAAATCAAAAGTAGCAAAAATAGCCAATAGAACTCTAATTGATGTTAGTTTAGCCACAGGAGAAAAAATATCACCAAATTCAATTCCATCAACTTGATAAAATTCTTTTTCTACCAGACGAGCTTTGTACTTCTCCAAATTTTCTTGTACATTGTACTTTTTCTTGAATAACCACTTACAACCAACCAGTTTTCTACTAAGGGGCAATTTCACCAAGTCTCATGTCTTATTTTTATCTAGGAACTCCATTTCTTCTTCCATAGCCCTTTTCCAATACTTATTCTCACTTGACTAAAGTGCCTCCTTTATAGTCTTGGGTTCTTCATTAGTAATTGATAAATTAAATGCAAAACAAAAATTTGAAGGGCTATACCTTTTTGGGAGTCTTCTCACCCAATTTGATCTCCTCAAAATTGGATTTCTAGGTTCTGCATCTTCATATTCCTCCTCACCTTCTTCCTTTGAATATTCCTCTTCATACTCTCTTTGTAATTTAGGTTCTACCACAGGTTCTTCCTCTTGTTCCAATTTTACCTGAACCATTTTTGGTTCTTTTATTGGTTGCATTTCCTATTTTGGAACCCCTTTTGTTTCTCTAAATATCACATTACGACTATAATAAATATTGTGTTTCTAGATTCCACAACTTATATCCTTTCACACCAATACTATAACCCAAAAATATATATTTCTTAGATTTATAGTCTAGATTAGTCCTTTTCTCTTTTGGGACATACATATAAGCTTCACAACAAAAAACCCTTATATGAATGAGAGAGGGTTTTTTACCAGTCCATACTTCCTATGGAGTTTTATCCACCAAATATGAGGTAGGAGATCTATTGATGAGGTAGCAAGTTGTTAAAAATGCTTCTGCCCAAAATTTATTTTCTAACCCTGCACCACTTAGCATGCTTCTAGCCTTATCCATCAATGTCATGTTCATCCATTCTACAACTCCATTATTTTATGGAGTATATGGAGTTTTTCTATGTATTTCTATTCCACCATCCTTGCAAAATTGCTCAAACTCATTATAGCAATACTCACCACCATTATCACTTAAAATATTTATATTTTCTCTATCTGATTTTCTACAAGAACCTTGAAATCTTTAAATTTATTGAAAATATTAGATGTGTATTGTATTTCTTGAGAAGTAATCTATAAATGTAACAAAGTAGATGAATTTACCTAATTATGGTACTTTTGTAGGTCCAAACACATCACTATGAACTAGATATAAAATTCCTTTAGATCTTGTAGCACTACCTAGAAACTTATCTCTGGTTTGATTTCAAAAAACACAATGCTTACAAAAATTAAAATTTAGTAAGCAATCAAAAATTTCTTCAACCATACCTTTAATTTTCAATGTTTGAAGTCTTTACTCATCAATGTGCCCCATGCGTTGATGCCACAACATTGTCTTTGCTACAGGAATACTTGGAGCTTCTTCTACTATATTAATTTCCTCTACAACTGAAGAGTTATTACAATCAATACTTACAGTGCTAGCCTCAAGTTTGAAAAAGTTCTTGTACAAACTTCCCTTTCCAAAACTAAGCATCCATGAACCATCTTGTAGTTGTCCTTATTGAATTCCATAGTCACACCCACATCATTCATCTTACTAACATATATCATATTCCTTTCCAAACTTGGAATATGCAACACACCAAGAAGGGTTTTAACTCTTCCATATTTTAACCTCAATTTGACTCTTCCTTGAACTATTATTTTCTATGTCGAATTGTCTCCCAAGAAGACTTCACCTCTATTTATATTTTCATATTCACAAAACCCCTCCCTATGAGGAGTCATATGAAAAAAATGTATGAGTCAACCAACCATGAGTCATGGTGTTCACTTGAGTATGTTGCAGCTACAAACATGTCCCCTGAATCTTCATTTATGGTCTTCATTTCTACAAATGTTTCTTCATCATCCTTTTTAGATCTGTAGTCTCTTTTATAATGCCTTGTTTTACCACACTTCCAAAATTTCTTTTTGTCAGGAACAACAAATTTTCCCCTAGATTTTGATCTCATTTCTCCTGATTTGTTTTTTCTTCTTTATTTAGAACGATCTCTCATAACCAAGGCATACTTTTGATGATAATCCTTAGAATATTTTCATCTCATTTCCTCAGATAGCAATGTTTCTACTATATCCTCTACTTTCAATGTAGAAGTAGTATTGGAGATAGCCATAACTAGGTTATCCCAAGAGTTAGGTAATGAACAAAGTAAAGTAATACACTTTTCCTCTTCATCCATTTTTACATATACATAATTTAATTGAATTACCATTGTGTTAAAAGCTTTTAGATGTTCAGTCACAGAGTCACCATAATTCATCCAAATAAAACATAGCTTCTTTCAGAGAAATAGTTTATTTACCAACGACTTTGTCTAATATAGTGCTCCCAAATTTTTCTATAACAACTTTGTCATGACATCTATCAATACATTTAATAATACTAAATTAGATAAACACAATATGATAGAGCTCTATGCCTTCCTATCTATATTTAGTCATTCCTAATATATCATTCCTATTGGTTTTACTCCTAATATTGTGACCAACTAATCTTTATCCGCCAACAGATCCTCTATATTGAGTTTTCATAACTCAAAATTCTATCCATTAAATTTTTTGATCTCTAACTGTGTGCTTCCTATCATTTTTCTTCATCTAGATTCTTCCATGCATTGCTCCCACTCAAGAATTAATTTATCTGAGGGTTGAAATTATTTCTCCTCAAACTAAAATACAACTTAGATTTGATACCAAATGAAGATAAATAATACCCTGATAAACAAATTCTAGAAAAAAAATAATTACATAATCAAAGGAAAAATAGAGAAGAAGAACACATTACACAAGAATTTATCCTGGGAAACCTTTTTGTAAAAATCCCTAGCAAGAATATTTCCTTATTGTATAAACTTGATCGTCTTCAATACAATAATATCCTTTCACTTGCTTTTTTCTTGCAATTATATTTCTTGTAAATTCGTTACCAAACCCCCATGAAAGTTTTGTGTTATATACCAAATACACAAGAAGGAGTTTTACAATACCATGGGCACAAAACCATGGGTTGAAATTAGATTAGCCCAAAAACACCCATATGGATCTAAAAATATATTAAACCCCCCCAAAAAAATTATCGGGGGCTAACGCCCCTAGATCCCTGCTTGAGACCCAACCCAGTCCCAAACCCCAATGAGGAAATTTTTACAAAGTGTAAAGTCCTTTCAGAGTTAACCTATCCTAAATATAATGGAAAATATTCAACATATTTCCAACATGAGCAAGTTCCCAAAAAAGCAAAGTAATAAAATCCCTTACTCTCCTTCAAATCGAGCAAGCCCCTAAAAAAATACCTTTTTCTCCTCTTCAAAATGAGAAAAACCTCAAAAAAGCAATAAAATCCCTTGTTCTCCTTCAAAATGAGCAAGTATCCCAAAAAACAACTGCAAAGAGCTTGAATCCCTAGAATTCTTATTTTTTTAACAACCATGGGTTGATCTCCATCGCCAGTAATGGGCTATATATTCTAGCCTTGTAGTAAAGTAGTCTTACACATGGTGATACATCTATCACATTAGTGACCTTTTCTTGTATAGACCAATGTCATCTTGTGCATGAGCTAGATTTTGATGGCATGCATTATGGAGTAGTTAAGTCCAATCATGTAAAAAATTAGGATAATGATGACCATAAGGTGATATCCATTACAACAATGGGATGTAAACATTGGCTTGGAAATGGGGTAGCCTTATGCATGATAACATGTCCATATCAGTAATAAATTTCAATATGCACACATAGGGATATTGAATATCTTTGTCTTCCTAGCAGATTTTTCTCTCTCAAGTTCTTACATGGTCAGTATAAAACTTTTGACTGGTCAACTAGAATGTTTGAGTCTCATGAAAAGTCTTATGGTTCCTTTGTGACTTCTTATTGATCATCCTCCATTACATTCACACATTTTCAATACATATTTTATTTTCATTTGGTGTATATTTCAGTATATACCTTAGATGAAATTGTTTTAACTTTGATTCATGACTTTTATACATTCTATGGTGCTTATACTTAGTTATTGCATCTTAGATTACTTCATTTTATCATTTACACATACATTCACATTTCATATCATTTAAATCATCACATATCATTAGTACATCACACACATATCTAGGTCTATGCATAAATAAATCATATATCTAGGTATCCATCTCACATATATGCATCATCATATCTACAAGTCTAGGCATAAATCCATAATCATCCATCATCTCATAATCACCATCATCACATCCATAAATGCACAATAAATACATGATAACCATTAATAAACATCATAACATATATATATATATATATATATATATATATATATATATATATATATATATATCAAAGTTATAAATACATCATGATACAAAAATACCTGTAGGCTATAATAATAAGTGGGTCCTTAGACCTCACATCCAAAAATGAAGCTAATATAATATCCTTGCTCAATATGACCCAACACCACCACTCTCATAACTACCCTTAGCCTCATCTCTATGAGGATTCCTAGATCTGCTAGCTCTTGATGTTTGAGAGGTCCCTGGTGCTATAAAAAGTGGCACTCAAGATCTCACAGATGGCTCCCCTATGGTCTTGGTCTAGTGACTCTGATATGACTAGGAATGAGATGACCCTGATCATCAAGAAGGTAATCGACCACCAAGTCTATCCACCTTATCCTCTAGGCTATAGATATAGGATTGCTTGGCCTAATACTAAGCCTACTCCTTAGCCAACATGGCCCTCAACTAGGCTACCTCTATAGCCTATCCTACTGATGCTCCTCCACCCTAATCTTGTAGATCATTTTGGTCTACTATCACCCTATTTAGAGTCTCCTGTAAGCTTACCACCCGATCCTACAACATCTCTCTATCCTCTAACCAGATCTACCATCTCTATCTATTTGTGTTCCACTAAATCTGTGCAATGGCATGGACTATCTCCTTATCATTGAGTTGATGCTAGAGGATCTGAATATACTCCCTTAGCATAGCCATCTGATCCCAAGGGTCATCTAGGTCTAGCCCGTCACCTCTCTAAGGTGTCTTGGTCTCCCCTATACCTCCCTGTGAATTTCCTACCTCCCTCTCTATACAATGATGTACCCATCACTGTAAGATTTAATCAACCATCAATTATATCCACCTCATCCTCTAGGCTATGGACATAGGCTTGCTTGGCCTAATACTAAGCCTACTCCTTAGCCAATCTAACCCTCAACTAGACTACCTCTGTAACCTATCCTATTGATGCTACTCCACCCTGAACCTATAGAGAATATTACTCTACTATCACCCTATTTAGAGCCTCTTTTAAGCTTACCACCTGAGCCTACAAAATCTCTCTCTCCTCTAACCAACTCTACCATCTCTATCTATTCGTGTTTCATTTACTCTATGTAGTGGAATGGACTATCTCCTTATCATTGAGTTGATACTAGAGGATCTGAATTGACTCCCTTATCATTGTCATCTTCTCCTAAGGGTCATATAGGTCTAGCCCCTCATCTCTCTTAGGTGTCTTGGTCTCCCATATACCTCCCTATGAAGTTCCTACCTCCCTCTCTATACTATGATGTAACCATCACTGCATAGGGTCTCCTATGGTTGTAGCTTCTCCCCCTATGCTACCCCTATCTAGGCTCACTAGGTAGCCCACCAAGCATCATAAGTTGTCGTGGTCTCTATATCAGTTGTATTTGGGTCAGTCAATGGGGCATCATGCTCCTCTACTATATGCTTAACATGTGCTATTGGTAGTATAGTCTCCCTGGTCCTTATCCCATAAACCACTAGGTCCTCAAGTACATATTTTCTAACTCCTAGCTAATGGGTCACTCATGAATACTAAAATTACTTATGCTCTATCCCATGGCACCCTATCAACCACCTAGCATGCCTTACCTACCTCAAGTGCACCCTATTCTCATCCTAGATTGAGTCTCCTAGCCATGGTCACCATGTCACATCCTTTGATTGTAGTCCATCAAAGCTCTTGATATATTGCCATAATATACTCTACCAAGGGTGTCTCCTACCTTGCTCTTGATCATGTATCCAATGCATGGAATAGAGAATCTCCTTATCTATCATATCGCTCCTCATAGTCCATGGTATTTTGATAGGTCAATCAATTTTAAAGTACTTCCAACCCCAAACCTATAGAAGGAAGTTGCATCCCAAGCCTAGTATCTTGCACTAATGGATCTTGTATAACTCTCTATAGAGTTGCGCTAGAAAGGTGGGGCCCCATGCCATAATCTATGGCTGCTCTACTAGATCTTGAACAAGATCCAATAGGTTCCAAGGGAACCTATAGCTAGAGGATTTAGCAAGAATAAAATTTGACATGAGTATCATCAACACCACATGCCTAGCTATCAGGATATAGATGATGTATCCTGTCTCCATGCACACCTCACCACTAGAAATATTGAAATCTACAACATCCTATTGATATTTGTACACTTGATCCAACACTATCTCTCTCTTGATCATCACATATGTAATGATGGGTACATCCTCGATAGGTATCTGTAAGATTCGATATACATCCTCAAGGGTGACTATGACCTCTCTGGTGGGCATATGAAAGGTGTTGTTATGAGCATCCCACCTATCAATCAAGGCCATTAGGTAAGCTTGATCAACATGCATGGACTCCAATTGTACTATATGTTGAAGGCTCAAAGCCTTCAACCAATCCCAATCATCATTGTCAATGAGCACTGTGACATGCATATCCTTATAATGGTTGGGGAAGTGGTGTCATGCTCTAATAAGCATATAAAACATACAAAATTATAAATTCAAAGTCAAAGTCAAAAAAAAAGAGAAGCAACCTTCTTTGCATACATTACGACCATCTTGCATTGAGACAACCATAAAAAAAATCTTTTTTTTGTAATTTTTATTTTTATATTTGATTTGGAGGCCATCTCAAGTTGAGACAACTCCATTTTGTAATCATATTAATCAAGACGATAACATCACAAAACCATCTCAATCTATACGATCGCAAAATGAAGTTGTCTCAACTCGATATGGCCCCTAAATCAAATAAAAAAATAAAAATTACAAAAATAAACAAATTAATTACCCAACCCATCTTTCATTTTCACCTTAAATCCATCATTTTGCCCACCTCGTTCATTTAATTTCCACTTAATATAATTAAGGATCATTTTCATAAAATAAAAAAAGGTTAGGATTTTTAGTCCTTACCTTTCTCTCTTTGGCTCCTCCACTTGTGGAAGTGGCACTCAGGTCCATGGTATTGGTCAGTATTTAGTCGAGTGGAACTTCATCACATAAAGCTAACTCCTCTCCTCCTTTCCTCAATTTGCACAACATAAAATAAGGACCTCTCCCATGAATTTCACTATTTATAGCAAAATTTATGATGCGGCCATCTCAAACGAGTGCACCACGTGGCATGCTTGTCTGAGATGACTAACATTTTGACCATCCAAGATAGTCACTTTAACCGTTTGAGATGATCTCACAAAAAAAAAAAAAAAAAACTAAACTCTAGATGGTACTTTTTCGAAAGATAAGCATGCTAGTAGAGTTGTTCTTGTTGAGTGAATTGTCACTATAATCATTTTTTCATCTCCTCCATCGACTCGTTGCTCAAGGGAGTAGTCAATAACTATAAAATTTACATTTCAAAATCAAGTCAACAATCAAACACTTAAAAAAAACAAAAAATTACGTTCATTCAAAAATCATTGCCAAAGGCTATCATGCACCTTTTTTGTTGGGGCAAACAACAAGCAAAATAATCAACCAATAAAATATTTGGTATATCTAAATCTATTGCCCGTAGACTCCCAGTTTGAAACTTGAGATATTCTACCCATGGTTGAAAGGTATACCCAAATTAAAATTCATCAATGTGTTGGAAGCAATGATTTAACGACATGCACCATTTCTATGATTGGGGTATCTTACATTGACTTTTTCAAATTAACATCATTCATCAATTCAACCATTTTAGGTCATTTATTTTTTTTTTCGCATTGTTCTTAGGCATAAAGTATCCCAAAAATAGGCATCTGCATACACCTAAAATGCATCATCACATGGAGACTTCTAAAAATATTTCTTTCTAACTCATGTGATCCATCTTTGGAAGTTTTAGGACTAATTTGGGTGTCTTAGTAAAATACACCTTTTCCCCATTGGAAACAAGGTCATCTTGATCGATATGGTCTTAGCATCAGGACCATCTCATTGCAAGATGATTGTGCACATGAAAAAACAAAAAAATAACACATGTAGTAGGATTTTCTATCAACACGACGATTGATTTTTCACTGTTGCCTAACAACATACCCACTATTAGGTAGTCACCTACCAATAGCAAAAGGGTAACGTATTGATGGAATTATAGATAGCAATTGGTAGCCAATATACCTGCCATTTTTGCCCAATTTCCCTTTCTACCTCGAGTTGGAGGCTATAAAGCCATACCCTCCCCTATTGCTTATATATCGGTGATTTTCAAAGCCAAGCAATGAAGTGCTACAGAATTTATTTTCCAAGTTTCTTTACTACCACCAATACCAATTCATTATTGTAAGCTTTGAAGTCACCCTCCTTATATTCGCATGATCAATCTTGTTTAGATCAATTGAACCAACAAATTCGTAGATAAATTTCTATCAATCCACCGATAAAACTCACCCTTGAATCACCCCAACATCACATTGATATTTTTTTTTAAAGTTGCAGGTCTGTAGTAGAGACCATCTCTGCTAAGATGATACCACAAGCAAGACCATATTGCTCAATATGGCCTTGATCAGGTGATCAATTTACAATTTTTCTTGTACTTTCCTTTAGATTTACACTTGCATGCTAGATTTAATGGTAGATCCTTCATTTTGAATACTTTACTTTCTTATATTAGCTTAGATATTTGCTATTTTTATGCATGCATACACCTTATTTTAATTTGTTTCTTAATCAACATGCGTCCAAATTTAGTGGGACCTACAAATGTTATTGATTCTTTTGTTTTTTCATTACGCACAGGTGATAGAATTCAAGATAGCTAAAGAAGTTGGTTCTTACCCTCATATGGCGGTCTCAAGAAAACCTGCTCCTAGAATCATTATTGTGGGTTCAAAAAGTTGTTAGTTACACCAAGAGAAATATTTTTTCGATGGAAAAAGGATATCATAGTCCTCATTGTAACATTGTATCATTGATATAATCCCTAAAGGGGATTCTATGTAACACTATTTAAAAGGAATCAATACAATTTACTGTAGTCGGATTCATTGTCATTTGATTTCTTATTGCATCATGTTTCATTTCACTCTATTTTGTTGTATGGTGCACACATTTTCATGCTTTCACCTCCTTTACAGACTTGGGTTCTTCATTAGTAATTGATAAATTAAATGCAAAATAAAAATTTGAAGGGTTATACCTTTCTGGGAGTCCTCTCACCTGATCTAATCTCCTTATTGAAGTTCTAGGTTTTGCATCTTTAGCTTTTTGTCAGGATTAAAAAATAAAATATGAGAAATATATAAATACGAAAATAAAACATAGAAGAATACAGTAATACTCAAGACACATATTAACGTGGTTCACCCAATGTAGGCAACGCCCACGAAGAAAATAACCAGGATTTATTATTCCATCCAACAAATCTCAAAGGGATACAACCTACAACAAATCCATTGTACTTCCTTTTCAATCTTACAATTATAGTCTCTCTTCCTTCTCTCTTCTCCAATGTCATACAACATCCTCTTATAAAACGAGGGTTAAAATTTTAGAGCAAATCATTAAGACCCAAAGTAAATAAATAAAATTACTATTTTTGGTAAATTATCTTTTCTGTCGAAATTTGCCATTTTTAGTAATTACTATTTTCGAAAAATTATTTTTCGTTAATTTTTTTTTGTTTTTAGTAATTATTATTTTTGGTAAATTATTTTTTATCAAAAAAATATTTTTTTAGTAATTACTATTTTTGGAAAATTATTTTTCGTCAATTTTTTTTCAAAAATAGTAATTCACAAAAAAAAACTTGGATTGATATGCAATTTGACACACATTTACATAACGCCCATATCATTTCGTAGAGTGGGTCCAAATGCGGCTAAAATAGGTCCTCCAAATTAGAATCATGCTCCACAACCAACAATCTTCCACTTGGAGACTAGTCATAGTAACTCCACTACTACTACACCTGTTGGACT
This sequence comes from Wollemia nobilis, assembly GCA_028583015.1. Taxonomy (NCBI): domain Eukaryota; kingdom Viridiplantae; phylum Streptophyta; class Pinopsida; order Araucariales; family Araucariaceae; genus Wollemia; species Wollemia nobilis. Next base: position 5,705,324 of record JAQPPZ010003260.1, on the reverse strand, counting down.
ATGCTTCAACTTTGGACCTAGAAATTTTTTCACCTTTTATTGTCATGTTTGAAGACCAATTGAAACTGAGCAAGAACTTAGTTTCTCCTTGGTTACTACCTTTGTGAACATATCTGCAGGATTCTGGCTAGTGTGTATCTTCTCTAATTGTAATTGTTCATCTTTCAACATTGAGCATACGAAATGGTACTTGGTCTGTACATGTTTAGTCTTGGAATGGAAGGTTGAATTATTTGCAAGATGAATGGCACTCTGTCTATCACTATATAATATGTTATTCTCCTGCTTATTTCCAAACTCCTCCATAAACCTTTGTAACCAAATCATTTCCTTATTAGCCTCTATAATAGCAACATACTCTGCTTTCCTTGTTGAAAGTGCAACAACCCTCTATAATTTTGAAATCTAACTTACTACAGTTCCACCTACAATAAAAACATACCCTATGGTACTCCTGTTGTCTATATCGTCTGCCATATTTGAATCAACATATCTCTATAAAGCAATGTTAGAACCTCCAAAGCATAATACATGAGTGACAGTACCTCTCAAATACCTGAGAATCCACTTCACTACCTCCCAATATTATTTTCTTGGATTTTTCATAAATTTGCTCACAACTCCCACTACATGTGCAATATCTAGTCTTGTGCACACCATTGCATACATCAAACTGCCAACTGCTGATGAATAAGGAACCTTGGACATATAGTCAGTCTCCTCCTATGTCTTGGGACACATCTCTTTGGTCAGTTTGAAATTATTAGCCAAATGTGTACTAACAGGTTTTGCATCCTGCATATTAAATATGTCCAACACCTTCTCAATGTACTCACCCTAAGACATTGTTAATTTATGATTTTTCCTATCTCTTGTTATTCTCATACCAAGGATTTGGTTTGCAACACCCAAATCCTTCATTGTAAATGAATCTATCAATTTTATTTTGAGCATAATTATATCCTGCATGTTATACCCTGTAATTATACCCTGCAACAAGCATGTCATCTACATACAATAACAAGATAATATAGTTACCATTATCCAATATCTTAAAATAAACACAATGGTCAGAATAACATCTACTATAGCCTTGTCCTAACATAAACTTGTCAAATTTCATATACCACTGCCTTGGAGGTTGCTTCAGGTCATACAAGCTCTTTTTCAACCTACATACTAATTTCTCCTTCCTTTTGACCTCATACCCTTGTGGTTGTTGCATATAAATATCTTCCTCCAAATATCAATGGAGAGAAGTTAATTTTACATCTAATTGTTCAAGATGCAAATCCTCTATAACCACTAGGATTAAAATAGTTCTAATTGAAGTTATTTTAGTAACAAGAGAAAAAAATTCATCATAATCAATACATTTCTTCTATGCAAACCCCTTTACAACCATTCTAGCCTTATACCTCTTTTGCCTCCATCTTCTTCTTTCACCCTGTAAACCCATTTATCCTATAATGCTCATTTTCCTATAGGTAACCGAACTAGATCCCAAGTCTGATTGTGTACCAAGGAGTCCATCTTCTCTTTCATACCTTGCTCTCACTTCTTCCTGGCTTCTACCTACATTGCTTCATAATATGTTTCAGGTTCACCAGAGCTAGACAATAATACATAATATGAAGAACACAAGCTTATACTGAGAGGGGGGTGAACAAGTATAAGACCACTTTTTACTTTTCTTTCCCAATCAATATTATGCAATGTATAGATAGCAATATCAACAACAGTAATCAAAGCAATGCACAAATCACCACACACAATAGAGACACCAATTTAACGTGGTTCACCCAATGTGGGCTACTCCACGGAGAAAATATTTCACTAAAATTTTCTCAATCAATCTCTTGGGAATCCTTTCCCTATTACAATGTTTATGGACCTCTATCCAAAGGAGACACCAATCCCCTAATCAAGTTCATGGATCTCTATCCATAGGAGAACTCCTTTCTCCTTAGCTCTGACTGGTGATCTTCTAGAAGAACTGCTACCCCCACTACTCTGGCTAATGGATCTCTATCCACTGAAGACACCTGTCCTCACTACCTTGGCTAATGGATCTCTATCCACTGGAGACTATCATCCTCTATACTCTATCACCTTCAAAGCTCTATCTCAAATCTGTACTAAACATAGTCCTTCGGTCTAGCACAAATCTGCTCAATATCTATCCTCTGATTTGGCACAAACCTATCCTCAAATCTACACCAAAATCTATCCTCAAATCTTCACTAAACACAGTCCTTCGATCTAGCACAAATCTATCCTCAATCTCTATCCTCAAGCCTTAACACAAAGCTTGACTTAATCTCAAATCAACTCTGCTAGATCTGCCCCAAACCTTAACTCAAGGTTTGAACAAATCAATCAATCAACTCTGCTCACAAGTCTTCTCAAAGACTTGTCTCAAATATACCTTGTAAGCTTCCATAAAAGCTCACACTAATCTGTCCACAAGTCCTCTCTAGAACTTGTCCAAATCTGCTCAACAAGTCCTCACTAGAACTTATCCAATTCTGCTCAATAAGTCCTCACTAGAACTTGTCCAATTCTGCTCAATAAGTCCTCACTAGAACTTATCCAATTCTGCTCAATAAGTCCTCACTAGAACTTATCCAATCTCATAGAAACATAAAGAGAATTGTTAGAGACTCAATATGCTTCACATTCATCACAATGCTCAATCACTTTCAATCACTCTTTTAGAAACATATAGATAATTTTTAGAGACTCAATATGCTTCACATTCACCTCAATGCTCAATCACTTTCAATCACTCTTTTAGAAACATATAGAGAATTGTTAGAGACTCAATATGCTTCACACTCACAAACTCTCAATCACTTTCAATCTCTCTTTTATCATAGAAACATATAGATAATTGTTAGAGACTCAATATGTTTCACACTCATCAACACTCAACCTCTTTCTCAAATCAATTTATAATATAGAACAATTTGTTTCATAGAACTTGAACTATCACCTTAACACATCCACTTGACTAGGCTCAATCAACTCTACTCAACCAATCACTCAATGAAATAATCCTTGCTCACAAACCCTAGTCCAAGCATATGAACACTCACTCAAATGTTTCCAACAATGCTTATCAATCAATCTCACATAACAATGATACTCATGATCTTTGCAAACCCTAGTTCAAGTTTACTCAACTTAATCACTTCAACAACAATGCTTATAAAACAAGGTTTTATCAACAACTCTTTATTCTAGAAAACCTTGAAGCATTAATTCAAAACACACTCAATAATGCTTACCAAACAATCCTTTTCACTCCAACTTTGCATTCACAACATTCAACAATCACTCACTAGGAAGAATATGCCCATACCTTTTGTTTGATGTAGAAGTGCCCTTAGAAAACTTGTCTAAATCACAATTTCCTTCTTTCCAATTTCAATGGTTAGATGACAAAATATCACTCTTAACACTTTCTCAAAATATTCCTTAGACACAAAAATACTCAAAGCTCAATTATGCCTTATTGCTCCCTTTTTAAAATTAACATCCATCAAATCATACATGAAAAATAATTACTTGGATACACCTTATAAACTCCAACTTAAAATAATATCCAACACCACAACAACTTCCTAAAACACCTTACTACCCTTTCCAAACACTAAAGCAAATAACACCAAAAATTTAATTTTGCATAACCCTTATAACTCCCCTTACTACCTTACAAACCAAATAAAAATGCAAAAATTAATTTTTAAATACTCAACTAACCCTTCCAAAATTTTTAGTGTTCAATTTCAATGCATACCTTTGACTTCCCCCAAAAGGGGTTTCGGAGTGATTCGATCCGCCGTCTCCCCAAGCCTAAGCACCTTAGCGCTTGGGAGTCCACCGTGTGGGCTATTGGTGCCCATGTGAAGGAAGGAAGACTTCCTTCATCTTATACCTTCGTGCGTCTTTGACTTCCCACGAAAATCAAGAAGTACTCCTCTTAGATGCAGCATGATTCACAAGGTTCACATGTATTAAAATCGAAGGTATGGTAATTTTGGGTAAGGTGGGATGATCCCCTTTTTATACACATTTTGGAATTTGCTCCCACATCGGTGCTTGATAATTCGAATTTCAAATTTTAAATTTAATTTGATAACCCACCTTAGGGTTAGTTAAAAATTAATATAAACTAACTTTATAATTAATATTAAAATTAATTAATAATTAATTTAAATAACTTAAGTAAATTAAATTATAAATTAATTTATAATAAAAATTATATTAATTAATTTATAATTAATTTAAAACTTCCCTTTATAATATTATAAAAAATATCATAATATTATTCACTTGGGCTTCTTCTTTTGCACTTTGGACCATATCTGACTTCTGGAACCGGGTCTTGATCAATTGAAACTAGAGAACCTAAACTGATGTTGCCCACTGAAACTGCCATTGACTGGTGTTGAAAGCTTGACATCAATGACCACTCACTCTTGACATCAATGACAACTCATCTACTCAAAATGTCCAACAATCTCCCCCTTTGTCATTGATGGCAACCCAAATTCTTTTTACCAAAACTTGACCTTTTTCCTGTTCTGCTCCCCTTGGAAATTGCTCCCCCGACTCAATGCTCTCTCCTTAAACCAAATCTCTCCCCCTTACTCAAATATCTCCCCCTTTGACATCAATGGCAAAGGGTCACCTTTGGGGCTCGGGGCTAAGAATGAGTCTCTTAGCTTAGCCCCTCCCCCACCTCCTCTTGAGGTGGTTAATTCTGGGGTGGGAGTATTTCTACTCCCAACAAGCACTGTTCTTTACCTTTGTCCTCTTTCCTTCTCATCTGATCCTTCTGATTCCTTTGACTATTCCTGTTCATGTCCATGTTCCTGTTCCTGTCCATATTCCTATTCCTGTTCATGTCCATATTCCTGTTCCTGTTCATGTCCATGTCCATATTCCTATTCCTATTCTTGTTCCTGTTCATGCTTGATTCTGGAATGTCTGCTCTACACCACTTTGTTGTATGTCCATCATTATTGCACTTATAACACTTAATGTTATTATTCCTTGGAGGTGCAAATATCTTGGGATTTCTCCTAGTGAAGCCATATCTGTTCCTGTCATGTACCTTGCAATTCATTGCCTTGTGACCAAACTGATTACATGAGTAGCAATACCCATGGAAAAGTTACCTATTCTTGAAGTTCCCATATTCTTGTCTTTCATGTGTCCTGCATTCTGAAGCCATGTGCCCAAATCTGTGACATGAGAAACATCTTCCATTGAAATTTCCTTGCCTTGACCTCATTGGTCTCTTAGTCTCTTTTTCTCTATGTTGGTTCCTGTTCCATCTGTTTCTTCTTTGTGCATTGTTCCTTTCCTTGTTGAACTTTCTATTGTCCAACTCATCCTCAGAAGTCTCACTTTCTCTTACACTATCTTCTTCTAAAGTTTCTTCTTCTTCAGAACTTGAGGTTGACTCTTCTTCTTGTTTCTTTTGAGCTTGTTCAAAACCAAGACCTATTTTGTTTGTTGACCTTCTTTGTACCTTGATCATCTTATCTAAAATATTTGAACTCTTTCCAAACTTGTGTAGCTTATCCTTGGACTTTTCTAAATCTTCCCTTAGTAGAGCTACTTCTTGTTCTAACTTTTCACATTCTAAGACCTTTGCTTCTAACTTATCCTTGAACTTCTTTGTCTTAGCCATTGACTTGTTTAGATCCTCTATAAGCTTTCCTCTCTCTTCATCACATTCTTGAAACTGAATCTCAAGTTGGGAGTTTTGCTTTCTTACCTTCTTTAAAGTTTTAAGAGCATAAATAAGCTCTCCCTCAAGATCAACTCCTCCTTTTTTGATTCTTCCTCTATTTGTTTACCTTTGTCAACATCTTCATTTTCTTTTGACTTGTCTTCTATAGGATCACCTTCTTCTTCTTCTAGTGCCATTAGAATATTCTCTTCTGGTCCTTCAAGTGCATCCTCATATTCATCATCACTAAAACTGAAACCATTCCTTGTACAACTATCTTCAAGATGTCCAAAATTACCACATCTAAAACACTTGAGAATTATTGGTGACCTTTTCTTAACTTCTTCTTTTTCTTCAATCAGAAATAGGACTTCATCTTTATCATTATCTTAAAAACTATTATCACTATCACTTGAGTACTTACTTGCCTTGTCTGCATAGTAGCTCCTCTTTTGTCTTTGAAAGAACTTATTTCCTTGTCTACCTTGTCCATCCTTGCCTTTCTTTTGGTACCTGTATCTTTTTGATTCCCTGTTCTTGTGATCCTATTTTTCTTCATCATTGTTATTTTTAGCTTCTTGAAAATCAGTTGCATAGTGACCATACTTTCCACAATTGAAACATCTAACAGATTTTGCATCTTTAAATCTTCTTGAATCCTTATTCCTTCTGCCATAATTAGCTTCTTCATCACTGGATGACTCATTGCTTGAATCTGACTTCTTACCCTTTGTCTTCTTAATAGCTTTGAATGTTGCTTCCTTCTAGGAATTAGGTTCCTCTTTTGTTCTTAACTCAAAAGTTGTAAGAATACCAAGTAACATATCTCTTGTCAAAGAATCACCATCTTTTGATTCTTCTATAGCAGAAATATTTTCACTAAATATTTTTGGAAGAGATCTTAAGACCTTATCACAAACATCTGATTCTTCAACATTAAGTCCAAGTCCTTGCATGGCATTAACAACCTCATCTACCCAAAGTAGATAAGTACTAATGTTTTCCTCATCCTTCATTCTTAACTCTTCAAATTGCCCTTTGAGATTTCGTATCTTTACCTTTTTGACACTTTTATCTCCTTCATATATGCTTTGCAACTTATCCCAAATTCCTTTTGCATCTTTACAATGCATAACTTTTATTGATTATGTTCTATGCAAACCTCTCAAAATTGCATTCATTGCTTTTGAATTGTAATGTTGTAGAAGCTTACCTTCCTTATCTGTAGGTGGATCAATTGGTGGTATGTATCCATTTTCAACTACTTCCCAAATTTCATTGCCAAGTGCCATCAGGTGAATCTTCATTCTCATACTCCAAAATATATAATCACTTCCATCAAATATTGGTGTTGAATTATCTCGAGGACACATTCTTAGAATCCATTGTGTTCTTGAAAGCTTTTCCTTCAAGTTGTTAAACTCTTTCGAAGGAACCCGCTCTGATACCAATTGAAGAACACAAGCTTATATTGAGAGGGGGGTGAATAGTATAAGACCACTTTTTACTTTTCTTTCCCAATCAATATTATGCAATGTATAGATAGCAATATCAATAGTAGTAATCAAAGTAATGCATAAATCACCACACACAATAGAGACACCAATTTAATGTGGTTCACCCAATGTGGGCTACTCCATGGAGAAAATATTTCACTAAAATTTTCTCAATCAATCTCTTGGGAATCCTTTCCCTATTACAATGTTTATGGACCTCTGTCCAAAGGAGACACCAATCCCCTAATCAAGTTTATGGATCTCTATCCATAGGAGAACTCCTTTCTCCTTAGCTCTGATTGGTGATCTTCTAGAAGAACTATTGCCCCCATTGCTCTGGCTAATGGATCTCTATCCACTGAAGACACCTATCCTCACTACCCTGGCTAATGGATCTCTATCCATTGGAGACTATCATCCTCTATACTCTATCACCTTCAAAGCTCTATCTCAAATCTGTACTAAACATAGTCCTTCGATCTAGCACAAATCTTCTCAATCTCTATCTCTGATCTGGCACAAACCTATCCTCAAATATACACCAAAATCTATCCTTAAATCTATACTAAACATAGTCCTTTGGTCTAGCACAAATCTATCCTTAATATTTGTCCTCAAGCCTTAACACAAATCTTGAATCAATCTCAAATCAACTCTCCTAGATCTACCTCAAACCTTAACTCAAGGTTTGAACAAATCAATCAATCAACTCTGCTCACAAGTCTTCTCAAAGACTTATCTCAAATATGCCTTGTAAGCTTCCACAAAATCTCACACTAATCTATCCACAAGTCCTCTCTAGAACTTGTCCAAATATGCTCAATAAGTCCTCACTAGAACTTATCCAATTCTGCTCAATAAGTCCTCACTAGAACTTGTCCAATCTTGCTCAATAAGTCCTCACTAGAACTTATCCAATTCTACTCAATAAGTCCTCACTAGAACTTGTCCAATCTCATAGAAACATAAAGAGAATTGTTTAGAGACTCAATATGCTTCACATTCATCACAATGCTCAATCACTTTCAATCACTCTTTTAGAAACATATAGAGAATTGTTAGAGACTCAATATGCTTCACATTCACCTCAATGCTCAATCACTTTCAATCACTCTTTTAGAAACATATAGAGAATTGTTAGAGACTCAATATGCTTCACACTCACAAACTCTCAATCACTTTCAATCTCTCTTTTATCATAGAAACATATAGAGAATTGTTAGAGACTCAATATGTTTCACACTCATCAACACTCAACCTCTTTCTCAAATCAATTTAATATAGAATAATTTGTTTCATAGAACTTGAACTATCACCTTAACACATCCACTTGACTAGGCTCAATCAACTCTACTCAACCAATCACTCAATGAAATAATCCTTGCTCACAAACCCTAGTCCAAGCATATGAACACTCACTCAAATGTTTCCAACAATGCTTATCAACCAATCTCACATAACAATGATACTCATGATCTTTGCAAACCCTAGTTCAAGTTCACTCAACTAATCACTTCAACAACAATGCTTATAAAACAAGGTTTTATCAACAACTCTTTATTCTAGAAAACCTTGAAGCATTAATTCAACACACACTCAACAATGCTTACCAAACAATCCTTTTCACTCCAACTTTGCATTCACAACATTCAACAATCACTCACTAGGAAGAATATGCCCATACCTTTTGTTTGATGTAGAAGTGCCTTTAGAAAACCTGTCTAAATCACAATTTTCTTCTTTCCAATTTCAATGGTTAGATGACAAAATCTCACTCTTAACACTTTCTCAAAATATTCCTTAGACACAAAAATAATCAAAACTCAATTATGCCTTATTGCTCCTTTTTAAAATTAACATCCATCAAATCATACATGAAAAATAATTACTTGGATACACCTTATAAACTCCAACTTAAAATAATATCCAACACCACAAACTCAAAACTTCCTAAAACACCTTACTACCCTTTCCAAACACTAAAGCAAATAACACCAAAAATTTAATTTTGCATAACCCTTATAACTCCCCTTACAACCTTACAAACCAAATAAAAATGCAAAAATTAATTTTTAAATACTCAACTAATATCCTCCAAAATTTTTGGCGCTCAATTTTAAAGCATACCTTTGACTTCCCCCAAAAGGGGTTTCGGCGTGATTCGATCCATCGTCTCCCCAAGCCTAAGCGCCTTAGCGCTTGGGAGCCCACCGCATGGGCTATTGGTGCCCACGTGAAGGAAGGAAGACTTCCTTCCTCTTATGCCTTCGTGCGCCATTGACTTCCCACGAAAATCACAAAGCACTCTTCTTTGATGCAGCACGATTCGCACAAGTTTACAGTTAATTAAAAATCGAAGGCATGGTAATTTTTCTAAGGTGGGATGATCCCCTTTTTATACACATTTGGAAATTTGCTCCCACGTCGGCGCTTGGAATTCGAATTTCAAAATTTGAAATTATAATTTGATAACCCACCTTAGGGTTAGTTAAAAATTAATATAAACTAACTTTATAACTAATATTAAAATTAATTAATAATTAATTTAAATAACTTAAGTAAATTAAATTATAAATTAATTTATAATAAAAATTATATTAATTAATTTATAATTAATTTAAAACTTCCCTTTATAATATTATAAAAAATATTATAATATTATTCACTTGGGCTTCTTCTTTTGCACTTTGGACCATATCTGACTTCCTGGAACCGGGTCTTGATCAACTGAAACTGGAGAACCTGAAATTGATGTTGCCCACTGAAACTGCCACTAACTGGTGCTGAAAGCTTGACATCAATGACCACTCACTCTTGACATCAATGACAACTCATCTACTCAAAATGTCCAACATAATATAATAAAGGAGAGTAACGATCATGGGGTCTACTTATCCTAGTAGATTTTCTAATAACACTTGTAGGAGTTTGAGGTGCTTGTTGCTACTATTGTTGATTTTATAGCACCTTTGGAGTTTTAATTTCATCAAGTATTGTGTATTATGTGTTTAAATTTTCCTGTTTCTTTTGTTGTGACTGGTATTTATACATGACTTTCTCATTGAATACCACATCTCTACTCCTAATGGTTTTGTGATTTTCATAATCCTAAAAATGATAACTAAAATCATTAACTCTTATATCTAATGAAAGTGCATTTCTTGGATTTTACCTCAAGTTTAGTTTTATTTTCTTTATCAATATACACAAATGCTTCACAACCAAAAATCTTTAGAAATGAGTAGTTAATAGGCTTACATGTATATACCTCTTTTGGAATCCCACCATATAGGGAACTTAAAGGCCCTTTGTTTATTAAATAAACAATAGTATCCACAGTATCTACCCAAAACCGTAAGGGTAATCCTACATGTAATATCATACACATAGCACGTTTCATTATAGTCTTATTCATCATTTCAAACACTCCATTTTCTTGTGGATTTCTTGGAACTGTCTTCACTCTACGAATCCCATGGTATGAATAGTAATTGTCAAACTCTTTACATTAGTACTCACCTTCATTATCTTATTTGAGATACTTCAACTTATTTCCTGTCTCATTCTCAACCAAAGCTTTTCATTTCTTAAAAGTATCAAAGATATCTTATTTATTTTGAATACAATAAACCCAAGTTTTTCTAGTTGCATCATCATTAAATGTAACATAATGATAAGAGCCACTAAGATATGATACCTGAGTTGGTCCCCATACGTCTGTATGCACAAGCTCTAGCTTTTCACTCTTTTTTCTTTTCCAACTCTAAGAAATTTGACTCTTTTATTTTCCATAAATGCAGTGCTCACAAAAGTCCAAATCAACCTACTTCAAACCTAGCAACAAATTTATTGAGCGAGGAATTTGCATCCCCTTCTCACTCACGTGCCAAAGCCTATGATGCCACAAAACTATATTCTCTCTTGTAGAAGCTAAAATAATAGAAATATCAGTATTACTAGTACATACATACAACATACCTTCCTTATTTTCTTTTGCTAATAATAGTGATCCTTTAGCAACCTTCCACGAATTTGTTGAGAATGTAACTCTACATCCTTAGTTGTCCAACTACCCTATGGAAATTAGATTTCTTCTCGAATTAGGAATATACCTTACCTCTTTTAGAAACCATTGGTTTCCATTCTGTAATTTTATCTGTATCTTAACCTTTCCAACAATTTTACATGGTCTATCATTACCCAAATAGACCTGTCCAAAATCACCTTGAACATAATCTAGAAAATATTTCCTATGGGGTGTGGCATGATATGAAACCCTTGAGTCTAGCACCCAATAATAATTAATATTATCTAGTGAAAGGATTAAAGCATCTTTCAATACATCACCTACTACATTTGCTTCTTGATTACCCTATTTTTCTTCTCCCTATTTTTCTTTTCGAGTCCAATAGTCTCTTTTTAGGTGTCCTTTCTTCCTACAATGCCAGCATTCCAACTACTTCTCTTTGGATTTGGATCTGCCTTTCTTATATTCTCCATGTTTTCTTAAACTCTTTCCTCTCTCCTTTTGTCTCCCCCTATTTTCCATAGTCAATGCATTACCTGATGTCTCACCTATGTTTTCTATCATATTTTCTCGCTAAATATAACACCAATAACATCATCAAATTTTAAAGTGTTTGTACCAAAAACAAAATTACTCACAGCCATGACCAAGCCATTCCAGCTTTTTGTTAATGAGCATAATATCAAAAGATCCCTAACCTCATCATAAAAATTTACTCCAACAAAATTTAACTGATTGGTAACCGTGTTAAACTTATTTAAGTGATCAGTAATAGACCCACCTTCTGACATCTACATGTTAAATAAACGCTTCATAAGAAATACCTTGTTCAAAGCTGAGGGTTTTTCATAGAGTTTAGTCAACGCATTTATTAAAATCTCTGTTATCTTTTTCTTTAAAATGTTGAAGGCCACCGATGCTATTAGGCACAATCGTATTGTTCCTAATGCCTTTCTATCAAGAACTTCCCATTCTTCATCTGATAGCTTTGCTGGCTTCTTTGTTGTTGTGCCTAATGGTAGGTAAATATCCTTTTGATAAATATAGTCCTCCATTTGCATCTTCTATAGCTAGTAATTTTGGCCATTAAAATTCTCAAACTTAAACCTGCCTTCTTATGCTATTGCTCCCACTAGAACCGAAAACCCTCTTTTCAAGTCTGTTTTTCAAACTCTAGGCTCTAATACTAGTTGTGAGGATTAAAAAATAAAACATGAGCAATAAATAAATGCAAAAATAAAACACAAAAGAATAAAATAATACTCAAGAAATAGATTTACATGGTTCACCCAATGTGGGCTATGTCCACAGAGAAAACAACCAGGATTTATTATTTCGTCTAGAAAATATCAACGGTATAAAACCTACAACAAATCTATTGTACTTCCTCTTTGATCTCACAATTACAGTCTATCTTCCTTCTCTCTTCTTCAATGTCATACAACATCCTCTTATAAAATGAGGGTTACAATTTTAGAGCAGATCATTAATACCCAAAATATTAAAAAAAAAAAATTACTATTTTCAGAAAATTATCTTTTCTGTCGAAATTTACCATTTTTTATAATTACTATTTTCGAAAATTTATTTTTTGTCAAAAAAATTTCCATTTTTAGTAATTACTATTTTCGAAAAATTATTTATCGTTAAAAAAATCTATTTTTAGTAATTACTATTTTCGGAAAATTATTTTTCGTCAATTTTTTTTCGAAAATAGTAATTCACAAAAAAACTTGGATTGACATGCAATTTGACACACAATTACATAACACCCATATCCTTTCATATAGTGGGTCCAAATGCAGCTAAAACAGGACCTCCAAATTAGAATTAGGCTCCACAACCAACATTTTCTCCTCACCTTCTTCCTCTGAATAATCCTCCTTAGACTCTGTGTAATTCATATTCTTCTATAGCATCAGGTTCTACCATATGTTCTTCCTCCTATTCCAATTTTACTTGAACTATTTTTGGTTCTTTGCTTGGTTGCATTTCCTATTTTAGAACCCCTTTTGTTTCTTTAAAGATCACATTACAACTGTAAGTAATCTTCTATGTTTCTAGATTCCACAACTTTTATCCTTTCACACCAATCCTATAACCCAGAAATATGTATTTCTTATTTTTATAGTCTAGCTTAGTCCTTTTTCTCTTTTGGGACATAAATATAAGCTTCGCAAAAAAAAACCCTTATATGACTAAGAGAGGGTTTCTTTCCAGTCCACACTTCTTGTGGAATTTTATCCATCAAAGTTGAGGTAGGAAATCTATTGATGAGGTAGCAAGCAGTTAACACGACTTCTGCCTAGAATTTCTTTTCTAGACTTGCACTTCTTAGAATGCTTCTAACTTATCCATAAATGTTCTATTCATCCATTCTACAACTCCATTCTATTGTGGAGTATATGGATTTGTTCTATGCCTTTCTATTCCATAGTCCTTACAAAACCACTCAAATTCATTAGAGCAATACTTACCATCATTATCACTTATCAAAACCTTTATCTTTTTTTTATCTGATTTTCTACAAGAGCCTTGAGCTCTTTAAATTTATTGAAAATATCATATTTGTACTGTAACAAGTATACCCAGGTATTTATTAATAAGTCATCTAAAATGTAATAAAATAGATGGAATTTACCTAATTATGGTACTTTTATAGGTCCAAACACATCACTGTGAACTAAATGTAAAATTCCTTTAGATCTTGTAGTACTATGGGAAGCTTAACTCTAGTTTGCTTTCCAAAAACATAGTGCTCACAAAAATCAAAATTTAATGGGCAATCAAAAATTTCATTTTTAATGTTCGAAGGCCTTTCTCACCAATGCTCCCCATGCATTAATTCCACAATATTATCTTTGCTACAATAATACTTGGAGCTTATTCTACTGTATTAATTTCCTTTACAACTAAAGAGTTATTACAATCAATATTTATAGTGCTAGCCTTAAGTTTGAACAAAGTTCCTATACAAACTCCCTTTGTTAACACTAAGCATCCATGAACCATCTTGTAGTTGTCCTTATTGAATTCCATAGTCACACCCGCATCATTCATCTTACTAAAAGATATCAAATTCCTTGCCAAACCTAGAATATGCAACACACCAAGAAGGGTTTTAACTCTTCCATATTTTAACCTCAATTTGAATCTTCCTCAACATATTATTTTCTTTGTTGAATTATATCCCAATAAGACTTCACCTCCATTTATATTTTCATATTCATAAAACCCCTCCTTATGAGGAGTTATATGAAAATAAGTGCCTAAGTCAATCAACCATGAGTCATGGTGTTCACTTGAGCCTATTGTAGTTATGAATATGTCCCATGAATCTTAATTTGTGGCCTTCATTTCTATAGATATTCCTTCACTAGATTTTTTAGATATGCAATCTCTTTTATAATGCCTTATTTTATCACACTTCCAACATTTTCTTTTGTCAGTAACAACAAATTTTCCCTTAGATTTTGATCTTTTTTATCCTGATTTATTTTTACTTCTTTCTTGAGAACGACCTCTCACAACCAAGGCATCCTTATAATGATAATCCTCTATAGATTTTTATCTCATTTTCTCAAATAGCAATGTTCATACTATAGCCTCTACTTTCAATTTAGAAGTAGTATTGGTGATAGCTATAACTAGGTTATCCTAGGAGTTAGGTAATGAACAAAGTAAAGTAATACACTTTTCCTCTTCATCCATTTTTACATCTAAAAATTTTAATTGACTTACCACAGTGTTAAAAGCATTCATATGTTTAGCCACAGAGTCACCATCATTCATCTAAAAAGAATACTTCTTTATAAAAAAAAGTTTATTTACCAATGACTTTGTCTGATACAGTGCTCCTAGCTTTTCCATAATAACTTTGTCATGGCATCTATCTATACACTCAGCAATATCAAATCAGGTAAGCATAATTTGAAAAATTTCTTTACCTTCCTATAGATATTTAGCCATTTCTCATTTTCATTCCTATTGGTTTTACTCCTGATACTGTGACCCACTGATCTTTATCCACCAACAGATCCTTCATCTTGAGTTTCCATAACTCAAAATTCTATCCATTAAATTTTTTATCTCTACCCGTGTGCTTCCTATGATTTTTCTTCACCTAGATTCTTCTATCCCACTCAAGAATAACTTTATCAAAGGTTTGAAACTCTTACTCCTCAAACAAAGTTAAAACCTAGATCTAATACCAAATGAAGAGAAATAATACCCCGATAAACAAAATCTAGAAAAGTAGTAAGTGCAACATCAAAAGAAAAAAGAGAGAAGAACACATTACAAGAATTTATCATGGGAAATCCTTTTAAAAAAAACCCAGCAAGAATATTTTCTTATTGTATAAACTTAACCGTCTCCAATACAATAATATTCTTTTTCTTGCGATTACATTTCTTGCAAATTCATTACCAAACCCTCATGCAAGTGATATTTTATATACCAACAATACAAGAAGGGGTTTTATGGTAGAATCTTGAATTCTATCTTGATATTTACAATGAAAATATTTGGAAAAATATTAGAAATTGCAGAATTAAAAATGAATCACGGTTTGAAAAAAAGGATCACAGTGTCACTGGTAAGGAAGCTCCCTCCAATGTATATAAAATAAATATATTATTTTCCTTGATGATTTCCTACAACAATATCTACCCTATTTTATATCTATCTAAGGTTATTATGAAAGGACACGATGGTCCATTTGTAATTATAAAACATAAATAATTAATTAATTAAGTGATAAAGATAGGTTAGGATGTGGAATCCTAACATGCCACCCTCCTTAAAAGAAGCTTTGTCCTCAAAGCTAAAAGTGAGGAAATTGTTGTTGGAATTGATGAAGCGTTTCCCAAGTAGCATCCTCGGAAGGTAAGCCCCACCATTGAATCAGAAGCTCGGTGATGGTGCGATGGCGAAGTTGACGAGTGCGGCGATCCAAGATGGCTTCAGGTTCAACCATGAGTGATCCATCCTCGGTGAAGTCAGGTAGTTGAGTTTGTGTTGTAATGTGTGCACCAACTACTGGTTTAAGGCAAGATACATGAAACACGAGATGAATTTTGGAAGACTCGGGTAACTCCAGTTTATAAGCAATGGGTCCTATGCGTTGTAAAATTTTATAAGGCCCATAGAACTTGGGAGCTAACTTTTGTGAACCCTTGAGCTTGAGAGAGGTTTGGCGGTAAGGTTGAAGTCAAAGGAATACCATATCACCTTCTTGAAATTCTTGTTCGATCCTATGTTGATCCGCTTGTTGTTTCATGCGATGTTGGGTTGTGAGTAAATTATCTTTGAGAAGGCGAAGGATATTAGCTCGAGTAGAGAGTTCAAAATCCATGGCTGGCACATTGGTACTTCTTGGAATATAAGATGTGATGGTTGGTGGTGCTTGGCCATATAAGGCTTCATAGGGTGTCATTTTAATGGCAGTATGGTATGAAGTATTATACCACCATTCCGCTAAAGGAAGCCATTTGACCCAATGAATGGGTTGAGCAGAAGTAAAACAATGCAAGTAAGTTTCCAAACATTTATTTACAATCTTTGTTTGGCCATCGGTTTGGGGATGATAAGCAGAACTCATACGGAGTTGAGTGCCTTGGAGTTTGAACAATTCCTTCCAAAAATGACTAGTGAAGGTGGGATCACGATCACTGACGATGGTGGAAGGCATACCATGTAGTTTAAAAATATTATCAAGAAAGAGTTGGGCGATGGTAATAGTCGTGTAAGGGTGGGCTAAGGAGCAAAAATGAGCATATTTAGACAATCGATCCACCACAACTAGAATAATAGTTTTACCTGATGATTTGGGAAGACCTTCAATAAAGTCCATCGAAATATCGGTCCATGTTTTGGTCGGAATAGGGAGAGGTTGAAGAAGGCCAGGGGTACCCATGGTCTCTCCCTTTTGTCTTTGGCAAATCTCACATTTGGCCACAAATCTCTTGATATCTTGTTTCATTCCTACCCAATAAAAATATCGAGCCACTCTTTTATAAGTTTTGAGAAATCTAGAATGTCCTATTGTAGGTGTGGCATGTAACTCATGGAGTAGTTTGGTTCGATATAAGGAGGTAGGAGATAGGACAATACGCCCTTTGAACCTAAGTATGCCATTGCTCCAAGTATAGTGAGGCTTACTGGTGGGATCTTGTTGGATTTGTTGAATTAATGCTTGCGTTGAAGTATCACTAAACCATTCTTTTGTTACCTGGTCTACCCATTGGGGAATAGGGGATGAGAGCACGTGCAACTGGGGTAATTCTTCAAATTTTTGGGAAAGGGCATCGACGACCACGTTGTCCTTCCCTTTATGATATATGATCTCATAATCATACCCTAATAGTTTAGTAACCCATTTTTGTTGCTCAGGAGTGGATATACGTTGCTCAAGAAAATACTTTAAACTATGGTGATCGGTACGGATAATGAAATGTTGACCAATGAGGTATGGTCGCCAATGTTGGATGGCATGAATGATAGCCAACATCTCTTTCTCATATGTAGAGCGGGCTAAGTTCTTCCCAGAAAATGCCTTGCTAGTAAAAGCCAAAGGTCGTTCTTCTTGCATGAGAATGACTCCCAATCCTAATCCAGAAGCATCACTTTCAATCACAAAGGGTTTGGAAAAATCTGGCATGGCCAACATAGGAGTGGAACACATGGCATCCTTTAATTTGGCAAAAGCATCGTCAGCCTTGGAGGACCAAAGAAAAGCATTCTTCTTAAGTAAAGTTGTCAAGGGGGCAGCAATCTTGCCATAGTCTTTAACAAATTTATGATAATACCTAGTTAATCCTAGAAAACCATGCAAGCCTTTCAATGATTTGGGGGTAGGCCAATTTTTCATATCTTCAATTTTGCGAGGGTCCACCTTAACGCCATCCTTGGAAATGATATGGCCAAGATATTCAATCTCTTGTCGTCCAAAAGAGCATTTTGAGCGTTTGGCATATAGTTGGTTTTCCCCCAGGATTTTTAAGGTTTGTTCTAAGTGAAGCAAGTGATCCTCCCATGTCTTGCTATAAATCAAAATATCATCAAAGAAAACCAAAATAAATTTTTGAAGATAAGGGTGAAATACCTGGTTCATTAAACTTTGGAATGTTGAAGGAGCATTGGTAAGGCCAAAAGGCATGACCAAAAATTCATAGTGCCCTTCATGAGTTCGGAAGGTAGTTTTTGGAATATCATTTTCTCTGACTCGAATTTGATGATATCCTGATCTTAAATCCAATTTTGAAAAGTATTTAGCCCCATGAAGCTCATCCAGCAACTCATCAATAATAGGAATGGGAAATTTATCCTTGATGGTGAGTTTGTTAAGAGCACAAAAATCAACACATAGACGCCATGATCCATCCTTCTTACGAACCAATAAAACTAGGGAAGAGTAAGGGCTAACACTAGGTCGGATAACTCCTGCCTTTAATAATTCTTGCACAAGTTTTTCAATTTCAGTTTTCTGTAGGTAGGGATATCGATAAGGTCGGATATTTGGGGGTTGATGCCCAGGAAGAAGTTGAATTGCATGATCGTGACTACGATGAGGGGGCAACCCTTTTGGTTCATTAAATATTCTAGAATGGCATGTTAGAAGTTGTAATTCTGGCACCTCTTTTTGTTCCTCCTCGATGGCTTGAATAGAAAATAATTGTGCAACCATTCCCTTGCCTCCTTTGCAAATAATTTTCTCCATTCGGTGAGAACTTACTATTTGGGAGGGGCCTGATTGTAATCCTTTAAGAGTATATGTTTGATTTTTTATTGTGAATTGCATCCATAATACCTCAAAATCCCATTGGATTATCCCAAGTGTTCGTAACCATTGCACCCCTAAGACAATATCACATCCTCCTAATGGAAGTGCATACATATCATTTTTCATATTGTAATCACCCATGGTGAGCTTAATATTTTGGCACTTCCCTTTGCATGTGATCCTTCCTCCATTGCCAATCATGACCTCAAAACTATTACAAGGTTGTATATAACAATTAGCTTGTTTTGCCACACGTGGGTCGATGAAATTATGTGTGCTACTAGAGTCAATAAGCACAATGAGGTTTTATCATTTGAAGTACCCCTAGACTTTCATAGTTTGTGGAGAAGAAAAACCAAGTGAGGGCATTGAAAGAAATTTCTGGTGTATCCTCAGTGCTATCCTCGGGTGTATCCATCACCACTTCTACCTCTATCTCATTTTCTTCTTCTGTTGAACTACAAGGATCAACTGCATCCAAAATATATAACTTTTGTGTAGTGCATTTATGATTTGGTACAAATTTCTCATCGCAATGATAGCAGAGGCCTTTTGCTCATCTTTCCTTCATCTCCTCAAAGCTGAGATGTTTAATTGGTAAGGTTCGGTTAGGTTTGGGGGTGGTGTAAGTATTTTGTGATTTCCCCATAGGTGGTTTTCCTAATCGACGTTGAGCATTGAATTTATCTTTCGCCAATTTGGCCAATCCAATGGTCTGCATCATGGTAGTGGGATTGAACATTTGTACTTCTAGCCAAATTTCTTCTTTTAATCCACTGATGAAACAATTTTGAAAAAATGAGGCATCTAGCCCTGTTGTGCGATTGGCTAATTTCTCAAATTGAGCTTGGTATTCGCATACCAAAGTGGTTTGACACAGCTTGGTAAGGGCTCCTATGAAATTTTTGAATTTACTAGGGCCAAATCGTACCAATAGATTTTGTGTAAAGTCTAGCCAAGTAGGGGTGCCATTAGTCTTTTCATACCATTGGTACCATTGGATAGCATCATTTTCAAGGTGGAAGGATGCAATACGAACTTTTTGTGCCTCAGGGATCTGGTTTAGGGAGAAGTATTGTTCTGCCCAATAAATCCAATTAGTGGGATCACCTCCTTCAAATTTGGGAAAATCCAATTTAGTTGTTCTTGGAAGGATGGATGTTTGTGGCCCCCAAGATGTATCGGGTGTGTCGGCCCTCCGGTGGGTTGGCCAGCTAGAACTAGTGTCATATTTTGATTCATCGTATTAATAGAGTTATTTAAGTTGTCTATCATTAAGTGTATCCCTGTTATCTTTTCCTCAAAATCCTGCCTCGTAGCTAAATTTTCTTGAGAAAATTGGTCCTTGAGTTGGCGAAGCTCGTGGTTGAGTTTTTCGAGAGTAGTGTCTTGTGATCTTCGTCCATCAGCCATTCGAGGAGTTGTTGCAGAATTTAAGTCTTCACAAAATTTAAATTAAATTTTTGTTTTAAATTTTTGGCAAAATTTTAAATGAAGTTACCAAAAAAATAGTTTTTAGCAACTTGATTTTGGAACCCTTCTCAATGGTTAGATTTTTAATTCCTTCAATGGTCAAATTTTAAATTTTCCAATGGCCAGATTTTTAATATGGCTATCGATAGTGAGGCAGAGAAGCGAACAAGCTACCGACAGTGAGGCTGATAATGTAGGAGACATTAGAGCGGAGCACAAGGTTATAGGAGCCTAGGGAATAGCGTGGTGTAGTAGGGTATGAGAAAATAGTGGGGAAAAATGGAGCACGAGGGAACAATGGGGTAGAGCGGATCGGGTGCATGAAAGGTGAGTGTCCTATGTGGTCACTAGGGGTTGTCACAAATCAATTTTGGAGATGAGTAGCTTATAAAGCTTATGTTTTCCTTCATACAGTGGATGTGGGAATAAGTTACTAGAGCCAAAAATAATGTTTGATCAAAAAACCTTTGTAATCCAACCTTTGCACATTTGGAGGGCGTCGATTGGTCGTTTGTATGGAGGATGTTGATTGGTTGAAAAACCTTAGGTTTTAATTATTTTGGCTTCTAATTTTTTTCTGAATATGTCATTGTAATATTTCAACATCACAGGTGAATGTCTAAACTCTATATTTTTCTGATGAAAAATATGACGTTATGAATATTTTGCTTGTAGATAATGATGCAAGACATATTGGAGTTGGGTTTGATCGATGCTGATAGTGGGGATAAGATGCAGGATGGATTGGAGTTTGGGTTTTAATGATGCTAACAGTGGGGATAAGACATAGGATGGGATGCTTACTTGTTCCTGTGTGTGCAATAATAGATGGCACCAACAGAGGTGACAGAGAGAAATAAGTTATCTACTAGAAAATCTGCTATAACTTGCCCAAATCACCACTTTGATACCAGATGGTAGAATCCTAAATTCTATCTTGATATTTGCAATGAAAATATTTGGAAAAATATTAGAAATTGTAGAATTAAAAATGAATCACGGTTTGAAAAAGGATCATAGTTTCATTGGTAAGGGGGCTCCCTCCAATGTATATAAATAAATATATTATTTTCCTTGATGATTTCTTACACAACTATCTACCCTATTTTATATCTACCTAAAGCTATTATGAAAGGACGTGATGGTCCATTGTGAGAGTAAAACATAAATAATTAGTTAATTAAGTGATAATGATAGGTTAGGATATGGAATCCTAACGTTTTACAATACCATGGGTGCAAAACCATGGGCTGACATTACATTAACCCAAAAATACCCATATGGATCTAAAAATAGCTTAAACCCCTACATGAGGATAGGGGTAGAGTGTAAATTCCTTTCAAAGTTATCCCCACTTGAATAACATGGAAAATATTCAACACAAGTACAACATGGATATGCGAAGGGTGGCTTGATTGATTCATGATAGAAATTTGATGATGAGTGAATGGGTACCATGATATGATGTGATGTATGATTACTTTGCATTGTTTCTGATTGATGTGATGTTTTTTTTGCCCTAGAAAAAAAGGTGAACAAGAACTTGTTTGTGGGGTCGATGCAGGACAACAACAAAAATGATATTTTTGGTTGAGGCCTAAAAGGCCTTCATTTTGTAATATTTTTCACTTTTTTAATGTAGATGGATATGTGAGGGTGGATTGATTAATTCATGATAGATATGGATAGATGATTGGATGAGCAATATGATATGATGTGATATCTTAATGATCCTATGCATGTTTTTAGGTTTAGGTGCTTGATAATGGAATGGGGTTGGATAGATATGGCATGGATTTGATATGTTGAAGCACGTGGATGATGATGTGTAAGGATTTATTTTTGGGGGAGAATTATTTGTTGTTTTTTCATTGATTTTTTTTTATATTTTTAATTTTATGTGATTTTTGAGGGTGGATAGACATATGTGATTAGATAATCATGATGTGTTAGATAGTATGAATTATTATGCAAATGGTGGATGATAATGATGTGTTGAATTATGTGTGGTATATGATCTAAATGATAGAAGAAAAATAGATGAGAATTGACTATGGTGAATGTGATAGACATAATAGAATAAATTCATGCATGCGTGTTTGATAATCACTCAAAAAGTTCTTAGACACAAATCGATAGGCATAAATTTTAATTTCTTTAATCAAGGGCATCAACACAATGGTAATGACATGACTGAACAATAGATGATAGAAAGTGGGATGCAAAATATGGATGGGATGAATAGAACAGTGAAGCAAAGGTGACACAACTTTTCGGTTCACATGTCCTAGGGAGGAATAATATCAAACTACTTTTAAGAAGCTAAAAAAACCTAGTGATATTGATCAAACTCATCTATTAATTGATAAAACACTTGGAGATACTGAGAATAGTCAAGTGATTCAAGCCTCTCAAGAACCAAAATTTGTGCAGTGATGTTCATTATCGATTTTGAGCATGGTAAGACTGACCACTTGTGACTCAAGCCATTATAAGCTAGCTCATCCATGAGAATACATAGGTCTATAAAGAAGTCCACTAATCTAATAGACATGTCACCACATGAAGAGCTTACTCCACTGCCAATCAAGCATCTATATCCCTGGTGGAAATAATCTTATAATCCTTCAATGTTGCAACACTGCTAGCCAAGAATCTATAGCAATGGTGGATATATTTCAAATGGCCTAGGATCCATGATGAATAATAAAATTAATTTGTGCTATTGCTTTTTATTTTTCTTTTATTTTTTGCACTACGGATCCTTAGACTTGGATTATGCATGATAGGATGAGAAGGAGAAACTGTTTGTTTTATGGCTTAAAGCTACGCAGGGCTTCATTTTTCCTAGACTTAAAATTTGATATGTGTGCATGGTCCAAAAGAAAAATTGAGGTAACCAAATAAGGCCTATAGCACTTAAGGACTGGATAACGTTTGATGAAGTTTTATTGAGATACTAGGTATGGTTGAGTGACTAAAAGAACCTAAAGAATCTCTGAACCAAATATTTCAAAATATGTAAGGTGTCACAAGGGTAGTATGAATGAACACAAGGATTATAATGAATGACTGAGGGAGCAATGAATGTGGTAGAAACAAGCATACAAAGAGTTTGTACAACTACCACAAGGAAGACACCCTTGATTAAGACAACAAAATCATGCTTAATGAACCAAAAAAAAGAACCGAATGAGAATCAAGTAGCATTGAATTCAAAAATGAGTGTGCAAAAATGTGGAGAAAATGGCTATGAGATGATGGAATTAAGGACAAGAAATAAGCAGGAGGAAATAAGAAGGCGAACACACTAGTCTATGGTACGTAGTCGCTCAAAGCATGATCATACAATGAGGAATGATATGTGAGGAGATAAGATAAAATGAAATGAAGAGAGAAATATAATGTATGTGGATGAGAAATTTGGTCAAGGAAATCCAATATGAGTTGATTGTGTGTTTGGTGGTCTGTCATTTACTTTTGTTATTTTATTTTGAAATTTTTGTTGTTTTTTGTTTTATTTTTTTAGGTTGAAGAAGAACATGTGAGAATAGAAAGGAGAGTGAATGGGAATTTGCTTTTGGAATACATTGGAGAATATTTGGATGAATATAAAGAATGATGAAGTCATTGCTCAAGATCAAATATCTAATGAGCATGAATTAGATATTAAATATGCATGAATTATGCGTATGTGGTGTGTGATTTTTTGTGGTCATGATGGGATGTGAAAAAATTGGGGGTAAAGGAAGGTATGATGGCCCCTAGATAAACGGGAAGGTGGGAAGAAGATAAACTAGAGGGTGAACCCTCTCTAGTCAAAATTTGCTTTGAATGGTGAACTAGTCCCCCAAGCTAGAGGAGGATGAAAGAGTGGGAAGGGTGAAAATGGGGTTATAATAATGGATGATGATGGATGTAAGGGACCGATGTGACACTTAAGAAAGAGATATAAGATAATATTGAGTTATGATCAATGTGAGATACCCCAATTAGGTAAGCAACAAATAGATTTGAATTTTATTATTGACATCTTGTTGAGCATATTAGATTTGACAAATGAACCAGCCATATGGTAGGTATTCTCACAATGTTGTTATCAATTGTAAGTGGTATTATATGTTGCCACATCGATGGAGCATAAGCATGTAGACCTATACATAGGCATGGTGCATTGCGAATTAAATTTGATTGAAGTTTGTGTTGAGAAGAGAAAATATGCATTTTAACCCAATAGAGTAAGGTATATGATAGTCTCAAGAAAGGTTCTTGGATATACATCTATTCCAAGAATGGGTGTTTGGTTATTGATCAAGATTTGTGATAGATTTGAAAGTGTCATCCAACTCAAGTGATAAGGTGATGTGCAATGAGGGTATGATGTGGGGCATATGAATTTGATGGTGGTTATGTACAAGATGCAAATGGGGGGAAGAGGCAAATTGATGAAGAAGAAGGAAATGAAGAATAATGGAGTTAGTGGAAGAGGGTCATGTTGATGAGATGGTCAATTCACTCCAGTCAAGTAGATGTTCCACTAGATGTTAAAATTTTCAATATTCCTTGATGTCATGATCTTGTTGTCAATGATAGATGCAATAGTGATTTTTTTTGCATCATCTATATTTTGGTGTGTTGGTTTACTTTGAATGAATATCATTTGAGGAGATAACTTGTGTGTAATGCAACTTGTGAAAGAGAAGTAACAATGGATTTGACAATAATGTCTAGGTATGAGGTGTATGGAAAGTAAGCTGAGGTCGATTAGAAGGTAAAAACAAGGAAGAGAAAATGAAGGAATATTAGATTGAGGGAGGAAATGGTGTTGTGGTAGTTTCTTGATGACTTAGTTTGAGAGCACTATTTGTGAGATGGTCTAAGATTTGGTGTAGGTCACTCAAGATGGTGTTGGAATGGGAAAAAGAGGTGTTAATGGTATAGAGATATGATGAGGGTTGAATTGGGGGGAATGAGGATATGGAGAAGGCAAAGGTAGATGAAGGGGATAAGATGAGTGGCAAGGTTGATGGGGTGGGCTTGTATGAAGGGCATAAGTCAAAGGATATGATGAGTGATAATATTGCAAGGTTTGGGCAGAAGGAGAGGTATAAGGCAAATGATATGGTGTCAAGAGGGTTGGGGGAGGAAATGATTTTGGAAGAAGAGGGGGGAGTGATGGTGTTGGTAGCAGATGTGGTAAAGATAGTCTTAAAATAAGAGGTGGTATGTGAAGAAGAGGTAGTAGAGATGATGTTGGAATAAGAGGGGGTAAGGATGGATTGGAAGGCATATCCCTCAAATGGGTTGGAAGAGTGGATGGAGGGGGGATTTGGATGGAACACTTCATGGAGATTCATTCCTAGGCATGGTCTTGGATTTGAGTTTGGATTATAAGTGGATGGGGACAAGATAGAATGGGGAAGGAAATATTTGGAAATGGTTTTGGAGGTTTTAGTTATGGTTTAGAATATTTTTGTGAAAAAGAGGTACTATGTACACAAACAAGAAGCAAAGCATTCAATCAAGCAAACAAACAAATGATTTTTTTTTTAAACTTCGATGTTTTGCAATATTTTTGTGATTTTGTTTTTGAATGTTTTTGGGAAGTTTGGGGAATATTTGGAAAAAAATTAGGAAATGTTTTTTTTGTGTGTTTTATGTTTCCTAAACCTAGGAACTAAAAAAGGATGATGAAATTAAATCTATAAAGGTGTGTTCATTCCCATATCTTTTCGAGGAATGAAATACAAATGGATAATGTGGCTTCCTAGGATGAAGGGTTGGCTATAGGTATTCTAAGGGGACAAAATGAACCTCCCAAAAGAGGTCACATTGTCTAAGTCCTACTATCAGCCTACCTAGGCTTTCACTTCACCCTCAGTCAAGCTTGGATAAAAATGATAGTTTTGAATCCACTAATTATTAAGCCTCGTGGTCAAAGGGCATATCTAACCTAACCTACCCTAAGGTAATCTCAAGAGTAGGGAAATCTTAGTGATGAATTTTGGAAAATCACTCATGGGGGATGCTATGGTGTCTAGGGGACTAATAAATGGTTGGATATGAAATCCAATGTTACTGATTGCAATCGATAGTTGGTGATGAAATCCAACATTATCAATTTCTTATCCTCACAAAATCATGTGGAAAATAATGTGCAAAGTGTGTGTAGTTTGTTTTATATTTTTGTTGTTTTGGTTGGTTTTGATGCCTATTTGTAATGCAAAACTAAATCTAAATATGCAATGCAAACAAATATTATACCTTAAATGATCCTAAGATTAAAGTGCAACAAATATTATGTTTTATGTTTTTTTATGTGTTTTTAATTTTGCTAAGTATAAAAATAATTATTGCATTTTAAGAGTTAAAATCACTTGTAATATGTAATTAAATAGTGTTTTACGGAAAATTATTGAAAAGGTCTTAAATTCAGCTCTGCAATAGAACTTTTGGATCTAAAATTCGATGCTCCATATGAAATTTATGGTGAAAAAGGTGTTGGTAGGTCAAAAAAGAAGAGCACCAGAGAATATTCCAAAGGATATGACATTTTTTTAATATATTTTTATTTTTATTTTTTATTGTTTATATTATTATTCTTTTTATAATTTTTCCTCCAAATAAATTATTAGGTGGGGTAAGGCTTGTTGTAGGGGCACACGGCTGGGTGGTCATGGGGTAGGCAGTGTCGCAAGGGTGCATGACAAAGCAATTATGGGGTAGGGTGTAGGTTGTGAGAAGAGTGGAGGTGCATGGCTATGGGGGCCATTCTAGGGGAGTGTGTGGGGGGGTTTTGGCATGGGGGCCATGCTAGGGAGTGGTGCGAGGCACGATTATGGGGTAGGGGGGAGCGACATGGGGGTCATGTTAGGAGGTGGTGTGACTATAGGGGATACATTAGAGGGTGGAAGGAGGGTTTGGGGTGTGGTTGTG
Source organism: Wollemia nobilis (assembly GCA_028583015.1). Lineage (NCBI taxonomy): Eukaryota > Viridiplantae > Streptophyta > Pinopsida > Araucariales > Araucariaceae > Wollemia > Wollemia nobilis. Next base: position 5,677,863 of record JAQPPZ010003260.1, on the reverse strand, counting down.
GGGGCCACATTGGTTGGTGGGAGAAGGGTTTGGGATGCCATGACATAGGGGTCATAGACAAGTTGGGGATCTAGGTTTAGGGCACCACGTGGGGGGGGTGAGTGCAAGCAAGGGCACCATGTGGGGGGGTGGGGGTGGACATAGGCAAGGGCACCATGCAAGGGCCCTCCCTCTTCCTTATTTTTTAAATTAATTTTATTTACTTATTTTATTATATTTTTTTAATTAAAACTTTTTATTTATCTATTTCTTTTAATTTAACAAAAGAAAAAAATAAGTTTTATATTTAATAAATGGATTGTCAAATAAAATTAACAAAATATATTATAAATAAATAATAATAATAAATAGAAACTCTTTTTTAAACTAAGTATGGAGGTTTTTGCACTTACCTATGTTTCATGTTGATGAGGGGGCTACCAATGCAAAACACTACTGCAATCCACAAAAAGAGACAAAAATTTAGTTTTCTTAAAAAAATTAACAAGCTAAAAAGTAGCTAGAAAAAGCATCAAAAAATGTGGGGAAGAGAAAATCATGATCGCCATTTATGTAACCTGAGATATGCACCATAACATGTCAAACAACAAATGAAATTTGATATTTGCAATATTAATTTTTTTATTACAAAATACTACTTGGATTACAATAGACCTCCCAAGAGGGAGGGTTTTATTTAAAAATGAATTGGATGGTGCTTTCAATCTTCTCCTCAGGCGCACTCATGAGTCTTGGATTGGTTTTTTGTTTGGATGCCTAAACGCCCTAAGCCTCATGATGAACCTGACTCCTACACACAAGCCCACAACAAATCATTAGTAGCATCTATTGAGAAAAACATGTAATATTGAAAATAAAATTTAAAAACAAGTTAAGAGCACATTAAAACACATACTCACAAATGCATACATAAATCCTAAGTAATTTGGGTAGCATCTAGATATATTCAAGCTTCTTCCCCTTTGAATGAGGGAGGAGAGGGGGGTATTTATAGGATTGTGGATGGTTGGTGAGGGGAGATGACTTGGAAAGTCAAGGTAACCAAGTGGCAAGGGTAGGTGGGATGGAGAGTTTGAAGTGTTCTAGTTAGGGGAAGATGTGGCAAGTAGTGGTAGTGAGGTGTTAGAGTGATGAGTAGTTGTGATTTGAAGATGTGGCAAGTAGGTAGGTGTGATTGAAGTGAGGTGTGGGAGTGAGGTGGCAAGTAGGTGGGTGCAACTGGGTGAGATACTAGAGTGAGGTGGCATATGTAGGTGGAATTAGGATGAGGTGTGGGAGTGAGGTGGTAGGTAGGTGGGTTAGGTGAGTGATGAGGTGTCAATTCAAGGTAGGGTGATGGAAACTTAGGAAAATAAATTATTTAATTTATTATTATTATGCAAGTTTCCAATTATAATTTTGGCATTATTATTAATTAATTAAATGACTTACAAAATTCATTAAAATATTTACAAAACTTATTAAGGTGTGTACTAATACAAAATATGACACTTTTTGGGTGTCTACACTTTAAGTAACTCCCTTTCCTCTAATCTTGGATTATTATGATCACCTTTTGTAATTTTGAAATTTTATCTTTTAGTTATTCTTTCTTCTCAAAAATATTTCCAAAAGTGTTCTTATTCAATTTTTTAATATAGATGTCATAGATTTAATTTGATTTGCAAGACCATACAACCCATCATTACCTAAATAGCTCTACGATTGAGCTATCATATGAAAAAATTGAGGATGGTCTTCCCACATCTGCTCATATTTAAAATATGATATTTTTTTGAAATCACTTACCATAATTTTAACTCTTATTGGCAAATGATTTGAACCAATCCTTGTTAAGTTATTAATTTTAGTACAAGTTCCTTCATCTAACCAATCATCAGAGAGTATGAATATGTCTAATTTTTCTACTATTAGATTTTTGTCTCTCCTATTGTTGGTCTAAGTATATTTGTCTTCTTCAAACTCAACCTCCCATATATTATTTTTTTGAATAAAGCGAAGAAATATATCATACTTTGGGTTAATTTCCTAATTCCCATAAATTTTTAATCTAGCTTGGTTATGGCATTAAAATCTGTTATGATCATGAATCGGGTTTCTTGGTCTTTACTTCTCATAAGGGCTTCAATCCCACTCTTAAATTCTAATCTACTTGACTGAGTTTTAGGTCCATAGACATTGATAAGGGTGACACAATAATCTGCAAAGTAGCAAGTGACTAAAGAGGTTATCCAATATCTAGTTTTATGAATGGTTACATAGGAGTTTCTAGAAGGATTCCAACAAGTTATAATTCTCCGTGCCACTCCTTTAGAATCCATGGTATCCCATTCACATATTTCCCATACTACTTTCATAGTTTTGGAAACTTCTTATGCCATTTTAGTTTGCTGGATATAAAGAATATCAGGCTTATTACTTAAATATAGGTCCCTAATACACCTCAGCTTTGATGGTGTATTAACACCCCTTATATTCCATGATATGGAAATCATGTCTTTTTAGGTGCTTTTGAACCCATTGTATATTACCAATATTATTTTTTGTTTGATAAAGAGAAGTTCAACCAACTTATTTTGTGTTCCTTTCTCTATGTTTGCTCTTGCTTCCCTAGATCTTGCTTGATAATTTGAGGGTTTTCCTATTTTTTCCTAGCCTATATCAATATTAGGTCTTATTATTCTATTCCTTAATATATTGGAATATGATGCTGACCATGTGGCATTTCCAAGTCAGCAAAAATGAAGCAAAACAAATATGTCCCCTATTTTGTAACTGTAGAATAAAAGAATATGTAACTGTAGGAAGATTTCAGTTTGTAACAGCTATAGATTGTTACACTTCTTATAACAACTTTAGAATCTTTGTATTAGGGAGAATAGTGTAAAAACATATTATTGTAACATTTTTAGAGAGGAGAAGTTGAATGGAATAGTGAAAAACGAAAAACGAAGCTCCAGTCTTGATATTTTCTGTGCAGTCCTGTTTTTGGAAAAAGTGGTTAGCAGCCTACTTTGAGAGGCTATAAATTTTGATTTACAAATCCTTTTCTGCTGATTTTTGGATAGTTTATTGAAATTACTTAGCTCTCTAAGCTGTATAAATTTCACGTGATTCTGATAAGTGGAAGGCCTTCATTTTGTCTTCCAAAAACTACTTCATCCTCTTCGTTTTACTATGTTTTCCAGTTTTGGAATCTGCTTCATTTTTTATCTGTGTTTTATGTTATAATATTCATTTGGTATCAGATCTTGGTAGATTGAGTTGTTGGGTTTGAAGGTTGTGGGTTGTTCTTGAAGTTTTAATTTAAAATTTCTTGGAGATTTCAGTTTAGTTCATTGTTGCAGATTGTTGTAATGGCAAGCAACTCAAACTCACTTCCAATTCCAGAGTTTGATGGATCAAACTATGAATATTGGAGCATCAAAATGAGGACTTTGTTAAAAGGAAAATATTTGTGGAGCATTATTGATGAAGGTTACACAAAACCATCAGATTGGACTGTGTTAACACCAGATGCAACTAAAGATATGAGGGAGAAAGAGAGCAAGAATTGTCTTGCTTTGTACCATTTGCAATCTGCTCTTTCTGAGAGCATTTTTCCAAGGATTGCAAATTGTGTTTCTGCACAAGAGGCTTGGAAAGCCTTGAAAGAAAATTATCAAGGAAATGATAAAGTGAAAGAGGTCAAGCTTCAGACCTTGAGAAGAGAATTTGAGAACCTCTGGCAGCAAGATAATGAAGATGTAGGAGATTATTGTGTGAGAGTAAAGGCAGTGGTAAATAAAATGTCCACTCTTGGTGAAGATGTGGAGAAACCAGTTGTAATTAAGAAAGTTCTCAGAACTTTGATAGAGAAATGGGATAATGTTGCCCTTATGCTTGAAGAATCCAAGGATTTTTCCACCATGGACCTTGACCAATTAATTGGTACTCTTACATCTCATGAAGAAAGAATTTGTAAGAGAGAAGAAAAGAAAAAGCAAGCTAGTTCTAGTGAAGAACAAGCATTTTCTATCAAAGGAAATGATGCACATGGAAGAGGACAAGGAAGAGGCTCTAGAGGAAGAGGCAGAAATGGAAGAGGAGGAAGAAGAGGCTCCTTTGGTAGAGGAAGAGGCAGAGATCAGAATTCTGAAGGTGATCATCAAGCCCATGCTTCAAGAGGAGGATCAAATGCAAGAGGAAGAGGTAGAGGTAGAGACATGAGAAATGTTCAATGTTATCATTGTAACAAATATGGCCATTTTGAGAAGGATTGTAGGCTGAAACAATCCTCTAATAGATCAGAAAATTATGGAGAGGAAGACTTATTTGAAGATGAGACATTGTTCTACTCAAATGAAGATGGAGCGCTCCATGAAGAGCAAGCATTTCTCTCCTATGATAGACCAAAAAGTTTCACCAATGAGACATGGATCCTTGATAGTGGGTGCACAAACCACATGACTGGAAAGAAGGAGTTGTTTTCTTCTCTTGACCATTCTTATCATTCAAGTATCAAGCTTGGAGATGAGAAGAGCTTGGAGGTGGTTGCAAAAGGGGACATGGAGGTTCCTACAAAAAGAGGTAAATTGAAGGTAAAAGATATTTATTATGCACCTGATTTGAAGCATTCTTTGATGAGCATTGGGCAAATGTTAGAAAAATATTACAAATTGGTTTTTGAGGATAAAATGTGCAAGATTTATGATAAGAATAGAAGGCTGATCACAAAAGTGCAGATGACTAAGAACAAATTGTTTCCATTGAGGTTTGTTGAGCAAGGGGGAGAACTTGCTTGTGTGGGTATTGAAGATAAAAGGAGGCTATGGCATTTGAGATTTGGGCATTTGAATTTTCATAGTTTGAGGATGCTTTCACCACTTGTGTATGGTTTGCCAAAAGTAGAAGACACCAAGGAGATTTGTGAGGGGTGCGCTCTTGGTAAACAAACAAGGGGGCTATTTCCCAAAGGTGAAGCATGGAGGGCCCAATATCCACTTCAGCTGGTTCATAGTGACATTTGTGGACCAATGCCAACTCAAAGTATTGGTAAAGCTTCCTATTTTCTCACTTTCATTGATGATTTTTCAAGATATTGTTGGGTTTATTTCCTTAAGCATAAATATGAGGCTTTTGTTTGCTTCAAATATTTTAAAGCACTTGTTGAGAATGAAAGTGGGCATACCATCAAATGTTTGAGGAGTGATAGAGGAGGTGAATTTTGTTCTAATGAATTTGAAGAGTTTTGTAGGGAGTTTGGCATCAAGAGGCAAAATACCAGCCCCTACACACCTCAACAAAATGGGGTGGCTGAAAGAAAGAATAGGACTTTGGTGGAGATGACAAGATGTATGATGCAAACTAAAGGTTTGAGTTCATTTTATTGGGCTGAAGCAACTAGGACTGCTAATTATATTCTTAATAGAAGTCCTACTAGGAGTCTAGAGCATAGTACTCCTTATGAATGTTGGTTTGGAAAGAAGCCAAATGTACAACACTTTAGAGTTTTTGGGAGTGTTGCTTTTGTGCATGTGAATGATGAGAAGAGAAAAAATCTTGATGCTAAGAGTGAGAAGATGATTTTCATTGGTTATAGTGAGCAATATAAGGCCTATAGATTCTTTAATCCTCATTCTAGAAAAATTGTTGTATCTAGAGATGCAATTTTTGATGAAGGGGGAAATTGGAAGTCTCAAAAATTGTGTGTTGATGATGATGTGTTTGAAGAGATTGTTCCAAGTAGCCAAGCAAGTGTTCAGCCCAGCCATGTTTCTACTAATAATTATTTGTACAGAAGCACTTATTTTGGGTCACCATCTCACATGGGATCCACAAGTTCATCTTCAAGTCCAAGAGCAAGCCAAGAAGAAGTTCCTACAAGCTTTTTCGCACCTCCATCACCAGCTGCAAATGTGAAGGGAAAGATATTGTTGAAGGATCATCCACCATCTCAAATCATTGACACCAACTTCAATAGAAGATTGACAAGAGGCCAACATCAAGAAATGAACCAAGTCTTGCAAAGGCTTGAGAATTTGCACTTGTATGGAGATGAAGACAATGGAGACCCCAAAGGTGATATTGTTAATTATGCTCTTGTTTCAAAAGTTGTTGATGATTTTGAACCTTCTTGTTATGAACATGCTGCTTCTAACAAGTTGTGGATGAAGGCAATGAATGAAGAAATGCATTCTATTGAAAATAATGACACTTGGGAATTGTGTGAACTGCCCAAAGATAGAAAATGTGTTGGCTGCAAATGGGTCTACAAGATCAAAAGGCACAGTGATGGTTCCATTGAGAGATACAAGGCTAGATTGGTTGCCAAAGGCTTTACACAAAATTTTGGCATAGACTATGAGGAGACTTTTGCTCCCGTAGCAAGGCAAGAGACAGTGAGAATGGTGCTCTCTTTGGCTGCTCACAAAGGCTGGAGTGTGCACCACATGGATGTAAAAAGTGCTTTCCTCAATGGGTATCTTGATGAAGAGGTGTATGTGACACAACCTCAAGGTTTTCAGGTCCATGGCAAAGAAGATCAGGTCTATAGATTGAAGAAGGCTTTGTATGGGTTGAAGCAAGCTCCAAGAGCTTGGTACCAAAGAATTCATGAATACTTCCAAAGGTGTGGCTTTCAAAGAAGCAAGAGTGAGCCTACATTGTACTACAAGACACAAGGTAATGACATTCTCATTGTGTGCTTGTATGTTGATGATTTGTTGTTTATGGGAAGTAGTCCTTCAATGAATGATGATTTTAAGGAGGACATGAAAAGAGAATTTGATATGACTGATCTTGGTTTGATGAGTTACTTTCTAGGCATGGAAGTACATCAAACTAGTAATGAGATTTTTCTTTGTCAAACAAAGTATGCAAAGGACATGTTGAAGAAGTTTGGTATGATTGATTGCAAGCCTGTAGCTACTCCAATTGCACATGGAGAGCTTTTGTGTTTGGATGATGGGGCTGATCATGCAAACAAAACTGAATATAGAAGCATTGTTGGGAGTTTAATGTTTCTTTGCAATACTAGGCCTGATATTTGTTATGCAATATCACTTTGTTCAAGGTACATGGCTGATCCTTCTACATTGCATTTGAAGGCAGCCAAGAGAATACTGAGGTATGTGCAAGGCACAATTGATTTTGGCATTCATTACTCCTCATCTCAAAATTTGAAGTTGATTGGTTTCAGTGATAGTGATTGGGGAAGTAATCTTGATGACCGAAAGTCCACTAGTGGAAATTGTTTCTCCCTTGGTTCAGGATTGATTACTTGGAGTTCCAAAAAACAAGCTACTATTGCATTGTCTTCTATAGAAGCTGAATACATTGCACTCACATCAGCAAGTGCACAAGCCTTGTGGCTTAGGAAAGTTCTTGGAGAGATTGGGGAGAAGCAAGGAACTCCTACTACACTTTTTGTGACAACACAAGTGCCATTAAGTTGGCACAAAATCCTGTCCACCATGTCTGGTCAAAACACTTTGACATCAAGTACCATTTCATCAGGGATGTGGTGGAGAAGAAGATGATCAAACTGAGCTATTGTAACACCAAAGACCAAATTGCAGACATATTCACAAAACCAGTTGCAAAGACTCAGTTTTTGATGCTGAGAGACCTGATTGTTGGCCCTCTCAACATCAAGGGGGAGAATGTTGGAATATGATGCTGACCATGTGGCATTTCCAAGTCAGAAAAAATGAAGCAAAACAAATATGTCCCCTATTTTGTAACTGTAGAATAAAAGAATATGTAACTGTAGGAAGATTTCAGTTTGTAACAACTATAGACTGTTACACTTCTTATAACAACTTTAGAATCTTTGTATTAGGGAGAATAGTGTAAAAACATATTATGGTAACATTTTTTAGAGAGGAGAAGTTGAATGGAATAGTGAAAAATGAAAAACGAAGCTCCAGTCTTGATATTTTCTGTGCAGTCCTGTTTCTGGAAAAAGTGGTTAGTAGCCTACTTTGAGAGGCTATAACTTTTGATTTACAAATCCTTTTCCACTGATTTTTGGATAGTTTATTGAAATTACTTAGCTCTCTAATATGTATAAATTTCATGTGATTTTGATAAGTGGAAGGCCTTCATTTCATCTTCCAAAAACTGCTTCATTTTTCCTGTGTAAACACAGTTCAGGTCTGCTTCGTTTTTACTGTGTTTTCCAGTTTTGGAATCTGCTTCATTTTTTATCTGTGTTTTATGTTATAATCTTAAAAATATTCTTCACAAAAAAAATTTCCATCATATTTATCCTCTCTTGGATCTATTACAAAAACTTTTGACTTGTCCTACTCATTTTCTAGTATTTCCTTATTAATGACAGAGGTATTAACTTCTAAATCTGCATTTTATTTACCAATTTTTTTCTCCTAAATAGTGCATGGTACTTCAAGAGAGTCTTAAAAATATTATGAGACACATTCCTTAAGTTCATAGATAATTTTCTTCCTTAAATCAATATCATACTAAATAGATGGTTCCTTGTTAATATGTTGAAAATTTTGCATTGTGTCCTCTAAGTTTTGATCTACTTTTTCTTCATAGACTAAAACCTCAAAAGAGTTGGTATTTTTTCCAATATCCTTTCTAACTAGTCTCCACTGTTTATTTTCTTTCATTTTTCTAGATCTAGGGGAAATTCATTTTTTAATATAACTATCTCTTGATTAAAATAAAGGTATAAAATCTACAAATATTGATTTTAACTGGCCAATATACCTCAAGATCTCTCGATATACTTGAACCTACCCAATATACCTGCCCTTATCTTTTTGATATGCCCATTGATACTAGAGGTAACTTGGTTACCTCAACATATGTGGCCATATGTGATAGAAAACCTGTTGGACATTTTGAGTGATAAGTTTTCATTGATGTCAGAGTGATTGGTCATTGACGTCAAGCTTTCAGCACCAATCAATGGTAGTTTCAGTTGGCAACATTAGTTTTTAGTTCTCCAGTAAATGCAAAAGGATAATTCAGTTTCAGTTTCAAGACCCAATTCCAGGAAGTCATATTTGGTCCAAAGTGCAAAAAGAAGCCCAAGTGAATAATATTATAATATTCTTTTATAATATTATACAAAAGAAGTTTGAAGTAATTATAAATTTATTTATTAGTTAATTTACTTAACTTATAAAGTTATTTAAATAAATTATTAATAAATTTAATTATTAATTATAAACTAACTTAATCTAAGGTTAAATAACCCTAAGGTGGGTTATTAAAATTAAAATTTGAACTTCGATTTCGAATGGAAAAGCGCCAACGTGAGGAGAAGTTTAAAAACGTGTATATAAGGGGGAACTCCCACTTTACCAAACCTTACCATGCCTTCGAAATAAATTGTGAGCCTTATAATTTGTGCTACGTCCAAGGGAGAAAAAGCGTGTGAAATTTATGGAAATTCAAACGACGGCATAGGCATAAGAGGAAGGGACTCTTCCTTCCTTCACGTGGGCATTAGTAGCCCACGCGATGGGTTTCCAAGCGCTATGGCATTTAGGCTAGAGGAGATAGCTGATCTAATCTTGTTGAATCCCATTTTTGGGGAAGAAAGAGGTATGCTTTAATATTGATCATCAAAAATTTTAGGAATATAGTTTGGGCATTTAAAAATTAATCTTTGCATATTTTTTATTGGTTCTAAGGTTGCAATGGGAGTTATAAAGGTTTTGCAAAATTAAATTTTTAATGTTATTTGCTCAAATGTTTTGAAAGGATTGTAAGGTGTTTGGTTGATATTCTATGGTGTTGGATATTATTTTAAGTTGGAGTTCATAAGGTGTATCAAAGAAATTATCTTTATGTATGTTATGATGAGTGTTATTTTTAAAAGGGAGCAATAAGGCATAAATTGAGTTGTGATAATTTTGTGTCTAAGGGAATTTTTTTGAGAAAGCATTGAAGTGATATTGTTGTGTTTAACCATTGGAATTGGAAAGAACAAAAGTGTGATTAAGACAGGTTTTTCCAAAGGCACTTCTACATCCAACAAAAGGTATGGGCATATTCTTCCTAGTGAGTGATTGTTGAAAGTTGTGTATGAAAAGTTGAGTGAAAAGGATTGTTTGGTTAGCATTGTTGAGAGTGTTTTGATTTAAGGCTTCAAGGTTTTATGGAATAAAAATAGTTGTTGATAAAACCTTGTTTTATAAGCATTGTTTTTGAAGTGATTAAGTTGAGTGAATAACTTGAACTAGGGTTTGGAAAGAACATGAATATCATTGTTATGTGAGAATTTATTGATAAGCATTGTTAATAAAATTGAGTGATTGTTCATGTGATTGGACTAGGGTTTGTGAGCAAGGGTTATTTCATTGAGTGATTGGTTGAGTAGAGTTGTTTGAGCCTAGTCAAGTGAATGTGTTGAAGTGATTGTTCAAGTTATATGAAACAAATTATTCTATATTCTGAATTGAGTTGAGAAAGTGATTAAGAGTCTTGTGAGTGTGAAGCATGTTGAGTCTCTAACAATTCTCTATATGTTTCTAATAGAGTGATTTAAAGTGATTGAGTATTGAGGTGAATGTGAAGCATATTGAGTCTCTAACAATTATCTATATGTTTCTAAGAGAGTGATTGAAAGCGACTGAGAATTGTGATGAATGTAGAGCATATTGAGTCTCTAACAATTTTCTTTATGTTTCTATGATATTGAACAAGTTCTAGTGAGGACTTGTTGAGAATATTTGAGGTAAGGATTTGGGAAGACTTGTGGACAGATTTTTGTGAGCTTTTATGAAAGCTTACAATATATATTGATAGCATATTTAGATAAGTTCTAGTGAGTACTTATTGATCATATTGGACAAGTTCTAGAGAGGACTTGTGGACAAATTAGTGTGAGCTTTTGTGGAAGCTTACAAGGAATATTTGAGACAAGTCTTTGAGAAGACTTGAGAGCAGAGTTGATTGATTGATTTGTTCAAACCTTGAGTTAAGTTTTGGGGCAGATCTAGCAGAGTTGATTTGAGATTGAGTCAAGCTTTGTGTTAAGGCTTGAGGACAAATATTGAGGATGAATTTGTGTTAGACCAAAGGATTGTTTTTAGTGCATATCAGAGGACAAATATTGAGGATATATTTGTGCTAGATCGAAGAACTATATTTAGTGCAGATCAAAGAACAAATATCGACGATAGATGTTCTAGACTGAAGGACTATGTTTAGTGTAGATTAGAGGATAGATTTATACTAAACCAAAGGACTGTGTTTAGTGCAGATTTGAGATAGAGCTTTAAAGGTGATAGAGTATAGTATGATAGTCTCCAGTGGATAGAGATCCATTAGCTAGGGTAGTTAGGACAAGAGTATTTATTGGATATAGATCCATTAGGTAGAGAAGTGGGGGTAACAGTTCTTCTAGAAGATCACCAGTCAAAGCTAAGGAGAAAGAAGTTCTCCTCTGAATGGATATCCACAAACTTGATTAGGAGATTAGTGTCTCATTTGGATAGATATCCATAAATATTGTAATAGGGAAAGGATTCCCAAGATATTGATTGAGAAAATTTTAGTGAAATATTTTCTTTGTGGAGTAGCCCACATTGGGTGAACCACGTAAATTTAGTGTCTCTATTGTGTGTGGTGATTTATGCATTGCTTTGATTACTGTTGTTTATATTGCTATCTATACATTACATAATATTGATTGGGAAAGAAAAGTAAAAAGTGGTCTTATATTGTTCACCCCCCTCTCAGTATAAGTTTGTGTTCTTCAAAACCTTGAGGTACTAGAATAGGAATGATACAAGGACCAATATTTTCTAGATACATGACTCAATATCAATATTACCATGAGACTTGAGGCACAAATTATTAAATATTTGTTAGTGATCTAATCTATAAAAATAAATTTTAGTGGTCTTGCTTAAGTTTCAAAAATATTCTATGTTTTAATTAAATTAAGGGTTTCAAAAGGTTACAAGGATGTGTTCACATTGGGTTCATCAGAATTAAAAGTTCTTGAGGTGGAGAGATTAAAAAAACAACAATAAATAAATTCTGATCTAAGGCAAAATGAACATTATTGGAGCATGAATATCACCCAAAAATTGTCCAAGAGTGTTTAGTTATTAAGCTAAACCAATTATTAATATCAAATGATAAAATATCCTTAACAAGAAAGCTCCAATTTCAGCAAACTATGTTGTTGCTCCAAACCAAAAAAATAGATCTAGAATTGAAAAAACACACAAAAAAAACTTTAAAAAGGCTCCAAAATAGTGCTCCCAATGTGTGACATGAAACATTTTTATTATTCTATATTATAAATGAGTCCAATTACAATGTATATAATGATCAATCAGCCTTGATCAATCAAAAAAGCTAAAACAACTCAAGTTTCTAAAAAAACTAGCTTTTGTCATGGCCACCTTGCATGGTGTTTTTTCCAGTTAACTAAAATTCTTAATTGGCATAAAATAAAGCACCCAATTTGAGATATTTTTGCATGTGATTTATTTTAGTTACAACTCACTTAACTAGCCTTGATTTGAGGTGCCCTCTTCATGAAGATAACTTGCCTAGAAATTAACTCCTTGTTGGCCCTATTTTCTAGGAATAAATCTAGAACTTGACTTTAAATCAATCTAATAAACCCTATGGTCCTCTACTAGAGGCCTGATGAATTTATAGAAGATAATAGGAATCTTTATTTTTAATTTCACTTTTAGTATTTGAACAAGAATTTTATTTTTGAATCATTTTAGTGCTCTCGTTTTTGTTTGGATGGAAAATAGATGTTATTTTCATCCTTATGTTTGTTTAGGCTCAAGAAGCCTAGTAAAACCTAGTGGTCCTCAACTTGAGGCTTGATCCATTTTTAAAAATTTCTAGGAGCCTTTCAAAACCCTATTTTTAATGGTTTGGGGATCCTTCCAAAACCCCCTATGAGGTTCAGGGAGCCTTCCAAAACCCTTTGGTCCTTTACTTGAGGCTTGAATTTTTAAAGGTTCTGGGAGCCTTTCAAAACATTTCTTAAAGAGGTTTGGGGATCCTTCCAAAACCTCCTTGTTTAAGGTTCATGTATCCTTTAAAAACCCTTTGTTTAAGGTTTGGAGAACATTTCAAAACCCCATATTTAGGCAAGATTCTAGTTTGAAATTACCGAAGTGATTACTCAAGGTGTTGGGTACATGCTGGTGGAGACCTGAGTTTCTAGAATCAGGATTCTAGTCCTTGGTAGGAAGGCCTAATGGGTTTATTTTATTTTATTTTAGTGCTCTTGATGTCTGAATTTTTTTTCTAAATTGAGCACTCTATTTAAATTTGAAAATTAAATTATCATTAGATGGTATGGATGGCTATCCCATTTTCTAGATTTACTTCTCTTGTGGTGGCTTGGGTGGGAAGTTCCTTTCTAGGTCTGATTTTAAATTTTGAATTTTAGGTGGGAATGCTATCTATTTTGGATTAGTGGGATATGACTATCTCAAATGTTGGATCAATATTTTTTGGATGCTGAATCAATTTTCTCTTAGGGATGCAGTGACATTTGTGATATTATTTAGTGTATTTTGAATATATTTATGGATTGTAAAGGTTGGGAGACCCTCCCAAAACCCCTATGTAAAAGGTTTGGGGACTCTTACAAAACTCCTTATTATACAAAAAAAAAAAAAAAACTAACTATCCAATCTAATATAGATTGACTTAAAAAACTAATTCTAGACAAAAAAAATATCTAAAAAACATAACACTAATTTAAATAATTATGGATGACTTTTGACATCATCCTCAACAATACCCTCTTTGATGTAAAAGGAATAAATGACCAACATTTATTTGAGTTTCCCATGAGTCATATTTAGAAGTCCCTTTGTAAGTATATCAAAAACTTGATCCTCACTCTTAACATACTCAATGATAAAATATTTTTCATGTACCAAGTCTCTAACAAAATGGTGCTTCAACTCTATGTGTTTGGTCCTTGTATGGAAAATTAGATTTTTGGATAATTGTATTGCTCTAATGCTATCACAAAATGTTTTGGTAGGCTCATGTTGAGTCTCACCAAAATCCTTCAACATTTTCCTTAGCCAAATCCCTTGTTTACAAGTTGAATTAAGGGATGCATATTTGGCTTTTGTGGAAGACAAAACCATGGTACTTTGTTTCTTGGATGACCTAGAAATCAATCCACTTCCCAAGGTGAAACAATACCTTGTAGTGGATTTTTAGTCATCAATAGAACTTCCAAAATTTGAATCAATATACCCAACCAACATTGAAGTGATTTTTTATCTGAAGTGTATGCCATGACCAAAGGTTCCCTTCACATATCTAAATATTTGTTTCACTACTTGCATATGTCTTTGAGTTGGCAAGCTCATAAACCAAGAAATTAGTGAAACCACATCGGTAATATCAGTTCTTGCGGATGTAAGGCACATTAATCCACCCATAATATTCCTAAAAGTCTTCTCATCAACAAGAGGACTTCCATCCTCTTTCATAAGCTTCTCCCCACTAGCAATAGGAGTATCAACCACCTTGTAGTCTAGAAGTAGAAATTTCTTCAACATGTCTTGGGTGTACTTGTCTTGGCATATGAAGATCTCATCTTCCCTTTGTTATACTTCCATTCCAATAAAGTATTTTATTTTTCCAATATCATACATCTCAAAATCACTTTTCATGCTCTCCTTAAAGTATTGTATCATAGCTTTAGAACTTCCTATAAAAATTAGATCATCAACATAAAAATAAACATAAAACATATTAGTTTCAACAATTTTCATGTAAATAATTGGTTCATTTTTTCTCCTTTAAAAGTAATTTTTAGAGAACCATCCATCTATCTTTGAGTACCAAGCTCTTGGAGCTTGTTTCTGTGCGATCCTAAGAAGTGCGCATCACAACTGACCCTACTTGCAATGTTATTATATCAAACAAAAATGAAAAAGCACACAAGCACATATAACATGAAAGTAAAAAGTAAAGAAATATTTTGTTATTAATGCTTCCAGGTCTCGGTTACATGTATGTCCCTTTGAGGGATACTCATTTTTGATACAATATATTACAAGTGGGGAAACGATGAATGTATCCCCTACAAGGGAACAACGCACCTTTGTAGGCCTCTCGATATTGCACACCAAATTGTTTGAGGTATTACTGATGCCTCCTTCTCCTTCTCTCATCCAGGAGGGATACCGTGCTTCGATTATCTTGGATTGGTCCTGTAAACTTGTAGAACTGCATACATGGAAACAACATAGTATGATTAGTAGTTTGGGTTTCCTCCTTGGATGAGGTTGTTAGTGTCAAATCTAATAAGCAATATAAACAAGCATAATATGATTAAATGCAATAAAACTAATGAAAAATGTGGGCATATCTTAGGGAATAATAATGTAAATGAATAAAGTAAATCAGATCTATCCTAGAAATTAATGTTGAAGTAAAAATCAATTGAATCTAATTCCAAAACAAAGAAACTAATGTCAAAACCCTAGGTTATGCCTGTAGGCCACTGTCCAAGAGAGCAGTCACAAAATAGACCTTCCTCCTTGCGATCCAAGGGCTATAGCACCATGCTCTCTACTCAAATTGATGTTCAAGGGTCACCAAATGTGTCAAATACATGAAATGGTAGTGAATAATAATGGATCTAAATAGCAGGTGCATAGTCTCTTCTCAGTTGGATAGCACTTTGTTGCTCCTAAAGGGTGCGTAGATTCGCTCTCCAATCTGATAGGGCTTCACTGCATGAACTATGAAAATCCTAGATCTCTTTTGCTATTTTTGGGAGATTCCATATGTAGACTTCCCTCTCTTCCATATCTGGACCTTGGATTCCTAGAGAAAATCAATCTAAATATCATGCGATTGACTATCTCGAGTGGAAAGCATCAGTCACAAACTGGCATTGAAGGGGTAATTAGGAGGAACTCACGTAGTTCCTCACCAAAATCTACTTGAAAACAATGCAAATTATAGTTATACTATGTGATATGGACCCGTATTCATTGCTAGACTATGCATGGTGCTAGCTGCTATCAGGTTCAGTAGCTAGGTGTGGCCGTTGAGAGCGGTTAGGCCTGGATGGGCTAGAACTACCATTTTTGAGTGGTTAGGACCATTGCTTGCTCTTGGAGAGATCCAAGAGGATTCATATGGTCTGTGAATGTGTCCATATGGGTAGTATCCTAAACATGATGTATTTTAGGTGTCTATAGATGCCCATTTTTGGGATGCACTATGGGAAAACACAACACAAAAAAAATAGACCACTTAGGGTCACATTGTAAGTTGTTTTATAATCATTGATCTAATCAACATTAGATGCCCCATTCATGCAGGAGGCATGCATCCTAGAATAATTGCTTCTAACTGGGTTAGAGGCTTAAATTTAATGAGGTTTACACTCGTTCATTAGGTGATTGGGTAGCTTTAGTACTACTATAGGTCCGAAAGGAAGAGAGATACAAAATTAAATGTCATGTTTGCTTTGTGCTCCAAAAAAGGGTAAGCTTATGATAGTTGTTGGCAATGATTCATAATACGAATACAATTTGACATGATCAAGTGATATTTTGTTGACTTTTATTATGATTGTTTGAAAATTTTGACTACCCCCTCAAGCAATGAGTCGATGAGGAAATTATTTAATAAAGTGACGATTCACTTGACCAAGATGAATGATTTGGACCTCCTTAGAGGGTTAATTTTGTTGTTATCTAGTTGTTCTCATCTAGGTGTGATTTCAACTACTTTTGGTAACTGTACACCTCTATCCCATGGGGCAGTCCAGTCGTAATGACCTTCTTAGGGAATCAAGGTGATAGCAGTTCTATTATTGCTTGTATTGAATCACTATTTGTTATAGGAGAAAATGAGATGGATCCTTGCTCCCATGGGATGATCTAGCTATCATGGCCTTCTTTGAGTTTGAAATTAGGCATCTCAATTTTGCTTTAACTGTTCACTTGATATTTTTTTGATATTTGATTTTTATGATATTTTTGTTTTGATATATGTAAAAAAAAAAATTGGTATTTGTGCACATATTAGCTATTTTGGACCACTAGGTATGCTTGATGGCCCATTTTGAGGTGCTTTACGATGAGAAATTGAGCAAATATTTTCTTGTTTCTCAGTCGCTATCAGGTCCAACGATCCCCAATTGTCACTTCGTGGCTGCTGTCAAGTCCAGTGGCCAGAAAGTGTGGGCCGTTGATGTCAATAGTGGTCAAGGTTTGAGTTGGAAATATAAAATTAAATTTTTGGGTTTTACCCTTCATTATTTCTAGCTATCAATTGCACTTTTGAGCTCTGAGGTGAGAAAGTAACATTGTGACATGGAGTGCTACCGGATTTGCTTTTGATTTGGATAATATGGCCAAGTAGGAGGAGGCTTCTACGAGCGGAGGAGTCAGAGCTTTACGAGTACTCTACCCACCTTGATTTTCTTATTCCATTCGATAAAATTAACCTGATTAATTTATCGGCTAAATGAACCACACTAAACTGTTGGAAACGAACCCAAACCATCAATAGGTCTAGGCTAGGTTTAGCTTTAGTGGTTCCAAGCTAGTTTTAGGAATTTTGAATTTTTTATGCATTTTGACCCAAGGGGAATGTCGTTGGCATGTCACCTGCTGGTCGCTACCACCCAGAGTGGTTATCTTGGCCTGAGGCTAACGGTTGTCACCATCAATGATGAATTTAGAATCCAAAAATTGGAAACTGATTACTACCGGTTTCAGTAGTCGCTTCGTGGCTTCTCAAGGCATGAGCGACCAAGAGGCTTTGACTTATTTTTTAGTTTTTTTTTTAATTTTATGCTTTAATTGATGATTTTTTTAATTTTGAAGTGTATTTTTTTATTTAGGTCCAGTAATTTTGCATTTCTATATTTTGTCTACATGGGCTCAAGACCCGAAGTTGCTTGTGGACCTTTTTCCTAACATGGATGTCATGGATTGGCACTGGCTTGATGCTCACAAAATCTAGTATGTCACTAGGCTTTTGACTATCATATTGTATTAGGCCTATCTAATTGCCCTATCTCACAGGTGGGATTCCTAGACTAATACCTTTCACCTTCCTACCAAGGAAATTACCATTATGCGAAAGGATGTATATAAGATCTTCTAGATCCATTTTGAGGGAGTTCCCATTGTTTCTTCTCTCACAGATGCTAGAGACATAGTCTTCACATGGGGCTTTGGGAGACATTTCATTGCTGATTTCCAGGATACCCGATCTGGTGGGGTTTCCATGGATCCATGGTATCAGGAGGATGTCTTCTCACAGAGACATGTTTTCCTGCTCATGGTGATTTGCAATATCCTATTGCCTAACTACTCTGGAGTGAGGTTCCCATGGAATCTCTTGGTTATGGTTTAGTACTTGGTGGGTAGAGCAAAGCCTATCATCTATGCTTGGAGGAGAGCATTGCTAACATAGTGCTATGATGAGCTATACTATATGTAATGCCACGAATGGGCCAACATTACTTGTAGCTTACTCCTCCAAATTTGGGGATGAGAATATATCAATATGGACCATCTAAGAGGTCTAGCTATCGAGTTCACTGATATAGAAAACGAGGCTCAAAGATATGGGTCTATATGGCCCTGAGAGTGCAAGGAGCATAAGATCTGGTATCATGAAAGAGAGATCTCTCACTACACAACTTCTCTGACTAGCTTGTAGGCCTAGGACATCATTTGGAGGCCCTATCATGCTTTCCCCACCTGGGAGGATCCAGCTAGCTTCATAGCTTGGACTCAACATGACCTATGGTTTATCATTCATAAGTATGGTATAAAAGAGTTATTTTATTATTCCAAGGTGCTTTGATAGTTTGGCATTCAGTAGGATGTTCCCCTTAAGCCAGTTGTTTACCATCGTATTACCGTAGAGAAGAGCCTTCCACCACCTTAAGTTATAGCAGTTTTAAATGAGCATGACCCTCCTATAGTTGATCCTAGTATGGTTGATTTTGAGGTTATATAGACACATATCCGATGGTGGTTTACACATTTATGGTAAGGTTGCAGTCACCTAGGGTAGTCTATGGATGACATAGAGGCTGAGGATCCTGATGGATGTCGAGTGTAGGCTCAGACAAAGGATTGGGATAGGTGAAGTAGTAGGTGCAGGAGTAGGTGGCAGGGGAGTAGGTTGCCCCTAATGAGGAGGAGTTAGCTCTTGAGGAATCGAATCCCCTCTCTGGGATTAGCTGCACTAGGTAGAGGTTGAGCTTAAGTCATCCTAGATTTAGGTACAAAAGCAGGATGCTACTATTACCTTACTTTAGGCATAGGTTTCACAAGTCACTTTTGAGTGAGATGCCACCCTGAGCCAGTGTGCAGCATCCACTCCTATTGTCCAATAGCCTACAAGTTTAGATATAAGGGCTGAGGCAAGATGACTTTAGGGGATCATAGAGGAGAACAATGGCCAAATGGTATCATATGCCACCTACATCGTCACTATGAGGTCTCAAGTTTAGCTACTAGGTGCAAATCCTAGGGAGAGATCCACAATAGGGGGGTCACAGTGCATCATGCAAACTACGTCAAGGCAGTCTTCGATCTGACCTAGTCAAAGGACCATGACTCGTACAGAGAGAACTATGGGTACTATATCCCACCGTTCACATAGGTAAAGAGCCAAGGGTGGAGGCAAGGCAGGGGGCGTAGGCCCAGGTTAATTGGTTTGTTGTATTGACTTTATTTTTTAGTGTAAGGTCGGGTGACCTACACAGTTGTAGCCTTATGGTGATTTTGTACCTACATGTACTTATTTGACACACATTTATATGATATCTAGACTTGAGACTCATTATGTGTATCTTTTATGATTTTTTTTATGTTTATGTGATGTGATTATGATGTTATGCTATATGATGTGATGTGATGCTTTAGATGTTATGATGTGGTTGTGTAGGTGGACTACTTTATGATTTTATGCTATATGGTGTGGTTTATATGAATTATGCTCTATGATGCGTGGATGATTAGATGGCTTGATCTAGATGATGATTATGGATGCATATATGGATGCAATACTTATTGTTAAATGCATGTTGACTTTTGGTCTATTGTATGCATCTAACTTATGTTGTTTTGATATGATAAATGAAATGTATGTAATGTATTATGATGATGATCTAATGTGAATGAACCTGTATGCTTTAATCACTTAAAACATATGGTATGATGCAACACGGGTTTTGACAATCTAATGGACAACACCACATAATGTATAAAAATCATGATTAAATAATAACTCTTATAATAAGAATTAATCATTTAAACATCCAAATGTGAGATGAGATGGTGTGATATGTATGCACTTCCTTGATTAGCTTTTGTAAATTAAAATATATGCACAAAATATCCAGTTGTCATCTAAATGTCATTGTTGACACTCATATGGTATCTATCCTATTCCATGGATGCCCTTTTAATGAACAAAACCTCCTAAATAAATTTTATGATGTGATGATGACATGAATTGTTGCTATGAGGGGATTTGTGAGGTTTTCCATGAGACTCAAACACCCTAGTTGCTCCATCAAAAGTTGTATACTGATCATACAAATCTTCTAAAGGATAAATATTTTGTTATGAAGACCTAGATACTCATTATCCCTATGTGTACAAATGAATATATTAGATAAAACATAATCATACCCCAGTGCTAGGCAGGATTCATGCATCCCATTACTATATTGGGGATCCTCAAATATTCATCCTGATCCTATGTCGAACTCAGTTGGATTATACCACTAGGCGGTGTAGGACATCTAAAGCTAGCTCTTCCACATGCAAATATTGGTTTGTACAAAAATATGATGCTAATGTGATAGACATATCATCGTGCATAAGGATACCTTACAACTCGTCCATGCTGAGAATTCTAGGGAAACTCCCTTCTTTTCTTCATATTTATTTGGGATACTTTCTCATGCTTAGTTATGACAACCATTGTTTACTTTGAATTTTTGTTCTTATTTTGAGCAAGGGATTTATGTAGTGATGATAATCACTGTTTATTTTATTTTTTAATTTTGCTTTGTTTAGGATTTTTGCTTGTTTTAATTAAAGAAAGAGATTTCTTTGGGTAGGGATGAACTTGTCCTTTTGCTAATTCTCATCATTTCTAAAACGATCACACAAGGGGATGAGCAAGATAAACTTTTCATCTTAGGATACCTAATACCACTTTGTAGTGTTCATATTTCCCTTGTTCCAACTAGGATCTTAGTGTTTTTATTAGTGATAGGATTTTGAAATATACTAGGTGCTATCAAAACTAAACCTCACATATTAGAAGCTAAGATAACTTTCTACAGAGTCTGATAAAACCACTAGGTATGGTTGAGTGACCAGAAAATACTAGCACATTCCTCATAGCAATAGGAGGGATTATGTTGAAAAACATAGTTACACACATGGATGATGGATGATGATGGATTTTGAAGGTGCATGATTTATGTACAAATGTGGTGTCTTTTTGTAATATTGTGGACACAACCTACTAAATGCAAAGGCAATGGATGTGAATGCCTAATGCAATGCAACTACATGAATGGAAATGCAAATGCGTAATGCAATTTTTTTTTGTGTTTTTTATGTTTTCAATTGTTTTTTAATTTTGATTATTATGAATTTTTGAACTTTATGATTTTAAATTGTTTTGACCAAAGGGCTTTAAGATGCCTTTGGAGCCTTTTGTTATTTTACCAAAGGGCTTTATGATGCCTTTGGTGCTTTTGTGATTTGACTAAAGGGCATTAAGATACCTTTGGAGCCTTTTGTGATTTGACCAAAGGGATTTAATATGCCTTTGGAGCTTTTTGTGATTTGACCAAAGGGCTTTAAGATGCCTTTGGAGATTTTTGTGATTTGACCAAAGGGATTTAAGATACCTTTGGATATTTTTGTGATTTGACCAAAGGACATTGAGGATGCCTTTGGAGCTTTTTGTGAATTGACCAAAGGGCTTTAAGATGCCTTTGGAGCTTTTTGTGATTTGACCAAATGGCATTGAGGATGCCTTTGGAGCTTTTTGTAATTTGACCAAAGGGCATTGAGGATGCCTTTGGAGCTTTTAATGTTTTCTATTATTTTTGTAATTTTAAAATTTATTTGAATGTTTTTTATATTTGCTAATTTATGTATGAAACACCCTTAAATGAATAATTTTGAGAGGCTCTAGCTCCTCAACACCCTCTAGCATTGTTAGGTGAAATGCCCTAGGCACAATCTTCTTAAATATGATATAAGGACCTATAAAATTGATCATAAATTTATCTCACAGATGCAGCGATAGATTTGAGTTCTGTTGGTTTTCTTTAAGCACAAGATCTCCAACCTTAAAGTCTCTCAGGTGGACTTTATTGTTATAATATCATATTAGATGATCCTGGTAAATGTAAATATGCTCGAGAGCATTGATACGAAACTCACCCAGAAGGGTCAATTTATCTAAGAAAGCTTGTCATGCAGTGTTATCCTTGATGAACTCTTTCAATGCGATGCGTAATGTTGGAATTTCCAACTCTAAGGGTATAATGGCCTCAGTTCCATAAACAAGCAAAAATGGTATTGCCCTAGTGGGTGTTCGTATGCTAGTCCTATAAGCTTATAATGCCATGGGCAATTGCATATGCCAATCCTTATGATTTTCTTTCATCGTGTTCTTTAATATGGCTACTATTGTCTTGTTTGAGGCCTCTACTTGCACGTTTACCTACAAATAGTATGGTGTCACAAAAATATGTTGAATGTTATATTTGGTTGTTAAGGATCACACATTTTTATTTTTGAATGATGGAGCATTAACCAAGATTACCTTGAAGGGTACCCCAAAATGACAAATGATGTTGTGAAGTATGAACTCCACAATTTGAAGTCCAATTATTTAGGCTAATGGGACCGCTTCCACACATTTGGTGAGTACTCATTGGTTGTTAAGATAAACGTATGTCAGCCTAAATATGGGGGAGAAATATTTCTAATCAGATAAAAATCCCACTAAGAAAATGACCAAGCCTTGAATGGATTGTAAGGCTTGAGATGGCAAGTGCATTAGATTTGTATTTTATTGGCATTTAACACATTTATTGACATACTCACAACAATCCTTTTCCATGGTGGACCAATAATAACCCATTTAGAGGATGTGCTTGACAATGGCCATGTCATTGAAGTGGCCACCACATGTATCATTATGATATTCTGAAATCACCCTAGCTGATTCTTTGGGCTCTAAGCAATGAAGGGGGACTCCATCATAGCTTTGACGATACAATATGCCTCCCAACAAGACATATCTTGTCACTTTTTTCTTGAATGCTCATATTTTTGCATGTGACAGTCCTTATGGGATGATTCCAAGCCTCAAGAAATCTTGTAATTGGGATAGCCAATCTTGATAAGCTACAACCTCGATCAATAAAATGGATCATTCCTCGTGCAATGTGATGTTCATAAACATGAATTGAAAAAAAACCATATGGTGAATAGTGGTACCATTCTTCATTGGACCCTACAAGATCAAGAAGGTGCCTTCTCTAAGAAGTCTTTGGCTTTATAGAACCAATCATGATCTAGCTCTATATAAATCATGTTGACTAATTCCTTGTTATCAAAAGACTCATGCTACATCACTTAGTGCGAGAGCGTTTTCATGTGAATGGTAGTGAAATCAGCATATGGATTCTGAGGGATCAAAGATCCCATAGATGCCATGGTGTCTACAAATATATTTTATGAATGAGGGATTTCCTTGATGTCATACCATTCTAGTTTGGCTAGATAGGTGTCAACAAGCTCCTTATAATATTTCAATATTGGATCCTGACATTGAAATAGTCCCTTCACTTGGTTGAATATGAGGAGGGAGTCATCGAAGATATTTAGCCTTTTTATTCTCATGGAGATGGCTATTTGGATACCTAATATTAGGGCCTCATACTTGGTGTTGTTATTAGTGCAATGGAAGTATAGATTGAATGCCAAGGGTATTGGAGCATCTTATGGTGTGAAAAAGACAATCCATGCACCGCCTCCTTATTCACACTTTGAACCATCGAAGAATAGGGTCATTTCAACTTTATTTTTTGGTTCTTCAAGTTTGGGTGCTTCTGATAATGGAAATACTGCATCATCAGGAAGTTCTATGGTGAGGGGCCTACTATTATGAAGATGCACCTCAGCCAATTGATCAACTATGACTTGTCCCTTGATGGACTTTTGGCTTATGAATTCCATATCAAATTTTTCAATAGCATGATCCACTTTGCAGTATGTGTGTTATGATATGTCTTGCTCATCATATATTGCAAAGGATTTTGTTTGGATATTACATATGTTGTATGGCTCAACATGTAGTGGCACAATTTCTTGGTTGCAAAGAACACTGCTAAACATAGCTTTTCTATGTATGCATATCCTATTTTGTAGCTCACCAAGGTGTAGATAATATAATATATCACTTGTTCCTTATCTTGCGCATTCTTTTGAGCCAACATGGTGCCCAAAGAAAAGTTTGTAGTGGATATATAGCAAGAATGGCATGTCTGGCCTTGGTGGAGCTAGGACCGGTGATGTTTCTAGGTACTCCTTGATTTCAATAAAGGCTTCCTGACATTCTTCATCCCACTAGAATAAAACTCCCTTGTATAGCAATCAATTCATGGGTCAATATTTTTTTGATAGTTGTGTGATAAATATTTTTATGGATGCTACTTTGCCCTGTAGGCTCCTTATTTCTTTGATGTTTGTAGGTGAGGCCATTTCCAGGATAGCCTTTACATTTTCTAGGTCTACCTTGATGCCTCATTTAGAAATAATGAATCCCAAGAGTTTTCCCAAAGTTATGCCAAAGGTGCATTTCTTGGGATTCAACCTAACATTGTGCTCAATCAGGCAATCACAGACCTTTCTGAGGGTTTCAGCATGCTCTTATCGTAGTAATGACTTGGCTAGTAAGTCATAAATATAGTCTTCCAAGATCTTGTGCATGTAGTCATGGAAAATGCATGTCATTGTAGTGAACCCAATAGAGAAAGATTGATTATAATGCTAGAATAATAAAAAGGAATTGTTTTTATTAAGGAATCATTGTTGTATTGTATGGGAAACCCAAACATTAATTAATAATTATATTCTTTGATGCCTCAACTATACCAAATGAAATGCCTATTTCTACGAGTGTGAAGGTGTGATCAAAGGTCACAACCTTTGTGAAAGAGAGAGTGATTAAATAATTAACTAATAATGTGATTAGTATGGTGGTTAGGAGTAGAATCCTAACATGCCACCTTCCTTCAAAAGAGCTTTGTCCTCGAAGCTCAAAGTAAGGAGCTTCGTTGCTTGTTTTCCCAGTTGGATTTGTGCAAGTTCTTGTATTATTTTAATGTCATTTTTTTGAAGGCAAGGATATATTGAAGGTCAAAGCATTAGTGGGGGGTTGCTAGAAAGAATAGTAGAATCTTCCTTAGGAGAATTATGCTGACTGTAGGCTTTCACTTTAGCCGATTCTTCCTATGTAGAATGAAGGGAAAATAAAGGTGCACTCACTCTTTTGCGTCCTTTCTGAATCAGGCTACCTATACGATGAGAACTCACTATTGGCGATGAACTTGTGTGTAGTTCTTTGAGAGTGTATGTTTTGCCTTCATTGTTTACTGCATGGATGTCTACTTTATCATTTCATGGTGCATCAAGCACTTCTTGCACATCGACCTCATTTCCTTCATTGTTATGATCAGGTGCTTTGGTCATGTCATGCACATCTTCCTCACCTTCTTCCTCTATGGAGTGACAGGGATCAACTATATTCAATAAATACAATGTTTGTGTAGCACAACAATGAAGGGGCCCAAATTTCTCATCACAAGTATAGCTGAGGTTGTTCGCTCATCGTTCCTCCATTTCTTGTAGGCTAAGGTACTTAACTGGCAAGGGTTTGTGTTTTGGAATAGTGTGTGTGAATGTCAATTTATCAATAGGTTGCTCCCAATGTTGACGTTGAACATTGAATGTATTGTCGGCTAACAAGGCTAATCCAATGGCTTCCTGTAGGGTGCGAGGAGTGTACATCATGATATTCACTCTAATTTATTATTTCAATCCATTGATAAACCCACTTATGAGGACTAATTCGTCCAACCCTATGATGCAATTGGTGATATCCTAGAACTGAATTTTATATACACTCACTGATGTGATTTGACGTAGGTGGGCAATATTAAGTAGCAAAATTAGGTTGGGGTCGTGATATATTCTTCCATCGGCCATTTGCATAGTCGTTTGGCGAAAAGGTGTCGCAAAAAGTGTTGAAAGTCATCACAAAAATTTCTTGAAAATTATCGTTAAAAATTGCATAAAAGTCATCCTTCGACCATTGCGGTTAGGTTTTGGAGATTTTATAACCTTCGTAAGTGGTAGAATTAGCAAGAATTTTCAATGCCTTGACAACTTTTAGCAAGAATTTGCAATAGTAACAAGTCTTAGCAAAATTTATATTAGGCCCTGAATATTTTTTAAACCTTGCTTTGTCCCTCTTCCTATTGAATGTGGGATATGTGTTATATCCACTTTTTTTAAGTTTCTCTTGCCGACGTCAAAATATGAAGACGTATCAGAATTTTAGTTTTTCGATGACAAAAAATGATTTAAAACTTTATGTTATAAGTTTTATTTTATAAAATATGGCCGGTTTTCTCCAAGACGTCATCGAAAGTTGCAGATGTCGCTGTAGAACATACATTTTTTTTGCGTGGATTGTTTCTGTTTTTGATCTGGGCATTGACTACAAGAGATTGGAGGATTTCTAGGATAGTTTGAGGGTATTTTTGGATTTGTTCCCTTTATATTATACCTTCCCAATGCTCTGAGTTTTCCGGCGGTTGGTGAGTGTATTTCGTTCTATGAGCTAATTAGATTCTTTGATGCTCGGTCTATGAACTTATACGATCTACCGCTCGGTCTCCCAATGACTCTTGAGAATGAATCTGCAGTGTTTGATGATATATGGACATCTTAGGAATGATGTGGTGGATGATAAGATAAACGTAGGCATAGGATCTAAATGGCAGACGACTGGTGATGACGAACGGGGTGAAAAATTTATGTTTTGAAGCTGGCTCTGATACCAGTTGTAGTGAACCCAATAGAGAAAGATTGATTATAATGCTAGAATAATAAAAAGAAATCACTTTTATTAAGGAATCGTTGTTGTATTGTATGGGGAACCCAACAATTAATTAATAATTATATTCTTTGATGCCTCAACTATACCAAATGAAATGCCTATTTCTATGAGTGTGAAGGTGTGATCAAAGGTCACAACCTTTGTGAAAGAGAGAGTGATTAAATAATTAACTAATAATGTGATTAGTATGGTGTTTAGGAGTAGAATCCTAGCAGTCATGGCCCGCTAATATGTGGCACCAACATCATTAAGACCGAATGGCATCACTTTGTAATAAAATAGCCCCCATGGAGTGGTGAATGTATTTTTATGCTAGTCTTCGGGCTTAATCTAAATCTGATTGTAACCAAAAAACTATCCATTAGGAAGAGCATCTCATGACCTACAGTTGCATTTACAAGAGGATCTATGTTGGGCAACGAGAATGAATCCTTCGAGGTTGCCTTGTTGAGATCCCTAAAATCTACGAAAATATGGATTCTTCCATTAGATTTTCCTACGGGAACCATGTTTGATACCCATTCTGGATAGTCAATGGTAATAATAAAGACTACATACAATAGTTTTTGCAACTCATTTTTCACCATAAAAGCGACGGTTGTATGTATCTTTCTGAGATTATTCTTGACCATTTTCCTCATGGGTTCTAGCGAAAGGTTGTGGAAAACCAATTTCAGATCTAGCCCTAGCATATCTTTATAGGTCCAAGCAAATATATTTGGTCTCTCTTGTAATAGAGGAATTATTATGGTCTATTCTTATGGAGATAAACTTTCTTTGAAATTGAATTTCTTTGGTTGATAAGGATCATCGTTGATGTCCACCTCAAAATTCTCCTCTATTGCCATATGTGATCCCTCATCAATCTAGTGAGGAGTGGGGATTAAATGGATGTCATCTACTGGATTTATAGTTCCCACTGACTCAGGGTCAAGACCAGCATGATAGACATCATGTGTGTAACTTGGTGCAAAGTGAAATGGTTGTAGCATCTCTTCATCAAGAAATAAATCTTCAGGCTCTAGGGGTGAATCAGTGTGATCCCAATCAATAGTGTCTAAGTTAATACATAATGGTTTTAAAGGATATACTGGGTTATGGAGTGAAGTGGTCAAATCAATGGAGATCATGTTGATGGATGGAACTAAATCTCCAAGACCACATGGGTGAAACTCTTCGTAAAAGGTTTGCTCTTCATACTTGCAATGAGGCTCTGGGGGTATAGGGATATCAAGATTTGGTCTATGGATAGATAATACAATAGTATCATTGGGCTGTAGTAGCTCTCTAAATGTAGGCAGATCAGGGTTGACCATGTGATGAATGACATCTATATTTATTGGTCTTCCCAAGAAGCGAAGGTTATGATCTATGGTGTGAAGTAACACTTCTCTTTCAACAAGCAGATTGACTTGTTGTAAGTGACACTCAAGGTAAGCCCTCTCGGTTTCATTCTGAAAGGCATCATTCCTTATAGAAAACCCTTGTTCCTATCCACTAGGATTGGGCATTGACTTGCCTGATGATGCCTAAGATAGGTCATTTTAGTCTCATCTTCATCATCATCACTTATAAAGAATCCATTAGCATTTACTATGGGCCCTACCATAAGTCATGCATGTCTTATGAAGGCCATCTCATTTGAATCCTCTATCTCATAGTCACTCTCATTTGAGATTTATCCACTCTCTACATGGCTAGACAAAGCAAGATTTTGCAAATATTGAGGCCCATGGTAGGGCATGCCAGCTTCATCTTCATCCTCACTTGATACATATTCATACTCCTCTCGCTCATATTCATGCATTGGTTCTTTATCCCATAGGATGGCTCCTGATGGGGGTGCTTCTAGAGAGGATTCAGGGTGATACTCATCAGGTGGTATAATATTGATCACATACACCCATTGTTGAGGATACTTAGGCTTATTTATTTAGTATAAGTTATTGTCATTATTATTATGTCTTATTTATTTTACACTTTGTATGCATGTGAGGCATAGTATGCCCACATAAGACATAGTTGTTAGCATTTGTTAGATGGTTTTTAACTGTTAGAGATCTCCTTTGTCCTCTAGCAGTTAATGGACATCCCTAGTTAGCATTTGGTTAACTAGTAGTTAAGTGGTTGGACAGATTGTTGCAACCACTTAACCACGTAAAATCCTATGTATTTCGTATATATTAGATGCATTTGATGAAATAAAATAGCTTCATACTTTGATCCTATATCATTGGTATCAGTTAGCCTTAGGAAACGTTTGTAGGAAGTAGGACAAAACTGCCACTTCACTGTTAGATCCTAGGAAGGTGTTAAGTGGAGCTTGAAGTCTTCCACAACACCAAGTGAAGCTGAGGGCAGAGGGAAGAAATTTACCCCTACACCAATTACCCCTGATAGCAGGTTAGAGGAAAAAATTAAATTTTTGCAAGAGGAAATAATATGCAATTATCCATTGGAGAGTTTAGAAAGCTACTTGTCTGCCTTAAAGGTCAGAGAGAAAAGCAATTTTTTGGAGGAGACTTCACTATTTAAGCTCAAGTTGAGCCAATATTTTTGCATGAAAAGACTTTCAATCCTTTTAATTAAATATTAATATTTATAATGATATTTTATTTAAAAATAATTAAATAAATTCATGCAATTTTTAACTAGGCTTTAGCCTAGATAGATTGTTAGTGGCCACCTATTTGTGGGCCACCACATGGCCACAAGGCTACGCATCAGCCCAAAAACCGGTCGGTGAACCACAACCACCAGTCAATAGCACATAGAGGCACCAACCATCGGCTAGCGGGTTCCCGACATGGTCGACCACCGGCTAGTGGGTACCGAATGTCAACTCCCATAGGTAGATGACATTGTGATGTAGCCGACCACCAACCACCAAAGACCAACCTCGGTAGCACCAATGACTACCACTGGCACACCTCACAATAGCCAGCCAACCAATAGCCAATGTCTGACTACTATCCAGTTGACCTCGCTAGCACCAAAAATCAATGCAACCGGTTAGCTAGCCAGCCATAGTAGTGATCGAAGACAAGTGATAGAACCACCACCCAGCACCACCGACCGTTATTTGGCAACCCTCATGGTAACTAATCGCAAGCGACGATCACAATCGTAGGAGGTGACCTCTTTTGGTGGGTCATTTTTGGTCCTACCCCAGTTATCACAGTCATAGAAAATAGATGAAAAACTTGATGAAATTTGAGAAATTTGACATCCCTAGAAGAGAAAGTCGATGTCCCTGGTAGTTACAAGCGGTGTAAAACAATTTTCCAGTGAGGGAAAACAAAATTTTGGCCCTCTTCCAGCGTATTCAATGTGAAATCCTAGTGATCAGAGCAATCAGGTTTTTTCAGCTAGTAGATGTGTTTTTCGACACCCGTTTGATATTCCAGCAAATTTTTATTTTTTTGACCTCCGCCAAGCAAGTTCCAGTCGTTGCGACTTCTCCGCCAGCAACGTCAAGAGGGAAGTTGATTTTTTTAAGTGGTATTAATCCCACATTTCCCCTATAGAGGGAAAACGGGTAATTAAAAGCACTAACATGCCCAAAGTATATCGTGAGCACCTCACGGTGCTCATGATGACCTCGCTAGTGTGTGGTAGCACCTGGTTGATTGGGCATGCAACTTTCAAGGTCATAGAAGAGGTATTTAGAGCCCTTTGTCACTCTCGTGCACCCATTTGGGGGGTGCGCTAGCCGTGATTGCTATCTAGTGGACAATTGTCATCCATGTGACTATTGTTCCCTACCACATTGTTGATCGGGGGCAGTTGACCGACACACTGACTTACCCTAGTTAACCAAACATTTTTTGGCACGTAGACCAGTTTTTTGGTGGTAAAACAATTTTGGAGGGAAATTTTCAAATTCAAAATTCAAATTTTGATACCAAAACCTGCAAACAAGGAGAGCAACTTTGAAAGGTGATATCTTTCTCATTTTTGGTTTGTTTTTGACCAAATTTTTGCATTGTGATGCAAATTTTCAACAGATTGATAAATTTTTGCTCCTAACCAAATTTTGGCATTGTAAAAGGGCTAATTTCTCATTTTTTTTAGTGCTAATTTGTAATTGCAAAATTTGATTTATTTTGTAAAGAGCACTAAAATAACCCTATTTTTAGAGCAAAATTTGTAAAATCTAGGCAATTTGATTGCATTAGGAAAATTGAACATTGTTCCTAAAGCCTAGATTAATTTTTTGCAAGACCATTTTGTAATCCTCCTAGTCTGGCATACACCCGAAATCAAATGGCTCATGACCTCAGAACAAACATGGAAAACCTCACCAAAATAGTAGACATTTTGGCTAAAAAAGTAAGAGATATTGTTGTGCAATTTAATCCTGGTGAACTCAAAATCCACCATAATCATGTAAACAAAGCCAAATGTGAGGTTAAAATGTATGATAGATCTAGGAATCCCGATGTCTTATCTACATGGATTTTGGATATGCAAACTTGGTTTGCTTATGCTAAAATTCTAGAGGATGAACAACCTACATTTGCTACACTCAAACTCACAGGTTTAGCAAAAGTTATCATTATAGAAATATAGAGCCATAATGCCACCATGACTTGGAAATAATTAACTCGAATTCTGAAAAACACATTCTTTCCACCAAAATACCAAAGTGACCTCACTACCAAGTGGTATAGATTGAGGCAAACCTATGGGATGTCAGTTTTTGATTTCATCTTCCAATTCAATAGGTTAAGGGTATTGCTTGGTGTGAAATATTTAGAAGAGGAGTTGATTAATAAATTCACTCGTGGCTTGCAAGATAAAATTTTTAGGGAGATCAAATTCAATGTATTCCTCACCTTGGATGTGGCATTCAATCATGTCATTCTTATAGAGGAGAAAGTTGGTGCATATCAAAAGTCTCGTTCATCATAGGAGGGCTCTTCCAAAGGCGGGAATTAGCATCAACAGAAGGTGAAGAACAATTATCATTCTTCCCCTCATTCTTCTTCTCCTTCCACTTCTCCTAAAGCACATTCTTATTCCTTTCATGCTAAATATTCTTCTTCTTCTTCATTGTATTGTGAATTTTGTAAAAAGCATTGACATGTAAAATCCAAATACTATACTTTTGAGAAGTTTAAGAAGAAGAAATCCCTAATTGTACAGCCTACACATGAGGAACCACAAGATGGTCCCATTTTGGCTACAGGGATAGAAGAAGAATATCCTTATTTAAAGGTTAAACTGAACAAAGTTAACCTAATGTCCAATGTATTTTCTCAAGGGGGGCATGACAATTTGTTTGTCACTAGAGCCCACTTGATGCATGATTTCTATGTTGATTGTATCATTGATAATAGATCATAAAAGAAACTCATTGCGAAGTCCGTTGTGGAGAAGTTGAAACTTTCCATCAAACCACATCACCAACCTTATGCACTTGGGTGGAAATATGTAGACTCTACATCCAATATCATACATACTTGCACCTTGAATTTTGCTTTTGGTGACAAGTTTGTGGATAAAGTTAGGTGTGATGTCACAGATATGGATTCTTGTGGACTCTTTCTAGGTAAACCCTATAAATTTGATAGGAATGCTATTTATCATGCTAAAAATAACACCTACACATTGGAGTTGCATGGTAAAACCTACTTGATACAAAGCACTACACCTACTTCCAATTTGATGTTGAGTTGTAGGCAAGTAAGGAAGCCATTAATTCAAGCACTCATTTTGGCTCCTAATAGCATTTCTACCACACAAAATAAAGAAAAAACACCACCTAAGGAACATGCAAAGGAATAAGTTTCACTCCCACATGATTAACAATCACAATAGCAAGTGGTTAAGGAACCCACCATTCTCAATCATGAGAAAGATGCCATTGATTCCATTGGTATAATTTTGGGTACACCTACAACTACTGAACCACTTGTTCCACAAAAGTTACCTTTGGATTTACCCACTTCCACCATTGCACACATGGATGAGCAAGCTAAGGTTACTTCCTTTACTGAGCATCGGTAGAGCCTTCTAGGCAAGATACCATAGGACTTGCAAGAGACTCCATAGGGAGTGGTGCATAAGCATCACAATCCTCACTCACCACAGGTTGGAGGTAAAGTTTGGGTTCCTTTGGATGAGTACCACTTTATAGAGACACCATTTTAGGATCCTCTTTTGGTACCTAATCTTGTTTTCAGCCCTACAGTAGTAGTGTCACCTGATCGTCAGCTTCCATTCATTTTAGATTGAGTTTTTGAGATGAATACTCATCACACTGGATAGGGTTCTTCCACTACATACCTTGTTGCTCGTCGCGGTCACTTTCCACACATAGCTCGCTGTATTCCTCACCATGATATGGCCCATGAATTTCCACATTTGTTGAGAGCATTGGGATCCAATGCTTATATGGTTGGGAGGAGTGTTGAGGATACTTAGGCTTATTTATTTAAGCCTAAGTTATATTCATTATTATTATTATGTCTTATTTATTTTGCACTTTGTATGCACGTGAGGCATAGTATACCCACATAATACATAGTTGTTAGCATTTTTTAGATGGTTGTTAACTATTAGAGATCTCCTTTGTCCTCTAGTAGTTAATGGACATCCCTAGTTAGCATTTGGTTAACTAGTAGTTAAGTGGTTGGCCAGATTGTTGCAACCACTTAACCACGTAACATCCTATGTATTTCCTATATATTAGATGCATTTGATGAAATAAAATAGCTTCATACTTTGATCCTACATCACCCATCCATCACCAAAATAGTTTCTACTAGGGGGTTGATAGGGATTCCAATAAATATCCTCCCCGAACCCAATGCTTAGCTTGTCTAGGGTGGCTACCAAAGAATCATCATGACTCTATATTTGATAGCATAGACCGCACATATCAATAGGTATTTGGTACTACAGTTGGAACAGAATTCGATGCCCTTTCTCATATAGACTTAGGCCATAGCCATGCCAGTGATACTGCTCAAAGTATCTTAGAGTAAACTCGATATTTGACAAGTAATGAACATTCATGTTGAATGGTTCATCCTCATCACTCTAAAGATCAAGAGCAATATGGGCATAATCTATACTAGCTTATATAAATTTGGTTTGATTAGTGGGTACCCCTAATGGCACTACCATCCCTACTAGAAGACTTAGGACTCTTGGCCATACCATGTCTTGTGTAGACTCAATAATTGGCATGAAAGTGATGTTCTACATAAGATATTCACCTAAACCTCTGTGGGCTAGGTGAATTGTCACCTAGGGTGTAGATGACATTATTGATGATGTAGGTGAGGTAGGTTAAGGAACATCCTTGGCTATTTCTTGGGAATGTTCCTCCTCCATGAGAGTAGGCATTCCTGCAACTACTATGGTCAAAAGTTCCTTGGGTCCTTCCTCCACTAAGGATGTTTTTAGCTTTTAAGTGTCTTTTGCCTTAGATGTTGAAGGTTTATCAGAAGTTTTAGTAGTCTTAGATGTAGGAGGTGGTGTCGATGTGGATGGGTCACCTCGCACTGATCTAATTTTGTTATTTGCTTGTGTGGTTGGGTATGAAGGCCTTATGTACAGGTGCATTAAATAAAGTATGAAATCCCTAAAAAATTCAACCCTATTAACATACTTAAACAAATCTTCATTATGTGGAACCACATGCACTTGTTCCTCATGCACATACTTGATGCATTGGTGCAAAATTGAGGGCACGCATTGTATGTCCCTGATCCAAGGATACCCTAGAAGGATGTTGTATTACATAACCCCTTTCAACACATGACACATCATGGGGAAGGTCTTATATCCTGCATTTACAAGAAAAATGGTTGTACCTACTATGGAGCACTGCGCATCATTGAAAGCCCTGAGTGTGTAGAAAGTTGGGACAATATTGGACTTAGGGATCTTTAGGTTCCCTATAGCCTTTGTAGTGATATTGTTTATTGATGAACCCATATTGATCAACATCTTCTTGAATGGTATTTCATTGGTTGACATGATAATATGAAGAGGTGGGTCTTCTAGGGTAGTAGGAACTACCTTAATTTCATGATCGTAAAAATGAATCACACACTCTTGGAACTATTGCACTTGCCCCACAAAGTGTGTGAATGCATTTGGGTTATAGGGCTAAAGCTCGATTGATCTCAAAATATCCATAAAGGTCTCCTTGTGCCTAGGATATTGTTGTATGAGCTCATAAATTGATAACTTAGCTAGATTCATTTATAGGTTTTGTTCCAATCTACTCTAAAAAGTTACCACAGGTCTCATTGGTGGACTTGGAGGATTAATTTGCACCTATATCTACTGATATATAGCTGGGATATTAATGGGAGCCATTGGAGCTTGTTGTTACCCATATCTTCAACTCTTGGTTGCCACATTGACTATCTCAACCATTCAGATGCATCCCTTAATGGGTGGCTCGACTTGAACCTGATTTACTTGAGCACCCTGATCTCCAAGGGCCTCGTGATTTGGAAATGGGTTCCTGAATATACCCATATATCTATTATCAGGAGTTAGCAAGTTTTCAACTTTTAGCTCTCCCTTTTCAATTATTTTTTGCATAGCATTCTTGAATCCAATGCAATTTTTGATGTCATATCCCTATATCCTATGTTATGGGTAGTATTGAAATGCCCTATATCCCCTTGGCTTGGTACGGTTAGGGTCAAGAAGTTGTACATTAGGAAATATTATCCTTTGTGCCTCACTCAACTAATTAAATATCAACTACATCGATTTATTTAGATGTGTGTAATAATGAGGTGGCCAATGTTCCTTATTCTAGCCCTAGTTATTCTTAGGGTCATATTTGGTTGATAATTCTAGGGTTGTTGTTCATTCCCCTCTTTTGGCGTGGCCTATACAACTTGATTAACTTGAGTAGGCTTGGCCTATTTCTACTTATTCTTGTCATTCTAATTGTTCTTGCTGCACTATTTCTTATTGTGGAGCTTGAGGTCTCCCTCATCAACCTTTATCTCTTCAATAATCTTGGATTGAGCCAAGGCTTCTTCGAATGATTCATACTGCTATAGTTGTAATAACAAAGAGATGTATTTTGCATAGCTCTTTTTGAACATTCATATGAGTTCTTCAGTGGGGATGGAGAATGATAGTTTTGTCATGATTTTTCTCCACCTGTCCCCATATTCCATCACTGTATCATCGTCATACTACTTTAAATTAGCCATATTAGATAGGTTCACCTTCATCTTGGCACCGAAGGAGAAGCATTCAAGGAATGCATTTATCAGTTGCTCAAAACTGGTGATGCTATGCTTGGGCAATTGATTGAACCATTGAGTTGTTGCACTCGAGAACATCATGATGAAGGTTCTCAATATTAGGGAATTATTTTGCTCAAGGTGGAAGCACATATTCATGAATTTGATCACGTGTTCTTGCACATCTTCCTCTCCCTTAAACTTGTCTAGCCTAGGCATCTCAAAGTGCCTAGGATATGCAAGACTCGATACTGAGGGTCACAGAGACTAGTTGTGTATCTTTCTTAATGTCAGCTTCTATCTCCTTGTATCCTATTTTTTGAGATATTTGACCCTCTCAGCAAGTATCTGATATACCTTCAAATAAGTAATCTCTTTTTAGGTTCACTCACGATGGTAAGGGAATTAATTTTGTGTTTACTTAATTTGGGTGTTTGTACTCATCTCCCATAACCATGGATAGAGGTTCAAGATATGTCTATTCCTAACCTTGCATCCCTATTTGTTCCTCATTGAATTATGTTTGTTCAAGGTCCTGGTTTTATTTATGTTGTGAAGTATGGTGAGAACGCTCATTTATTTACCTAGTGCTTCTCTCCTACTAAGAATTGACACATCTCTCATGTTGATATCTCTCACCACCTATGTGTGCATCTGCTCGAGCTAGCCTCTCTGCTAGATCTTCATGCTCAACTCTTTCTTCTCTTGAGCATTATTCTTATGGGTTCATGTATCTCTTACTTTTCTCTTCTTGCTCATGTTGGCAATTTTGGGTACTTTGGGTACATTGCATTTGCTCAAGTGTATAAGTTGTCATTGATGTCAAGAAGCTTTTGAAGGAATTTGATTTGATTTAAAATAATTTGTTTTGATGAAGGTTTCGACATGATAGGTTCAAAAGAAAGCAAGTTAGAAAAGTGTCGTGATATCGCGACATGTCGCAGTTTCATGACTCAAAGAGGAGAGAGAATGTTCGAGTCAGAAATGTCATGATTTCGTGACATATTGCAAGGAAGGTTGAACGGACGAAAAAATGTCACAATTTTGTGACATATTGTAGGAGAGAGAGTCTGAAAGAAAAAGTGTCATGATTTCGTGACATAATGTAGGAGAGAGAGTCTAGGAGAAAAAGTGTCACGATATCGCGACATGTCGGGTTTTTACGACCCGAAGAAAAGAAAAGCGCTAAGGAGAAAAAGTGTCGCAATTTCATGACAAGTCAGAAGACAAAGTGGAAGCAAGATAAAGTGTTGCAATTTTGTGACATGCTGCAGATGAAAATGTTCCAAGTAAGAACTGTCGCGATTTTGTGACATGCAGCAAAGGGAAGAGTCTAAAATGAGAAGCGTCACAATTTCGCGACAGGTTGCAGAGAAGTCATATGGAAGCTGAAAGAGTCGTGATTTCAAGACAGACTATAAAGAAAACATACGAAATCTAGAAGTGTCATGATTTCATGACAAATTCAAGGAGGAAGAGCTCAAAGGTGAAAGCATCATGATTTTGTGACATGTTTCGTTTTCACGGGCGTAAGGCAAAGAAAAACACAAGGCAACGAAAGTGTCACGATTTCGTGACATGTTTTGTTTTCGCTAGTGCAAGCAGACAAGAGTGCTAGGAAGAGAAAGTGTCATGATTTCATGACAGTTTGAGATGGCAGCGTTCGGTTGGAGAAAGTGTCATGATTTCATGATAGAAATAGAATGCAGGCCTTCTATAGGAGAAGTGTCATGATTTCATGACAAAATCAGAGAGGAAGGCTATGAAGACAAAAGTGTCACAATTTTGTGACAAAAGCAAAGTTGATGCTGACTAAGTCAGAAGTGTCGCGATATCGTGACAAACTTAGTTGAAGTCGACAAAGGCTAAAATTTCATGATATCACGACAAAATCCAAAGGACAATATACGGTTGCAAAGGTGTCATGATATCGCGACATGTTGTAGTTTTGCGATAGAAGCTATAGAAGAGTTGCAGAGGCAGTGAGGCTAACAAAGTTAAATTTGGGTTGACAAAGATTAGGGTTTGTAGCCGACGTAGTTTAGGGTTATGCAACCGACTAAGATCAAGGTTTTGATCATGAAAGTGTTAGTATAAAAGGAGGGTTGTTTGGAGAGTTGTGTGTGATCGATTGCATTGTCAAAGTGCAAAGTTTGAAGAGAGTGTGCAAGTTAAGTCTGTGGGGCACAGAGAGCAAGTCATGCCGAATCAAGCTAAGTGCAAAGCAAAGTGCACAGAGAGCAAAAAAGTGCAAAGCTGTTGGGTACATCATTTCTATGATGTTTGAAGATAGTGCGCAGGCCTTTATGGTTTTGGACAAATCATTGAGAGGGATTATTGGACAGATTTGAGCAAGCTTTTGTTGAGCTTGTGGAGCATTTTGGGCAGGTTCTAGTGAGAACTTGCAAAGCAGATCTGAGACAAGTCTTGGTGAAGACTTGGGTGAAGATCAAGCAAGCTTTAGTGGAAGCTTGTGAACAAATTCTGTGAACCAGATTTGAGGACCAGTTGAGGACAGAGATTGGTTAATTTTTTGAGGACATTTGTGCCAGATTGAAGGACTGTGTTTGGTGCAGATCAAAGAAAGAGAATGAGGACATTTATGCTAAATCGAAGGACTGTGTTTAGTGCAAATTTGAGGACCAGTTTTGGAGGTTATAGAGTTGAGGACAGAGGTCTCTACCTAGAACAGAGAGGACAGGTGTCTTCTATGGATAGAGTTCCATTGCCAAGGGTAGCAGAGGCATAGGTCTTCTAGAGGATCACCAGCCAGAGCATAGATTAGGGGATTGGTGTCTCCTTTGGGTTGGTGCCCATAAACATTGTAATCAGGAAAGGTATTCCCAAAATTTGGATTGATAAAATTTAGAGAAAGATTTTATTCGTGTTTATAGCTCACTTTGAGCGAATCACGTAAACTGGTGTCTCATGTGTTTGTGACGATTTGTACATTGCTTTGGTTTTTGCTATTGATATTGCCATTGATATATTGTATAATATTGATTGGGATAAGAAAAGTAAAAAGTGGTATTATACTGTTCACCCCCCCTCTTAGTATAAGCTTGTGTTCTTCAATTGGTATCAGAGCAGATGCCTTCGAAAAGTTTAACAGCTTAAAGGAAAATCTAGTAAAGAACACAATGAATAATTCAAGTGGCAATGCAGCACCTATTCTTGATGGATCAAATTTTGGTCTTTGGAGTGTAAGGATTAAGGTTTATCTAATGACACTTGGTAATGAAGTATGGGAAGTGATTGAAGATGAGTACACTATTCCTATACATGGTCCAAATACTAAAGAAGAAATGCTCCTACATCATAGCAATTCAAAAGCAATGAATGCAATCCTGAAAGGCTTACAGAAAGCAGATCTCACCAAAGTAATTCACTGCAAAACAGCTAGTGAAATGTGGAAATAGCTGCAGGTGGTTCATACAGGTGATACAAATGTTAGAAAGGCCAAGTTGAGACACTTCAAAGGTATGTTTTAACAACTCAAGATGAATGATGATGAAAATATTAGTGACTACATGCTTCGTATGGATGAGGTTGTTAACTCCATGAAAGACTTAGGTATTGAGCTTGCTAAAAATGATGTTTGCGATAATATTTTAAGATCTTTTCCTAATAGATTTAGTGAAAAGATTTCTGCTATTGAGGAAGCTAAATATTTGGATAAGTTGAAAAAGGATGAGCTCCATAGTATACTTGCAGCATTTGAGTTGAGAACTCAAGTGAAGGTTGATGTAAAGAAAGAGGCAACTTTCAAGGCTACCAAGAAATCCAAGGGTAAATAGCTTCAAGAGAGTGATGAGTCTTCTAGTGATGAAGAGGCATATTACAACAAGAAAGGCAAGTTCTCTAGAAAGCACAAAAGCATGAAAAATATAAGATGTTTCAATTGTGGAAAGTTTGGTCATTATGTTACAGACTGTACTATTCCCAAGGATGAAAGTGACGAAGATAAACAGAATTCTAAGAGCAAAGATTCTGAAAAGCACATGCATCACAGAAAGAACAAAGATGAGCACAACAATCAATGAAAGAGGTATTCTCACAAGCACAAGAAGAGTTTCTACCTAGAAAAAGCAAGTGTTCTAGTAGTGATAGTGAAAGTTCTTCAAGTGATATTGAAAATGAGATGTTCATATCAAAAAAAGAGGAAGAACCAAAACATAGATTCATTATCATGAAATGTCTTAGATGTGGAAATTTTGGTCACCTAGCATAATTACACAAATAATGATTTGGTTTCTAGTATGTATGAGGATGCTTCAAAAAACTATAAAGAAGATGCTTGTATGGTTTTTGAAAAGGATAGCACCTCTAGTGATAAGAAATATGAAAAATGCTTTGATGATTTAGAAAGCAAACAAATAAAGGATCTTGAAAGTGAACTTACTAACGCTCTTAGTGTTTTGAAAAATGAAAGAAATAAGAATGCTAGACTCAAGGATAAGTTAGATGAATGTTGTATGGAGAGAGATGATCTTATAGAAAGTCTTGACTTCTCTATGGCTAATATACAAGAACTCAAGGATGAGTTAGAGTCTAAGGTTCTTGAGTATAGTGAGTTAGAACATAAAATGGCCTCTTTGAAAGAGGAAACTAAAGAGTACAAGGATAAGCTTTACAGGTTTCAAGATAGCTCAAAAAAGGTTAAGTCACTCATCAAAGGTCAAAGAAAGACAACAGATAAAACAGGCCTTGGTTTTGTTAAGGAACAAGCTGGAGAGTCTAGTAAGAGACTCCAAAAGGAAGAGAGTTCTGATGAGGAAAGTATTTCAGATCATGAGTCCTTGAATGATAGATGCACAAAAATAGAAAATGAAATTCAGAATGAAAAGAAGAAGTTTTCAGGACCCAAGAGGTCGAATAAAGAAAAATTTCACGACAGATGTTTTGCGTGTCACAGGTTTGGTCACATGGCTGCACATTGCATGGCTCAAGTGAAGAAGGTAAACGACAATTTCAAAAGTGCTAGTTTCTTTCAAGGGTACTGCTACTCTTGTCAATAGTTTGGGCACAAGGCAGTCTATTGCAAGGTTAATTACAGGAATAGGTTTGATCAAAATAGGTTCGGCCAGAATAGGTTTAGTCAGAACAGGCAGATTCAAAGAACAGGTATGCCTAAAAGAAATAACATTATTACTTGTTATAAGTGTAACAATGAAGGTCACACAGCTAGATAGTGTAGAGCTAAAATTCCAAGGTACAGGAATAGAAACAGTGGTATGAATAGGTCCAAGGATCAAGGCATGGATAAGAATAGGAATACGGGCAAAGAGTTCAAGAAAAGGCCCGACAAGGAAGTGATAGATGCTAATGATGATCAGTGCCTAATGGGAGTTTTACTCCCACCCTAGAATTAATCACCTCATTAGGAGGTGGGGGAGGGACTAAGCTAAGAGTATCATTCTTAGTCCCGAGCCCCAAAGGTGACCCTTTGCCATTGATGACAAAGGGGGAGAGATATGAGTAAGGGGGAGAGCTTCAAGTGAAGAGGAAAGCTTCAAGTCAGGGGGAGCAAAACTTCAAAGGAAGATTCTTAGTTGTGGGCACAATTTCTCAGTTGTTAGCTCAGTTGGTTTTAGTTTTGGCTCTTGACACGTTTTCAGTAAAGGTTTGCCATCAATGACAAAGGGGGAGATTGTTGGAAATTTTGGGTACTTTGGGTACATTGCATTTGCTCAAGTGTATAAGTTGTCATTGATGTCAAGAAGATTTTGAAGGAATTTGATTTGATGTAAAATAATTTTTTTTGATGAAGGTTTTGGCATGACGGGTTTGAAAGAAAGCAAGTTAGAAAAGTGTCACGATATCATGACATGTCGCAGTTTCGTGACTCAAAGAGGAGAGAGAATGTTCGAGTTAGAAATGTCATGATTTTGTGACATATTGCAAGGAAGGTTGAACGGACAAAAAAGTGTCACGATTTCGTGACATATTGCAGGAGAGAGAGTCCAAAAGAAAAAGTGTCATGATTTCACGACATAATGTAGGAGAGAGAGTCCAAGAGAAAAAGTGTTGCGATATCGCGACATGTCGGGTTTTCGTGACTTGAAGAAAAGAAAAGCGCTAAGGAGAAAAAGTGTCACGATTTCGCGACAAGTCAGAAGACAAAGTGGAAGCAAGATAAAGTGTCACAATTTTGCAACATGCTACAGATGAAAATTTTCCAAGAACTGTCGTGATTTCGTGACATGCAACAAAGGGAAGAGTCTGAAATGAGAAGCGTCGCGATTTCACGACAGGTTGCAGAGAAGTCGTATGGAAGCTAAAAGCATCATGATTTCGCGACAGGCTATAAAGAAAACATACGAAAGCTAGAAGTGTCACGATTTCACGACAAATTCAAGGAGGAAGAGCTCAAAGGCGAAAGCGTCGTGATTTCATGACATGTTTTGTTTTCACAGGCGTAAGGCAGAGAAAAACACAAGGTAGCGAAAGTGTCACGATTTCGTGACATGTTTCGTTTTCACTAGTGCAAGCAGACAAGAGTGTTAGGAAGAGAAAGTGTTGTGATTTCATGACAGTTTGATATGGTAGCGTTCGGTTGGAGAAAGTGTCATGATTTCATGACAGAAAAAAAATGCAGGCCTTCTATAGGAGAAGTGTCATGATTTCATGACAAAAGTAGAGAGGAAGGCTATGAAGATAGAAGTGTCACGATTTCGTGACAAAAGCAAAGTTGATGCTGACTAAGTCAAAAGTGTCACGATATCACGACAAGAACTTAGTTGAAGTCGACAAAGGCTAAAATGTCATGATATCACGACAAAAGCCAAAAGATAGTATACGATTGCAAAGGTGTCGTGATATCATGACATGTTGTAGTTTCACGAGAAGCTATAGAAGAGTTGTAGAGGCAGTGAGGCCGACAAAGTTAAATTTGGGCCGACGAAGATTAGGGTTTGCAATCGACATAGTTTAGGGTTGTGCAGCCGACTAAGATCAAGGTTTTGATCATGAAAGTGTTAGTATAAAAGGAGGGCTATTTGGAGAGTTGTGTGTGATCGATTGCATTGTCAAGTATGAAGTTCAAAGAGAGTGCGCAAGTTAAGTCCATGGGGCACAGAGAGCAAGTCATGCCGAATTGAGCTAAGTACGAAGTAGAGCACACAGAGAGTAGAAAAGCACAAAGCTATTGGGTGCATCATTTCTGTGACATTCAAAGATAGTGCACAGGCCTTGATGGTTTTGGACAAATCATTGAGAGGGATTGTTGGACAGATTTAAGCAAGCTTTTGTTGAGCTTGTGGAGCAGTTTGGCTAGGTTCTAGTGAGAACTTGCAAAGCAGATCTGAGACAAGTCTTGGTGAAGACTTGGGTGAAGATCAAGCAAGCTTTAGTGGAAGCTTATGAACAACTTCTATGAACCATATTTGAGGACCAGTTGAGGACAAATATTTGTGAAGTTTCGAGGACATTTGTTCCAGATCGAAGGATTGTGTTTGGTGCAGATCAGAGAAAGAGAATGAGGAAATTTGTGCTAAATCGAAGGACTATGTTTAGTGCAAATTCGAGGACCAGCTTTGGAGGTGATAGAGTTGAGGACAGAGGTCTCCAGCCAGAGCAGAGAGGATAGTTGTCTTCTGTGGATAGAGTTCCATTTGCTAAGGGCAGTGGAGGTAGAGGTCTTCTAGAGGATCACCAGCTAGAGTAGAGATTAGGGGATTGGTGTCTCCTTTGGGTTGGTGCCCATAAAA
Organism: Wollemia nobilis; assembly: GCA_028583015.1. Lineage (NCBI taxonomy): Eukaryota > Viridiplantae > Streptophyta > Pinopsida > Araucariales > Araucariaceae > Wollemia > Wollemia nobilis. The sequence goes on along the minus strand of JAQPPZ010003260.1, from coordinate 5,633,738 downwards.
ATTGTAATCGGGAAAGGTATTCCCAAAATTTGGATTGATAAAATTTAGAGAAATATTTTATTCATGTTTATAGCTCACTTTGAGAAAATCACGTAAACTGGTGTCTCATGTGTGTGTGACAATTTGTACATTGCTTTGGTTTCTGCTATTGATATTGCCATTGATATATTGTATAATATTGATTGGGATAAGAAAAGTAAAAAGTGGTCTTATACTGTTCACCCCCCCTCTCAGTATAAGCTTGTGTTCTTCAGCTCAAGAGCTTCTACATGCTCTCATTCATGCATAGTGCTTCCTCTAACCTATGTATATGGTCAAATCAACCTGTTATTGAAGGTTCATGCCTTTCTAACTCTATGCAAGGAGTTCTAATGTTTAGACCCCTCATGGAGGCTCCTACTGTGTGCTTGCCCTTGTCAACCAGGGTGACCTATTCTATGTACTATGTTATGGGTTGAGTACCCCCATGATCATAAGTAGTGTATGTATTATGGGATCACTTTGAAGCTTCCCATGGTTCATCAATGCATCTAGTGGCTATGCTACACAAACTTCATAAAGAAGAATGTTTGGTAGCAATACTTCTTGGAGTTGGTCTCGAGCGAACTTGATCCAACTCATCAAGTTTTTAGGTTCTCCATAGTTGATCCCATGGAGTCCCGTTGGCACCAATGAGCTCATAATTCAAGGGTACCCTCTCATTTGTAGGAAGGCTATAGGATGTCCTAGGACTATGATTGGGTGTAGACCTAGTGTCTTACCCCTCAATGGGCTGATCTATCATATGTGAATCATGTGAAGCTTAGGGTCTTACAACCCCTACATGCCTATGCAATGATGGAGGCCTTGATGCCTCCTCATGCTGGCATGATTATGGGGGCCTTAAAGACTACGCATGTATGTGCTATGAGGTAGGTCATGATGCCTCTATATGTCGATGTGAAGATGGAGCTCATGATGCCTCCGCTTGTCTATGCAATGAGGAAGGTCTTAAGGCCTCCTCATATCTGTGTGATGAAGGAGGTCATGATACCTCTATGTGTCTAAGTGATGAGAGATGCCATGAGGCCTCCTCATGTCTATGTGATGAGTAACTAGGATGTGGATCTCTTGCTAGGTTTTCTTGAGTCCCCCCAAGGGTTGAGTTGTCGCCCCTTAGACTTTTCGAACTTCATCCGACGATACTATGGGTGGGCAGCTCAATGCCAGTGCGACTATGAGAGTATGGAGCATTCATTTCTGCCTTGATGGTGAACTGAGGGCGGTTGCTCTAAGTGTATACCATGTTGACATATGAGTTATCTTCTTAGGTTAATTCCAAACCACACACACAAAATAGACAAATATTTATCTCATTTTAAGGATTTATGTATGTGTTCCCTAAACTATCTGGTGTGTTTTTATTTATTGGATATATAAGCTAACTCTCATCATGTTTTGCATTTTTGTTAGATGGTATACTTAAGTTGTTTAAGCTATTTCATCTATATACTCGTACAAGCTAAAAATTGTGATGAAATCCATACTCGATGAGGTAGCATAAGTACTACCAACCCTCACCCAACACCTTGTGGATAGTGATACACCCCTCAAGTAGGAGTGCATACTATTTTGTGTGGTTAGGATAGTTCTTGGGTTAACCTTGGCCATCGATGGGTCCCGATGATACTCTTTCTCACAATCCAACCAAGTGGTAATGACCTCCACTATTGGTCTCGATCAACGGGTTGGATGTGAGAGCCCAACATCGTTGATATTAAAGATATGATGTGATGTGTTGGGGTTCTTTTTAACCTTACATGTAAAAAAAATGCATCACCAAGCAAACATGCTCTTTCCTATATGCTTAAGATAAAATATGTTTCATTTCAAACAGATGCATGTATTCAACTTACATAAATTTCAGATAATGCATCCTATTTTATGACTTAATGGCCACTGGTTGGGCTGCATGCAAGTAAAATAAACACACAGTAGCCTAGCACGTTGGATACTAGGGTAGACCTTATAAGTAGAGGTCCACTATTCCTAGCAATGCCTAGAGAAAACTAAAGAAAGTCCTAGGAAACATCAAATGCATTTTCTTTTTATATTTTTCTTTATATTTTCCTTGAAAAAATATGATTTACGTTGTTGTTTTATAGGAAAACATTGTAGATAGAAAACATAGAGAAAATAGAGAAGGAAACCAACCTCAAATCCTGATATGGTGCTAGAAATTTTACCCTCCACCACACTTTTCTATCAACCAATGTTGACCAGAGCGACTACTACTGGCCACCGATTGCAAGAGCAGCTAAGATTAGTTGGTTCCTATCGACCAAAGTGGCCAAAATTGTAGGTCGCTATCAACCAAAGTGACCAAACCTGCACATAGAAAACCCATAAATATCAATGAATTGACTAAAAAATAAAACCTAGTGGGGGTCCCACCATGATTGCCATATGTGCAACCCTAGGAAGCATGCACCACAACTGACCCTACTTTCAATGTTATTATATCAAATAGAAATGAAAAAGCACACAAGAACATATAACATGAAAGTAAAAAATAAAGAAATATTTAGTTATTAATGCTTCCAGGTCTTAGTTACATGTACATCCCTCTGAGGGATACTCATTTTTGATACAATCTATTACAAGTGGGGGAACGGTGAATGTGTCCCATGCAAGAGGAGGGTACACCTTCATAGGAATCCCAATCTCACACATCAAGTTGTTTGAGGGGTAATTGATGCCTCCTTCTCTTTCTCTCATCCAGGAGGGATCTAGTGCTCTAAATATCTTGGACTAGTCTTGTAAACCTATAGATCTACATACATGGAAACAATAGAACACACTTAGTAGTTCGGGCTACCTCCTCAGATGATGTTATTAGTGTAAAATCTAATAAGCAATATAAACAAGCATAATATGATTAAATGCAATGAAACTAATGAAAAACATGGGCATATCTCTTGGAAAAATATTGTAAATGCATATAGTAAATCAGATCTATACTAGAAATAAATGTTTAAGAAGAAATCAATCGAATCTAATGCTAAAACAAATAAACTAATATTAGAATCCTAGGTTATACCTGCGGGCCACTATCCAAGATAGCGACCATGAAATAGATCTTCCTCCTCACGATCCAAGGGTTGTAGCACTAGGTTCTCTGCTAAAATTGATGCTCAAGTGTCATCGAATGTGTCAAATACACGAAATGGAAGTGAATAATAATGAATGTAAATAGTAGGTGTGTATTATCTTTTTATCTAGATAGCACATTTTTGCTCCTCAAGGGTGCGTAGATTCACTCTCCAATCTAATAGGGATTCACTGCATAAACTCTAAAAATCTTGGATCTCTTTTGCTCTTTTTGGGAGAGTCCATATGTAGACTTCCCTCTCTTCTAGATATGGACCTTGGCTTCTTGGATAAGCTTCAATCCAAATCTCGTGCAACTGACCATCCTGGGTGGAAAGCATCAGTCACAAACTAGCATTGAAGGGGAAATTAGGAGGAACTCAGGTAGTTCCTCACCAAAATCCACTTGCAAATAATGTAAAGTGCAGTAAGACTAGCCCATATTCATAGCTAGACTATGCATGGTGCTAGCTGTTATCAAGTTCATTGACTATGCGTGACCACTGTAGTCTTCAATGGCTAGATGTGGTGATAGCTCTGCTTGAGAGCAGCCAAGCCTAGATGGGCTAGAACTACCCTTTTTGAGTGGTTAGGACCACTACTTACTCTTAGAGAGATCCAAGAGGATTCATATGGTCTATGAATGTATCCATATGGGTAGTCTCCTAAACATGATGTATTTTAGGTGTCTACAATTTCAAAACATAAAGTTCCTTTTTCAACTTGTATACCCAATGCTCTTTACCATTTATTTCATAACCAGGTGGTTGTTCTACATATATCTCTTCTTCAATGTCACCATTCAACAATGCACTCTTAACATGCATTTGGTGAACTTCCCATACTTTCTTAGCAGTAATTGAGGACATCAATCTAATAGTATATTGGAAATCTATAGGAGCAAAGGTCTCCTCATAGTCTTTGCCATATATTTTTGCATACCCTTTTGCTACTAGTCTAGATTTGTGTTTGTCTATTGTTCCATCACTATGGAACTTGTCTTATAGACCCATTTTGTACCTATGAAATCCATTTTATTAGTAGGATTAATTATATTACATGTCTTATTTCTCTCAATGGCATCCATCTCAACATTCATGGCATCAACCCATTTTTTCCTTTGACTTACCTCTACATAGTTCCTAGGTTCACTAGAAATGCAAGATAAGGTATAGTAAGTCATTTTATCTTCAATATCTTCAATATTATTTCCTAATTGAGTTTGAAGACTTTTTTTCTCCCCTAATAGTTCTAATACAACGTCTAACTAGATATATGTGTAAGTAACAACCTCTTGTTTTTTACTTGGGTTTAAGTTGGTGGCAAACTAGTCTCTTGGGGAGAACTAGTATTATTTCCATTAACACTAGGAACTTGTGGAGGACCTTGATTGACCTCAATTTATCCATAAAAATGCTAACCCCCTTCACTAATAACCTCTTCACTCTTCTGGTTATGATTAGCAAACACAAAATGCTAAAAAATTTACAATCCCTAGACACAACAATTATTTTACTAACAGGATTGAAAAACTTGTAAGCCTTACTACCATCACTATAACTTGTAAAAATGTGAGGCTCACTCTTGGGATCTAATTTTTCACATTTATCATCATCAATGTAAAAAAGTGCTAAACAACCAAATATTCTAAGATGATACACCATGGGCTTATTACCATACCATGCTTTATAGGGTATCTTATTTTTCATTGTCATTGTGGGACTTCTATTTAGGATTTAGATTATCGTTTGCATTGCTTCGTACCAAAAATTCTTCTCCAAATTCTTGTTCTCCAACATGGTTCTTAATGGATCCATTATGGTCATGTTATATCTCTTTACAACACCATTTTGTTGTGGTGTGTAGGGAGTGGTAAAATGTATTTTTATTTCATGTGAGGAGAAAAAATCTAGAAATTTCTATGAGTACAATTCCCCACCTCTATCAATTATTAACACATTGATAGAACAACCTGATTCCTTCTCAGCCAATGCCTTGAAATACTTGAAGTTTGAAAATTCCCAATATTTTATCTTCAAGAATAAAACACACACTAGTCTGGTAGCATCATCAATAAAATAAATAAAGTACAATTTTTTCCCTATGCTAGGACAAGACATGGTTCCACACAAATTTGTATGTACCAATTGTTGGCAATTTTAGGCACCTTGAGTACATTGCTTTTACCTAAGTTTAGTTGTTGTCATTGATGTCAAGGAGCTATTGGTAGATGTTGTTTTTGATGTCGAGGAACTATTGGAGCAATTTGTTTTTATGTCCAAGGATGTGTTTTGATGAAGGTTTCAGCTGGTCAGTAAGTCTCCAAGAAAATCAGAGTAGCCCAGTTGCCAAAAAATCCAGAAAAGATAAAGTAGAAAAAGTTTGCAGGCTGCTGGAAAAACTGTCGCGATTTCGCGACATGTTTGAGGAGAGAGAAAGTAGATTTGTGACATGCGGGAGGGCGGAGGGCAAAATTGTCATGATTTCGCGACATGCGGGAAGGCAGAAGCACGGCGGGAAAAAGTGTCACGATTTCGTGACAAGTTTTGAAGAAGTTGTACGGATGCAAAAAGTGTCACGATTTCGCGACAAGTTAAGTTGGCAGTGTTGAGTTGCAGGAAGTGTCACGATTTCGCGACAAGTTTCGAAGAAGTTGTACGGATGCAGAAAGTGTCACGATTTCGTGACATGTTCCAGTTTCATGAGTAGTTGGCAAGAAAGAGCCTAAGGCAGTGAAAGCGTCGTGATTTCGTGACATGTTTCATTTTCTCTAGTGCAAACCAAGAAAAGGATGAAGAAGCAAGAGGTGTCACGATTTCATGACAGAGTTGCTGATGACGTCAGCAAAAGGCAAAGGTGTCACGATTTCATGACAGTTGCGGAGAAGAAGGCAGTGAAGTCCAGAGCGTCATGATTTCATGACCAAAATCATGATGACGTCAGCAAGAGGCAAAGGTGTCACGATTTCGCGATAGTTGCGGAGAAGAAGGCTTTGAAGTCTAGAGCATCGCGATTTCATGACAAGATTCATGATGACGTCAGCAAAGGCTGTAGTGTCGCGATTTCACGATAGCAACGGAGAAGAAGGCAGTGAAGTCTAGAGCATCACGATTTCGTGACAAGTTTCATGATGACGTCAGCAAAGGCTGTAGTGTCACGATTTCGTGACAGCAATGGAGAAGAAGGCAGTGGAGTCTAGAGCATCATGATTTCGTGACAAGATTTACGATGACGTCAGCAAAGGCTGTAGTGTAGCGATTTCACGACAACAAACCAAAGAAGGTGTACGGTAGACCAAGGCGTAGCGATATCGTGACATGTTTTGAGTTTCATGCGAGAAAAGCTACAGAACAGCAGAGGCGGTTGAAGCCGACGAAGTTAACCTTGGCCGACGAAGTATAAGGTTTTACAACCGACGTGTTAAAAGATTGATCAGCTGACTAAAGAACAAGATTTCATCTTGAGATCATGAGTATTAAAGGAGGACTGTTTGAGCATTTTTTTGTGTCGATCGATGTGTGCATTCGAAGTGTGACGTTCGCAGAGTGAGTGCGACAAGTAAGGTTCGATCATCAAAAATAGAGTGAGTGAAGTTCGACTGCAGCATTAGAAGTGCATTTCACTGAATCTTCTATGTGTCAAAGACTCTGGTGCTGTTTGCACGAAGAATGTACTGTTGTTCATGAGAAGACTGTGCGAAGAGAATGAGCTGTTGCAGTCACACACAGGCGCATAAGTTGCTGTGCATTCGAATGCTACAGTGATTGCGAAGATTATGCAAGAGTGGAATCTGATCTAAGGACAGCTGTGATTGCAACTGTGTTCACGCAGTCTGTGTAAAAGAAACCAAAGTGCCAGGAGTAGATGCTGCTGTAATTGCGAACAGTTGTGAAGGACGAACGGTGATATTGCTGCTGCAATCTTTGCAAAAATTGCACTACTGTGTTTGCACAGAAGTTAAGAAGATAGCGCGGCTGTAAGTTAAGAAGACTGTGCTGCTGTAGTTGTGCAGACTGTAAAAAGTTGTTCTCCAATCAAGTGCAGAAAAGAACAGAGGAAGAGGACAGAATTGTGCCAAACCGAAGGACTGTGTTTTGGTGCAAAAAAGAGGACCAGTTTGTTGTGACAGAGTTGAGGACAGAGATCTCCAACCGGAGCAGGGAAGACAGGTGTCTTCTGTGGAAAGAGTTCCACTTGCTAAGGGTAAAAGAGATAGAGGTCTTCTAGAGGATCACTAGCAAAGCAGATTTAGGGGAAGGTGTCTCCTTTGGGCTGAGGCTCATAAACATTGTAATCGGGAAGGATTCCCAGAGGTTTTGATATAACTTTTTGAGGAAAAGTTTTATCCGTGGAGTAGCCCACCTTGGGTAAAACCACGTAAATTGTTGTGTCTCATTGTGGATTGCTTCTTATACACTATTTTACTGCTATTATTATTACTATCTTATTCTGCATGTTAATGGTTTGAAAGTTGTATTGATAGATAAGGTTAAAAAGAGGTCTTATACTGTTCACCCCCCCTCTCAGTATAAGCTTGTGTTCTACAATTTGGTATCAGAGCCAGTGCCTTCGAAAAGCTTAACAGCTTGAAGGAAAAGTTTACAAAGAACACAATGGACTACTCAAGTGGCAATGCAGCACCTATTCTTGACGGATCAGATTTTGGTCTGTGGAGTGCAAGAATGAAAGTCTATCTTATGGCACTCGGTAATGAGGTTTGGGAAGTTGTTGAAGATGGGTATACCATTCCTGCAAATGGTCCTTATACTAAAGAAGACAGGCTTCTACATCACAGCAATTCAAAAGCCATGAATGCAATCTTGAAGGGTTTACAAAAGGCAGATCTCACTAAAGTTATTCACTGCAAGACAACTAGTGAAATGTGGAAACAATTGCAGGTTGTTCATACAGGAGATGCAAATGTTCGAAAGGCCAAGTTGAGACATTTTAAAGGTATGTTTGAACAACTCAAGATGAATGATGATGAAAATATTAGTGACTACATGCTTCGGATGGATGAAATTGTGAACTCCATGAAAGACTTAGGTCTTGAACTTGCTGAAAATGATGTGTGTGATAAGATTTTAAGATCTCTTCCAAATAGATTTAGTGAAAATATTTCTGCTATTGAGGAAGCCAAAGATTTAGATAAATTGAAAAAGGATGAGCTCCATAGTATTCTTGCAGCATTTGAATTGAGGACACAAGTGAAAGTTGATGTAAAGAAAGAGGCAACTTTCAAAGCTATCAAGAAATCGAAGGGCAAACAGATTCAAGAAAGTGATGAGTCTTCTAGTGAGGAAGAGGCATATTACAGCAGGAAAGGCAAGTTTTCCAGAAAGCACAAAAGCAAGAAAAATATAAGATGTTTTAACTGCGGGAAATTTGGTCATTATGCTACTGACTGTACTGTTTCTAAAGATGAAAGCGATGAAGATATACAGGATGTTAAAAGCAAGGATTCTGAAAAGCACAGGTATTACAAAAACAACAAAAATGAGTACAACAATCACCAGAAAAGCAAAGATGAGTACAACAATCATGGAAAGAGGCATTCTCACAAAAATAAGAAGAGCTTCTACTTAGACAAAACAAGTAAGTGTTCTAACAGTGAAAGTGACAGTTCTTCTAGTGATGATGAAAATGAGATGTTGTTCATTTCAGAAAAAGGGGAAGAACCGAAACATAAATTCATTATCATGAAATGTTTTAGATGTGGAAATTTTGGGCACCTTGAGGATGATTGCAGAAATAATGATTTGGCTGCTAGTATGTATGAGGATGTTTCAAAAAACCCCAATGAAGATGCATGTATGGTTTTTGAAAAAGGTAGCACCTCTAGTGATAAGAAATCTGAAAAAGGTTGTGATGATTCAAAGTGCCATCAAATAGAGGATCTTGAATGCGAACTCAACAATGCTCTTAGTGTTTTGAAAAAGGAAAGAAAGAAGAATGATAGACTCAAGATTAAGTTAGATGAATGTTGTATGGAAATAGATGAACTTGTAGAAAATCTTGAAATATCTATGGCTAAGTCACAAGAACTCAAGAATGAGTTAGATTCTAAAATTCTGGAGCATAGTGAGTTAGAACAGGAAATGGCTTCTTTGAAAGAAGAAAATAAAGAGTACAAAGATAAGCTCTACAGATTTCAGGATAGCTCCAAAAAGGTTAAATTTCTCATCGAAGGACAAAGAAAACCAACAGATAAAACAGGTCTCGGTTTTGTTAAGCCGCACAAGGAACAGGTTGGGGAATCTAGCAAAATATTTCAAAAGAAAGAGAGTCCTGTTGAAGAAAGTACTTCAGATCATGAGTCCGTAAGTGATGAATACGCAGAAATAGAAAACGATATTCAGACTGAGAAGAAGAAGTTTTCGGGACCCATGAAGTCGAACAAAAGAAAATTTCACGGCGGATGTTATGTGTGTCACAGATTTGGTCACATGGTTGTACAGTGCATGACTCAAATGAAGAGAGTAAATGACAGTTTCAGGAGACGTAATTTCTTTCAAGGGTATTGCTACTCTTGTCAACAATTCGGGCACAAGGCAATTTTTTGCAAGACAAATAACATGAACTGGGTTAGTCAGAACAGGCGAATTCAAAGAACAACCATGACTGATATTGTTACCTGCTATAAATGCAACAATGAAGGACACCTAGCTAGACAGTGTAGAGCTGATCTTCTGAGATACAGGAACAGAAACAGTAGCATGAACAAGTTCAAGGATCAAGGTATGGATAACAATAGAAAAGATAAAAGAAATAGGAACAGTAGTATTAACAGGTCCGAGGATCAGAACAGTGACAGGAACAAAAATACAGGAAAAGAATTCAAGAGAAGGCCCGACAAAGAAATCTTGGACACTAATGATGATGAGTGTTTAATGGGAGTGTCACTCCCAACCCTATTTTAATCACCTCATCAGGAGATGGGGGAGGGACTAAGCTAAGAGGCTCATTCTTAGTCCCAAGCCCCAAAGGTGACCCTTTGCCATTGATGACAAAGGGGGAGAGATTTAAGTAAGGGGGAGAGTTTTCAAGAGAAGAGGAAAGCTTCAAATCAGGGGGAGCAAAACTTGGAGAGATTGATTTCAGTTTTGACTCTTGAAAGATGTGTTTTAGATAAGGGTTGCCATCAATGACAAAGGGGGAGATTGTTGGCAATTTTAGGCACCTTGAGTACATTGCTTTTACCTAAGTTTAGTTGTTGTCATTGATGTCAAGGAGCTATTGGTAGATGTTGTTTTTGATGTCGAGGAACTATTGGAGCAATTTGTTTTTATGTCCAAGGATGTGTTTTGATGAAGGTTTCAGCTGGTCAGTAAGTCTCCAAGAAAATCAGAGTAGCCCAGTTGCCAAAAAATCCAGAAAAGATAAAGTAGAAAAAGTTTGCAAGGCGCTGGAAAAACTGTCACGATTTCGCGACATGTTTGAGAAGAGAGAAAGTCATGATTTCGCGACATGCAGGAGGGCAGAGGCAAAGCGGGCAAAAGTGTCACGATTTCGCGACATGCAGGAAGGAAGAAGCATAGCGGGCAAAAAGTGTCACGATTTCGTGACAAGTTTTGAAGAAGTTGTACGGATGCAGAAAGTGTCACGATTTCGCGACAAGTTAAGTTGGCAGTGTTGAGTTGCAGGAAGTGTCACGATTTCGCGACAAGTTTCGAAGAAGTTGTACGGATGCAGAAAGTGTCACGATTTCGTGACATGTTCCAGTTTCGCGAGTAGTTGGCAAGAAAGAGCCTAAGGTAGTGAAAGCGTCATGATTTCGTGACATGTTTCATTTTTGCTAGTGCAAACCAAGAAAAGGATGAAGAAGCAAGAGGTGTCACGATTTCACGACAGAGTTGTTGATGACGTCAGCAAAAGGCAAAGGTGTCACGATTTCATGATAGTTGCAGAGAAGAAGGCAGTGAAGTCTAGAGCGTCACGATTTCATGACCAAAATCATGATGACGTCAGCAAGAGGCAAAGGTGTCACGATTTCGTGATAGTTGCGGAGAAGAAGGCAGTGAAGTCTAGAGCATCATGATTTCGCGACAAGATTCATGATGACGTCAGCAAAAGCTGTAGTGTCACGATTTCATGACAGCAACGGAGAAGAAGGCAGTGAAGTCTAGAGCATCGCGATTTCACGACAAGTTTCATGATGACGTCAGCAAAGGCTGTAGTGTCACGATTTCACGACAGCAACGGAGAAGAAGGCAGTGAAGTCTAGAGCGTCACGATTTCGTGACAAGATTTACGATGACGTCAGCAAAGGCTGTAGTGTAGCGATTTCATGACAACAAACCAAAGAAGGTGTACGGCAGACCAAGGCGTAGCGATATCGTGACATGTTTTGAGTTTCGCATGAGAAAAGCTACAGAACAGCAGAGGCGGTTGAAGCCGACGAAGTTAACCTTGGCCGACGAAGTATAAGGTTTTACAGCCGACGTGTTAAAAGATTGATCAGCCGACTAAAGAACAAGATTTCATCTTGAGATCATGAGTATTAAAGGAGGACTGTTTGAGCATTTTTTTGTGTCGATCGATGTGTGCATTCGAAGTGTGACGTTCGCAGAGTGAGTGCGACAAGTAAGGTTCGATCATCAAAAATAGAGTGAGTGAAGTTCGACTGCAGCATTAGAAGTGCATTTCGCTGAATCTTCTATGTGTCAAAGACTCTGGTGTTGTTTGCACGAAGAATGTACTGTTGTTCATGAGAAGACTGTGCGAAGAGAATGAGCTATTGCAGTCACACACAGGCGCATAAGTTGTTGTGCATTCGAATGCTACAGTGATTGCGAAGATTATGCAAGAGTGGAATCTGATCTAAGGACAACTGTGATTGCAACTGTGTTCACGCAGTCTGTGTAAAAGAAACCAAAGTGCCAGGAGTAGATGCTGCTGTAATTGCGAACAGTTGTGAAGGACGAACGGTGATATTGCTGCTGCAATCTTTGCGAAAATTGCACTACTGTGTTTGCACAGAAGTTAAGAAGATAGCGCGGCTGTAAGTTAAGAAGACTGTGCTGTTGTAGTTGTGCAGACTGTAAAAAGTTGTTCTCCAATCAAGTGCAGAAAAGAACAGAGGAAGAGGACAGAATTGTGCCAGACCGAAGGACTATGTTTTGGTGCAGAAAAGAGGACCAGTTTGCTGTGACAGAGTTGAGGACAGAGATCTCCGACCAGAGCAGGGAAGACAGGTGTCTTCTGTGGAAAGAGTTCCACTTGCTAAGGGTAAAAGAGATAGAGGTCTTCTAGAGGATCACTAGCAAAGCAGATTTAGGGGAAGGTGTCTCCTTTGGGCTGAGGCTCATAAACATTGTAATCGGGAAGGATTCCCAGAGGTTTTGATATAACTTTTTGAGGAAAATTTTTATCCGTGGAGTAGCCCACCTTGGGTAAAACCACGTAAATTGTTGTGTCTCATTGTGGATTGCTTCTTATACACTGTTTTACTACTGTTATTATTACTATCTTATTCTGCATGTTAATGGTTTGAAAGTTGTATTGATAGATAAGGTTAAAAAGAGGTCTTATACTGTTCACCCCCCCCTCTCAGTATAAGCTTGTGTTCTACACCAATTTCAATTTCTTAGTAGGTCTCCATTTTTTTGTTGGAAAAATTTCTCTATGGTGTTTTCTAAGTATACATATCTTGCATGATTCCTTCAATTTGGATTCAATCCTTGGAAGACCATCAACCATTTTTTTCTTAAAAAGAACATGCAAACTTCTAAAATTTTAATGACCATATCTAGAGTGCCACAACATGCTTGATTCCTCAATGGTAGAAAAGCAAAAAAAATGATTTAGCATATTTATTCTCAATGGAAACATTCTATTTTTTAACATAATATACTTTCCAATCAATGTTTTACCTTGGTTCTTGTCATATATCAAATATTTTCCATTGTCAAAAAGTAACTTGAATCCTTTTTGTACTAGTTGTCCAACACTCTTGATATTGTGCTTCATACTTGGAGCCAAATAAATGTTATTTATGTCACCCTTCCTATGATTTATGGTGATGGGAATACTTCCTTTCTATTCTACATGAATAACCTTCCTGTATCCTAAGTGAAATTGGCTCTTAAATGAACCATCTAGCTTGTCAAAACAATCTTTAAAATATGACATGTGGTTAGAACATCCTGAATCAAGAAACCACATATATTTTTTATCTTCCAAAACTTAATTACATGAAAGAGAATAATTAATTTTATAATAATTATTCTTAGTTTGTTAGGCATTTTTCTCACCCCCATCTTGGTTTGAATTTGCTTGGTTTTTAACTACTAGTTTCCTACAATATTTTATCATGTAATCTAGTTTATTACAATAATGACAAGTAATGGCCTTATTACCATTCCTATTTGAATTTTATTGGTTTTTATATTTTTGATCTAAACTTTGAGAAAAAAATCATTCTAATTTAAGGTATTTTAATTTAGTTTCAAGTCCCATACTTTGGTATCTAGTGCATGATTCAAGTCATTTGAGTAAATTTTCATTTGATCCTCATTGGACAATAAAGAACCCACTAACTCTTCAACCTTAACTTGGTCCATATATTTACACACCTAAAGTGTAATAATAATATGGAGCTATTTTTGGGATAGGGATATTAAAATATTTCTTACTATTACTCTATCTTCCATGACTTCACCATACACTCTCATTCTATGCACTATGTCAGTTACTAAAATACAATAGTCTCCAACATTCTCATCATCATGCATTTTCATATTTTTAAAATTGATTCTTAATGTGGATATATTTTTTGATCTTACCTTTTCTGAGCCTTGATATGATGTCGCCAAGTTTTCCCATGCCTCATGGGAATTCTCACAACCAGCTCTTCTTGGATAGATGCTTGGATCTATTACACTATGAAAGTAGAAGAAAGTTTGAGCATCATTATTTTCTTCTTATTCCAATGTCTTCTTTTGGTCTTGAGGAAGAACACTTCAATCATCATAAGTATTATATGGCTAAACTATACTTTTCCAAACTCCCTTCCATACAAATCCTCTTCAATTGACCTCTCCAATACTCAAAGTTGTCTCCTTTGAATGTAGGTATATTTAAGGATGTATTATTTGTTTCCATGGTAGAAAACAAATAGCCACAAGTATTTCTGATGCAAAATCTTGTAATGATGTTTGTAATTAAAATAGTTACCCTATCTTACCATATATTCACCTACAAATACTGAAATCACACACAAAACTTTGCTCTAATACCCAATGAAAGTTCTTGAGATCGAGAGATTAAAAAAAACAATAAAGCAATTATGATCTAAGACAAAGTGAACATTGATGGAAAATTAATATCACCCAAAAATGGTCCAAGAGTGTTTAATTATTAATATAAAACAATTCTAAATATAAAATTATGAAATATCCTTAACAAAAAAGTTCCAATTTCAACAAACTATGTTGTTGGTCCAAACTAGAAAATTAGATCTAGAATTGAAAAAACACATAAAAAAACCTTTAAAAAGGCTCCACAATAGTGATCCCAATGTGTGATTTGAAAATTCTGATTCTTCTATATTCAAAAAGATTCACATTACAATGCATATAATGATCAATCGGTCTTGATCAATCAAAAAATCTAAAACAACTCAAGTTTCTAAAAAAACTAGCTTTTGTCATGGCCACCTTGCATGGTGTTTTTTCTAGTTAATTGAAATTCTTAATTGGCATAAAATAAAGCACCCAATTTGAGATATTTTTGCATGTGCTTTATTTTAGTTACAACTCACTTAACTGGCCTTGATTTGAGGTGCCCTCTTCATGAAGATAACTTGCCTAGAAATTAACTCCCTATTGGCCCTATTTTCTAGGAATAAATCTAGAACTTGACTTTAACTCAATCTAACTATCAAATCTAATATATATTGACTTATTAATTGATTCTAGACAAAAATAACATCTCCTTAAAAAAAATAACACTACTTTAATAATTATGGGTGACTTTTGACATCACTCTCGACAATATCTTGTATTGTCATTACACAAAATCCTTGAGGTATTAGTGTATAATATGATATCCATATCCAAACACTTCTTAGGAAAGTTAATCCCAGGGACCAAATTCATGGTTAGTCAATGAAAGTCATCCTTAAGGTGTGATAGTTAGTCCAACACCCCCTTTTGATGTAACTCGGGGGGACTCGATCCTAGGGTGAGGCTTTGATACCACTTATAGAGTTGTAGTTATACAAAAATATCAAGGTATTATTGTCTAATACAATATTTATATATGAAAACCTCATAGGGTAGTTAGTCCTAGGGCCCATGTCCATGGTTAATCAAAATCATCCCTAAAAATACAATGATCTATCATATTGAGAAAATAGAAGAAGATGAATATATCAATACAATTTCTGAATAAGTAGATCCTCTAGAAGATATCCTTAAAAGAATTACAAAAAAAATATAAAATCTCTCTAAAAAATTACAATGCCCTAGTTGAGATCTAAATTTGCACATACTACATATCGGACTCAAAACATAAAAAGGTTCCAACCATGAAAAATTAGGAACAATAGAAAATAAATCTTATGAAGCTTCATTTTTATGGAGCTAGATGCAAAATTAGGGTTAGATTTGAGATTTTTCTAGTATCTCCCTCGAAAGAAATCAAAATTTTCTCCTATATATTAACATGAATTGCACTAACAATGTTCCTGAATATGAAGCCTTGTGCCTTGGCTTAATGCAAGTAGAAATAATGGGTATTAGGTTACTCATAATCTATGGTGACACTAAGCTCATAGTCAACCAAGTGACAAAGAAGTGTAATAGTAGACATCATTATCTAAAAGAATATCAAAATTAGGTATGGTATTTGATGGAAATATTTGAGGCATTAAATATAAAATCCATACCCTAAGAATAAAATGAGTTAGCTAATCCACTTGATGCTCAAAAATAAAATTACATGCCTACTATAGAGTATTGTCCAAGAAATAAGAACAAAGTAAAAATGAATTTCAAACCAGTAGTCCTAGACAAACAAATATTCTGGCAAGTATTGGAATATGGCCAACAAATCATCAAATTCTTAAAAAAATAGGCAATATACTCAATTAAATAATAAGATATATCATAAGAAGTTGAATAGGAGGATGTTATTCAATTGAAGAATAATCATATTCCAAAATGGTTAATTACTCTAGAAAGCTTGTTTGATAATAATGACATAAATACAAGGCATAGAATGAAAGTAGAAGAATAAGCTTGTAAAGAGTTTGAATTTGATCCAACTAAAATTTTGAAGAATGAAATTCATTGTACTATAGAGTAATTAGACCAATTTAAGTCACTATATATGTAGTATCAATACATAATAGCTTGGAGCTATGATGACCTTTGAGTTTATGATAAAGAAGTGATTCAAAATACTCTTGAATTAGCTTCTAAATCTAAGTAATTCAAGAAAAAATAGAGGTTGGTTAACCCCAATATAGAAGTAGTAATGAAACAAGATCTCCTCAAATTATTGAATGCTAAAATTATATATCATATTAAACATTCTACATGGGTTTCCAGATTGGTACCAATTAGGAAAAGAATGGAAACATTTGCCTTTGTGTTGATTCCTAAAATTTGAATAAGGCATCATTGAAGGATCATTATCCCTTACCTCAAATTGATCATATTATACAAATAGTAATAGATATAGAAATATTCTCTCTCCTAGATGGATTTTCAAGGTATAATAAAATATGGGTTAAAGATGATGTTAGGACCCTCCTAACATGTCCTAATTACTTATATTATTTATTCATTATATTCTAGGGTCACAACCCTTCACTCTTACAACTATTAGACTAGGTATTTAAATGCAATCCACATATGATAATAAGGCATCATCGAACAAATATATAAATTAAGTCTATTGTGGGTTTTCTACCTTACAATCAAAAAGTGATTCAATATAAAAATGATCTTGCTTCTCGCACCATTTAGTTTCATACCATCTAGATCAGAGCTAGATCAAGGAGCAAATTCACCATTAAAATTTTTTCCCATCGCACATTTCAGCCAGTCCACATTCGCGAGGATGCAAACAACATTCACACTTCACGGATCCGTGTAAAAATCCTCGTAGAAAATTAAACCTTATCCTAAGGTACGAATTAATTTGTCTTACACCCAAATTGCTTGACCTTTCACATGGTGACCGGTGGCTATTTTGAAAAAGCTAAAATATTCAACGTAGCATCAAGGTTTTCAACGTCTGAAACGCAAAGGAAAAAAATTAAAATTATTTTTTTTATTTTTTTTGCTCACCTGTACCAAGTCATATTGATCATTACCTACACCAACCGCAATGGCTAAAGGACGACAATCACTGGATTCCATTCATGAGAAACATGAAAGGCTCACTGAAGAAGTTCAACAGGAAAGAGAGGAGAATACCTATACCACAAGAGAACTCTTTGAGAAAATATTTGCAATGGATGTTAAACTTGATGCCATCAGTCAAAATCAGGAAAAAATACATGCAAATTCACCCAACCACGGGTCATCAAACCAAGCAATGTTAGGAGGTCCACAAACTTTCATTCTACCATGGACAACCAAATTAGACTTCTCGAAATTTGAAGGAGGAGACCCTACAAACTGGATCTACCGAGCAGAGCAATATTTCTCACTAAATCAAATTCCGAAAATGCAAAAAGTGCATATTGCCTCCTTCCACTTGGAAAATGATGCCATCCAATGGTACCAATGGTTCAAGAAAACTAACGGTACTCTGACATGGTCAACCTTTACACATAATCTATTAGTGCGATTCGGCTCTAGCAAGTTTCAAAGCTTTACAGAGGCCCTCACTAAATTATGCCAAACCACTTTGGTAAGTGAATACCAAGCAGAATTTGAAATGCTAGCTAATCGAACATCCGTATTAGACATTGCCTTCTTTCAAGAATGTTTTTTCAATAGATTAAAAGAAGAAATTTGAATAGAGGTGCAAATGTATAACCCTACAAACATGTTAGAGACCATCGGCTTGGCAAAATTAGCGAAGGACAAAATCAAGGCATGGAATCGGTTCACAAAACCAACTTGGGGGAAACCATAAAACACTTATACCAACCCCAAACCAATGCAAAATGGACAAACCCAAAACTCCTACACAGTCCCAAAAATTAACCTCGCTCTACCAATTAAGTGTCTGAGTTTCGAGGAAATGCAGGAAAGACAAGCTAAGGGTCTTTGCTACCATTGCGATGAGAAATTTGACAGAAATCATAAATGTGCCTCATGAAAATTATATATTCTAGATGCCACAGAGGAAGGGAATTCTACTAAAGAGGAACCTAAACTTGAAGTAGAGGTATTATCCAACACACTTGAAAGTGACGAAGAAAATGCACCAAAGGTTTCCTTCAACACCCTTGCCAAATTTTCTGCCCCTCAAACAATGCGAGTTAAAGGGAATTTTAAGAAAAAAAACCTTATTGTGCTCCTAGATTCTGGTAGCACGCATAATTTTATCAATCCAAAGGTGTCTAAACAAGAAAATTATTTTATATACCCTTGCAATAACTTCAAAGTGATGATTGGAAATGGCAGAAAAATTACATGCAAAGGAAAATGCAAAAATATAAAACTAACTATGGGGGTTTATAACATAAAAGGCGACATGTACGTCCTACCTCTATGTGGGTGCAACATTGTACTAGGCGTACAATGGTTACGAACCTTGGGCGTATTCCAATGGGAATTTGATGAACTATGGATGAAATTCACAGCAAAGAACCAAACCTATATTATCCAAGGCCTAAAATAAGGACCTTCCCAAATCATCAGCTCGCATAGAATGGAGAAAATTATCCAAAGAGGAAACAAAGGAATGGTCACCCAATTATTTTCAATTCAACCTAGTCACAAAGAAGACGAGACACCAGAGTTACAAAATATTTTAGACCACCATAAGGTCGTATTCAATGAACCAAAAGGACTACCTCCAAAACAAATTCACGATCACACTATTCCACTATTTCCAGGGCATCACCCTCCTAATATTAGACCTTATCATTATCCATACCTCCAAAAGACCGAAATAGAGAAATTAGTACAAGAGCTTCTTAAGGCAGGAGTCATTAGACCTAGCAAAAGCCCTTACTCCTCTCTAATTATTTTAGTTAGAAAAAAGGATGGCTCATGGCGTTTATGTGTCAATTTTCAAGCGCTTAATAAAATGACCATCAAAGATAAATTTCCTATTCTGGTCATAGATGAGCTATTAGATGAACTCCACGGGGCAGATTATTTTTCCAAGTTAGACTTATGGTCAGGCTACCACCAAATACGAGTCAATGAAAAGGATATTCCTCAGACGACCTTTCGCACTCACGAATGGCACTACGAATTCTTGGTGATGCCATTTGGCCTGACCAACGCTCCTTCTACCTTTCAAAGTCTAATGAATAAGGTATTTCACCCTTTTCTTCATAAATTTATATTAGTTTTCTTTGATGACATTTTGATTTATAGCAAAACATGGGAAGAACATTTGGACCATGTTAGACAAGCATTCCAAATCTTGGAGGAAAATCAACTTTATGCAAAAAGATCAAAGTGTTCCTTTGGAAAACAAGAAATTGAATACTTAGGGTAAATTGTCTCAAAGGAAGGAGTTATGGTAGATCCTTCCAAAATCAAGGAGGTGAAAAATTGGCCTATTCGAAAAACCTTAAAAGCTCTACGTGGGTTTCTTGGACTAATGGGATATTATAGAAAATTTGTCCAAAATTATGGTAAAATTGTTGCTCCTCTAACAACATTACTTAAGAAAAACGCTTTCAAATGGTCGTCTAAAGCGGATGAGGCCTTTATCACCTTGAAAATTGTAATGTGTACCACCCTTGTTCTAGCCATGCCCAACTTTTCTAAACCATTCGTCATTGAAAGTGATGCTTCAAGAATAGGAATGGGAGCCGTACTCATGTAGGATGAAAGGCCTCTAGCTTTTATAAGCAAAGCATTTTCTCCTAAGAATTTAGCTTGCTCTACGTATGAAAAAGAGATGTTGGTGATTGTCCATGCTATTCAACATTGGAGGCCTTGCCTTATTGGCCAACATTTCATTATACGCACTGACCTTCATAGCTTGAAGTATTTTTTGGAACAACGGACTAATACCCCGGAACAACAAAAATGGGTTACTAAACTTCTTGGCTATGATTATGAAATTACATATAAAAATGGAAAGGACAACATGGCAACCGATGCACTTTGTAGAAAATTTGAAGATATGCCTCAAGTCCATGCTCTTTCCTCCCTTATTCCTAAATGGGTAGATGAGGTGCATGAAGAATGGATAAATGATCCTACTATCCACACCTTAATTCAACAACTTCAACATAATCCTAGTAGCAAAACTCCATACACTTGGAAGGACAATATATTAAGATACAAAGGGAGGATGGTCCTCACCCCCAATTCAACTTATCATGAAAAAATTCTTCATGAGTTACATACCTCACCCACTGCAGGCCACTCAAGGTTCTTAAAAACCTATAAAAGAGCCACTACCTCCTTCTATTGGGTAGGAATGAAAAATTACATCAAAAACTTTATAAAAGAATGTGAAGTTTGCCAAAGATAAAAGGGGGAGAACCTCACTATTCTAGGATTACTTCAACCTCTTCCTATACCCACCAAAACATGGGCAGATATTTCTATGGACTTTATTGAAGGATTACCAAAATCAGGAGGAAAAACAACCATTTTCGTAGTTGTTGATTGTTTATCTAAATATGCCCATTTTTGTTCTGTGGCTCATCCTTATACCGCTAGAACTATAGCCCACCTCTTCCTAGATAACATATTTAAATTACATGGTATGCCCTCCACAATTTTTAGTGATCGTGACCCAACTTTCACTAGCACCTTTTGGAAGGAATTGTTCAAATTACAAGGTACTCAACTTTGTATGAGCTCTGCTTACCATCCTCAAACTGATGGCCTAATAGAAGTTGTAAATAAATGCTTGGAAACATACCTTCGATGTTTTTTTTCTACTCAATCACTCCATTGGGTAAAGTGGCTTTCACTAGCGGAATGGTGGTATAACACTTCATACCATACGTCCATCAAAATGACTCCTTATGAAGCACTATATGGTCAAACACCACCATCCCTCACTTCCTATATTCCAAGGACTACAAAAGTCCATGCAGTGGAAACAGAACTTGCTAATAGAGATGACATACTATGGATCCTAAAAGATAACCTACACACCACCCAGCATCGCATGAAGCAGCAAGCCGATCAACATAGAAGTGAACGTAGTTTCCACGAGGGTGATATGGTTTTCTTACGTCTCCAACCTTACCATCAATCCTCTCTTAAACAAAAAGGTTCTCATAAGTTAGCACCCAAATTTTATAGGCCGTATAAAGTTCTCCAATGTATTGGGACCATTGCTTACAAACTAGATCTTCCTCCCTCTTCCAAACT
Source organism: Wollemia nobilis (assembly GCA_028583015.1). Taxonomy (NCBI): domain Eukaryota; kingdom Viridiplantae; phylum Streptophyta; class Pinopsida; order Araucariales; family Araucariaceae; genus Wollemia; species Wollemia nobilis. The sequence goes on along the minus strand of JAQPPZ010003260.1, from coordinate 5,612,130 downwards.
TCACCCCGTATTTCATGTATCTTGCCTTAAGCTCACAGTGGGAGCCCATATCATGACACAACCCACTCTCCCTGAATTCTCTGATGATGGAGTACTTATAGTCGAGCTAGAAGCTATATTGGATCGCCACTCTTGTCACCTTCGTACTCACAATATCATAGAAGTTTTAATCCATTTGAAAGGTCTACCTTTAGAAGACGCAACATGGGAAAATTTTCAAGATATCCAGCAACAATTTCCAAATTTCTAGCTTTGAGGACAAAGCTCCTTTAAGGGGGGTGGCATGTTAGGACTCTCCTAACATGTCTTAATTACTTATATTATTTATTCATTATATTCTAGGGTCACAACCCTTCACTCTTACAACTATTAGACTAGGTATTTAAATGCAATCCACATATGATAATAAGGCATCATCAAATAAATATATAAATTAAGTCTATTGTGGGTTTTCTACCTTAAAATCAAAAAGTGATTCAATATAAAAATGATCCTGCTTCCTGCACCATTTAGTTTCATACCAGATGAGGATCAACACAAAATAAAATTCACTATCAAGTGGGGGACATTTGTGTACCAAAGAATACCTTTTGGATTTTTCAATGTTGAGGCTACCTTTCAATGCACCATGGATTTTTATTTTGGATACTTGTTCAATAGAATCATTCTCATTTACTTGGATGACATGACAGTCTTCTCCCATGGTAAAAAACTACATCTAGAGCACCTAGAAGTGGTCTTTAAAAATACCATGAACTTAGGATATCACTAAATCCAAAGAAATATACTTTTTCTATGCATGAATGAAAACTTTTAGAACATGTGGTTCTAAACAAGGAATGGTCATTAATCCAGAAAGGATTCAAGCTATTTTAGCTCTCCCACTTCCCCTTAGTAAGACATCTCTACAATCATTTTTTTGGGTAAATCAATTTTATTTGAAAATTTGTGTTCAAATTTATACAAATTGTTAATCCTATGACAAAGCTTGAGAAGAAGAATGCCACATTTGAATAGATCCTAGAAAGGATAAAAGCATTTGAATAGATCAAAACAAGCCATTACAAAAACCCTAGTTTTTATCAATCCAAATTTTAGCAAGGACTTCATTTTATATGCATATGGATCTGAAGATAGTTATGTTGTAGTCCTAACTCAAAAGGATGATAAAGAAGATGAACATCTAGTATTTTTTCTTAGACATTCCATGATTACCAAAAGAATTACAATTTCATAGAAAATAGGTGTTCACTATCATGAAATATTTGAATAAGTTCAGACATTACTTGTCACAAAGTAATACTATAGTCTATGTGGTATATTTAGATGTTAAAAATTTCATTCTTCAAGGAGAGCTAGGTGATAAAAATGTAACATGAAATTAGAACACCATATCATGAAAAATAAAAGAAACTATATTTTTACAATAATGTTCCTTAATTTACAATTGACCCTCTAGGAGGAGCTTACAAGAGGGTTATCAAGTGGGAGAATACCTTTACAAAACATAACCTAATGGTGTCCTATAGTTTCTATGCTACACTTCAATATATGGGGTTGTTATATTTTGATGGGAGGTAATACAACCACAAGATGTAAAATAACTAAATTGAGATAATATTTTTCAATATTTCAAAAATAAATGGGTATAGAGAAAAACCTTGACCTACTTTGAACTAGGGTTTCTGGAACTTCGAAAAATCTAGGGCATCAGCTGGATTGCAGAAGTGCTTTCAGAGTACGATGGATCTGAAGGCTAGATTGGTGTCCTAGGAGGGTCCAATGGGGACTTCTCTGGCTCCTTTTCCAGAGAGTAGTAGCTCATACGTAGATTTTTTTCAAGAAAAATCTCCTCCAAAGAATGACAAAGCTCAAAAAATGGCATATAAAATGCTCTTCACGGCTGCTGGGAATAGGTCGACAGCACATCATGTGAATGGATGTTTGCCGCAGGCCGAAACCAGGCCAAAAATTGTCATCGAGCCAAGTATGGTTGAAGAATCAGTCATTTACAGAGCTAATCATGATTTAATCTACAATTTCATGGGTATATGTCCTTCCCTAAAATTTTTGCACTCTTGGATCTGCAAAAACTGGGAACCTCATGGTGAGTATTCATTGTGGTTTATTAGCAATGGATATTTTATTGTTAGCTTTTCGTCTTTGGTCGATATAAATAGGGCTTTTGAGTCAGATAAGAAAAATCATGGCTTGGCAAGGCTATTTGTTCAACCATGGAGAGTGGGATTTGATCCTCGAGTTGAACCTACTGCTGTCCAAGTATGGATCTAACTATATGCTCTTCCAATGGAATTTTGGAGTGAGCAGGTGTTGGCAAGGATTGGCAATTCTATTGGAAGACATCTGGGTGTTTCCAGAGACACAATTGAAGGGAGCATGGCGGTGTATGCAAGAATATGTGTGGAGATGGATCTCAGCCAGCCTTTGTCGATAGAGATGGAAATTGAATTGGCAGGACTCTCCTGGATTCAACAACTGGACTATGAGGCCCTACCCTTTAGATGTAGGGTTTGTCACAAACATGGACATTTTGCCCATTTTTTCCCTAATAATATGAATTCTAAAATGGAGGCCCCTTTAGGAATTCCAAACCTACCTAGAGAGGATAAGGCAACACTTAATAAAGATTCTAATAGCACCTTTCAGGGCCAGGAAGATCAAAGAGAGGGTTTTGAACAACCCAGAAGAAAAATACGGACAAAGAAAAAAGAGGGAAAGGAGCAATCCCATCTCATACCTACCAATAGGTATGAGATATTTAAGTCACTGGTTGACGAAGAGGAACAATTTATGGAGGGCATGGAGGGTAATAAGGAAAATTCTAATATTCCCGTGCAACTCCCCCTCTCATCTCCTCCCATCATACAGTAGGTAGTTGAACTCTGTGAGGTATCACAGCCAGTGTATTAAGGGGATTTAGTAGTGCATAACCAGGAGCAGACAGTATCACAGGATGTTAGCATGGGAATAGTAGAGAAGAACAAGGAAAGTCCAACTTTGGGGATAACCCAGGTAGAAAACTCAATTGAAGTATTGGAAACGTGCTAATAAAACAGACTTCTAGGACCAAAGAGCTCCATTGGTGGCCAGATGGGATGAGGTCCAAAAACAATTTAGAGAAGGAGTAATTACAGACTAGCTCAAAGCTGAGGATGATGCCCTGCGTATAGCGGTTGAGGACATTGAAAACTAGGATGAGACCTATTGGAAGCAGAGAGCAAGAACCACCTGGTTATTAGAAGGGGACAAAAATACAAAATTCTTTCATCAGATTGCTTGTGCTCGAAGATAGATGAACAAGATGGAGGCCCTTCAAGATGAGAACGGTCATTCCTTTGATACACTTCCAGGTATGCATTCCCATGCTATGGATTATTTTTCTAATCTTTTTAAGGAAAGTGTGGTACAAGATGTAGAGGCCCAAAATGAAGTTATTTCTGTCATACCTGCTGTTATTTTTGAGGATGAAAATTGGGCCCTCCTCAAACCCATTGATAGAGATGAATTGAAAACTGTGGTCTTTGGAATGAGCATTGGTAAAACTCCAAGTCCAGACGGCTTCCTAATTGAGTTTTTTTAGGCTTTCTGGGACTACTTAGAGGAAGATGTAATGGTTGTTGTAGAAGAGTCCAGAGAAAATAAGAGAATGCTTAAAGCTATAAACCACACTTTCATTACCTTAATTCCAAAAGGGGGGGAGGGGGTTCATATTTCAGATTATAGGCCTATTGCCTTATGTAATGTGTTGTACAAAACAATCACAAAGGTAATGGCTAAGCGCCTAAAACCTCTTCGTCACAACATTGTCTCCTTTGAGCAAGGGGGTTTTGGTGAGGGATGGCAGATTCTGGATGGGGTGGTTGTGGCCTAGGAAGCAATCCATTCAATGCACACTTCTGGTAATAAAGGGATGTTCATTAAACTGGACATGTCAAAGGCTTATGACAGGGTTGAATGGAGTTTCCTGGCTAAAATGATGGCAGCCTTTGGTTTCTCTCAAGACTAGATAGAGTGGGTCATGAGCTGTGTCTCTACCCCGAATTACTCTATGCTAATCAAGGGCCTTCCTTCGCAACCATTTGGAGCTACTCAAGGACTGCGCTAGGGGGATCCATGTTCTCCTTATCTTTTTCTCATTTTGGCTGAAGGTCTTGGCAGAATTTTCTTGAGGAGAAGACAACAAGGTAGATTATTGGGTATCAGGGTGGGTGACAAAGTTTTAACACACCTACAGTTTATGGATGACACTGGTTTGGTGGGAGTGGCCAGCTTTAGGGAAGCAAGAATGATTAGGGATACTCTTAATGTCTATCTCAGGGCTACTCAACAGGTCATTAATGACAAGAAATCCAAAGTGGTTTTTTTTAATCTGGAGCAAAGGCTTCAGAATAGAATATTAGAAATCCTGGGATTCACAAGGACTTCTCTCCCAATGGTTTACTTGGGGGTCCCCTTGCACTTTAAGAAGCTAAAATTAGACACATGGAGGAATCTACTGGAGTGTATCAAAGATAGAATTAATCACTGGTCTCACAAGTGGTTAAGTTATGGTGGCAGATTAACGTTCTTACAATCAGTCATTCAAGCCATGCCAATTTACAAATTCTCTATCCTGGATGCCCCGATTACAATATGGAAAGAGTTGGACAGGATGGCTAGAAATTTTTTATGGGAAGGAGCAAAGGGAGAGAGAAAGTGGGCCTTAGTGGGCTGGGACAAAGTTACCTAGCCCAAGGTTAAAGGAGGTCTGGGTTTGAGAAAATCTAAGCTAAATAATAAAGCTTTTGCTGGAAAGCTATACTGGAGATGGATATCCCAACCCACCTCCCTTTTTAGTAGAATCCTAACTAGAAAATACCTAGGACAGGCCAACCCAGACGATGTAGCTCGCATCCCCTTGGATGGTACTAGGTCCCTAGTTTGGCAGGCTCTCAAGTTAGGGTCTCAGGTTGTTAAAGACCGCTTATTTTGGAAAGTGGGAAGAGGGGAGAAGGCTCGTTTCTAGATAGATTCTTGGGATCAGTTCCCACCCATCATTGCTAAATTTCCAAAATTATAGCCAATAAAAGCAACCATTGAAGCCAAGGGATGGATCCGTATTGAAATTTATTTCACAACTACTCAGTTGGGGGAGTGTAAGTTTAAGCAGTTCAAGAAGTTGGATGAGTGGCCCATTTCAATCCCTCCGGATTTGACTCCCATCATGACTAAAATTCTGACAGAAATATTTCTTACATGGGGAGACGTGGAGGATGAATTAGCTTGGGGCTTTGGGAGTCTTGGCATCTATACAGTAAAAGGATGGATATGACAGCATTCTCCCAGAGCCCTCCCCTCATACTTTTCAGGTTGAGGACTGGAGGAAAATTTGGCACTCTAAAGGCTAGCCAAAAGTTAACTTTTTTGCCTGGTAGTGCATGCACAATGAAATCCTCACTTTTGATAATATCATATCAAAATGTATCATCGACCCTTATCAATGTGTACTATGCTACAAGAGCAAGGAAACTGCTGACCATTTGTTGTTTGGTTGCCCTTTCACCCGACAGATTTGGCTGTGTTGGTTTGCATACTTTAAAATTCAAGTAAGTGGTGACCTAAACTGGATGAATATCTCTGCAAAATGTTAGAAAGGTAGATTCAAATATAAAGCTCTTCATATTGACTGGGAGCTCGATTTAAGCTTTATCTAGTGGCAAGTTTGGCTGGAAAGAAATGCCAAAATTTTTAGAGAAACTTTTACTGCTCTAGACGGGGTTTGGCAGACCATTTGGAGTAAGGTTACCAAAACTGTGGATGTTCATGCTGAGGAGGAAGCTCAAATTGACATTGGAGCTATGGAAGAACGCATTGAACTACAAGAGGGACAGGACAAAAATTGTTGGAAACCTCCCCCTGAAGGTTGGATTAAAATCAATACTGATGGAGCTGCAAAAGGCAATCCAGGTAGAGCTGGAATTGGAGTGGTGTGCTGGAACCATGCTAGGACTGTGCTCTATTGGGAATTGCAAGGCCTGGGAAGAACCACTAACAATGAAGCCAAAGCCATTGCCATCAAGTATTCTTCTATTTGGGCAGTGAAACATGGCCACCACAGGATTATTCTTGAATCAGATTCATAAATAATGGTTGGAGCTCTTGACTGCATGAGGAACTTTGATCTGAAATCTTGGAGGTTGAGGGCTCTTGTTACCCAAATTAAAGAATTATGGAAGGAATTGGAGGACGTGATCCCAGTTTATGTGAGTAGATATTTGAACAAAGCGGTTGACTTTCTAGCTAAGATGGGTGCAAAAAAGGAGGTTGGAGTTCAGTTGCACAGTGACATGGATATTGAGGATGAGGTGATTAGACAAGGTCTTGAAAGGTCCTTGAGGTAATGACCTTCTAAAAAATAGAGTACGATGGGGGACCCCATGGTAGCTAGTTTTTGTTTCACAAAAATTGGCTCCGGTGTTGTTCTTCCTTTACTATTGTATGACTGTGTCCTCTTGGACTTCGGCTGGGAAGAGGCTCTTCCAACATTGTAATTGATCTATGTCTTAATACAAGTTTTTTTTCAAAATTTCAAAAAAAAAACTAAATTGAGATAATAATAAACTAATGGCACAATAATATGCAGGAAAATAATAAGATGAACATCTACAAATAACTCAAAAATATGTCATTAATGAAAGTGATGAAACTAGTATAGTGCTATATAATGGAGTGTAATAATACTTCATGAATATATATGAAAAATACTACATTGTATCAAGCTACTAAACTATAACACACACTCTCTATATTCACTTCAGTCTGAAACACTCATTATGAGGCCTTTATATAGGAAGATAGATTCCTTTCCCCTTACTCTACCTAGGACTTATGTACATGTGGACTACATGCACATTTACAAGTTACACATTTACACTTGTGCATTTATTACAATACTTGAAGTAACTAACTTTACTCTAAATTAAACTGCTATTCTAGTTATGTACCAAAGGTGGTATATTTACATAACCCAAATAATGTAATATACTCTAACACCCCCTTGTATTATATTATTTTGGTATTGAAGACTTTAGTCTTCAATATGGATCTTTATATTTAGAATAATCTTTAACTTGGTATGGTTCTTCTGCTTCTATTTTGGTGTTGTTTCTTCTTAACATTTTTATTCCACTACATTTTGTTGTTTCTGAGTTTTTGGAAGAATATTTTACCATGTAGTATTCTAGGTAACCTTGATGGAATAATGATATTATAATTTTGCAAGTCATAATTGGATCATAACTACTTTCTTTTCTATTTAGTGGTTTCCTATATGACATTTATAATGCTCCAACTTCTAAATAATGAGAGTTGGATGATGTCTTACTATGCACTCCTCTCCTTCAATGGTGGATGTATTACAATGTCAATGAGTCTTTAATGCTACTTTGACCCTCTTGGAGACCTTGACTTTAGATTTTAATGTTGTCTGATCCTCTTTCACTATGCATAGATACTCATCCCTGCTCGTTATGGATACGACTCTATCCACCTTAATTTTAGGAACTTCAAATAGTGTGGTTGCCTTTCAACGTTGGACAAGTAGCCCTTGGGAGTTATGTTAAGTATGGAAATTGAGACAACAATTATTCCTTCTTGTAATGATGACTATGGCAAGCAACCTCCCAATGATACTCTAGAAACTTGGTGCATACATTTCTCAAATATGATTATAGAAGATAGACATTATAGTCTTCTTTGAATATTTTTTAATGAGTCTTCAATGCTCTTATTTGGATGAAATTATTATTACACCTTTAAATACTTTGAAAGACACCTTTAATGCTTCTAATATGAGTGTTGTGTCTATTATGGATTCTCTTTCCCTGCTCAAGTGTTATGTAGCACTCTCTTTTACTCTGCCAAGTGTCACTTGCATGTGATAATATCTTCAACGTCTCCTTATCCTTCAATATTTCTTCTCTAGTGGGTGCAAGTTGTTCCATCTTAGCTTCAATGCTTTTCTCCTTCTTAATAATGGGTGCAAGCTTGTGCATTTTCTAGCAGATGATGATGATAATCTCCTCAAGGTTAGCTCTAGCTATGACATTTCTAGGATGCTCCAACACTGCCCTTTTGGTATATGATATAGCTTCAATCAATGGTCTCTCTTGGTTGCTACAATCACTCTTTTTCTAATTGGTTATTCATCTCCAATTGATGATGGCTTTCGATAGATTTAGCTGGCAGATTGTCCAAGTAATCATTTGGGTAGTGTACCCTTTATCTACCTCTTGATTTTAGTTATCCTTAGAGCTATTTTCCTTACAATGAGTGCTATGCCTCCCTTTATGTGTTGCAGGCTATTATTATGTACGCATTGATCCGGTATTCCTATACACCTTTGAAAACCATTTTATGAGCCTTTTTTATGGCTTGATCTTTCTGCCTTGATATATGCCCCCTTTACATCGATGATGTAGTTGCTTGTAGATAGAATGGTAGGCTACATAGAGTGTCCTTAAGGCACTTATATTTTATCTCCTTTCTGATGTGATAAGAGATAAACTTGGCACTTTGTATAACCTTGTAAATGCATTCTAATTTGCACCTAAAACTTGAGACTCTCTTAGTCTCATTTTGTAGATCCTTCTACTAGTTTGATGGTAATTTTATTCTCCACTACTTGAAGAAATATTACCTATTTTTGTGGCTTCTCTTGACCACAAAAAATATTGTAGATTTGTGTACCAAATAATGTCTCTAGATACTTTGATAGTATTCTAGTTTGTGCTCTTTCTTTTTCCACTCTTACTTTAACAACCAAAGCACATAATAATATTTTTAAGATAAGTAAGTTTAATGCACTAATTTGCATTGTAATCTAAAAAAACATAGTGCATACAAAGAACAACTAGTATAGTGCAATATTAATCTCACCTTATTACTCCTTCAAATGAACTTAAAATATGCACTTAGTAATTGCTCCTTGTAGAGAACTATAATATCTATAACTTAATGTAGTCTTATTTGCTATAACTATATAATAAAAATATGATCATTTTATTTCTATCAAAATATATCTAACTCCTATTTTAATGAGAAGGTATTGACCTAACTTCTACACTCCCTTTGAAGACTTCAAAATTAATCTACTCCTTGCAAATTTAATTTTAATATGGTGCTTAATGAATCTCTAATCAGCCATATTTTTTACGTTCACCTAATGAACCTTTTACACCCAATTTTCTTACCTTAATAACTTCTAAATATGGTGGATGTGTTGGTGATTTGATTCACCAAATTGTTACCCTTAACTTGATGATCTTGTAGCTTTTATTGGATGTCTGCAATAGCTCCTTAACTCACAAGTTCATAGCCTAGAAAATTCTAAGTCTTGCTGCTTGAAACTGTAGTATGGTGGTTTCAATCCTTTTTCATGATGCTTTTTATAGATCTCAAGTTCTACAACTAGTAATGTTAACCTAATTTTTGATCTCTTGCAGTTAATTTTTGCATTGAAATGTTGTCCTTGAAACTCAAAAAAATGGTATGGAATTCCCCCAAATCGTAGCTAAGTTTTTCTTTCAATAACCCTTCAGTATTTTGTTGAAGATTCAACAAACCCCTATCTTTGAATGAACCTTCTAGACTTCAATTATAATCTTCTAAATTCAATCTAGGGCTTCTTCTAAAGAATCTGAATGTCTTGAGGTCTTCAACAATATCCTCCAGTATTTGGCACTCCTTGCCAAATTATTTTCCTTTTGGGATTGTTGTCAGATGACAATAATTATCACAAATTTTTCTCTATCAATAATTTTGTGGCTGCTCCACAACACACCCCAAAATTGGGGACCCCCCTTTTTTTTTTGCACACTTTCCAAGAAGATTGCAGTGGCCCAGATGTTAAAAAGACAAAGAAAAGCAAGAAATGAAAAGTTGTCGTGATATCGCGACATGTTGCTCCGTCACGGCCAAAAATGAAAAGTTGTCACGATATCGCGACATGTTGCTCCGTCGCGGCAAGAAATGAAAAGTTGTCGCGATATCGCGACATGTTGCTCCATCGCGGCCGAAAATGAAAAGTTGTCGCGATATCGCGACATGTTGCTCCGTCGCGGCAAGAAATGAAAAGTTGTCGCGATATCGCGACATTTTGCTCCATCACGGCCAGAAATGAAAATTGTCGCGATATCGCGACATGTTGCGTTTTCGCGGCCAAAGAAGAATTTCCGACATGTCACGTTTTCGTGCAGGAGCAACAAAATGCAGCATGATGAGAAAATGTCACGATTTCGTGACGTGTTGTGAAATCGCGGTCAAACAGAACAAGATGCCAGAAATGTCGCGATATCGCGACATGTCTCATTTTCATGATGCGAGACAAAGAATTAAGTTGAAGACTCAAAGTTGTCATGATATCGTGACATGTTGTGTTTTCGTGATGTTTGATGGGTAAAATAGCCAAGTACAGAAATTGTCACGATTTCGCAACATGTCATGTTTTCGCGACTTGTCATGAAATCGCGGTTAAAGCAGGTAGGAAGAAGTATTGACCGAAAATGTCACGATATCGTGACATGTCAGGAAATCACGGTTCATGGAGGAGAGAGAAAGACAAAGTGAAAAATGTCACGATATCATGACATGTCATGAAATCACGGTCAAAGGTAGCAAGGAAAAATGAATGAAAGTGTCATGATATCGCGACATGTTCGTTTTCTGATCAATGATGAAATGAAGGTAAGGAGAAAAAGATGTCAGTGAAATCGCGACATGTCTATTTTCATGATAAAGCAAGGAAGGAGTAAATGAAAAAGTGTCACGATTTCGTGACATGTCAATTTTGTGATCGAGAGAAACAAAATGAAATAGAAGAAAAAGTCACGATTTAATGTGTTGACAAGTTGCATCACACCAAAATAGAAAAACATCATGATTTCATGACAGGTTGCATTTGCGTGGCCCGAGACAAAAAAATGTCGCGATATCGCGACATGTCTCATTTTTGGTACAAGAAGAATAACAAGGCTGCTGACAAAAAATGTCGCGATATCGCGACATGTCTCATTTTTGCGGTACAAGAAGAATAACAAAGTTGCATGGTATAAAACGTCGCGATATCACGACATGCTATCTTTTGTTGCGATTCATGAAGGGCCATTACAGAATGTGCAGGGAAGTGTTGCACGTGTCACAGAGGCGTAGGGGTTATGATAACGCTTCAGGATCGACGGTTACAGTTCGTAGAGAAGACCGAACGTTTCACGACCAAGCAGAAAGCCAGAATAATGAAGGAGCGGGAGACGAAACGAATCGATCTGGAAGATGAAACGAAGCGTCACAAGGCGAAGCAGAGAGCCGTAGCAGAAAGTTTAAAGGCACAAGCGAAGACAGGCATAGGGGTCAAAAACCGTTGGGAGCAGGGTTACAGAGCTGAGGGTGATAAGCCATTCTGGGCCTGCTTTGGAGTGCTTTTCTTCCACTTTTTTTGGTTTTGGAGAACCAGATGTCTGCTATTGTAAAATGACAAATATTTAATGCAGATAATATTTCAGAAATTTGCATCTTATGGGCAAGAAAGAAGGAGTCATTTTCTGCATGCAAGATTAAATGTCTATTTTCCCTTTTCAGATTTTAGGCTTGTAAATGTAGTTGATACAAGTTTTTCTTGGTTGCTGCATGCGAATGCTTAAATCTGAAAACCTCATTCAAATCCTTAGGAACCAGCACTTAGCTTATCAGGATTGTGCATGTTTTGCAGGTCCAATAGGTTAGGTTGCATGCATGGAAACCTCATATCTTCGGTTTTGTCGAAATAGGATAGCATCATACTGAAGGCATTTTATTTTTATTTTTCTGCACTTTACTTTTCCAGAAGTTGTTACTTTATTTTAATTTGCAGTCGTTAAAATTAAAAAATTAAAAAATTCAAAATCCCAAAATAGTTGCACCAGGGCATAGGTAATATTGCAGACTTCAAATATGCATATTAAAATTTCACTTTTGGAATTATTAGTATTTTCATAAATTCACCGAAGTTGTTTTATTGCAGATCTTTAAAAATCCGAAAATAGAAATTTTCATTGCTGGGCCGATTCACATTTGTTTATTCTGGTTCAACGAACAATCATTAAAGTTTCATGATAAAATAAACCAACATTGCCCCTTGTTTACAGTTACTTGCAATCACTAAGGTGTTCCAAGCATTTAAATTGAATATTATTATTTATGCATATGAATGTTTGTTCATAAGAACCTTGGAGAAATAACTAATTTCTTTGCAAGAGAGAGTTTCCTGTCAGAGACTCTAGTTGCGTGATCATTTTGTTATAGGGCAAAATATCCACTCAACATTTTGGCGCTAGAAGGAGGGCCTGAATGGGTTTATTTCATTGTGATTTAAATGCTATAGGGATTTAAATTTTGAATATTTCATGCCCTATTGATTATTATCTTTAGCCCTCTTTTAACAATACAACTTTGTACTGTTAAAAGGAGGACATGAATTGCTATGCACTGTTCTAACGCTTTGATTGTTCATACAGGAATAATGTGATTTGATTAGATCTAAAAAATAAAATAATAATAAAAAAAAAAAAATTGTATTAAAGTTATATTCTTGAAGATTCACTAATGGCTATGTTTACACCATGGATGCCAGGTAGCCCATTGAACATACCGGGAGTTCAACATTATTTTCCCGTTGGTGTTGAGAGATGTCTTCCTCGATTTTTGTCTAACGGGACAAATACTGCAGAAGAACACATTCGAGCATTCAAATTCTGTGTGAATCACTTAACAAGTTGGTATGATGATGTTGCTTGTAAAATGTTCCCTTACACCTTGGACAAAGTGGCATATGATTGGTTTACAAGTCTACCTTTAGGGTCTATCACTTCTTGGGCTCAACTAGAGGCAGCATTTCTTAATCAATTCAACAAAAAGCAAGTTGACCCAGTCCGCATGTACGAGCAGTTTTTCACTATTAAAAAAGGACCAAGTGAAAACGTAAAATCATTTTCTGAAAGGTTCTTTGGATTATATACTCAATTAGTGACATTTTATGTTCTTCAAGAAGAAGTGGCTCTCCAAATATACATCAATGCTCTTGACCCGCTCATTTCCACATATTTGCGAGGGATGCCTCTAATCACATCTTTGTCACAAGCCTATACTCAAGCAATGGCAATTGAGCAACAATTGAGTTGTCAAAATTATGGTGTGGGTTTTGGATCATATAATTTTCAATCATCTAATACCTCCCTCACCCACCCAATGATTTATCCACCTCAACCAAGTTCAAGTGTGAATCAATTTCAGAATCAACAATCATTCCCAAGCTTCAATCAATTTCAAAATCCTCAACCTACTATGCAAGATCAACCATCTTTCTTAAGTATGAATCAACTTCAAAATACTCATCTTGATTCAAAAGATGTTTCTAAAATCAATTTCACTGATTTTCATAATAATATGATTTTAGGCAAGGGAGGAGTACTAGATCCAACTAGTATTGAAACATGTGATAGATTGGGAACCCTTGACTCACCAAAAGATGAATTCTATGAGGATGAATCTGAAGAATCAGATATGTCTCACACCCCTATTGATGAAACTTCCTTTGATATGCCGAATAAGGAAAATTTGGATGATACACATGTTATTAAAGATTTAAGCTATAATAATTAATCACACAAAGGAAGAGACTGTGTGTGTGGTCTAATTTGATCCTAGGCCATCACAGTGTTGGTGTTTTGAAAATCAATAAATAAATTCGAAGATATGATAGAATTTCACCATTTGTTCTTGGATGACACATTGGATGATATTGTTGAAAATGATGGCCAAGAAAATCCACACCTTCCAAATTATGTTAAACTTGAATCATGGGTTACAAATGTGGACTATGATAGCCTTATCAATTTGAATACAAGCAATAACCCAATTTTGGAAGTAATTGAACCATCTAAGGAAGGTGAAGGTGAATTTGATGAGAAACATGTTGATGAATTGAAATATGATGAAGAAGTAGTTGAACGTCACCACTTGACTTTGGAAGATGATTATTATGATGCTTGGAAGAAGTGGGAAGACTACACTCACTCCAAAACTTCTAATGAAATTTGTGTGCCTATTGATATGCAGGATAATACAATTGCCCTTTCATATGAGGATATTACAAGTCCTGTACAATCTGAGAATGTTTTGGAAGAAGGGTTGGAATCTCATCAAAGGTTGGAGAAGGATAATGATTCTACTACCATGGATAAAGAAGGAGAATCAATTGATTTTGTTCCCCTTGAGGGGCAAGAAATCAAAAATCTTGATCCACCTATTGTTTCTACAATGTCTATGCCATCTCAAAATGATGAAATTACAAAGCCTAAGTGGTGTGGGTTTGATACTATTGATGATCCTAATGAAAATATGGATTTTGAGGCAACTCAAGCCATTGATCATGGAAAGGTGTCACGCGACACATATCTTGAAAAATTAGGCTCTTGTTTTGAAAAATATGGACGCATGTTTGATTGGGTGCCTAACTTTGGTGTTTTTGAACAGGTGTTGGATGATGAAGAAGACAATGAGGAAAAAGAAAAAGCTACTAACACTCATCAAGTTGTGGTAAATTCTAATCATGATGGGTTGAGTATGGGTGACAAGGTGAAATCTTTACCTTTGGTAGTAGCTACAAAAATTTTAAGTGATGGGTTACATGATGTCCCTTTGGATGCTAATGTCATTAATGATGAAATGTCAAATCTTGGTGATGTTTGTCAAGTTTTGATTGATTTTGATTGCTTTAAAATCTCGAAAAATAATTTGAATTCAAGACTTTTAGAAATAGGCTCTTGTTTGCAACATCTCACATTTGAAAAGGAAGGCCTAATTTTAAATCAAGAATCGAATTATGAAATGGATACTTTCAAGAATAGACAAGATAAAATTGAATATCATTTATGGTCTAATCATTTTAGTAATCGGACGCTCACCTGTGAGAGTACTAATGGAATTAAATCTAATTGGTGGGGTGAGCAAGGTAAATTAAAAGTTGTTGCATGGTGCGGTCTAATCTTGTTTTGGTT
Source organism: Wollemia nobilis (assembly GCA_028583015.1). Classification (NCBI taxonomy): domain Eukaryota; kingdom Viridiplantae; phylum Streptophyta; class Pinopsida; order Araucariales; family Araucariaceae; genus Wollemia; species Wollemia nobilis. The sequence continues at coordinate 5,597,041 of JAQPPZ010003260.1, read as the reverse complement.
GGATTCCTATAGCATTTGGCATGCGTATCATGTTATATTTTTGTTGAAGTGTTCTAATCATGTCTGGGATCCAGGAAAGTAATAGTCCAAGCTTGGCATCATCTTGTACTATATTGTATATAGATTTTGGTTTTGGTTTTGGTTTGTGTTTTTCAAGTTTCATTTTTGGGATTGTTAGTTTAATCATGATTTAAGTTGTGTGTTTATTTGACATGTTTGGTTTGTCTAAAAAAAAAAATGATGAAAAAGTTGTCTTGAGATGCTAACTTATGCTTTAGATCAGGGAAATATGGAACATTGGAATTATGTTGTAGAAAGCTCCGCAAGAAACACAAACAGTTTAATAATATCGTTTGAAACTTGTGATGCATGAAGTAGTCAATTTTATATTTTTTATGGCAATACTCCATCTGCAATTCAAAGGGCAATGCATTCATATTACATCTCACTTTGCATATACATGCCATCTTAGTTGCATATGCATTTCGGATACAAATCATTAAAGTGTGTCAAATCCTCTTAGGGTTATGCTATAACATAAATAAGAAAAAATCCTAAGGTTGGGAACTGAGGCCCGAGATATCTAGAACCAAGCACATTTTATACACATTAAAAAGGATCTTGAGCAAAATGATCAAAACCTTGCTTGGAAGAAAAGGTCAGGCGAAAGAAGTATTTCATGTCTATCCTATTATGCAACATGATCCTAAAAACAGTGGTTTTTACCACTTCCATAAAGCTTAAAGCCTAAAATCAGAGTAGTAAGGATAGGGTTAAATCCCCATCGAACTTAGGTTGAGGATCCAACTCCCCAAAGCTCTGATTTGACCTACATGGAGTAGTAAGGATAGGGCATAATTCTCATCTCGCCTAGGTTGAGAATCTGATTCCCCAAAGCTCCTATGTCTCATTTCATCATAAATCTTGGATTGGAAGGATCGTACTACATGTCCTCTGCAAAGGATGGGTAGTCATCCCCAAGGTCCAAGAAATAAAAACTAAATATTTCCCATTTCATAAATCTTGGATTGGAAGGATCGTACTACATGTCCTCTACAAAGGATGGGTAGTCATCCCCAAGGTCCAAGAAATAAAAACTAAATATTTCCCATTTCATCTTAATATTGGATTGGAAGGATCGTACTACATGTCCTCTGCAAAGGATGGGTAGTCATCCCCAAGGTCCAAGAAATAAAGAAATGAAGCTAAATCATGGATTATGGGGTTAAGTATGCTCATGCGTGGCAGCATGTCTTGTCTAAAAACAAGACCACTATCTGTTCAAACGGATAGACTAGCATGACCATTTCATCCATAATTGGTTAAATTATTTTGCTCAAAGTGAGGTAATGAATTCCAAATCGGAGTAGTAAGGATAGGGTTAAACTCCCATCTCGATTAGGTTGGGAGTCCGATTTCCCAAAGCTCCGATTTCACTTTCACTTGCACATGGGTTCAAGATAGTAGTGACTCATAACCAACTTTAGGATCTAATAAAGCAATTCATTACACATATAGTTGATCCTAAGAGGGTTTGATAATTTTAAATATTTGTATATGATATTAGAAGGTTTAAAAGCTTTTATAAAGCAGATAGTTATATCTCTAGCCCATTAATTAGGCTATGCAAATCATTCACAACCTCACATATGCATTCATGTAAAACTGACAATGGAATGTGGATCAATTTCAAACGATAAAGAATGGAACACACTGCACACACCGAGCTGATACTTAGTGATTCTAATGGTTCATGTATTTCTGATCTATCGGCATTTGGTTTTATGTGTTGACACTTGTGTCTAAGCTTGTGTATTTCAGGTTAGGTTCTCACCGAAATGCTCAGGAGCATTTCCCAGTAGAGTCACCATTTGTTGTGGCTGCTCCACAACACACCCCAAAATTGGGGACCCCCCTTTTTTTGCACACTTTCCAAGAAGATTGCAATGGCCCAGATGTTAAAAAGACAAAGAAAAGCAAGAAATGAAAAGTTGTCACGATATCGCGACATGTTGCTCCGTCGCGGCCAAAAATGAAAAGTTGTCGCGATATCGCGACATGTTGCTCCGTCGTGGCAAGAAATGAAAAGTTGTCACGATATCGTGACATGTTGTTCCCGAAAATGAAAAGTGTCAGGATATCGTGACATGTTGCTCCGCAGAAATGAAAAGTTGTCGCGATATCGCGACATTTTGCTCCATCGCGAGAAATGAAAATTGTCGCGATATCGCGACATGTCGCGTTTTCGTGGCTCAGACAAGCGAAGTACAATGGAACGAAAATGTCATGATTTCGTGACATGTCACGTTTTGGCCAGGAGCAACAGAATGCAGCATGATGAGAAAATGTCATGATTTCACGACGTGTTGTGAAATCGCGGTCAAAGCGGTCAAATAGAACAAGATGCTAAAAATGTCGCGATATCGCGACATGTCTCATTTTCGCGATGCAGGACAAAGAATTAAGTTGAAGACTCAAAGTTGTCGCGATATCGCGACATGTGTTTTCACGATGTTTGATGGGTAAAACAACCAAGTACAAAAATTGTCGCGATTTCGCAACATGTCATGTTTTCGCGACTTGTCATGAAATCGCGTTAAAGCGTAGGAAGAAGTATTGACGAAAATGTCACGATATCGCGACATGTTAGGAAATCAGCGTTCATGGAGGAGAGAGAAAGACAAAGATGAAAAATGTCGCGATATCGTGACATGTCATGTATTCAGGTAAAGTGAGGAAGAAAAATAAGAAAGTGTCACGAATCGCGAAGTTGTCCAATAGAGGTAAGATAGAAAAAAGTCGCGAAATCGTGACATGTCGTTATGAAGCAAGAAGGAGTAAATGAAAAAAGATATCGTGACATCGATTTCACGATAAGAGCAACAAAATGAATAGAATGAAAAATGGATTGAAATGTATTTTGTGACTAAGTTGCATCTACATAGCCCAAAATAGAAAAACGTCATGATTTCATGACAGGTTGCATTTGCGCGGCCCGGAGACAAAAAAATGTCACGATATCGCGACATGTCTCATTTTTGCGGTACAAGAAGAATAACAAGGCTGCTGATAGAAAAATGTCGCGATATCGCGACATGTCTCATTTTTACGATACAAGAAGAATAACAAAGTTGCATGGTATAAAACATCGCGATATCGCGACATGTTGTCTTTTGTTGCGATTCATGAAGGGCCATTATAGAATGTGTAGGGAAGTGTTGCACGTGTCACAGAGGCGTAGGGGTTATGATAACGCTTCAGGATCGACGGTTACAGTTCACAGAGAAGACCGAACGTTTCACGACCAAGCAGAAAGCCAGAATAATGAAGGAGCGAGAGACGAAATGAATCGATCTGGAAGATGAAATGAAGCGTCACAAGGCGAAGCAGAGAGCCATAGCAAAAATTTTAAAGGCACAAGCGAAGACAGGCACAGGGGTCGAAAACCGTTGGGAGCAGGGTTACAGAGCTGAGGGTGATAAGCCATTCTGGGCCTGCTTTGGAGTGCTTTTCTTCCACTTTTTTTGGTTTTGGAGAACCAGATGTCTGCTATTGTAAAATGACAAATATTTAATGCAGATAATATTTCAGAAATTTGCATCTTATGGGCAAGAAAGAAGGAGTCATTTTCTGCATGCAAGATTAAATGTCTATTTTCCCTTTTCAGATTTTAGGCTTGTAAATGTAGTTGATACAAGTTTTTCTTGGTTGCTTGCATGCGAATGCTTAAATCTGAAAACCTCATTCAAATCCTTAGGAACCAGCACTTAGCTTATCAGGATTGTGCATGTTTTGCAGGTCCAATAGGTTAGGTTGCATGCATGGAAACCTCATATCTTCGGTTTTGTCGAAATAGGATAGCATCATACTGAAGGCATTTTATTTTTATTTTTTTGCACTTTACTTTTCCAGAAGTTGTTACTTTATTTTAATTTGCAGTCGTTAAAATTAAAAAAATAAAAAATTCAAAATCCCAAAATAGTTGCACCAGGGCATAGGTAATATTGCAGACTTCAAATATGCATATTAAAATTTCACTTTCGAAATTATTAGTATTTTCATAAATTCACCGAAGTTGCTGTTTTATTGCAGATCTTTAAAAATCCGAAAATAGAAATTTTCATTGCTGGGCCGATTCACATTTGTTTATTCTGGTTCAACGAACAATCATTAAAGTTTCATGATAAAATAAACCAACATTGCCCCTTGTTTACAGTTACTTGCAATCACTAAGGTGTTCCAAGCATTTAAATTGAATATTATTATTTATGCATATGAATGTTTGTTCATAAGAACCTTGGAGAAATAACTAATTTCTTTGCAAGAGAGAGTTTCCTGTCAGAGACTCTAGTTGCGTGATCATTTTGTTATAGGGCAAAATATCCACTCAACAAGTAACTTCTCCTTGCTGGAAGATTTCTCCAATGACTTCTCCTAGGAACTCCTTTAATGGCCTTATCTAAATTCTAAAATAAGGCTCTCCAAGCCTTCTCCTTATTTCTCCTTGATACCTCACCAAGGTCTTCAATATCATAGCTTCTCTAGTCTTCCAAATGAGACCTTTCCTTAAATATTCTACTATGGAATTTTTGGTAATGATACCTTCCTCTCAGATCTCTAAAATATACTGCTATTAGAATTTTGTAACTGGTCCTTCACTTCTACAATCTATAGGCTTTAATGGAGATCACCAACCTCTAATATTCCAAAATTATGAGTTTTGTAACTAGATCTTCTAAGGGTCTCTTTAACTTCTTTAGGATGATTTATTGAATCTGCTATCTATAGTATTTAATAGATATCACCAACCTCCACTCTTCTTCTGGGATTTTCTCTCGAGTCTCTCAAATCATTTGTAATACTACTATGGCCTTTTCTTCTTTTGCACATTATAAGTCTACAATCTCTCATAATGGGACCTTTTTCTCAAGTCTCTAAAATATTTAGTCTTCTACTTGTTGCTACAAGTGTTGGATTGATTATAATGAATATGTTCTCCCTATCTCTATGTAATAATCTTCCCCAATTTCTTGAATCTCCTTTTTCCTGCAGCAAGATGTTAGAAGCTAAAATGTAATAAACTCTTAAATCTAGAGATGACGAATCGTTACTAGTTGATTTTTCAATCTAGTGAAATCCATGTTGAATCCTAGTCTTCATGAGTTTTCCTATAACCCTATGGAAATAATCTAGCCAAATGTAATCTTAGAAATTCTATAAATGATATTTCTACATTTCAATCTCACTTGTGGCTCTCCTTATTTCCTATTTGATCTACCATGTGCTCTGATATCACTGTTAGCTTTTGATGGGATGTAGTACAACCACAAGAAGTAAAATAACTAAATTGATATAAGTATAAACTAATGGCACAATAATATACAATAAAATAATAAGATGAAAATCTACAAATAACTCAAAAATGTAGCATTAATGAAAGTGATAAAAATAGTACAATGTTATATAATGGAGGACAAGAACACTACATTGTACCAAACTACTAAACTATAACACACACTCTCTATATTCACTTCACTCTGAAACATTCACTATGAGGTCTTTATATAGGAATATAGAATACTTACCCCTTACTCTAAAGAACACAAGCTTATACTGAGAGGGGGGGTGAACAATATAAGACCACTTTTTACTTTTCTTTCCCAAAAAATATTATGCAATATATCAATGGAAATATCAACAGCAGTAATCAAAGTAATGCATAAATCACCACACATAATAGAGACATCAATTTAACATATTTCACCCAATGTGGGTTACATCCACGGAGAAAATATTTCACTAAAATTTTCTCAAAAAATATATTGGGAATCCTTTCCCTATTACAATATTTATGTACCTCTATCCAAATGAGACACCAATCCCCTAATCAAGTTCAATTTATATCTATCCATAGGAGACACCAATCCCCTTAGTTGGTTTGTGTATCTTTATCCACAAGAACTCCTTCTCCTCTGCTCTAGCTGGTGATCCTCTAGAATACTACTGCCTCTACTACACTGGATTGTGGATCTCTCTCCACTGAATACTTTGTCTTGACTCATAATATCTTTGTCCTCATTGCTCTGGCTAATGGATATCTATCCATTGGAGACTACTGTCCTCTGCTTTGTCACCTCCAAAGCTTACTCTCAACTCTATCTCAAATCTGCACTAAACACAGTCCTTTGATCTAGCACAAATCTTATCAATTTTTTTCTCTGATCTACACTAAACATAGTCCTTCAATCTAGAAAAAATATGCTCAATTTCTATCTCTGATCTGCACTAAACACAGTCCTCTAATCTAGCACAAATTTTTTGAATCTCTATCTTTGGTTTGTACTAAACATAGTCCTTCAGTCTAGAATAAATCTACTCAATCTCTATCTCTGATCTAGTACAAACTTGTCCTCAAATATAAACCAAACTCTATCCTCAAATCTATCCTCAACCCTTAACAAAAAGCTTGACTCAATTACAAATCAACTCTGGTGGATTTTCCCGAAACCTCAACTCAAGGTTTGAACAAATCAATCAATCAAGTCTTCTCACAAGTCTTCTCAAATACTTTCCCACATCTATTCAACAAGTCCTCTTAAGAACTTGTCCAATATGCTGACCAAGTCTTCACCAACACTTATTTCAAATATGCTCAACAAGACTTCACTAGAACTTGTCCAATCTACTCAAAAATTATACACCAAGATTTGCTTCAAATCTACTCAACAAGTCCTCACTAGAACTTACCCAATCTCATAGAAACATATAAAGAATTGTTAGAGACTCAATATGTTTCACACTTACAACAATTCTCAATCACTTTCAATCTCTCTTATTTTTACCACAAAGACTCAATATGTTTCACACTCACAACAATGCTCAATCACTTTAAATCTCTCTCTTGTTTTTACCACAAAAATATATAGAGAATTTTTAGAGAATCAATATGTTTCACACTCACAACAATGCTCAATCACTTTCAATATTTCCTTCAACTCAATCCAAAAATCAAGAACAATTTGTTTCACAGAACTTGAACTATCACTCCAACACTTTCAATCAATTATGCTCAATCAACTCCTCTCAACCAGTCACTCAATAAAATTTTATTTAACAATACTTATCAAATAAAATTCACATAACAATTATACTCATGATCTTTCACAAACCCTAATCATGCACATGAAGGCTCACTCAATATTTCCAACAATGCTTATCAAACAAGGTTTCTATCATCAACCTTTATTCTAGAAAAACCTTCATCAATCAATATTGGATCTCTCAAAACCAATTTCAAAAATGCTTATCAAACTATCCTTGTCACTCCAACTTAGCATTCACAACATCCAATACAACAATACTTTACTCACAATGAATATATACCCATACTGATGAGGCCTGGAAATGCCTCAATCATAACATGTTTTGTACACTAAAAATGCCTATAAACTCTTATGTTTTATCTGATATGTTAGTTAAGTTGATTTAATATGCTGTATATTAACCATTTTGCATGATCAATGTATTTGAGATATTATATGCTGATTTTATAGATTTTTGCATAGTTTTGTGTTCTTTTTGTTATGATTTGCTACAATGAGATATTCTTAGAATAATAGCAGCATTTCACTAATCATATTTTTATTTGTTTCAAGCATTTACTTCGCCTAAATCTGGCAACAGTGCAAACAAACTCGTTGTCATGCAAAGAAAAATTGGTCTTTCCCATGTAAATTCCAGCTAGCTGTCAATAAATAGCAAGGCATGGAATTCACATGAGGAAAGGAATGGAGACCATTAGAATTTGATCTTAAGAGATAACCAACCTGAGATATGTAGAATAAACCAATGGAAAGCATACATTTGTTCATTCCGAAGCATCTTCGGAATGAACAGATATCTTCGGAATGAAGAAAACACAACATCTTCGAAATGAGCGGATCTTCGAAATGAAGAAAGTAGCATCTTCGGAATGAGTGGATCTTCGGAATGAAGCATTCAGTATCTTTGGAATGAGTGATCTTCGGAATGAGAATGCAGTATCTTCGGAATGAGCGATCTTCGGAATGAAAACTACACTGTCTTCGGAATGAAGCCACTTATCTTCGGAATGAAGAACAGAATGTGTTTTTGACCTTTTTGACCGATTTTTGAAGGCGGAAAAATGGAAATAAAGGTTGGAAAAAGTAAAGAGAAATATCCTCCATCTGTCTTTGCCGTCATTGCCGACCAAATCCATCATTAAGGGAAAGATCAGGTTTTAGTCCTCTTCTAGGATAAAACCAGAATTTGTTGCAGCATTTTAGGATTAGATCTTTTGAGATATTCTTTGTTTGTAATAAAATCATAGGATAGCTATAAATATTGCTCCCATTCAGGTTGAGCTATATAAATGGAGGTAGAGAAATAGCAGATAGATAGAAAATAGAGTAAGGAAGCTAAATACAGAGTATAACTAGGAATTGACTGTTACAGTCCTGTAACAGTTTTTTAGCAGAATTCTTGTAATCATGTCTTTTGATCAATAAAGTGCACTAGTTCTATTTCAATTTACTTATAAATGAGTGTGATTAAGATTTAGAAATAGAGAGAGACTTACACCTTCTTCTGGACAAAGAGGCTGGCCACTTCCAGACCTAGGAGGAGGACTAACAGAACAGGTTTTTATTCTGATTTTGCTGCAGCAGAATGAGTTGCAGAACTTGTTATGTAAATTGCTTGTGAATAAGTTGACAATATTTGCAGTATTAGTTCATTCATGTTAAAATAAATCTTGTGCTTAATGTTTTAGTTGCAATCTTACTTTCAGCCAAGCTTTCACTTTATTTTCAGAACTGTTATTTCGAATTTACTGTTTTTTAGCAATTTCCTGCATTTTTGTGTTTTGCTGTCAAAATCTGAACAGAGGATTGACAACCTTCTATTACAAAATTTTGATAGTTTTATTTCCACATTAGATCTAGACTTTATTTACTGCAAAAGTAATTAGATTTCCTTTATGCAATTAGGATCAGACTTTCAATTCTGCATCGTTAATTCTGCAGTATAATTAGGTCTCATTCCGCAATTGTAATTAGGACTTCATTTCTGCAGTTAATGATTAGTTTCCAATTCTGCAACTTATATTAATATTTAATTCATGCAATTTAGAGATAGGAATGCTCCAAAACCCCCCACAAAACCGGTTCCACCAATAAAGACTTGTTGCCCTAGATTGACCTAAGTTATAGCTGTTTCACATCTTCTTTCGCAGATAGCCTTGTACACTGCCCTGGATTGATATATTCTTTGAGAATTAAGGATGGTATAATGACTACGCATCACATACTTTTATTTTGATGGAGATATGTCTTCAAAACCTGTCTTAACCACAATAAAATTTTCTTTGCCAACACTAGGGTTAGGTTACCACAACCTATCTCAAGATCTCAAAATAATTTTCTCAAAAATTATTTTTCATACAAAATATCAAATCCTTTTGTACACCTTATAATATCCAAACTCACAATATTTAACTCAATAATTTTACTATAACAAAACACTTAACAATTTCCTTTGCACACCTTATAATCTTCAAAATTACAATATCTAACTCAACAATTTCATTAAAACAACATGCATATCAACCTCCCTTATACACCTTATAATATCCACACCTTATAAATTTAAATTACCAAATATCAAAATAAAATTTTTTAAATTTTTCTTTACCTTATGACTTCCCCAAGCAGTCACAACAATCTTAAAATAATTTAATTTTCAACACCTTGGAAAATAAAATCAAATGGCATATGTTTAGTTTGTTTTGCCCACAACAAAACTGACTTCGATGAATTTGACCACGTGACCTTGCACTCCTAACACCCTAGCTCTAAGCTAGACCACCAAGTGGGTTACGTGCCCACATGAGACACACGATGCACACTGTCCCAAAAAATCACCTCACAAAAATGCCAAACAAGTCAAACGAAGGCCTCTTCCTCTAAAACATCGATCACATAGATCGAACCATGATATCCTCCATGCAAGCCTTAACACTCTCCCAACTGCCACCTACGCTACCATATTCAGTGGGATGTCAAACCACTACGTGGTCTTTGTTGCCTTGTTTCCCTCCAACAATTTTTAAAATTCAAATTATCTTCTTCTTAGATGCAGTGCTCGATATTCTCTTTTTTGCATTCGAAGGTGTGATGGATAACTTTGGGAAATGGAAATCATTTCCTATATAAATGCACATTATCTTTTGATTTCTCATGTCAGCCCATTTTCAAATTTAAAAATTTGAATTTAGTTTTTAAATATTAAATTTAAAACCTTTGCCTCCAATTTTAATTTAAATTAAAATTTTAATCAAAGATTAAAATATTTTAATTTAAATTAAGCCTTTTGAAAATTTCTCATGGGTCTTTTTAATTTGAACTTCTTTTTTCTTCACCTTGTTATTTGTCCCAAAATATTATAATAATAAATATTATTATTTAATTTAAACTTGCTTCTCCTTTCTCGGGTATTCATCCTTTGGGCCCTTTTTAGACATATAATATTAAAAATAAATATTATATCCTATTCCTTTCCAAGACCTTTCTTTTGGAAAAACCACTTGAGGTCCTTAATGATGGAGAAATTAAACCAATATTCTTTTAACATCAATGACAACAAAACTACTCAAAATTTCCAATAATCTCCCCCTTTGTCATTGATGGCAACCCCTTTATTTTTACCATTCCTTTTTCTTTTTTTAAAAGTTGCTTTTCATGAGAAACTACTCCCCTCGATTCAAATATCTCCCCCTTTGTCATCAATGGTAAAGGATCACCTTTGGGGCTCGGGGCTAAGAATGAGACTTTTATCTTAGCCCCTCCCTAACCTCCTCTTGTGGTGATTAATTATAGGGTGGGAGTATTTCTACTCCCAACATACATTGATCTTTACCTTTGTCCACTTTCTTCCTCAACTGATCCTTCTGATTACTTTTACTATTCTTGTTCCATATTGTCTCTGGGATTTTTGCTCTACACAATTTTGTTGTATGCCCATCATTATTGCACTTATAACACTTAATGTTTTTATTACTTAAAGGTGCAAATGTCTTGGGGTTTCTCTTGGTGAACCCATATCCATTCCTGTCATGAACCCTACAATTTATTACCTTGTGACCAAACTAATTACAAGAGTATCAATACCCTTGAAAAATCTACCTATTTCTAAAACTTCCATATTTCTATCTTTCATGTGTCCTACATAGTGTAGCCTTATTACCAAACCTGTGATATGAGAAGCATCATCCATTAAAACTACCTTGCCTTGATCTCATTGGTCTTCTAGTTTCTTTTACCCTGTGTTGGTTCATGTTCCATCTGTTCCTCATTTGTGCATTGTTCCTTTCCTTGTTGAACTTTCTATTGTCCAACTCATCCTCAGAGGCCTCACTCTCTCTTACACTCTCTTCTTCTAAATCTTCTTCTTCTTTGAAGCTTGATATTGACTCCTCTCCTTTTTTTCTTTATACCTATTCAAAACAAAGACTTGTCTTGATTGATGTAGATTTTTGTGTCTTGATAATCTTATCCAATTTATTTGAGCTTCTCCCAAACCTGTGTAACTTATCCTTAGACTCTTTTACTTCCTTCCTTAGTGAATCTACCTCATGCTCTAACTTTTCACATTCTAAAACCTTTGCTTATAACTTCTCTTTGAATCTCCTTGTCTTAGCTATTGAGTCAGTTAGATCCTCTATAAGATTTCCTTTCTCTTCATCATATTCTTGAAATTTAAGCTTGATTTTGGATTTTTGCTTTCTTACCTCCCTTAATGCATCAAGGGCATGAATAAGCTCACCCTCAAGATCAACTTATCCTTTCTCTAATTCTTCCTCTATTTGTTTGCCTTTGGGATCATCTTCATTCCTTTTTTATTTATCTTCAATAGGATCACCTCCTTCTTCTATTGCCAAAAGTAAATTTTATTTTGGTCCTTCAAGTGCATCTTCATATTCATCATCACTAAAATTGAATCCATTACTTGTACAACTATCTTTGAGATGACCAAATTTACCACATCTAAAACACTTGAGAATAATTGGTGCCCTTTTTCTAACATCATCCTTTTCATTTGCTAGAAATAATATTTCATATTTATCATTATCTGAGGAACTTTCATCACTATCACTTGAGCTCTTACTTTCCTTGTCTGCATAGAAACTCTTCTTATACCTTTGTAAAAACTTATTTCCTTGTTTGCCTTGCCCATCCCTACTTTTATTTTGGTACCTGTGTTTTCCTATTTCCTTGTTCTTATGATCTTGTTTTTCTTCATACTTGCTATTTATAGCTTTTGGACAATCAGATGCATAGTGACCATATTTTCCATAATTGAAACATCTAATTGATTTTGTACCTTTATATTTTCTTGAGTCCTTATTCCTTCTACCATAGTTTGCTTCTTCATCACTGGATGACTCATTGCTTGAATCTGAATTCGTATCCTTTGTATTCTTAGTAACTTTGAAGGTTGCTTCCTTTTTGGGAATAGGTTCCTCTTTTATCCTCATTTAAAAAGCTATAAGAATTCCATGTAATCCATCCCTTGTCAAAATTTCAATATCTTTTGCCTCTTCTATACCTGAAATATTTTCATTAAACCTCTTTATAAGTGGCATTAGAATCATATCACAAACATATGTTTCCTCAACATTAAGTCCAAGTCCTTACATGGAGTTAACAAACTCATCCACATGAAGTAGATATACCGCAATGTTTTCCTCATCCTTCATCTTTAGGTCTTCAAATACTCTCTTGAAATTTTGCAACTTTACCCTTTTGACATTTTTATCTCCTTCATATATGCCTTGCAAATTATCCCAAATTTCATTTTTTTATGTGCAATGCATAACCTTTATAAACTCCATTTCATGTAAACCTCTCAAAATTATATTCATTGCTCTTGAATTTTAATGATGTAGAAGCTTACCATATTTATATATAGGTGGAGTTGTTGGTGGTATGTATCCATTATCAACTACTTTCTATATTTCATTTCCAAGTGCTATTAGATGAAAATTCATCCTTGTGCTCCATAGTGCATAATTATTCCCATAAAAAAATGGTGTTGAATTCCCTGAAGATCTAGTCTGAGAATCCATTTGTGTTCTTGTAAGCTTTTCCTTAAAGTTGTTAAACTCTTCCAAAGAAACCTGCTCTGATACTAATTGAAGAACACAAGCTTATACTGAGAGGGAGGTGAACAGTATAATATCACTTTTTACTTTTCTTTCCCAAAAAATATTATGCAATATATCAATAGCAGTAATCAAAGGAATGCACAAATCACCACACATAATAGAGACACAAATTTAACATGGTTCACGCAATGTGGGATACGTCCACACAAAAAATATTTCACTAAAATTTTCTTAAAAAATCTCTTGGGAATCCTTTCCATATTACAATATTTATGGACCTCTATCCAAATGAGACACCAATCCCCTAATCAAGTTCATGGATATCTATCCATAGGAGACACCAATCCCCTCAGCTGGTTCATGGATCTCTATCCATAGGAGTACTCCTCTACTCTAGCTAGTGATCCTCTAGAAGACTACTACCTCCACTACACTGGCTTGTGGATCTCTCTCCACTTAATACTCTATCCTCACTCAGAAGATATATTTTCTCACTACTCTAGCTAATGGATCTCTATCCACTGGAGACTACTATCCTCTGCTCTATCACCTCCAAAGCTTGCTCTCAACTCTATCTCAAATCTACACTAAACATAGTCCTTTGGTCTAGCACAAATCTACTCAATCTCTATCTATGATTTACACTAAATAAAGTCCTTTGGTCTAGCACAAATCTTCTCAATATATGTCTCTAATTTGCACTAAACATAGTACTTTGGTCTAGCACAAATCTAGTCAATATCTATCTATGGTCTGTACTAAACACTATCCTTCTATCTAGCACAAATCTGCTCAATCTCTATTTCTAATCTGGTACAAACCTATCCTCAAATTTGCACCAAAATTTATCCTCAAACTTGTCCTTAAGCCTTACCATAAATCTTAACTCAATCACAAATCAACTCTATTGGATCTGCCCCAAACCTTAACTCAAGTTTTAAACAAATTAATCAATTAATTTTTCTCACAAGTATTCTCAAATACTTGCCCAAATCTATTCAACAAGTCCACTCAAGAACTTGTCCAATCTACTCACCAAGTCTTCACCAAGACCTGCTTCAAATCTGCTCAAAAAGTCTTCACTAGAACTTGTCCAATCTGCTCAACAAGTCTACACCAAGACTTGCTTCAAATCTGATCAAGAAGTCCTCACTAGAACTCACCCAATCTGATAGAAACATATAGAGAATTGTTAGAGACTCAATATGTTTCACACTTACAACAATGCTCAATCGCTTTCAATCTCTCTCTTATTTTTACCATAGAGACACAATATGTTTCACACTCACAATAATGCTCAATCACTTTCAATCTCTCTCTTGTTTTTACCATAGAAAAATATAGATAATTGTTAGAGACTCAATATATTTCATGCTCACAACAATGCTCAATCACTTTCAATATTTCCTTCAACTCGATCTAAAAATCAAGAACAATTTGTTTCACAAAAATTGAACTATCACTCCAACACTTTCAATCAATTATGCTTAATCAACTCCTCTCAAACAATCACTCAATGAAATTTTATTCAATAATGTTTATCAAACAAACTTCGCATAACAATGATACTCATGATCTTTCACAAACCCTAATCATGAACATGAAGGCTCACTTAATATTTCCAACAATGCTTATCAAACAAGGTTTCTATCATCAACCTTTATTCTAGAAAACTCTTCATCAATCAATATTGGATCTCTCAAAACCAAACTCAATAATGCTTATCAAACTATCATTTTCACTCCAACTTAGCATTCACAACATCCAATCCAACAATATTTTACTGATAAGGAATATTTACCCATACCTTTTATTTTTATGGAGATATGTCTTCAAAACCTGTCTTAACCACAATAAAATTTTCTTTGCCAACACTAGGGTTAGGTTACCACAACCTATCTCAAGATCTCCTCAAAATAATTTTCTCAAAAGTTATTTTTCATAAAAAATATCAAATCCTTTTGTACACCTTATAATCTCCAAACTCACAATTTTTAACTCAATAATTTCACCATAACAAAACACTTATTTCCTTTGCACACCTTATAATCTGCAAACTCACAATATCTAACTCAACAATTGCATTACACAACATGCATAGAAAACTCCCTTATATACCTTATAAATTTCAATCACCAAAAATAAAAATAAAATATTTTAATTTTTCTTTACCTTATAACTCCCCAAGAAATCACAATAATATTAAAACAATTTAATTTTCAACACCTTGGAAAATAAAATTGAATGGCATACCTTTAGTTTGTTCTGCCTACAACAAAACTACCTTCGACAAATTTTACCACGTGACCTTGCACTCCCAACACCCTAGCCTCAAGCTAGACCACCAAGTGGGCTACGTGCCCACATGAGACACACGGTGCACGCTATCCCAAAAAGCCATCTCACAAAAATATTGAACAAGTCAAACAAAGGCATATTCCTCCAAAATATCGATCACATGGATCAAACCATGATCTCCTCCATGCAAGCCTTAACACTCTTCCAACTGTCATATGTGCTACTGCCATCGGTGGGATGTCAAACCACTACATTGCCTTTGTTGCTTCGTTTCCCTCCAAGCACTTTTAAAATTTAAATTGTCTTCTTCTTAGATGCAGCACTTGATATTCTCTTTTTCGCATTCGAAGGTGTGATAGATAACTTTGGGAATGCTCCAAAACCCCCCACAAAACCAGTTCCACCAATAAAGACTTGTTTCCCTAGATTGACCTAAGTTATAGCTGTTTCACTTCTTCTTTCGCAGATAGCCTTGTACACTGCCTTGGATTGATAGATTCTTTGAGAATTAATGATGGTATAACGACTACGCATCATTTTGGTGCCGTTTCCGGGGATATAGTGTTTCCAGAAGAAAACAAATAGTCCAATAGCTGTAATCAGACTAAACTGTGAACATTCAGGTTAAAATCTAAATATAACAGTAGAGTAAGATAACAACTATTGACTTAATTTATGTCATTTAGGAGTAAACATGAATGAGTAAGTCTAGGGAGACCCCAAAGGATCCCTGGCTTGTCCCATTAAGGAGATCTTCATGCCTAAGGGGTGAATCACCTGTGTTTGAACTACCCGAAATACTGATAGAAAAATCACCAGTCTCACCATCAGTAGAACATTTTGAGAAAGGAAAATCACCAATTGTATCAAAAAAATATCTTAAGGAAGATAATTCATCAGACTCATCAACAGAAAATATTGGACCTCTTGAGAGAAAAATTTGGGAAGCTTTAACTTCTCCTAGGAAATAAGAAACTATGGCAGGCAATGTAGATGGCCAGCATGGCTATGTTCATAATGAAGGGGATGATCAGGATGTGCTCCAACCGTCTAGAACATTTGAATATCCTATTCATATGAATCCAACACAAAACTCTCCCATGAAGACCATTTCACCTTCAGTACTTCCCACCTTCCGAGGTGTTGTATCTGAAGATCCTGACCAGTTTTTATTTAAATTCAAGGTAGTGTGTCAGACTTATGATTATATAAATGACAATCAAAAACTTAAGGTTTTTCCCTCAACTCTCAAGGATTCAGCATTACGCTGGTTCATGAGCTTAGAGCCAAATTCCATAAGAACCTGGGATCAAATGGAGACTGTCTTTTTAGACAAATATTAGGAATACTGCCGTGTAAGGAATAGAAAGGATGAGTTATTTAGAATCAAGCAGGAAGATGATGAGACCTTGGAATATTACCTTGATAGGTTCTCCTTTGTTCAAAGGAGATGTGGACTAGTAGAACCAGAATTGTGTAAAACTATCTTTTTGAGAGGATTGCAAGATGAATCCAAAGAAGTTCTGGATTTAATGGGAAAAGGGGATGTAACCACTCTCAATAATGAGGAGATTATGGATCTCTACAGGAATTACTCTCGCACTAAGCAGAGAAGAAGAAAAAACCGCACAAATGGCACTGATGTAAAGGACCTGATAGAGGAACTAGAAAATTTCAAAACTGATATCCTAGTGCATCTAAACACTACTTTAGGGGAAATCTCTGCAAAAGCTAAAAATACATAACCTTTGGCAATTTATTGCCCAAGATGTAGAAGTAAACATGCTTTGCAGGAATGTCCTTTGAATAAAACAACCATCTCAGCCATTTGTAGTATCTGTTCAAAAAGGCATTCAACTGATCAATGCCACCTACTACCACAACTCAAAACTGTGTTAAAAAACCAGACTGAGGAACTCAACTATATTGGATCAAAATAGGGGGGGAATTTCTCTCAATATCAAAATCCCCCTCGTTTTCCTATAAATTGGGGGCATAATCCTGGTACTATGCCTTGGGGACAATCAGAACCACCCCAATCAATGGCCACAATCAAATTGGAGTAATCCAACCTGGAATCAAAATCAAAACAACCCCTCATGGAATCAGAATCAAAACAACCCCTCATGGAATCAAAATCAGACTAATCCACATTGGGTGCAAAACCAACCACAATGGAATCAGCAATACCAGTCCTATCCAAGGCAGCAAAGGAATCAAGGTCAAACTCAGCATTTGTTGCCTGCACCTAATCATAATTTTCAAGAAAAATAGCAAACACAACAAGTGAAGCAACCTCAATTGCCCATCTCGACCAATCACTAATCCAAAAAGTGTAAGACGGACACCTCCTCGTCTATGTGGTCAAGTCGAAGAAAATATTGAAATTAATGTTCTTGATTGTAGTGATATTCAACTCCATTCAGGAAAAGTTGTACCTGAACCAGTTTTAATAGAAATCAAATATAATGAAGAGCAAGAATCATCAGAACCAGAGAGAATCCAACCAACAAAAGAAACAGAAAAATTGGATCCAATAATAGAAAAAGAGACAAGCAGAACAATTACCAAGGATAGTTCCATATCCTGAAAGACTTAATGCAATACCAAAAATTTCTGAGTCAGAATTGGTCAAAGAACTCAAAAAGTTGACTATCTCATTGCCATTATTGCAAGCCATTAAGGAAATACCAGAAATCAACAGTACTATCTAAAATTTGTGCATTAAAAGAGTAGGAAGAAAGAAGAAAGCATTCCCCAAGACTGTGCAGGTTGAAGGGAAGATAGCTGATCTCTTATCTGGAAAACTACTACCTCCAAAGTATAGTGATCCAGGAAGCCCAGTTATCACAATCACCATAGGTTCAATACCAATATCAAATGTTTTAGTTGATCTAAGAGCTGCAATAAAATGACCAAAGATACAATGGAACAATTACAGCTCAAACATCTCAGCCCCACATTTACGAGCTTTAGAAATGGTCGATAGGTCGGTTGCAAAACCTGAAGGAATCATTGAAGATGTCCCTATAGAAGTTTCTTCTTGGGAATTCCCCGTAGATTTTCTAGTTTTACGACCAAGAAATTCAGCACATGGATATCCCATTATTTTGGGAAGACCTTGGCTTGCAAGCTCAGAGAACCTTTATAGACTCGAGATCTCGGAAATATGACTATTTCAAATGGTATTGAGCTGAAACAAATTTCTTTATATCCTCCTGCAAAACCATCTAGCAAATTTTCAGGCCAGTTATGGTTTTCTGACTCAGATGAAGAACCAGAAGAGGTCATTTCTACACTAGCTACCTTAGTAGTAAGAGAACACACAGAAGACCTCAGTGACACAGTAAAACTTAGAAAATGAAACAATCCCGATGAATGTTCCGCATGAACAAAGTTTAGAAGGGGAAGCAACAAATACCCAAAAATTGATAAGTAATGAGGAGAATCAAAAATCGAAGATGAATCATCTGTGCTATCACAAGGAAACTCTGTTTCACTATCACATGGATGGCACCATCATCTGATTTTTCCTTCTCACTGTTCCATACAATAAATGCTTCTCTCAAGCAGCAATGAAACAGAAACTACTTTGTTTCTCCCATCTTAGCAATTTCCTCTTAATCCCTTAATCACCAAGTATGAAGGAGTGAATTCAGTCCTTCTGAATACAAAACAAATAGAAGTCCAGCCAGGCAAATTTTTGAACATCTATAGCCAGCTTACTAGGGAAGAGGAAGAAAAATTGATAGTTTTTTTGTAGAAGCATGTTCATGCTTTTGCTTGGAACTACAAAGATATGTCAGGAGTTCATCCTGATATATGTACCCATAGAATCTATACTGAAGAAGTCAAGCCGACTAGACAACCTCAAAGAAGATTGAATCCTGCCTTAAGAGATATTGTGAAGGAAGAAATTGAAAAACTCCTGGAAGTAGGATTCATTTACCCAATTTCTGATAGTCAATGGGTTTCTCCATTGGTAATAGTTCCTAAGAAAAATGGAAAAATGAGAGTATGTGTAGATTACAGAGAATTGAATAAGGTGACATACAAAGACCATTTTCCATTACCTTTCATAGATCAAGTGTTAGATACTCTTGCTCGAAAAAGATACTTTTGTTTTCTTGATGGATTCAGTGGATATAATCAAATTCAGATTGCACCTAAAGATCAAGAAAAGACAACTTTTACATGTCCATGGGGAACATTTGCCTATAGGGTTTTACCTTTTGGTTTGTGTAATGCCCTAGCAACTTTTCAACGAGCAGTCCTACCAATTTTTGATGATCTGACCACCAAAAGTGTTGAAATTTACATGGATGATTTCACAAGTATGTGGACAAACTTTTGATTTTACATTGAAAAATCTTGACAAAGTCTTAACTCGTCGTGAAACATACCACTTATCCTTAAATCCAGATAAATGCTTCATGATGATGAAGGAAGGGATAGTTCTTGGTCATCACATCTCTCCTGAAGGGATCCAAGTTGATCCAAAGAAAGTTGAAATTATCAAGAACCTCCTTCCTCCTAAAACTTAGAATAATGTCAGAAGTTTCCTAGGACACATTGGTTTTTACCGCAGGTTTATTCCCAACTTTAGTACAATAGCCAGTCCACTGTTTGCCTTATTGACTAAAGATTCTGAATTCTCCTAGACCTGCAAAGTGTTAGGAAGCATTTGAAGCTCCGAAAGAGAAATTGATAACTCCACTCGTGCTTAGAGGACCTAATTGGACATTACCATTTCACATTCAGATCGATGCCTCCAATACAACAATTGGAGCAGCATTAGGGCAAATTGATAATGGTGAACATTATACCATCTACAACATTAGAAAAAACTTGACAGGAGCAGAGAAAAATTATACAACAACTGAAAAAGAATTCCTAGCAGTAATTTATGCCATCAACAAATTTAGGCATTATATCACAGGTTATCAAATATTTATTCACACAGATCATACAACCATTAAGTATTTGATGAATAAACCTATGGTAAGTGCAAGAATTATTCGTTGGTTGTTGTTGCTGCAAGAATTTGATATTACCATAATCAACAAACCAGGAAAAGCTAATGTTGTAGCAAATTTTTTGTCCAGGTTGCAGAACACAGATGAAGGGGAATTAGTTGATGACACTTTTCCTGATGAAAAACTATTTGCTATATCAGTTCAATCACCTTGGTTTGCAGATATAGCCAATTATTTGGCCACGGGGAAAGTTCCTCCACATTTCACCTCAAAACAGAAAAAACAATTGATCAAACAGAGTTCTTCTTTTGAATGGATTAAGGGTATGCTTTTTAAGTGCAGTCCTGACCATGTGTTACGTAGGTGCATCCGAAAGGATGAAGTGTATGATATCCTTAGAGCTTGTCATGATGAACCCTTAGGTGGACACTATTCTATAAAAAGCACAGTTAGAAAAATCTTAGGGATAGGATATTATTGGCCATCTCTTCACAAGGATGTGAAAAAGTACATCAGGCATTGTGATGCATGCCAAAGAATGGGGAAACCCACTCATACAAATGAGATGCCATCGCAGCCTCAAATGGTTTTAGAACCATTTGAGAGGTGGGGGCTTGATTTTGTAGGACCTATTGATCCACCTTCTCAAGGAAAGGTGCATATTCTAGTATGCACTGATTACTTGACAAAGTGGGTAGAGGTGCATGCTTTCAAACATGCTCGTGAAGAGAAGGTCACCGATTTCTTGTATACTCAGATTTTTCAGAGATTTGGAGCTCCATGGTCTATCACCACAGACCAAGGACCCCAATTTGCATCCAAAGTCATAAAAGTATTTACAGAATTGTATGAAATCAAACATAGGAAATCATCACCTTACCACCCACAAGCAAATGGCCAGGTTGAAGTAACAAACAGAGAACTAGAACGCATCTTGACAAAAATAGTAGCTTTTCATAGGAAAAATTGGCTAGACAAACTACCTGAAGCAGTTTGGGCCTACAATACTACTTGGAAGTCCACTATTGGATTCACACCTTATGAACTAGTCTTTGGTAAAAAGCCTCTCTTACCTATTGAATTTGAGCTACTAACATTGCGCACAGCACTAGAAATTGGAATTGACTTGTCGCAGGCACAAATAGATAGGATTCTGTAGCTGAATGCATTGGATGAACTTAGATTGGATGCTCTGCACCAAATTGAGGTAATTCAAGAGCAGAGGAAGCTATGGCATGACAGTCACATTCAGCAGAGGAAACTCCAACAAGGAGATTGGGCTTTACTGTTCGATTCTCAATATGAGGACTTCCCTGGAAAACTGAGAACTAGATGGTTGGGACCTTACTGGATTGAAGAGGTATTCAACAATGGAGCAGCTCGTTTATCCCCCATTGATGGGTCACAAAGAAAGTTGATAGTGAATGGACATCGCCTCAGGGTATACCATACACCTCTGACTAAAGAAGAATTCTTGCAGCAACTTGATAGTTTGGATACACAGTAGGTGGAAGAGAATCTTTCTTCCACTTCAAAACAATCAACATGATCAGTGGATTCCAAGAAAATAGAAAATACAAAAAATAAAAAAAATAGAAAACAAAAAGATGAATAAATTCTGAGTATGAATTCCTTCATGGGCATGGTTTCAGGGTAAATCATGAAATTCATTCATGGGCATAGTCAGGATCAAAAAAAAAAAAAAAAAAAAAGAGAGAAAAGGAGAGGTAAAAAAAAAAAAAAATGGGGAAAATCAAAAAAAAAAAAAAAAGAGAAAAATGAATAACTCAGCAGTGAAAACCTTTTTAAGGCACTACTGGGTTGGTATGCATGAAAACCAGTTTTCTGGCATGCATAACCTTGAGAAATTTTTGAATCATCATTGTACAAATTCACCTAGTGCACTTGTTTTGAAATGTTGCAGAAAATCTCAGCAAAATATCAACAAAAGCAGTCATTCTTCAAAATTGGCATTAACTATTTTTATCAGGTATATATTTCTTACATTTCTTCATTGTAAAATGATTGGTATATAGTATGTAACAATTAACCATTAGCATAAAAGGTATTCATAAGAGTTGGCATACTTAAAAACATGTTTTAAGAATGATAATATTGATTTATGCCTAATCTTCGAACAAGAATGCCAAAAACAATACTTGTTGTATTATCTTCGGAATGAAATTGTCTTCGGAATGACAAAAAAATGAATGTTGCACTTTATCTTCAGAAATAAACTTTGTCTTCGAAATGACAATTTGTCTTCAGAATGAAACTTGGTCTTCAGAATGACGATTTGCTGCATCATCTTCGGAATGAAGATTTGTCTTCGAAATGAAGATCTATCTTCGGAATGAAGGTCTGTCTTCGGAATGACGATTTACTTTCACAATATAGCTTGATCTTCGGAAAGAGGATTTGTCTTCGGAATGAAGACCTGTCTTCGGAATGAGGTCATAATATTCGAAATGAGGATTTGTCTTCGAAATGAAGACTTGTCTTCGGAATGAAGTCATAATCTTCGGAATGAAATTTCGTTTGCATTTTCGGAAAGAGAATTTCCACGTGGCGTCCAAGAAAATAAGATACGACAAAATTAAGATTTTTTCTTAGTTGAATGCGAAGAAGGGACACGTTTCAATCAGCACATGGTCTGTTTTTGCACTCATTGGAAATACAAAGAATCTACAACCATATGCCACCAGTTTTTAATGTCAATTAACATGCACGTGAGAATCTGCAAAACTGATGACGTGGATCTGACAGCAAGGACATCCATGCAATTATCAACAAACAGGTGTATAGTGCAGAAGTAGATATGTGTGCCATCCTTCTTTTCGAAGACGTGTTGCGAGGTACAATGCATAGAATACGACTCATTCCGAAGAATACGAAGAAGAAGGAGAAACATGGCAGCGAAGGTTCTAAACTCTGCAAATTAGCAACAGGAAATAGCCAGAAAATCCTGCAGTAGGACAGCAGCCGCAGTGTACAAGTTTTAAACAGAGAAAAATGGGATGCAAGATCAGAACAGAACCTGCAGATACCAATTTCCTCCGAGAAAATCTGACAGTTGTGCAGATTTTTGAAGACGGAGGGTTTATGACATTTCTGGACAAATTCAATGGGTCTTCAGAAGATTTAGCTGGCATGTTTGCCCACACGTTCAAAAACAACCGAGCACATGTCAACGGTATGTCTATTGAGGTAAGCCCTGAAATTTTAAGTCAATTTACAGAGCTGCCATTAGAGGGAATTTCAATTACTAGATCTGGCAAGAACACATTGGCAAATGTAGTTAATCAGTTTGTAGAAGAGAATGATAGAGAACTCGAATATTTAACCCATAACAACACATGCAAGGGGTTAAAAAGGGCTAGCCCGCAAGAACCCCGGGATGAAGTAGCCACCGGGTGATTAAGTTTTTGACTCGTGAAGGGCGGTATGTGCTGTTATCGGGGCATCATCTGCCGAATTTTAAACCATCTCGGACATGGTAGACAACAACCGAAGTTAGGGTTAATATTCCCCCGTATTTGTATCAAGAGTTAAAGAACATGGCAAAAAGATATCGGGAGGGTAAAGGAAGCCTTCGCCATCATGGCCTTATCAAATTAATTTGCCAACATCATTTCAGAGGAAACCCTAGGAATTTTGACAGGTTTTACTCTAATTTAAATGATGTCATTTTTGGGGATGAAAGTGAAGAAGAAGAGGAGCCAAGTACTGCTGATGTTGCTGCAGAAGAGGAAACAACTGCTACAGAAAATATTGCAGAAGCTGCTATAGAAAATGTTGCAGAGGATGCTGCAGAAGAGGCTGCAGAAGATGCCCCTGAAGCAGTTATAGAACTACACCCCACAGCAGCAGCAGAAAACCTTGCTCTTGAGCCTTCAACTTCACAGGCTAAGAGACAAAGGAAAAGAGGATCTGGAACTAGCAGCAGAGCAGAAAAACAAAAGAAAGTTCGGTTTGCTGAAGCTGCAACTGACTTGTCAGAATAGAGAAGTGAAACAAGGGAAACAGAGGCATCAAAAACTGACCCCATGACCCCTGCTGTCACCAAAAAATAGAGCAAAAATAAGAATTTTGCATCTGGAACTAGGAGGTCTACAAGAATCCATTTGAAAGAGACTGCAGAACAGGTCATGGAGGAAGAAGATAGACCAGGTAGCCCAGATGTCATAGAGATACAACCAGCATTTGACAATTTTCTAGAATTCCCTAAATAGATAGCTGAAGCAAAAACTGAGCAAGTTGGTTTGGAAGAGGATACAATTCAACAGGCTACAGATATGGTGGATGTCCTTGTAGACAGTCTCACAGAGCCTCCTGAACAAGAACAGAATGTTGTAGCAGAAGAGGAAAATTTGGTTGAACAGCCAACTGCAACTAATTTGTCTGCATCAGCTTTTGAAGTAGAAACAGAAGTGGAAGACATCACTGAGCAGCTGAGGGCAGCAAGGAGTGTTGTCAAGACATAGACCAGATGGATCACAGAGAAAGAAAGCATCATTGAGATGCAAGAAAGAAAAATTGTAGAACTCCAGCAGGAAGTGGCAGAACTAAAAAAGTTGTTGGCACAATCTGAAAAGCAGCCAGCTGTGTTCCATGATGAAGATAATTTGGCTCAATTGCTTCTGGGTTTATCAAGAGCAGATGATTTTGTTGAGGCAGACATAGAAGTTCATCCTGAAATAGCACTCCTTCATTCTGAAGAAGTGCCTATTCATTCTGAAGCAGTGCCTTCTTGTTCTGAAGATGCTTCAGAAATGGTGAGGAATATTGCAGAGGATGTTGAAAATGAGCCACCAGCACAAGAATAGTCCCAACAGCAAGAAAAAGTTCAATTAAGTACTCCTACTGAGGTCCCTACATTTCAACTTGTTACACTTCCAATAGAAACAGCAGATAAGGGGGTACAAGTAGAAATACTATTTGATGATAACCCCATAGAAATAGCAAATAAGGGGGTGCAAGTAGAGATATTGACAGATGAACAGCCAGTGGAAGTGGCAGAAAAAGGAGTTCAGACAAATCTGGTGCCTAGGATCCCCCCTGTAGTAAGACCACCTAATACTATGTCCTTAGAGCAGTACAATGCAGACATAGCTAGCTGGATGATTAGATATGAACAACTTGCCAATAAAACTAAAAAATTCAAACTGGAAGCAAAACAGCTAGAATCCAAGGACACAGAAATTCAAGCATTGAAAGAAAAGGTATCTGACCTGTGCCAAATTGCTGAGTTTTTAGTCCAATTTAGACGGCCAGCCAGATTTTACAGCCTTATTTTGAAGGAAAAATACCTTAGATGGCAGGTCATGAGGATTACTTCAAACCTTCCATACAAATTGGACACTATTGAAGATTTTCTAGAGGCATATTTTGACAGTCCCTTTGAATAGAAAAATCTCCTGTGTGAACTATTTTTGCATAGTTTCTTCATTCCAGAGGAAGTTGACTCTCATCCTCAAATCTACATTGGAGATGTTCAGTTGAGATCATTTATGTCTACCTTGCAAAATCAGCTTTATTGGGATCATGAGAAAAGGCAAAATAAAGTGATTGAAACAAGGGCTGAGTTGTTAGTCAGAGCAATCCAGCCAAATCACCTAAATATCACTCAACAGCACTTTTCAATGATGAACAGGGATGATATTAAGAGAATGTACTTGAACAATTTGAGGGACTGTGTGACCAGATTTAACAATTTTTGTGATCACAATTTCTTTCCAGCATTGTCAGTATGCAGAGACAGATGGAATGAACTTTCCATGTCTTTAAGAAAAAGAGAACCTATCTCCCCCATCAATCTAGAGTGGTCTAGAAGAAGAGCAGAAGGTGTAGTCCAACTGATCCAGGTCATGCAGCATAACTGGATAGGTCTCAGGTTTAGGCATCCAACCATCATTACTCCAGTTCCATTTTACTTTGAAGAAGATGAACAGCCTGATGAACAATTTGAATATTGGCTTAGAAACATTCAGGAAAATAGAGGATATTACATAGGCAAGAAGTTATTCTATAGGTCATGGAATCTGAACATGGACATCTATGATTCCATAGCCCAACAGAATGCATGAGGGCATGCATTAAAATAAGTTGGGGGGAAAATGATGAGGCCTAGAAATGCCTCAATCATAACATGTTTTGTACACTAAAAATTCCTATAAACTCTTATGTTTTATCTGATATGTTAGTTAAGTTGATTTAATATGCTGTATATTAACCATTTTGCATGATCAATGTATTTGAGATATTATATGCTGATTTTATAGCTTTTTGCATAGTTTTGTGTTATTTTTGTTATGATTTGCTACAATGAGATATGCTTAGAATAATAGCAGCATTTCACTAATCATATTTTTATTTGTTTCAAGCATTTACTTCACCTAAATCTGGCAACAGTGCAAGCAAACTATTGCCATGCAAAGAAAATTGGTCTTTCCCATGTAAATTCCAGCCAGCTGTCCATAAATAGCAAGGCATGGAATTCACATGAGGAAAGGAATGGAGACCATTAGAATTTGATCTTAAGAGATAACCCACCTGAGAGATGCAGAAGAAACCAATGGAAAGCATACATTTGTTCATTCCGAAGCATCTTCGGAATGAACAGATATCTTTGGAATGAAGAAAACATAGCATCTTCGGAATGAGAAAATCTTCAGAATGAAGAAAGCAGCGTCTTCAAAATGAGCGGATCTTCGGAATGAAGCATGAAGTATCTTCAAAATGAGCGATCTTAAAAATGAGAATGCAGTATCTTCGAAATGAGCGATCTTCGGAATGAAAACTGCACTGTCTTCGGAATGAAGCCACTTATCTTCGAAATAAAGAACAGAATGTGTTTTTGACATTTTTGACCAATTTTTGAAGGCGGAAAAAGGGAAATAAAGGTTGGAAAAAGTAAAGAGAAATATCCTCCATCTATATTTGCCATCATTGCCGACCAAATCCATCATTAATGGAAAGATCAGGTTTTAGTCCTCTTCTAGGATAAAACCAGAATTTGTTGCAGCATTTTAGGATTAGATCTTTTGAGATATTCTTTGTTTGTAATCAGATAATAGGATAGCTATAAATATTGCTCCCGTTTAGGTTGAGCTATAGAAATGGAGGTAGAGAAATAGTAGATAGATAGAAAATAGAGTAAGGAAGCTAAATACAGAGTATAACTAGGAATTGACTGTTACAGTCCTGTAACAGTTTTTCAGCAGAATTCTTGTAATCATGTCTTTTGATCAATAAAGTGCACCAGTTCTGTTTCAATTTACTTGTAAATGAGTGTGATTAAGATTTAGAAAGAGAGAGAGAGACTTACACCTTCTTCTGGACAAAGAGGCTGGCCACTTCCAGACCTAGGAGGAGGACTAACAGAACAGGTTTTTATTCTGATTTTGTTGCAGCAGAATGAGTTGCAGAACTTGTTATGTAAATTGCTTGTGAATAAGTTGACAATATTTGCAGTATTAGTTCATTCATGTTAAAATAAATCTTGTGCTTAATGTTTTAGTTGCAATCTTACTTTCAGCCAAGCTTTCACTTTATTTTCAGAACTGTTATTTCCAGAATTTACTGTTTTTCAGCAATTTCCTACATTTTTGTGTTTTGCTGTCAAAATCTGAATAGAGGATTGACAACCTTCTGTTACAGAATTTTGATAGTTTTATTTCCACATTATATCTAGACTTTCTTTACTGCAAAAGTAATTAGATTTTCTTTCTGCAATTAGGATCAGACTTTCAATTCTACAACTGTTAATTCTGCAGTATAATTAGGTCTCATTCTGCAATTGTAATTAGGACTTCATTTCTACAGTTAATGATTAGTTTCCAATTCTACAACTTAGATTAAGATTTAATTCATGCAATTTAGAGATAGGAATGCTCCAAAACCCCCACAAAATTGGTTCCACCAATAAATACTTGTTGCCCTAGATTGACCTAAGTTATAGCTGTTTCACTTCTTCTTCCACAGATAGCCTTGTACACTGCCCTGGATTGATAGATTCTTTGAGAATTAAGGATGGTATAACGACTATGCATCACATAATTTTATTTTTATGGAGATATGTCTTCAAAACCTGTCTTAACCACAATAAAATTTTCTTTGCCAACACTAGGGTTAGGTTACCACAAACTATCTCAAGATCTCCTCAAAATAATTTTCTCAAAAATTATTTTTCATACAAAATATCAAATCCTTTTGTACACCTTATAATCTCCAAACTCACAATATTTAACTCAATAATTTTACCAGAACAAAACACTTAACAATTTCCTTTGCACACCTTATAATCTTCAAAATTACAATATCTAACTCAACAATTTCATTAAAAATAATGCATATCAACCTCCCTTATACACCTTATAATATCCACACCTTATAAATTTAAATTACCAAATATCAAAATAAAATATTTTAATTTTTCTTTACCTTATGACTTCCCCAAGCAGTCACGACAATCTTAAAACAATTTAATTTTCAACACCTTGGAAAATAAAATCAAATGGCATATGTTTAGTTTGTTTTGCCCACAACAAAACTGACTTCGATGAATTTGACCACGTGACCTTGCACTCCTAACACCCTAGCTCTAAGCTAGACCACCAAGTGGGTTACGTGCCCACATGAGACACATGATGCACACTGTCCCAAAAAATCACCTCACAAAAATGACAAACAAGTCAAACGAAGGCCTCTTCCTCTAAAACATCGATCACATGGATCGAACCATGATATCCTCCATGCAAGCCTTAACACTCTCTCAACTGCCACCTACGCTACCATATTCAGTGGGATGTCAAACCACTATGTGGTCTTTGTTGCCTTGTTTCCCTCCAACAATTTTTAAAATTCAAATTATCTTCTTCTTAGATGTAATGCTCGATATTATCTTTTTTGCATTTCAATGTGTGATGGATAAATTTGGGAAATGGAAGTCATTTCCTATATAAATGCACATTATCTTTTGATTTCTAATGTCAGCCCATTTTCAAATTTAAAATAATTGAATTTAGTTTTTAAATATTAAATTTAAAACCTTTGCCTCCAATTTTAATTTAAATTAAAATTTTAATCAAAGATTAAAATATTTTAATTTAAATTAAGCCTTTTGAAAATTTCTCATGGGTCTTTTTAATTTGAACTTCTTTTTTCTTCACCTTGTTATTTGTCCCAAAATATTATAATAATAAATATTATTATTTAATTTAAACTTGCTTATCCTTTCTCAGGTATTCATCCTTTGGGCCCTTTTTAGACATATAATATTAAAAATAAATATTATATCCTATTCCTTTCCAAGACCTTTCTTTTGGAAAAACCACTTGAGGTCCTTAATGATGGAGAAATTAAACCAATATTCTTTTAACATCAATGACAACAAAACTACTCAAAATTTCCAATAATCTCCCCCTTTGTCATTGAAGGCAACCCCTTTATTTTTACCATTCCTTTTTCTTTTTTTAAAAGTTGCTTTTCATGAGAAACTACTCCCCTCGATTCAAATCTCTCCCCCTTTGTCATCAATGGTAAAGGATCACCTTTGGGGCTCGGGGCTAAGAATGAGACTTTTATCTTAGCCCCTCCCTAACCTCCTCTTGTGGTGATTAATTCTAGGGTGGGAGTATTTCTACTCCCAGCATACATTGATCTTTACCTTTGTCCACTTTCTTCCTCAACTGATCCTTCTGATTACTTTTACTATTCTTGTTCCATATTGTCTATGGGATTTCTACTCTACACAATTTTGTTGTATGCCCATCATTTTTGCACTTATAACACTTAATGTTTTTATTACTTAAAGGTGCAAATGTCTTGGGGTTTCTCTTGGTGAACCCATATCCATGTCATGAACCCTACAATTTACTACCTTGTGACCAAACTAATTACAATAGTATCAATACCCTTGAAAAAGCTATCTATTTCTAAAACTTCCATATTTCTATATTTCATGTGTCCTACACAGTGTAGCCTTATTCCCAAACCTGTGATATGAGAAGCATCATCCATTAAAACTACCTTGCCTTGATCTCATTGGTCTTCTAGTTTCTTTTACCCTGTGTTGGTTCATGTTCCATCTGTTCCTCATTTGTGCATTGTTCCTTTCCTTGTTGAACTTTCTATTGTCCAACTCATCCTCAGAGGCCTCACTCTCTCTTACACTCTCTTCTTCTAAATCTTCTTCTTCTTCGAAGCTTGATATTGACTCCTCTCCTTGTTTTCTTTATACCTATTCAAAACAAAGACTTGTCTTGATTGATGTAGATTTTTGTGTCTTGATAATCTTATCCAATTTATTTGAGCTTCTCCCAAACCTGTGTAACTTATCCTTAGACTCTTTTACTTCCTTCCTTAGTGAATCTACATCATGCTCTAACTTTTCACATTCTAAAACCTTTGCTTATAACTTCTCTTTGAATCTCCTTGTCTTAGCTATTGAGTTAGTTAGATCCTCTATAAGCTTTCCTTTCTCTTCATCATATTCTTGAAATTTAAGCTTGATTTTGGATTTTTGCTTTCTTACCTCCCTTAATGCATCAAGGGCATGAATAAGCTCACCCTCAAGATCAACTTATCCTTTCTCTGATTCTTCCTCTATTTGTTTGCCTTTGGGATCATCTTCATTCCTTTTTTATTTATCTTCAATAGGATCACCTCCTTCTTCTATTGCCAAAAGTAAATTTTATTTTGGTCCTTCAAGTGTATCTTCATATTCATCATCACTAAAATTGAATCCATTACTTGTACAACTATCTTTGAGATGACCAAATTTACCACATCTAAAACACTTGAGAATAATTGGTGCCCTTTTTCTAACATCATCCTTTTCATTTGCTAGAAATAATATTTCATATTTATCATTATCTGAGGAACTTTCATCACTATCACTTGAGCTCTTGCTTTCCTTGTCTACATAGAAACTCTTCTTATACCTTTGTAAAAACTTATTTCCTTGTTTGCCTTGCCCATCCCTACTTTTCTTTTGGTACCTGTGTTTTCCTATTTCCCTGTTCTTATGATCTTGTTTTTCTTCATACTTGCTATTTATAGCTTTTGGACAATCAGATGCATAGTGACCATATTTTCCATAATTGAAACATCTAATTGATTTTGTACCTTTATATTTTCTTGAGTCCTTATTCCTTCTACCATAGTTTGCTTCTTCATCACTGGATGACTCATTGCTTGAATCTGAATTCGTATCCTTTGTATTCTTAGTAACTTTGAAGGTTGCTTCCTTTTTGGGAATAGGTTCCTCTTTTATCCTCATTTAAAAAGCTATAAGAATTCCATGTAATCCATCCCTTGTCAAAATTTCAATATCTTTTGCCTCTTCTATACCTGAAATATTTTCATTAAACCTCTTTATAAGTGGCATTAGAATCGTATCACAAACATATGTTTCCTCAACCTTAAGTCCAAGTCCTTACATGGAGTTAGCAACCTCATCCACATGAAGTAGATATACCGCAATTTTTTCCTCATCCTTCATCTTTAGGTCTTCAAATACTCTCTTGAAATTTTGCAACTTTACCCTTTTGACATTTTTATCTCCTTAATATATGCCTTGCAACTTATCCCAAATTTCATTTTTTTATGTGCAATGAATAACCTTTATAAACTCCATTTCATGTAAACCTATCAAAATTATATTCATTGCTCTTGAATTTTAATGATGTAGAAGCTTACCATATTTATCTATAGGTGGAGTTGTTGGTGGTATGTATCCATTATCAACTACTTTCTATATTTCATTTCCAAGTGCTATTAGATGAAAATTCATCCTTGTGCTCCATAGTGCATAATTATTCCCATAAAAAAATGGTGTTGAATTCCCTGAAGATCTAGTCTGAGAATCCATTTGTGTTCTTGTAAGATTTTCTTTAAAGTTGTTAAACTCTTCCAAAGAAACCTGCTCTGATACTAATTGAAGAACACAAACTTATACTGAGAGGGAGGTGAATAGTATAATATCACTTTTTACTTTTCTTTCCCAAACAATATTATGCAATATATCAATAGCAGTAATCAAAGGAATGCACAAATCACCACACATAATAGAGACACAAATTTAACATGGTTCACGCAATGTGGGATACGTCCACACAAAAAATATTTCACTAAAATTTTCTCAAAAAATCTCTTGGGAATCCTTTCCATATTACAATATTTATGGACCTATATCCAAAGGAGACACCAATCCCCTAATCAAGTTCATGGATATCTATCCATAGGAGACACCAATCCCCTCAACTGGTTCATGGATATCTATCCATAGGAGTACTCCTTCTCCTCTGCTCTAGCTAGTGATCCTCTAGAAGACTACTACCTCCACTACACTGGCTTGTGGATCTCTCTCCACTAAATACTCTATCCTCACTCAGAAGATATATTTTCTCACTACTCTAGCTAATGGATCTCTATCCACTGGAGACTACTATCCTCTACTCTATCACCTCCAAAGCTTGCTCTCAACTCTATCTCAAATCTACACTAAACATAGTCCTTTGGTCTAGCACAAATCTACTCAATCTCTATCTATGATTTACACTAAATAAAGTCCTTTGGTCTAGCACAAATCTTCTCAATATCTGTCTTTAATCTGCACTAAACACAGTACTTTGGTCTAGCACAAATCTAGTCAATATCTATCTATGGTCTGTACTAAACACTATCCTTCTATCTAGCACAAATCTGCTCAATCTCTATTTATAATCTGGTACAAACCTATCCTCAAATTTGCACCAAAATTTATCCTCAAACTTGTCCTTAAGCCCTACCATAAATCTTAACTCAATCACAAATCAACTTTGTTGGATCTGCCCCAAACCTTAACTCAAGTTTTAAACAAATTAATTAATTAATTTTTCTCACAAGTATTCTCAAATACTTGCCCAAATCTATTCAACAAGTCCTCTCAAGAACTTGTCCAATCTACTCACCAAGTCTTCACCAAGACTTGCTTCAAATCTGCTCAACAAGTCTTCACTAGAACTTGTCCAATCTGCTCAACAAGTCTACACCAAGACTTGCTTCAAATCTGCTCAAGAAGTCCTCACTAGAACTTACCCAATCTCATAGAAACATATAGAGAATTGTTAGAGACTCAATATGTTTCACACTTACAACAATGCTCAATCGCTTTCAATATCTCTCTTATTTTTACCACAGAGACACAATATGTTTCACACTCACAATAATGCTCAATCACTTTCAATCTCTCTCTTGTTTTTACCATAGAAAAATATAGATAATTGTTAGAGACTCAATATATTTCATGCTCACAACAATGCTCAATCACTTTCAATATTTCCTTCAACTCGATCCAAAAATCAAGAACAATTTGTTTCACAAAAATTGAACTATCACTCCAACACTTTCAATCAATTATGCTTAATCAACTCCTCTCAAACAATCACTCAATGAAATTTTATTCAATAATTTTTATCAAACAAACTTCGCATAACAATGATACTCATGATCTTTCACAAACCCTAATCATGAACATGAAGGCTCACTTAATATTTCCAACAATGCTTATCAAATAAGGTTTCTATCATCAACCTTTATTCTAGAAAACTCTTCATCAATCAATATTGGATCTCTCAAAACCAAACTCAATAATGCTTATCAAACTATCATTTTCACTCCAACTTAGCATTCACAACATCCAATCCAACAATATTTTACTGATAAGGAAGATTTACCCATACCTTTTATTTTTATGGAGATATGTCTTCAAAACCTGTCTTAACCACAATAAAATTTTCTTTGCCAACACTAGGTTTAGGTTACCACAACCTATCTCAAGATCTCCTCAAAATAATTTTCTCAAAAGTTATTTTTCATAAAAAATATCAAATCCTTTTGTACACCTTATAATCTCCAAACTCACAATTTTTAACTCAATAATTTCACCATAACAAAACACTTATTTCCTTTGCACACCTTATAATCTCCAAACTCACAATATCTAACTCAACAATTGCATTAAACAACATGCATAGCAAACTCCCTTATATACCTTATAAATTTCAATCACCAAAAATAAAAATAAAATATTTTAATTTTTCTTTACCTTATAACTCCCCAAGAACTCACAATAATATTAAAACAATTTAATTTTCAACACCTTGGAAAATAAAATTGAATGGCATACCTTTAGTTTGTTTTGCCTACAACAAAACTACCTTCGACAAATTTTACCACGTGACCTTGCACTCCCAACACCCTAGCTCCAAGCTAGACCACCAAGTGGGCTACGTGCCCACATGAGACACACGGTGCACGTCCCAAAAAGCCATCTCACAAAAATATCGAACAAGTCAAACAAAGGCATCTTCCTCCAAAATATCGATCACATGGATCAAACCATGATCTCCTCCATGCAAGCCTTAACACTCTTCCAACTGTCATATGTGCTACTGCCATCGGTGGGATGTCAAACCACTACATTGCCTTTGTTGCTTCGTTTCCCTCCAAGCACTTTTAAAATTTAAATTGTCTTCTTCTTAGATGCAGCGCTTGATATTCTCTTTTTCGCATTCGAAGGTGTGATAGATAAATTTGGGAAATGGAAATCATTTCTTATATAAATGCACATTGTATTTTTATTTCTCATTTCGGCCCATTTTCAAATTTAAAAAAATTGAATTTAGTTTTTAAATATTAAATTTAAAACATTTGCCTCCAATATTAATTTAAATTAAATTTTTAATCAAAGATTAAAATATTTTAATTTAAATTAAACCTTTTGAAAATTTATCATGGGTATTTTTAATTTGAACTTCATTTTTCTTCACCTTGTTATTTGGCCCGAAATATTATAATAATAGAATATTATTATTTAATTTAAACTTGCTTCTCCTTCCTCGGTTCTTCATCCTTTGGGCCCTTTTTAGGTATATAATATTAAAAATAAATATTATATCCTATTCCTTTCCAAGACCTTCTTGATTTTGGAAAAACCACTTGATGTCCTTAATGATGGAGAAATTAAACCAATATTCTTTTGACATCAATGACAAAAAAACTACTCAAAATTTCTAACATACTCTACCTAGGACTTATGTACATGTGGACTACATGCACATTTACAACTTGCATGTTGACACTTGTGAATTTATTACAATACTTAAAATAACTAACTTTACTCTAAAGTAAACTTCTATTCTAGTTATGTACCAAAGGTGGTACATTTATATAACCCAAATGATGTAATATACTCTAACAGGGATATCAATAGGTGAGGTAACTAACCATCCTAAGATATTTGCTTCTTAGAACACCTGCACACAATTCAAAAAAATAGTTTGCAGTACCTACAGGGCCTTCCAATATAAGGCCCAAAATCTAGTGAAATTCTTAACAAAACTTACAAAAAGCTTTAAGAAATGTTATAAAAACACATAAAATGTTACAAAACCATGCAAATAAACTTCTCTAACCTTGATTTCCCTTCTATAATTGATTTGAAGCTTTTGTTTGGTACCAAAATACAATTGGAAAAGTACTACAATTTGGAACTATGTAAATGATAGGGGTACCATTTGGATTTATGAAAATGGTAGGGGGTGCCATTTGGATTTTTAGGAGAGATATGGCTTTAAAATTTCTTATGAACCCTCCTGGTGAGATTTGAAGATGCTAGTGAAATTTTGATGTTGTTTGGTCTCCTAATTTATGCATAGCTACAAAACAAAGATTAGTGGGAACCTCAATGGAACTCTATTTTGGGATGGTTATAAACTCTCAAAGGTAATGGTCACACTCAAGGGTTTGGATACACACAAAGGGGCACTAAGATAACTAACAAAAATTTAGCAACATTTCTACTAGGTTATGGGTTCTCTCTTGCCAATGGGGGGATAAGGGGGGTTTTATAGAAATTTGACAAGGGAGGGGGAGGGTGACATGGATATGACTTGGTAGCTAGGTGGCAGGTGCAAGGGCCAAGGTAAATCTGGAGGATTTGCTTATATGGTTGTACACCCTCTAAATTTATGATCTTGGGCAGGGTAAATTCTCACCCACCCAAGTGTCATAAATTGACATTGGGTAAGGGGTCCTTAGGTGGAGCAAAGGAATATAAAATTCCTTAAAATTGCACATGGGATAAAGTGAAGAGGAATTTTAAATTCCTAAAATGCAAGGTGGATGGTGGGAGGACATGTGGAATTTAATGAGATTATTCATGGGAGGTTTGACTTGGCATTTTTGAGCAATTTTTAATTCACCCAAAATTGGAGGGAAAGTGTAGTGGTTTATGAATTTAATGGTAGAAACTTCTAGGGGATTTCATTAGGATTGTATGGGTTGACTTAGATTTTTGAGGATTTGTCTAAGGATTTTGTGCATTTACATATTTACCTAGGGATTGTATTAGGGATTAGAAGGTGATTAAATGGCTTAATCATGGATTTAATTAGAGAAGTGAGAGCTAAGCAGGGTTATAGGAATTTTGAGGGGTATTAGAGGGAGAAAAGAGGATTTTTTTGGGGAATGGGGAGGATTAGGCTAATTAAGGAGATATTAGGAGGATTTAAGAAGAGTTAGAGGAAATTAAGAGGAATTAGGGAAGATAGATGATTAGGGGAAAATTAGGAAGAATTAAAGGTAATTGATAATTAGGGGAATTTAGAAGAAATTAGAAGGGTTTAGGAGGATTAGAAGGAATTGGGAGGATTAGAGAGGCATTAGGAGCAATTAAGGAAATTAAAAATTAATTTAGAGAAATAAAAGAGATTAGATGTAGAATTTGGAGAATGTAGAAATAATTAGATAGATCATAGAGGAATTAGAAGAAATTTAAAGGATACTAGAGAAATGTAGATACACTTAGAAGAATTAAGGTGAATTGAGAGAAATTAGAGAGAAATAAGGATTTTGAGGGGAATTAGCAAAGTATTTGGATGGAATTTGGAAAATTTGGAAGAGGTTAGATGAATTAAAATGGAATTTAACAATTTTGGGGAAATTGGAAGGGGTTTAGAGGGAATTTTGAGTTTTTTAGTGGATTGGAAAAATTGATTTCAATGGTCGTAAAATCAACTTATTTTAGGTGTCTACATTTTTCCCTTTTGTATTGTATTGTGTGTAAACACAATATGGTACAAAAATAGATAATACCAATTCAATTGGATGTAAAATTTTCTTTGTTTTCCTAGCAAGAGAATTTAGATGATGCATAAGTGTGGATTTCAAAATTTTATGGCCTTTTTTGACCCCCTCAAGTGATGAGTGGATGAAAAGCAAAATGCATGGTGTCCACAAGTCGATTAACAAAACATAGAGAAAAGGGGTAGAAGAGTGCATATGAATGAGTAAAGATGAAATTAGGGATGGTTAGGGCTACTAAGAGGTGAATTGTAAGCAACCAAGCAATAAAATATAATAATTTACCACCAATTTCAATATTACAATATAAATAACAATATGCAATAATATGGATGCAATTATCAACATGTATATATATCTTTCAACCAGTGATAACAAGATAAATCAAACCAGATAAATGATGAAACCAATCCAAAAAATCCACAACTAGTTTGAGAGGCCAAAGTCTCATAGCCACTTTGAGAGAGTGAAGTATCTTGTGTTTATATGCAAATTTAATTCTATTCTTCCATGATGCAAAACTAATAAAACATTCTTCCTATTTATAAATTAAATCAATGGTAACCTAACCCTACTTCTCAAGATCCAACTAATTAAATCAAATATCTGAGATAAAATTATTTAGCCGATAAGGTTATATTGGGATTGTTACATGGCTCCCTCCCTTAGAAAGTTTTATCCTCAAAGCTAGAAAATACTGGAAAATACTCTTATGCTCCCATGTAGCATCTTATTTTGGAAGGTCCTACCACTTAATGAGAAACTCATGAATTTGGTGAGATCAAAGATGATGCACTCTAGATCATAATATTGCTTTAGGATGAAGATTTATTTGACCTTCTTCATAAAGTATTGGAAGCTATGTCTGGTACTGCATCTTCTGGATAATAACTTATTTGATATAAGATACATGAAAAACTGGATGGATGTGAGAATAGGGTGGAAGCTCCAATTGATATGCTACTTCACCAATGCAATGAATCACTTTGTAGGGCCCATAAAATTTAGGAG
Organism: Wollemia nobilis; assembly: GCA_028583015.1. NCBI lineage: Eukaryota > Viridiplantae > Streptophyta > Pinopsida > Araucariales > Araucariaceae > Wollemia > Wollemia nobilis. The sequence continues at coordinate 5,558,446 of JAQPPZ010003260.1, read as the reverse complement.
TCAACTTATTATTAGACTTTATCTTCAAGGACAATTTCTTATAAGTTTGTAGGTGCAAAAAGACCATATCTCCTATGTTGAATGATTGTTCCAAACAATGTAGATTCTTTTGTTGCTTCATATGGTTTTGTGCCTAGGTCAAATTATCTTTAGGAAGTTCAAGCATAATCTAATGTTGTTGTAACAAATCATCTACTTGGGCTACTTTGGAAGTGCTTGGAACATAGTATATGATTGTTGGAGGCTTTTGACCATACAAATATTCAAATGGATATATCTTAATGGAAAAATGGTAAGAAGTATTATACCACAATTCTACTAATATAAACCATTGGATCTAGTGATATTGCTTATCTGGAGTAAAATAACAAAGATAAGTACCCAAAAATTTATTAACAATATCAGTTTGACCATCATACTAGGGGTGATATGAAGAAGACATACTCAACTTGGTAGACAAAATAATTCCTTCCAAAAGCTGCTAGTGAATATAGGATCATGGTCACTCACAATGGTTTTGGGAATACCATGTTATTTGAAAATAGAATCAAGAAATACCTTGACCACCTTACTTGTTGAATAGGGATGTTGTAGTGCACAAAAATGAGCATATTTGGAAATATGATCTACTACCACAAAGATCATTGTTTTACCCTTTGATTTGGGAAGACCCTCAATGAAATCCATGGATATGTGCTCCCATTGGAAGTTAGGGATAGTTAAGGGTTGCAACAACCTAGGATATTTAACTATTTCCCCTTTATTACATTGACATACCTCACACTCGACCATAAATATATTGACATCTGATTTTAAGCCTTTCCAAGAAAATGATTGCTTCACCTAATGGTATATTTTCAAGAATCCAAAGTGTTCTACTAGAGGATATACATACAATTTATGGAGAACCATTGACTTAATAGTTGAATATTGAGGAAGATAGATGTGATATTTTTGTGAAGCACTCCATCTGAATATGAGAAATAAGAATACAATGATGATCCTATTTTCATATCTTGAATGATTTGAGTAGTCTCTAAATTAGTAAGCCATTCTTCTTGAAGTTGAGAAAGCCATTGTGGACAAGGACCCAAGATGGAATTTATGGCTATATCATATTTGTATTCATGAGATAAGGCATATGCTATGATATTTTCCTTAGCTTTCTTATACTCAATGATAAAATCATAACCCAAAAATTTGGTCATCCATTTATTTTGTTTAGGGTATGAGAGATGTTGTTCTAAGAAATTCTTTAGGCTACTATGGTCAGTATTAATGATGAAATAACTACTTAATAAATAATACCTTCATTTCTCTATGGCATGTAAAATAGCTAGCATTTCCTTCTCATAAGTAGATCATTCCAAATTCTTGCCTAAAATTTGCTTTCTTTCAAAAGCCAATGGGTGACCATATTGCATTAAAATAACTCCAATACCTATGCTAATTACATTACACTCAATGATAAAAGGTTTACTAAAAATAGAAGTGGCCAAAACTGGAGTGGAACACATAGCTTCTTTGAGGGATTGAAAGGCCTGAGAAGTAGCTTCAGTCCAAATAAAGGTATCCTTTTTTTAAGATACGTGAGAGGTGTTGCAATCTTCCCATAGTTATGGATAAATTTTTTGTAATAACCTGTAAGTCCTAGAAATCCACAATTTTTTTTTAAGGGATGGGTAAGGGCCAATCTTGAATAGACTTGATTTTATGAGGATCTACCTTGACTCCTTCATGAGATACTATATGTCCCAAATATTCTACCTCTTGGACCCCAAAGGCACATTTAGATATTTTAACAAAGAGTTTTTCCTTTTGTAATATATTAAGGACTTTGTCAACATGAAATAGGTGATCCTTCCAAGATTTATTGTATATTAAAATATCATCAAAGAAAACTAGGACAAAATTACAAATAAAAGGTCAAAATATATGGTTCATGAGACTTTGAAAAGTAGAAGGGGCATTAGTGAGACCAAAGGGTATGACTAGGAACTCATAATGACCCTCATGTGTATGAAAAGTAGTTTTAGGGATATCCTCATCTCTAACCCTAATTTGGTGAAAACTTGAGTGTAAGTCTAGTTTAGTGAAAATTCTAGCATTATGTAATTCATCCAACAAGTCATCTATAATAGGGATAGGAAACTTATATTTGATAGTGATCTTGTTGATAGGACAAAAATTAGGACACATGCATCAGGAATTATCCTTATATCATAAAATCACCACTGGTGAGGAATATGGACTAATGCTCAGATGAATGATTCCATGCTCTAACATTTCTTGGACCAACTTCTCAATCTACAATGTTTGGGATTGTGGATAGCGATAAGGATACATATTAGGAGGTAGACTACTAGGAATCGTATGGATGGTATGACCATGTGAGTTATTAGGAGGTAGACCCTTTGGTTCACATAATACTTATTAATAGTTATCCATAATATATTGAAGATCCCTTGGAAGATTTGTAAGAGACAAATCCAAGGATTTTATCTCAATGGAATTCACTTAAGCAAGAAAACCACAACCGCCTTTCTTTAGTACCTTCTCTATACTATGTGAAATCACCACCTTAGAGGAAGGATATTGAATTATTTGAAGATAAATGACCCTTCCATTATCTTTCCACTTGATGTATAATTTTTGTAGATTAACAGTAACATCGGCGAGATAAGATAGCCATTGTGCTCCCAAAATGACATCTAAACTTCCTAGTTTCATAGCAAAGAGATTTCCCATCCAAGTATAATTCTCCATTTGGAGTGTAACTTTAGATGTTTGACCCACACATTGAGTAGTACCTTCATTTACAATCAAACCTTGAAATTTATCTTTATTTGAAGTATTGATATACAAGCCCAAGGATTTCACTTTATTAAAATCTATAAAGTTATGTGTATTACCAAAATTAATCAATACATTAACATGTTGGTTTTTAATGAATCTTTGTACCTTTCTAGTGTGATAATATTTAATACCCATAAGAGCATGAATATAAAGAGCCATAGTATCATCCTCTTGTTTTGCTTCATCTACTTCTAATGGTTGTTATTCCAGTTTCATGGATGGCTCCTGTGGTGATGAATCTTCCTCCTTAGCAACTGATGCATATCCATATTCTAATAAAAATCTATGAAATTATTTATAGTCCCACTCTTTATGGTTATTTGAGTGATATTTAAAGCAAAATAATCATATGGAACAATCAAAATTATGATGCAATCGATGAGAGTTGAAATCACGTCTATATGGAGGACCAAAATGTTAAAGTTTTTGTTCTATCTCTTGAGCTATACGATGTGCATCATCAAGGGTATAAGGATCATACAAGTTAACTTTATTTTGAATCTTATCCTTAATACCATAGAGAAAAGTAAATACCACCACTACTGAACTCAATTCTTGTGTATAGGTGAGTAGACTTGTGAACTCAGAGTAATAGTATTCCACTAAATTTGTTTGCTTAATTTGCATAATACATACCATATATGATGTGTAATATCCCTTATCAAATATTATAAGAAATATTTTCTTAAATTGAGGCCATAAAATAGGATTCCCGTGTTGAAAAATCTGCCATAACAACCATTGATAAGCCTAGGTACCAAGTTTAGAAGTTGCTAATGCAACATGACCTTTTTCAAAATATGGTACAAACGGATAATGCCTTCCATTTTGGCCAACCAACCTTGAGGTTAAATACCTTCAAAGGTGGGCATATCAATGTGAGTAACTAGAACATCATAAATCCATTCCAAGAAATTGGAAGCACCATCTACCAAGGTATCTAGATCAGACGCAAAGCGTAGGTCATGGAAAGCAAACTCTGGTTCTTTATGAATGGTTAAAGGTTGGGGTCTAATAGCATGTTGTGACCCATGGATATTAGGAGGTGTAGAGTGGATGAAACTAGATTTTCATGAATTTTTTTTAGCATGGAAATAATTTGATCAACCTTTCCTTCTTGTTGTGTAATATATTTATGCAAATTAGGATCAACATTACTAGGAATTGTAATATCACTTACAAGAGTAGAAGGAACAACATGGTTATTTGGGGTGATCATGTTATGAGGAGGGTTATTGGGTATTGGAGAAGAAGAACCTAAATTTTTAGGAGTTTGAGAGGAAGGACCTGAATTTTTAGGTGAAGTTGAAGCCATAGAATTTAGTGAAGAAAGAAAATGTTGGTCAAAACTATTAATATTAATGGGAATATTGTGATGTGTACCTGGATTTCTAGGTTGGCACTTATTTTTACTCATAGAAATATTTTTTTGTAGAGTAGTATGTTGTAATCATCCATTCACTTGATTCCAATCAATAGGTTCACTCATGTACTTTCATGCACTTCGCTGAGTTAATGGAGTCAAAATTTTGAATACAAACTCACTCCAATGGTCACCTTGGCTACAAAAGTAAAATTGAATTCCAATGGTCCTTTGGAAAAAATTGTTTGGTAACCCTATCGATAAACTATGGGCTAGCCAAGTCAATAGTAATTTTAACCATCCCCCAAGTAAACAACCTATGGTCACTACTAGAATTTTGGAAGTCAAATCAACAACACAACGGTCCACTATGCAGAGTTTTTATCATTGGTCACAAAAAAATAATAGAGACAAGATGCCACCAAGTGGTGCACTAGAGCATACGAGGAGTGGGTGAGAAGCTCATTGATTTTTTATGTGCGCATCACACTTATAAAGTTTCCACTACCTTTTGCATCACCAATGTGGGACTAAAGTCCCAAGAATTTTTTAAATTAACCTTCTACCATAAAAAATATTTGAATATGCCACATGTACGCAAGGAGTGGTCAACGAAACCTAGTCAAACCTCCATATATTTTACCAAGTGTCAAAGTATTGGCATGTAGAATTGTGCCCAATATCACTGGCATAACCAATGTGACCCCCATTAGTGGTCACAAGTCTTATAAGTTCGTATGTGCTTTTAAATCTCACTCAAGCCCTCCGTGTGCTTGATGTGGGATATTAACCCAAAATGGAAAACAAGATCAGTCGATGTTCTAGATGTGAACTCATTGGAAGATGATGTGGTATTGTAAATGATTTGAGAACCCATTGAAAACCATAAATCGATCAAATATAAAAATTTAAACACCTACAAAAAACCTATTGAAATTCACAATGTTATGCTATGTGTTTCTTAGTTGTTGGAGGATTGTTTTAGGGATGGAAAAATTACTTTTGATTGCTAGGATAAAACCTTAGGATGTAATTTAATTTTTCTACCTCCTCACTATGATTTTCTTCAATGGTTTCCTATGATTGGTAATTCCTGGTTCTTCTTGATGGATTACCTTTTGGTTCTTTTCAATCCCTACGATTGGTGTATACTAACATAATTTAATTTTTCTTATTTTTTGTGATCTTCTACCTTATTGGTTCTTCCTTATTGTCTACGATTGGCATATATTGATGTGCAAATCATTTTTCTAACCTGGGTATCCTCCACACCTTGCACTACCATCCATGAGGGAAGAATACAATATCAATAAGACCCGATTTGACCTTCTATGGATGATGCCTTCTGAAAAACCATACACTATTTGATTCTATGATCTAGAAATGTAGAATGGTGGTGGTTTTCTTTTCCAAAATCATGGCTTTGATACCTCTTGTAAGCAACCAAACAATAAAATATAATAATTTACCACTAATTTTAATATCGTGATATAAATAACAACATTCAATAATATGAATGTGATTATCAATGTGTATATATATTTCTACCAGTGATAACAAGATAAATCAAACCAGATCAATGATGAAACCAATCCAATAAATCTACAACCACTTTGAGAGGGTAAAATCTCATGGAAACTTTGAGAGGGTGAAGTCTCTTGCATCTATATGCAAATTTAATTCTATTCTTCCATGATGTAAAACTAATAAAACACACTTCCTATTTATAAATGAAATCAATGATAACCTAACCCTACTTCTCAAGAGCTGACTAACTAAATCAAATACCTGAGATAAAATTATTTATCTAACAAGGCTATATTGGGATCGTTACATGAACGTTTGCTAAAAAAATGAGTAAAAAATCAAATGATAGGGGGCTGATGTTTGGAAAACACCCTTGAAATTTGGTAAGCACCCAACAAGGGTGATTGGTGACTACCCCAACTAGTTGGTAATTTTCTAGGGCAGTCACTAGTGCCAATTTTATCAATAGGTACATTTGTGTGGGCATTTTTCATTTGTGCATGTGCTTTATGAGAGGAAGAGAGAGGAAGAAGAGAAAGTGAGTGTTGTGGGAGTAGGATGATGTGCAAAGGAGGTAAGTAGCTTAGTGTTGACTTTGTTTTTTTAATTTTTTCTTTTTCTTTTTTTTGTGTTTTAATTTGTTAATGTTATTTTTGTGGGGGGGTTTATTATTATGGGGGAGGGTTTTTCTTTTTAAAAAATGAGAAAAATGGAGGGAAGGGAAAAAAAATAAAAAATGAGAAAAAAAAGGGGGAAGAAGAGAATTTTTATTTTATTTTATTTTATTTTTTAAATGAGAAAAAAGGAGGGGAAGAGAATTTTTTTTTTTGATATTGATGTGGAACTAATGAGTGTTTGAGTATTATCGAAGTATATGGGTAAAGTTGAGGCTATAGGATGTGGTATGGAGACCTTATTGAGGAGGGTTGACATGGACTAAGGATAGGTTGCATTTAGGTCATGTGCAATGGATACGATGCATGACAGGGCAACATGGGATAAAGTGATTTGTTTCAATACTCAAGAGTTTTGAGATAGTTTGGTATGAGACAGGGGGTGTTGAACCCACCTATTATTTATAAGAGGAAAATGGATGAAATGACATTGGTTTGTGTGATGGTGTAGCTAGTGTCATGGAAGATGGATGAGGTAGTGGATGTCCTGATATAGAGGATGTAGGGATAACCCCTGAGTATGACTCATGGTTTGCAACACAATTAGGGTAGCAAATACAACAGTTTGAGGAGGTGATAGGGGATGATGGCATCAATATTGTAGGGGATGAGGGGATAATAGAGGAGGAGGAGCCATTATGATGATGGTTATGTTGATAGAGTGGGGTAGGATCATCGAGAGAAATAGATGAGAGAGTAGAGTAGATGGAGGAGGATAAGGATGGGTTTGATTATGGGAGTTTCATGGGGATTATTATCCAAATATATGGGATGATGGGGAGCCTAAGAGGAGGTATGAGGTGGGGATAGAGTGGGAGGTCATTTGGAAAAGTAGGATAACCTCTAAGATGATAGGGATAGGATGAACTTGAGGTTTGAGGAGGTGCATAAGGAGCTAGTAGTGTTAGTGGTGGCTAGAGAGGATTAGATATAAGTGGGGAGGATATGGTGTGGGAGAAGAATAGGTTATGGGTTTTGGAGCAACTATAGGAGGAGAGGATGGTGGTCATGGTAAAGTGAGAGGTATTGCACTAGTATATGGATGTAATGGCAACTAGGAGGGAGGGTATGTGCTAATAGATTGAGGTGGTGGTGGCTAAGAGGTATCAAGTAATGATAGATATGGAGCAACTACGAGGCTAAATAGGGGGATCTAGTGAGGTTAACACCATAGAGGCACTACGGGTAGAGGTGGTGAGAGCCCAATTAAGGGAGGTGAGGACTATGGTATGGTTAGAGTAGAAGAGAGCATGGGTGGTAGAGTTAAATAACAAGATGTTAAGGGAAGGAGTGTATATGCCTTCATGATCAAAATCTCATTTGTAGCAAAGCCAAATGAGACAACCCTTGGTTGTTGTATGACTATGGTCTAGAGAGTCATCAATATAATGAGTGTTAAGGGTAACAAAGTGGTAGCAGATAGGCTCACAGATCAAGGTGAGAGGGGAGAAGAGATACTAGTGATGGTTAGTAGTGAGGGTTGATTTTGGGTTGTATAAACCATAGTTTTTGTATATAAATTAAGCTTGGTAGGTCAGAGGGCCCTATGTATGTAGCCTATGGGCTATGGACTAATATGTATGATGATTTTTATGAGATATATATACTTATATTATGACATTTATTGATATGATGTATTTTTATGTTGTGATAGATGTTGAATATATTAGATGATTAATATTTTTATGGATATATATATATGATATGTGATGGATTTAGTATGATATATGCATGTTTGGTTATCATTCAAGAAATTCCTAGATGAGTATCATTATTCATGATTAAATTTTTTAATCAATGACATCGACATAATTATAATGACATAACTATGGAAGGGGGAATAGAAAATGCAATAGAAGGCATGTATAAGGTGATTAGGATGCAAAAACAAAGGCAATATGGGTTGCCATCTCACATGTCTTAGGAAATGAAAATCTAAAAGTGCTTTCAAGGAATTCAGACACCCTAGTGGCACCAATTAAGTTCATATTATAGTCAACTAGGCACTCTAATATATTAAGACCATCCTAGGGAGTCAATTCTCTTAAGAACCAAAGTGTGTGCAGTGAAGTTCATTTCTTATTTTGAGTGAGGTAGGACCAACCATTTATGACTCAAGCCATTATAATCTAGCTCATCCACAAGTGTAAATAGTTTTGTACAAAAAAAAGTCACTAATATGATAGATATGTCACCACATGGAGGGCATACTCCACTGCTATTCAAGCATCTATAGCCCTGTGGAGATAGCCCCATTATATTTCAATGTTACTCCACTACTAGCCAAGTGTCTATAGCCCTGGTGGAGACATCCAACATGCCTAAGTATCAATGATAAAATAGTATTATTAATGTTTTCACTCTCTTTTTTTTAAGAGGGATCCGTAGGCTCAGATTATGTGCATGATAGTATGAGCAAGGGAAACCATTCGCTTTATGGTGAGAGCCACGTATGTTTTCATTGTTCCTTGAATAAAAATGTAATTAAAGTATGAAATATGTGTGTGATACTAGAGAACCTGAGGTAACCAGGAAAGGCCTATAGCACTCAAATACTAGATGAAATTTGATGAAAGTTTATCAGACCACTAGGTATCAATGAATAACCAAAAAAATTAAATTTATTCATAACCAAAGACATGGGAGGGACAAGATGTTAGATGAGGGATACAAGAAGATAAATACTAAGTGTAGAGGGAAGTGAAGAAAAAAAGTATGTGAATTGACAGAATAAGGATTGCTATAAAGATGTCCTTTATTAACATTTCAAAATCATGCTTAGAAAAATGAGGGGGAGGATGAATATGGGAGAGTATAAGGGGGGATTTGATGGGCATTCTTCATTTTCATCCAACTATTTTGCAACATCCTTCAATATCTTCATCATAACTTTGGCATAATGCATTATAGATATCTTCATGATTCTTTTCTATTAGGATGTTGGAGAATGGTTGGATGAAAATGAAGGATGATAGAGGAAAGGAAGTGAGGGGTGGTTTTGATGGTTATGTGATGAGATAAAATTTGAAGTGAAATATGTGGTGATTACCCTAGATGAGATAATGATTTAGGAATATGATGCAAATGATAAAATAAAGGAAGTTGAAGGAGGAAATAAGAAAGGGAATAAGAAAAGAGTGAGAAGAATAAGAATAAGAAAAAGAAAAGAGAAGAAAGAGGAACACACTAGTCAATGGTATGTAGCCACTCAAAGCATGTCCACACAATAAGGAGTGGTGTGGTCAAGATGAGTGGAATACAAAAGAAAGGAGAAGAGGGACAAGAGCGAGGGATTTATTTAATGTGAAGGTGGATTTTTTTTGGCATGGAGAAATATGTACAAGGAAATAGAGAAAAAAATATCTAGGTATAAAAGGATCATAAGTGAAGGATATTGATAGGCTTAGGATCCTTGATCCCCTCAAGGATTGAAAGCTTGTAAGCCCCAAATATAAACTTTTGTTTAACAATAAAAGGACCAATACAATTGGAAGTAAACTTATCATGCAAATGGCTAGGGAGATTAGAGTTCAACTAGTTTTCTTTACGCACAAGGTGACCAACTTGTAATTTCCATGGATGAACTTTGTTATCATAGACTCATTTTATTCTATCCTGATAAATGTAAAAATTATCAAGAGAATTGATTTAATTCCCATAAAGAAGAGTGAGTTTATCAATCCTTGCTTGACGTCCAGTGTCATCATCTAGGAATTCCTATAAATAGATGCACAAAGATAAAATCTTGAGCTCAAGAGGCATGATTACTTTAGCACCATAGACTAGGAAAATTGGGATTTCCCTAGTAGGCATGTGAATGCTCATTCGATAAGACCAAAGTGCCAAAGGGAGTTGGAGGTACCAATCCTTATGATTTTCTTTGAAAATTTTCTTGAGAATGGCATAAATAGTCTTTTGATGGCTTCAGCTTGACCATTGCTTTGGGGATAATAAGGTGTCAAGAAGCTATGTTGAATATGATATTTGTGGAAAAGTGCTCAAACATATTCTTGAAAGGAGGGTCATTATCAAAAATGATCTTGGAAAGGATGTAAAAATGATAAATGATATGATGGAGTATGAACTCTACAATTTGAGGTCTTGTCATGTTGGTCAAAGGAATAGCTTCAACCCATTTGGTAAAATATTTAGTAGTATTTATGATGAATGTATATTGACCAAAGGAAGGAGGATAAATCTTACCCACAATATTAAGGCCCCATTGGAGGAAGGGCCAAAGGGAATGAATAGGTTGCAAAACTTACAAAGTTACGTAGGATAAGTTGGCATCATGTTGGTATTTAAGACATTTCTTGATATATGCATAATAGTCATGTTTTATGGTGGGTCAATAGTATCCCATGCACAATAACCACAATAGTATCCCATGCATGATAGTCATGTTTTATGGTGGATCATAGTTTTGTTTAAATGTGCATTTGGTGGCTGGTGATAAATCTATAGGGAGGGCACCAAGTTTAAGAAAATATTTCACTTGAGAGAACCAATCATGGTATGGCTATACCTGAACAAAACGGATATCTTGTTTGTCCTTGGAAGATTCATGGAAAATATTTGACTAAGAAATAATGGTGGCATGGTGTAGACCCAAAAATTTTGCACCCCTTTCTTCCAAGCTAATGGATTTGTGCCTAAAATGAGAAAGGAAAATTATGTATCTGCACCTCGGATGATAAGCACCTGATTCGTGCTCTCTTTGGTATTTGTCAATGAATGGGGTGAGGTTCACCAGGAAACACTTTCTGTGGTAGTTTCCATGCCTAGGTAAAGTGGATGTTTGATGTATTATTTTAAATGCACACACCTAGGGTTTGGCCAAATGCAATTTCTACCTAGCTATATGCAATTTATCTTTCCTTGAGAACAAATGGCATACAAGTCTATCTAAAAAGTGTTGTAAATCTAACTTTGATGCAATGATTAAAAGTGAAATATGGAGTTTATGCTAACATGTTGTTTTTCTTTTTGTTTTTTTCATTTTTCAATTTAATGTACTGAGTACAAAATGATTTAACTAAATTCTATGTTTTGTGTTTTCGTTATTGGGAATATTTTGATTAGATGTAATTTATGTGGAAATTATATAACTAAGTTTGTATTTTTTTGTCCTTTTGTATTTTTCTTTCAAACTAAAACGATTGATGCAAAAAAGACTATGGTTTTCATCTTTTTCTTTTGAGTCTTTCAACTAATATGGTTGATGTAAAATGATGGACTAAGTTTGTATTTTGACCTTTTCTTTTGAGTTTTTCAACTAATGTGATTAAATGTAAAATGTGATGTAATTAAATCTATGTTATTTTGTATTTTATTTTTCTTTATTTTATTTTATGCAAATGTTTATAGAAATAGAGAGATATAAATCAATAGTATGAAGGAGCCAAGAAAAATCAAATTTATATCCTTACCTGGTTTGGATGTTCGATTTAAGTGGGTCTATAATTGATCTATCAAATTATCAATTTGGACCTCTAAACCTAGAACTTGATAGAAAAAGCACTTGATGCTAATAATTAGAAGCCACGGATTCCATAAAAATGGCCTTAGGCTTTCTTTTAATCATCAAAGTGAATGGATCTTCTTGGTTCTTTCCTGATAAATTATATATAAAAGGACGATAATGATTGGTGATTATAAATAAATCAAAATCTATATCCGAGTGATAAATGATGCAACAATTAATAAAGCTAGTAAAACCGAATGGTTTCAACTACATCCTACTTTATCTAAAACAAAGAAATGCCCAACTTAAAGCCAAATATTTTCCCCCATATTTATTTTCATGTAAATTTACTAGATCCATATGAATTCGTGACAATTAAACCTATGTATAGTTTTTTTAGCATTTTAGAGGTCAAAACAGTATCAAAATGGGGCAAATTATATACCATTGGAAAGATCTTTCCAAGAACCATCCAACGGTATAATATTTAAGAAAAATAGAGATGTTTTGGTTAGGGAAAAATTATCTTTAATATGTGATTATGTTTTTTTCTTTTTTCTTTTTTATTTTAAATGAAAAATAGATTGAAATATGAAATGCATGTACGAATAGAAAAGAAAACAATAATTACTAATATAATTGTAAAAGAAAATATATTCTTACAATAGGGTTACTACTGATTAAATCATCAGTGGATTCCAGGCAGTGAGACAGGTATTTCATAAATACTCTTTAATCACTCTCAGATCTGCCCTCAATCCTTCAACCTACAACTTTTGATAATCAAACCGAAAAATAAAATTATTATTTCAGAAATCTCTCTCTTTGAAATGTTATTGCTCTCTTGTTTTTTTATTTTCATCCCTCTCATGCCTTCATCGATCCAACCTTTCACGCTCTCACTTTCCCTTCCTCTCTCCCCCTTGTTGCTTGGGAGATGGAGCGCATATATTTATCATTCTCATGAGATAACCAATCTGGGAATTTATTGAGCCATTTTAATTAGATTAGTAAATTACTAATCTAAATTATTTGTTGGTCCAAATTAGGGCTAGCAAATCAACGAGAATGATGCCTTCCATTGAAACAATCTTGGAGTAATTTAAATAAAATTTTATAAAGTTAGATGCGCATTTTCCCAAGAATTTCATGATAGCTAGACCTATACATAGGTTTTTTGCACTTTGAGGGGTCAACGGTGTCAAAATTAGACATATAATATACCGTTGAAAATATCTTTTCGAGCCTTATCCAACATTATAAAATTTGAAAAGAATGGTGATGCTTTAATAGGGGAAAAATTATCTTGAAGATAACCTTAATTTTTGAGAGAGAAAACTAAGGATTTTTGAGAAAAATGACTCATCTTAATGGGTCAATTTTCCCTATATACATTTTACCCCCTCTTTGGTGTATTTATGAACAATAAATATGTCAAATAAATATGTAGAAACTTGAGTAGAAGTGATAATAATTGACATGGGTAAAAAGGAGTAGATGGTTTAGAATGAATGGTTCATGTGGAATTGATGTTTACAAAAATGATTACTGATTTACTAGTTAGGATGCCCCCTCGAGTTTCATGAGGAATACCACATTCCTAATGAAACTTGAAATGATTAATAAAGAGATAATGATGGAGTAGCTGAGAGGATCCAACTAAATGGTAAATTGCTTTGTGTATACAAATTTTTGCTTCTTGATGTATGTTGTAAATGATCTAGATGGTAATGCATGTTGATTTTGATGCATGTTTTGAATGATCTAATTATATGATGATTGTATACCATATTGTTGTTTTTGTTTTTGTTTAGATTTTGTTTTTATGTGTTATGTGTAATGCAAAATATATTTGTTTTTGATGATCTACATAATCATGCTTTCAATCATGTTTGATTGCTAATTTTTCTTTCATCATGCTTAATCAAGATATCATTGTAGTAAAGTGAAGTGTGATTTAATGTAATTGATATTTTGTAATATAGTGTGATTGGATTGTTTTGTAGAAGAAAAGTATTTTGAAAATTAACCCTATTGATTTTGATCAGTTAACAATATATCTCGAGGATGTATGCTTGTATATGACTGTCTATGGAGGCTACCCCTCGCGTTGGTAACTAAGTGGTTCATGTATGATATTGTACCATATTGTTAACATCAAAGGGTTGTGGTCAATTAAATAACTTTAAAATTTTGTTGGTTTTTAAAAGTGATAATTTTGATGAAAAGTATATGATGATTTCCACTTTTATACTAAGGATGACACTAAGGATGAGGACATGATTTCCACTGAGGAATAATCTCCTCAGGTTCTTACGTATTGCTTTTGTGGCTACCCTACACGGAGCCTTTTTCTTTTTCTCTAAGTTGTTTGCATTTTGTTCCCATAGCTATCCTACGTGGAGCCTTTTCCTTTTTTCTATGTGGGATGATCTTCTTAGGTAGTGTCCTTTTTATTCCTCTTTCCTTATGTCTAAGGCTGCATCCTCTGGTTTACATTTTTTTTGTTTTAGGCTCAGGGTAGCATCCCTTGTTAATAATCTTATCTATTCACAACAAGTATGGCTATTTTTGTAACAAGGATTCGGTATCCTTAAAACCCGTCTAGTAATGCAATCCTTTAACTTATAAAAAAAAAAAGTATGTGATGATTTTTAATATTAATTCTAAGTTAATATTAAAGGAAGTATTATGAGATGAAGGCAACTAAGCATGAAAAAATGGGTAGAGAACTTGTGTTGGGCATAAGATTCCTAGTGTGTAGTAAATAGAATTATTTTATCAAGATTGTCTCATGCCATCATCGCGAAGTCAATATGTAGTCATATGAGAAAGTGATTATGTATGATCAAATGCAAGTTTGTATAAATGATAAGCAATCATGCAAATAGTAAAATGGAAGCATTTATGCTAAGTGATAGGTATGAAAATACAATATTAACTATTTTTTAGGATCAATTGTATATGCTAATAGTCATTCAAATCCATGATGAAATAATGATGTTTGCTAATCAAAATTCAAGGAGAATTTTGGTCATTTCTAGGATGAACTCAAATTTATCAAGAACCAGTGTGTGATTTGTGTATTCATTTTCCATCTTGACCTTAATTATGATACAAAATATCTCAAGGATCAAATGTGTGTGTTTATGAAATTCATTTACCAATTTTGAGTGAGGTAATGATGCAAATCGACTTTAATAACCAATGTGTGCAAATGATGGATTCATTTACTATGATTTTATGCATTCAGATGGACTTAACTACTATGTAATACAAGCTACCAAAAGCTAGTCGATCCATGAGTTGACATTGGTTTGTACAAAAGAAGGTCACTAATATGACAGACATGTTTCTAGCATAAGACTACCCTATTGCCAGGCGGGATTCATTCAACCCATTGTTATAATAGGGATCACCCCATGGTTTTCAAATAATTGAGGAATTATAGGGATTCAATTTCATTACCCTAATATTTTCTTTTGATTTCTTTGAGTAGGGATTCTTGTTATTTTTTTTGAACAAGGGGATTTTATTGCTTTGTAGTAAAAAGTATTTTTCTTTTGCTTTTTTTTTTAAGGGATACTTGCTCAGATTATACAAAGAGCAAGGTATTTTATTTGGATAGAGAGGATCATGTCCTTTTTCCAATTATCAGCACTCTAGACCATATACATAATAGGATAGCAAGGAAAACCTTTCACTTAAGGAGCTAGGTCTACTATGCAGCATCATCTTCCTTTGTGCAAAATAATTTTTAAGATGTGTAAGTGTATTTTGGTTCAAAAGGTGGTAAAATTAGTTCCCAAAACTTCAATATTTATTTAGTGAAACAGTAGTGCTTTTGGTTCAAGAGATATTTATAATCAATATTGAGAATCAAGATTTTATTAAAGTGTATATTTGGTGAGTGGTGTTGTGACTCCACAATGATCCCAAAATTTGGGGACCCACTTGAAATTGGAAAGCTTGTTTCAAATTGTTGCTTGCACTTATTTTTCACCATTGTCATTATTGAAATATCAAGAATGTTTATCTTCCTCTAAATGGTCTTAGAACAGGGTTCATTGTCAAAATTCACCTAATGATCTGAAGATAAGTTATGCTTGTATGGTCATTTTTATTATGGTCTTTGAGTTGTATTATTGTTGTTATGTTATGTTTATGTCAAGGGTGTTTTGTTTTGTTTGTTATTCTTTTAGGTTGTATAAATATTGTTTGTGTTATGTTATTTTTATCATGTTAAAAGTTTAATGTTATAATAATATGGTATTAATTTTAGATCGTTCTTTTATGTTATAATGTGTGTTTTATTTTTGTAGTTGTTTTATGTTATGTTGTCTTTAAATTATATGTTTGTTATTTAGTATATATTTTTGATGTTATTTTAATATATTTTTGTTTTTATAGTGGTGGTCATATAGGTTGCATGTTCGTATGTTATGTTTAGTTATGTCTTGTTTTAAACTAATTAAATTATAAAATTTTATAATTTAATATATCTAAAATTGTTATTTTATAAACTTGTTTTAAATTAATTAAATTATAAAGTTTTATAACTTTGTAATTTAATTATAATTAAAAAGGTTATTTTATAAATGTTTTATATTCTAATTAATATTTGTTTTGTTGGCAAGGATTATCAAAATATGTTGAATAGAGGATGTGTTCGTGGGTTTCATGGGCATGTCTTAACTTTAAATTTTGAATGCCAATGAGGAGAAATATTAATCCTTTGAAAAGGATTTATTGATATTAGGGTTTCAAGAATTCATTTTTAAAACTAACGGAACGGAGCAAACTAATAAAGAGGAATGGATTTTGTAAGTTATAAAGGGAGAATTAGAAACCAAATGGAAGGTTCAGATAGGTTGGAGAAAAAGAAAAAAATTGAAAAGAGTCAAATAGAAGACCAAGTTGCAGAGGAAGCTAAATTTGCACATGAGTACAAAGACTTTGTTGGATTCATTGTAAGATCTAATATTTTGTATCAAAGTCAATTTTTATTAAAAACAAACACTATTGTGGTGTTTTTAATTTATAAGTTGATTCATATAACCTAGGTGTTGTAGGTGAGTTGGAGAAGAGAGGGCAATCCTCCAAGGGAGGTCCCAGGTTCGAATCTCCACCATACCAAAAAGTTGAATTGGGTACCCAAAATCCAATTGATAATGTTGGTGCGGGCAGGGCTGGGTGTGACCCCGGGTGACTTTGATAGTGTAGAACCCCCTGTTCATGGTCTCTTAGACCAATGCAGCCCCGCAAGGGGTTTTTCACTTTAAAAATAATAATAATTTGATTCATATAATTTGTTAATTAAAATTTTCGTAGAAGATAGCACCAAATTTGTGGTAGGATTGTGTAAAATATGGTCTTCCTGAGTTTGGTTTTCAAAGTTGTGTTCTTTTGTGTTGTAGCAAGTTTGTTCAAACATTTTTTTCAAATTTGTTTCTTTACCCTAAGACCTTTTTAATTTATTTGAGGCATTAAGATGTAAGATAAAAACTAGTTTATTTTATAAAATATTTAAATTTTACAACTAGGTTAAAGTTTGAATTTATCACTCAAATATTTAATTCTATAAATATTTTAGGTGAATAAATTTCATAGAGGAGGGAATCAATGAACTTTTGATTTTAAATTTCATAAAGTTTATAAAGTTCATTGAATTTGTTTTATTAAAACCCTAAGTTGAATTTCAAAGATTCAGATTTATAGAAAGGGTTGTAAAATTTATTTAGGTCAAATATTTAAGTTAATAATTATTTGACAAATAAATTTTTGAGATAGAGAAGGATTATATGAATTATTGATTTTAATATCATAAAATTTTAAAATCCATAATTTGATATTTATTTATGTTTCTGGAAGTTTGATTTATTAAAATTTTCAATCTCAAATCATAAAGTCCAAAGTATACTATTGAAAGGATTAAATTTATTTACTTCAAATATTTAGTTTAATGAATATTTGAAAATAAATAAACATCACATTAAGGAAGATTACGTGAACTCTAAATTTCATATTATAAAGTACAAATATTTATAATTAGAATTCATACATATTAATTATTTATATTTATTTATTTCAAATATCTGAATTAATAAATATTTGAATTAATAAATATTTGGTTTAAAAGATTATATGAATTCTAATTTTTATATTATAAAGTACAAAAAAATTATAATTAGAATTCATACACATTAATTATTCATATTCTATGAAAAGAAGCAAGGATTATAAAGCTTTGAATATTCTAAAATCCCAAACATAGGTATTATAAAGTGTTTCACATTTTGTAATTAGGGTTTTTATTTTATTCATCCTTTATTAGATCTGATTTTAAGCTTCATTCATGAAATAAATGTAAGTTTTGAATTAAAATTCTTTAAAACATTCATGCAAGTTTAATATAAGGTTAAAAGCATTTTTAATCAAATTTCATCTTTTAAAATAGATTTGCATTCTCAAATATTAGCTTTAAAAAGCAAGTTTATTCATTTTGAGGAAGTAAATTATATTGATGAAAATGCAAGTAAATATTTCAAGATCAAAATATTTGTTATACTAGGTCCCTTGTTAATAGTTGATTGTTAATCCCTGAGATGTTCTGTGCACTTAATTGACATAAATTCATAATGTGTTATGTAAAAGAACCTTGGAGAAACATATTTTCTTTGCAAGAGAGGATTATGATCCTAATTGTCGAGTGATATTTGTAATCAGAAAAAATCACACCTCAATAAGTGGTTCAAGATAATTTTTGAATTATTTTTAAGTAAACCAAAATTGCTTATAAATTTTGATAACATCGGTCTAATATTTAAGCAGAATAATAATTGAATTTGACCACATGGCATATGCGATTGGATCAAAACTTTATTTGATAAATATAGGATAAAAATAACTAAATGAGAGATGATTTATGTTTTATGTAATGCAATGTGAAGATGATAGTTGTGCCAGATAAGCTATATGTAAACCTAAATGACATGCATAGGTGAATGATAAGAAAAATCCAAAAGGCTGAAGGAAAATGATAAGAGATATTGAATGTACTATGAGTGTAGCACTTGCTTAATAGCCAAGAATATAATATATATACCCGCTGGGATGTGTGCTTGCAATTTGTCAAATGGAGGTTGCCCCTCGCTCGTGACCATGAAGCTTATTCACTATGGGGTGTTAAGATGATGAGAATGATATTTCTAAATTAAGTACCACTCAATAGGGTTGTATATTAAAATGCATGAATCGAGGCCAACGAAGTAAAGCATGGACTATATCTCTCACCTTGGGGGGATATAAGCAATTAAAATTTTCCCAATTTAAGGGGTATAAAATGGTATGAGTGAATACAATGATGGAAATGTAATGATTGAAATGAAAACTAGATGAGAATGCAATACTTATGTATAACTTTTGTTTGATTTGATTTTATTGTTTCTCTTTTTTTTCTTTGATTTTTGATTTTTATTTTTTTGATTTTATATTTTTTATGATGGAATTGGTGGTATATACAAGATGATCTATATATAGTATACAAGGTGATTCATTCATAATATTTCTAAGGTGGCTTCAAAACCAAAGGAGGCTTTGAAGGATAATTTGGTTGTAGTGATGGCGATTGAAGCTAATTTGTTGATAGTTGAGATTGTTGTGATGAAGGATGATGATCAGATATAGATGAATAAAAGTGGTGGATAGAAAATGATGATGATGATAAAGAGGAAAAGAATAGAGAATTTGATGTGATGATGATAAAGGAAGAGAGAATGAAGAACAAAATGTGACGAACAAAATGTGACAATGATGATAAAGAGAAAAAGAATAGAAAACTTAATGTAGTGATGATAAAGAAAGAGAGAATGAGGAACAAAGAATCCCTATAAATAGGAGAGATTCACAAAAGTTCCAAAATGGATATATTATTTGGAGGGTTAGCCCATTGTTGTTGAATATCAAAGGAGACTTTAGGTTGAGACTTCAACACTAAAGAGGGTTTTCTATTCTTGTATCCTCTTTCTGATTATTCTTCAAAACTAAGATAGGTCTTGAAGGTTGTTTGGGTGAAGAATTTGTTTCTTTTTTATCAAATTGAGTTGATTGAGCTTGAGGTTCCTCACTTGTAGTTTTTGTCACATTATTAGTGATATCATTGTGATGGGACACATTAGGATGTAATATTTGATTGGTTTTCTATTGTTGATAATTGGATAGAGGTTTTTGAGATATCCCCATGTCTTGATTAGTTATGGGTACTTGTGTAGGAGGTTGATTGTTTATGGGAGATTTATAGTCAATAGTAGATTTTAACTCCTATATAGCAAAAATACCCTCATCAATAAAGTCTTGAATTGTATATTTCAACTTTTTGCATGTTTGTGTCATATGTCCATCCACTCTATGATATTCACAATGTAGCTTAGGTTTATATTAGTCTGCTATGGTATAAGGTTATCTTATGGGAGGTAACTCAATCTTATTTGTATCAAGTAAGTGCTTGAGGATTATGGCCATTGGTTGATTGAGCTTAGTAAATTTATGTGGTGAAGGTTTTTGATGAACTTTGATCATTTCTCTTAGGAATTTAGCAACATCTGGATGTAATGGTTGATTGCTTGTTGGAGGATTATGATCAAGAATAGGTTGAAAATCCTCTACAACAAAATGACCTACATCAATCAAGTCTTGAATCACATATTTCAACTTTTTGCATGTTTGTGTCATGTGTCCATCCACTCTATGATATTCACAATGTAGCTCAGGCTTATACCAATATGTTGTGGTATTAGGTTGCCTTATGGGTCGTAACTCAATCATGTTTGTATCTAGTAAATGCTTAAGGATTATGGCCATTGGTTTATTGAGCTTAGTAAATTTACGTGGTGAAGGTTTTTGATGAAATTTGATCATTTCTCTTAGGAATTTATCAATAAACGGTTCATTATCTCTTTCTTCTTGATTGTGAGTAGAATGATGATAGGTAGGTTGTGAAGTATGGTGTGAGTGCATGGTAGGATTAGAAGAATAAGTATTTCCTTTTTGAAATGAATGTGTTGTGTTGAAAGAAGAATTTTGAAATGGTTGTGATTGCAATAATGGTGGAGAAGAATTATATGTGGATCGAAAAGCATAACATGGATATGTTGTGGAAATGGTAACATCATTATGAAAAGGATTGAAAAATAGAGGATCATTTTGTTGAGGTGGATATATAGTTTGGAAAGAAGAATATGGAAGTGGTTGTGGAGGACATTCTGATGGGAAATATTTTTGTGGAGGGATTGATTGAGTGGGAAAGGATGAAAGATGAGAAAATTGTGATGAATATGATGAATATGATGTTCAATATAGATGAAGTTGTGAATGAGGTTGGTAATAATCAACTAGTTTAGTTGTAGACACCTAAAACACGTCATGTCGAAGGTGACTACTCATATGGACATGCTACAAGACCATATGGAAGATCTTGGATAGACTCCAAGATAGAGCAGTGGTTCTAACCACTCAATTTGGGCTCCTTGGCCTAATCAATCTGAACCATAGCTGAGACCTACGGTCCATAGTCTGAACCATGGTTGAAACCTATGGTCTATAGTCTAAACCATAGTTATCACCTATGGTCTTAACTGAAGTTCAATTGGCCTTCATCCGAGCCAAATCGGTTTGAACGACCATTTAATCTAGAAGAAGGTGGTTGAAGGACGAAAGCTTCCAATCCAACTATCCCAACCACCTCTTCTTGTTCTTGGCTTCTCCATGAAGCCACCCCTAGCCCTTGGGTAGTCCTATAAGTACCCCTTCAAAATAGGGTAAAAGATATCAAGCAAGCATTGGAGATTAGAGCAGCGAAGCCCTATCAGATTGTGGACTCACTTGAGTGCACTAAGAGAGAGATTTGTTGCTATCACTTTGCCAACCCAAGCATCATGAAAAATTGTGCCATGGATGCCCTAAGGAACTAGAACACCAAGACATGCCAATTTGGGCAAACGGAAGGCCCTATCGAGCAATTCAACCACCAAACCTATCAAAGGACACTGAGGCGACCCTTGATCATCAATTTGACAAGGAGGATCAAGCCCACAACCCTAGAATTGGAGGGCAAAACCATTTGATTGCTCTCCATAGCTGAAAGTCATAGTTTACAATGTAGACCGCTCACCCAAGCTGCGGTTTGCAATAGGTATAAGATTCCCTTACTGTCCCTTTTACAATATGCTTAGCTAGGTTAGATTAATCAGTTTAGTACTTGATTTGGTAGTTTAAAGACTTTGATTGACTGGATTAAGGATTTGATTAGATTTACTCCATTTTAGCAAGTAGGGCATAATTAGTTTCTTTCTATGCTATAATGCTTCATTTCATACATTTGATCCATTATATTGGTAGTTGTAGTCCTTATTTACATATTTCTATCAATATTTATAAGAATTGCTTATGTTTAGCATGGTTTATCCGCTTTCTTGATTTTGTGTTGCTATGTTATCTTTGTGTATATTTCCTTTAAAGGGCCTCATCATGAGAGGCTTCATATGCTTTTAATGCTTTTCTGTTGTTTCTTGACCATAGGGAATCAGATTCAAAGGAGATTCAACCATCCAATTCCTTCCTCAACGCGAAGAAGAGGGTTCACTCCACCCTAGAGCAGTTCGTGTCACCTTAAAGGCTTGAAAAGTGCATTGTATCCCCAAGGGGATTACAACATTGTAATTGCGTATCAAAAGGGGTATCCCTAAGAGGGATTCATTTGTAATACATGAATTGGTTCCAAAAGGAAATAAAGATGCATTTTACTTAATTGTTTAGTCTTTGTCAATTTGTGTTTGAATATCACTTTTTACTTCACTTTATGTTATTGCAATATCGGGTGCACGCCTTTATGGTCATACAGAAGGTGATCACGGTGGGACTCCATATTTTAAGCACCTAATATGACATCTTCTATGTTTTTTTGGATTGTAGGTGCAAACCGTAGCTTCCAGCTACGGTCTCATTGTTGGCCCGTGGCTTCAAGATGCGGCCTACAGTTGGAACCGCGAATCAGACCTACGGTTTATAACAGACAGATCAGACAGTAGAGGATAAAACATAGACTGGATGTGGACCTAAGGTAGGTCCCACTTTTCACCCTCTATAACTTTTTCTATCTTTGTGTTTTTCCAGAATGCCAAATTTGCAATACAACTAGGAAAACTAAAAAATGGAAATGAACTAAGTCCTAGATTTGTATTCGTGTTTGCATCATTAGAAAGGTGCTTCTAGGAACAGTGGACCTCTAAGTGCAGTCCACCCTAGAATACAATGTGCTTGATAAAAATTGTGTGTTGGTTTGCATGCTTGAAGCCCAATCAAAGGCTATATCATCGTAATTGCATTGTCAAAAATCATTTAGGATATAGCATGCATTCTCTGAAATGAAACATTTATTTTTGCATATCATGTAGGAAACAATCATTTATGCTATATTATGCATTTTCCTTTTATGCAAAAGATTAAAATGAACCACACACACCATGTTTCACTTAAATGCTAGTGAGTTGGGAGTGACATCCAACCACTAGTAGGGTTCAACGACGGTGGAGGTGACTTCCATCCGTTGGCCCAAATCCTACGTACCCTTGGATACTAGACCAATACCGGATCCAAGAACCTTTCGTACCCTAGAAAATTTGCATGTATTCTCTTCGAAGGGTATAACGCTGACTGGGGAAAATGGGTGAGGATCTGGGAGGACCTGTGCTCCATGACCGTGTGTGGGCTTCATTACCACACATTATAGGTTGGATTACGTGACTTGGAGTTCATAGCCAAGTTGTCAAGCTACGAGTATACAGGTGAAAGCCAATTAAACTAAGAATATCATCCAACAAGCTTTCAAAACATGATAAGGAGTTCTTTACTGATACAACAAATTTGAAACAACATCAAACAGTTTAGGGCTCACTTTTAAAATGTAAAGGAGATAATCACATTGTTTACTTTGTATGCTTCTTTATTGCTTAATTCATCAAGATAAGGCCTTCCTTGAGGCCAAAATTTTTAGTAAGAGAGGTTTCCTCTCAAGACTTGTCTAGTTGGCACATCATGACAACTAGGCATAGTCGAGCTCACTCATGAGCTAATGACTCATAATATGCAGAGAGAGGCCCTCAATGCCTCTGATATTCCCCTAAGGATATTTCAGACCTTGCACGCCTCCTTGCTAGGCATCACATGCATCATTCACCTGAGGATCTAATCCTCCCAGCGTGACACTCTGATAGTCATCGCGAGCTCCCTTTGTCACGTAGGGGGTTCACCCATATAGGCCATGGGGTTTCTCCACACACGGAGAGAACCCACATTGTTAGGTCTCCTCCTAGCGAGATAGAGAGTTGTGGATCCTACTCCATGAGTCGGTCATATAGGGAACCTGAGTCTCATGCAGCCCATAAGAGGTGACTACTCCAAGACCAATTGGAGGAGGCACGCATTGAGCGTGAGCATCTAGAGCATGAGTGCACAAAGAGAAAGAGAGTGCATCAACAGAGGTTGGATGAGCTCCAACAATGGGAAGAGAGGATTTACCAATGAAAATTACATGAGGAACAATCATGTGAGGTAACTCCTAAAAAGAAGCTCATACCTAGAGTGCTTAGGCAACAAGTCAACGCGATGCACACTACGCATCATCAAGAGTTACCTCTTAAGAAAGTAGATAGCCATTCTTCTAGGTGGATAGACATACCTAGGGTTATCGAAGAACAATAGAAAGACATGCCTAAGGATCCCATGCGTAAGCATGAGGTTGAGAGTAGTCAAGTCCGATAGGTGAGCAATGTCAATGCTCAAAAGTCATCACAATCCTTGGGGTATATACAGTCTATTCCACCATACAAGGATCCTGTGATCACTTTCCATAAATAGGAAGTCAAACCTATCCCTGTCAAGGAATCTGATCCTCCATTGCATATCATAGCGAGGATAAATCAGATTGCGTATAAGCGAGTGTTGGTGGATACAGGATCGTCGATTAATATCATCACCACCTCTACATTCAAACATCTCAAAATTCCACCATCCCACATCAAGGAAACAACTTTAATGCTACAAGATTTTAATGATGTGGAATCCCCTATAGTGGGCACAATAGTCCTCCCCATCGAGGTGGGACAAAATATTATTCCTACATTGTGCTACGTTTTAGAGGGATCAAGACAATATAACCTACTACTTGGAAGGTCATGGATAAGAGCCATGGAGTGCGTACCATCCATAGTGCATCAGTGCATTAAGTACACCCATGGAAATGAAGTCCATATAGTAGAGGTGGACCCAGATCCTTTCAAGTATTATAAACCTGAGGATCACCCTCAGGAATCTAGTGGGTCGCCTAGGCATCTAAACATTCAACTTGGGGAGTCTATCCAGAGTTCAGATGCAACCCCATAGACTATGGTGGAATTACTTTCACCATCGTTATCCTCGATGGTTTCACCCATCACCCCTCCATCCTCAACATCTCTTAGCAGGGAGGGATTGATGAATGTAGTTACAGAGATGCTCACAGCTATCTCTGATGTGTCTTTAGAGGAGCCTCTTGCTCCTACCGAAGCAGAAGAGCCTATGGTGGATATGGATGAACCTGAGTGTATCATACCATCTTCATCCACCATATTACAAGGTAGTCCTCATGAGGATGATGTTGAATATGAAGAGCTTGTATAGGCTAGCATTATGATGTCACCCACCATGGAGTCCAGTGAGGATTTAGGTCAACTTTTTGTTGAGTCTCTACCTATGGATCCTATCCTGGAGGCATCGCATGAGTATGAGGAAGGTTTAGTTATCATGACTAAAATAGGACAGCCTCAGTATGTTGATGAGTCACCTATGACTCATGCAGTTGTGGAGTCTTCTCACGATTTTGTGGGAATGGTTGACATTAAGCCAGAAGATCAAGTGATTCCTAATCAGATAAAGTCAGATATGGGGTAATCTAGTGGTGCTTCCACATCGCTAGGGCTAGAACCTTTGAGATTAGTCACTCCTGACTCATTTCTCATGGCACCATCTCGAGAGCACCAATGGGTATGTACCCCACATCAGATTGGGGGTACTAAAACTGACACAGTTCAATATAACAAAGTGAAACAACAACCTGAACTGAGTCAGGTGCATGAACATGTGGATAGCACTAACGAAGCATGTCATCAAGAAGCGTCCGCATCAACCCAAATGAAGGAAATAGGTGATTTGCAATTACCTAATGGATCTTTAGCATCCACTTTTCTATTTCCTTCAATAGACAAAGGTATTTTGAGTCACTCATTGGAAATACACATGAATTCTTTGTCAGTCTTGCAATCCATTCTAAGTCATCTAGAACGAATGGAGCATCGAATGGATGAGCAAGATAAGGCATTGCATTTTATCATGAATCAGCTTGGAAAACTAGGATCACAAAAGCAACCCTTGTCTGAGGCCAAATCGCTTCCTGTGCAAGTGCAAGAAAAACCTCAAAAAAGTAAGAGCCTATGTGGCCTACCCAACCATTGGGTCCTCAAAGCAAGCCAATGTGGGTCGAGCGCCCAAAATAGTCATAGCACATTTGGACTCCTTTAAAAGAGTCTATGTCTAACATCTTTCAGAAGTTGCAAGAGGCTAAGGTCATCACCTTGCCTAATATCACCTCTTTAGACCCAAATAGAGCTAAGCCTATGGGTTACATGGAGCATCACTATTGTCTCTATCATTGAATAGAGGGTCATGGCATTCGAGATTGTCGTGAATTCAAGAGTGTGGTGCAAAACCTGATAGATAAGGGGGTTTATAAGGAAGATGGTTCTCTTATAGTGCCCCAACATGCTAAAATGAAGGTCACACCTCCTCAAGAGCGACCTCAAGGTCGTCAGTCACCTCGTAAGCCCGATAAGCCAGTGCAATGAATAGTTTCATTTTAGATGACTATTCTAACTTTGTTCCAAAAGTTACATGAAGCAAATGTATTTGCACTACTCGAAGTCAAGCATAGGGCATCCAAGACTGGGTCACCTGGTAAAAGTCCCTTTTGTGTGTATCATCGAGCGCATGGACATGACATTCGAGATTGTCAATCATTTAAGAGGGTCATCCAAGACCTAGTAGAATGAGATGCGATCCATGAGGATGGTTCACTCATTCAAACCTGCCAAGACATAGGCATTCCACTGAGGTCCGTGCCTCAGTTGGGAGAGTTGATTTTTATCACTCTTCCTAAACAAGTTGATTACATTTCAGTGAATAGCATGAGCACTGGGGGTCTCCAAGGTAGCATACCTTCCCCACCATCCATGCCACATTTGATAAGGCAAAGTGAGGGGTCTAGAGGTATCACACCTCCCTCACTATCGTCGAATGGCACATACACTAGGGGTACATAGGGTAGCATACCCTCCCCAAAAGGCTCCAAGGGTTCCTAAAACCACTTGGTCGTGTCAGTAAAAGGCCCCAAGGGTTTTCTTATAACTACTCGGTCATCCCAAAAGGCCTCGAGGGTTTGCTTAAAATCGCTCGATCATCCTAAAAGGCTCCAAGCTCTCTTGTGAGTAGTTTGGTCAATCAAAAAGCTCCAAAGGTATTTCAAACCTTTGGTCAACCCCAAAAGGCTCTAAGGGTTTTCTTAAAACTGCTCGATCATCCTAAAAGGCTCCAAGCTCTCTTGTGAGTAGTTTGGTCAATAAAAAGGCTCCAGAGGCATGTACTCACCATTTGGTCAAATATAAAGGCTCAAAATCAATAAAAATTATAAAATCAATAAAATCCAAAAAAAACATGTGCATTTGCATCATGCATTTTCATTCACACATGCATTCATTTCATTATTGCATTGCATATAGGCATTTGTCATTCGTTGCATTCTATAGTAGGATGGATTGTGTTTGTCAGTCTTACAAACGATGCCACGTTTGTGTTTTAATCATGCACCTTTGCATTTATCATAATCCATTGCATTCATACACAACACCTATTGCTATGAGATATGTGTGTATACCAAAGTTTTCCAGTCACTCAGCCATACCTAGTGGGTTTCTCAGACATCGTAGAAAGTTGCTTTTGCTTTTGTAGATGAGGTCATTAGTTGTGATAGTACTTGGCATATCAGGATCTCATCACTAATGGAAACATTTAAAATCTTGCTAAGATAAGGGAGGATGAAAGTTGCAAAAGTGGTCTTGGGTATCTAGAGAGATGGGTTTTATTACCTGCTTATCTTGCAAATAGTTTGGTCTAGAGTGGTGAACCTTGGCAAAAGGACAAGAATTTCCCCTACTCGTACATAGATACACAGTTTAAATTTCAAACCCAAAGTTCAAAGTTCAAATCTAAAATGATATAGTGAATCAAAAGCACTATACAAATCCCTTGCTCAAGAAAAATAGGAATAAACAGTGATTTTTATCACTACATATGAGCAAAAATCAAAATGAGGTGAGAACTTGAATCCCTGGATTGTTCACCATTCAAAGCCATAGAATGAACCCCGAGTGTAGCAATGGGTTGAAAGAGTCCCACCTGCTTCTAGAGTAGTAGTTTTATTGGGTGATCCCCAAACGCAACAATGGGTTGAAAGAGTCCCGACTATTTTTGGAGGGGTAGTCCTAATCAATTTGCAAGATGAGCTAGCTCTAGGTGCCTGGGGTTGTCTAGAAGTATAGTCCAATCAAGTCTAAAACAAGGATGATACGAACATAGGAGGAACCCGATCTCACATATGGGTTGGAAGAGTCTCGACTGACATCTAGGGTATGCCTATGGTCTATCTAAAAATACTCACATGCACACACAAGGGTAATGAACAGTTGGGTCATTCATGATGAAAGCCTTGTCCAACAAAAGCCTTGTACAATTAGTATGTGATGTTTGAGAAGTCTACTAGGGTGTTTGAGTCTCATGGAAAACCTCAAAAGTTTCTCTAATAGCAACAAAATACCAAATATCACAAACCATATAGAATAAAATCATTCAAATCATCAAACTACAAAGTATCAAATCCATGATACATCATTACATAAAGCACAATCAAGATTTAGGATAGATACTAGATGGATATCAGAAACGATATCTAGACGACCACTGACTATATTGTGCATATTTTTCAAAATTGCAAAAGAAAATAGAATGACATATCATATCATTCATGTCATACCACTTCATACCATTGCATTTCATATATGGGTGATTAATTGATTAAATTCTTGTAATGAGGATTTTCAATTACATTCATGATTTTTACACATTTTGTGGTGTCGTCCATTATATTGTTAAACTTATATCACATTCATTCCTTATGTTTTAAGTGATTAAAGCATACAGGTTCATTTACATTAGATTACCATCATGTAAATAATGCATTACATACATTGTACCAGCATAGCATAACAGTGTCATAAAATTAATGCATACAATAAAGCAATATCAAATATGCATTAAGAGAAAACATCGCATCCATATGCATCCATCATAAATAGCATATCTAAACATCTAGATCATTGCATATCATCATCATCATAAATTAAAATAGCTATCTAGTGCATGTCATCCATACATCACATCATATAAGCATAGCATCAATATAAACATCTGCATCCATGTGCATAACATAAACATAAAATCATAAAAATATACAAGTACACATAATGAGCCAAAATGATCAATATCATATAGATATATATGTGTGTGTGTGTGTGTCAAAAGAGTATATTTGAGGTACATAAAAATACCCATAGGCTACAACTATGTAGGTCCTCGACCTTACACTCAAAATTGGTACAATAAATATCTCAACATATATGTACTATGGAGGGCCTGCACCCCTAGCCTGAGAGTCACCTCCATCACCTCTGCCATCCCTATGGATCCTATGCAAGCTAGCTCCGTGAGTGCTAGAGGACCTATGTGTCCTCTTAGTCCTATGAGTCCTGTGGCTCGAGCTTGTGGATGACTACCCCGTAGTCCTGGTCTTGGATCTGCTCTGATGACTACCTGAAGCATGAGGATCCTCGAGAACCTACCCACCTATCAATCTGATATACCCCTCCAACTGGGAGATGCAAGCTACCCTCGCATCACATATATCATTCCCCTCTTCTATGAGGGAAGTGAGCCACCTAATATCTATCATGGGGTCATGACCTCCTAGCAGTGTGGATGATGGTGTTGTAGGTGGTGCCATGATAGCATGGGAAGATGAAGGATCTCTCCTCTAAGCTAGGGCCAAATCCCTCTCCACTATAGTTGTGCCCCATTGCACCTCTACCAAATCAAGTGCACTAGTGAGCTCTTGGACCTACCCCTCCATAGTTGTAGCACACACTGTCACAAATGTGATCTCCTCCTGGGCCTGTTGTAGCTACCTCTCCCTGTCAGCTAGCTTCACCTCCAGAGTGGTGATAGAAGTATCTCGTTGCAACTGCTGGGTCTGTAGCCTCCCAACCTAACTCTGTAGATCAGCAATCTGAGCTAGTAGCTACCCCACCTCACTATCAGGAGGTGCCTCACCCTCCTCTGATCCATCCTCCTCCACCTCGACCTATAGAGCCTCCTCTACGGAGGCCTCTACACCCCATCCACACTCAATCCATTGGTGCACTCTGCACCCATCTGGATCAGCATCATCCTTTGCATCATTGTACACTCGATTGAGGGACCCCTCTCCCTACCACTATAGTAAGGACCACCAAGTATCATATGTTGGGGTGGTCCCATCCCTAGCAACCCCAGACTCTTGGAAGTCATCAACCACATCCTCTAGTGGTGTTGATTGAATTCAAGGTAAGTGAGTCTCCAACACCAGCTTCCTATAGATAATGGGTAGCTCTAGTATATCCTGTGCAAGGCCAAACTACCACAAGACATGAGAATAAAATTGATACTCCCTGATCTCATCCTTGCATCCAAGTAGCCACCTGTCTCGATGAGCTTGGCATAGATTTTCGCTAGCCTCCTCCCATGTAGGGAGTCCATATAGGGATGCCACTCAATGTCATCCAACCGGAGCATTGCAAATTTTCCAATGTAGTGCTCTACATCCCTTGCATGGGACCTACTCTAGAATCCCTCCTCCTTGCGAGGCCAACATGCTGCATAGCACTGATGGGCAACATCAATAGAAGTGATAGTAAGGGGCAACTCCGTAGGATGCTCGATCCTGATGTGCTACCAACCCCAGATCTGGAGAAGCAAACTACAGCTGATCCCTACTTGGATCCTGCTGGTGATCTGATAGAGCTCCTGATATAACTGGTATAGTAGAGTGCTCCCCCAGGCTAGGAGTAGTGGTTGACCGGTGGAACTCTAGGTAACCCTCCTGACACTGGCCAAAAGGTTCTAGGGGATCCTCACACCCGAGGAGTCTAGAAGGACAATCTGCATGACCAAGTGCATGAAAATTCCTCTCTAATAGATAAGATGCCCTCCTACTGCTAGTACCCGATGTGGACGCCATCGTGGTCGATCTTGTGCTGTGCCTCCTAGCTTTGATCATCGAAGATAGAATCAAAAACCTCCTTTCTTTGGAAGGAGGAGGAGGTGATGGCCTCACCATCAATAGGGATCCTAAAGATCCTGTAGACATCCTCTAGTGTAATGGTCATCTCACCTATCGATAGGTGAAATGTGTTGGTCCATGCATTCCAGCGTCGGGCCAATGCAGTCAGGTAGGCCTGATCTACCCTAATAGTGGGTAGATCCAAAATGTAACCAAATTCAATGACTCTAAACCACTACCACTCTAGGGAAGTCAACATCCAAAAGAGAGTGTTTAGGAGTTCTAGCTCCCTAGCTCTAGAGGTCAGCCTCTGCAAAGAAACATGGCATAAGGAAAAATCTAACTAAAAACAACCAAAAATAGCTAAAAAATGACCTTAAAAATGTCAAAAAAATCTAAAAATTGCTAAAAATGACAAAAACATGTCAAAAGTGATCAATAAAAATAAAAAATATCAAAAAGGCATCTCAGAAGTGCAATAAATGACATTAATTGTCAAAAAACCTTAGAAATATCAAAAAAATTGATAAATGTTTTTGAAGTCACAGAACCGTAGGTCAACCCTACGGTCCACATGTGGTCAAAAATTGATCGTTGGAATTTGAATTCCAACCGTAGCTGACAGTTGCGGTCCCTAATATAACAATTGGGAATCACATCTTCTAGCTATGGTCTAGGAGTGAGACCCATTCTAGGTCACTTCCTAGCCTAGCTAGCCAAAAATTAAATCCTAAACTAGCCTAGTCTAAGGTGAGGTTCATTGCCAACAGTTTAGTGAAAATTGATTTACCCATTAATTAATGAGGTTCATTTTTAAATTAGTAATGAGTGTGAGGACTCGGTTTCGAGTTACCTTTCCTACACCAAGGCCTCTACTAGTGGAGGGCTATCCAAGGTCCACCATCAAGGTGTGAGTGCGATATCGGGTAGAGGTTTAGCAGCGTTTCGGATCAGGAAATGCTTCTCACCTCTCAGAAGCTCTCTAAATTGCAGTCGCTTTCAAGACAATAATAAAATTTTCAAATGGGAAAACTATTTATAGGTTTCCATAATTTTGACAGACCACATTATTGTGGCTGCTCCACAACGTACCCCAAAATTGGGGACCCACCTTTTTTGCATGTTTTCCAAGAAGACCGAAGTGGCCCATAGGCTAAAGATCAAAGAAAGAAGAAAAGAGAAAAAGTGTCACGATATCGCGACATGTTGCATTGTCACAGCCAAAGGAGGAAAAAGTGTCACGATATCACGACATGTTGCATTGTCGCGACCAAAGGAGGAAAAAGTGTCACGATATCGTGACATGTTGCATTGTCGCGGCCAAAGGAGAGAAAAAGTGTCGCGATATCGCGACATGTTGCATTGTCACGGCCAAAAGAGAAAAAGTGTCACGATATCGCGACATGTTGCATTTTCGCGGCCAAAAGAGAAAAAGTGTCGCGATATCGTGACATGTTGCATTTTCATGACCAAACAAGAAAAGAAAGAACAAGAAAGAAAAGTGTCGCGATATCACGACATGTTGCATTTTCGCGACCAAACGAGAAAAGAAAGAAAAAGAGAAAAAGTGTCGCGATATCGCGACATGTTGCATTTTCGTGACCAAAAGAGAAAAAGTGTCGTGATATCGCGACATGTTGCATTGTCACGGCCAAAAGAAGAAAAGTGTCACGATATCGTGACATGTTGCATTGTCGCGGCCAAAAGAAGAAAAGTGTCGCGATATCGCGACATGTTGCATTGTCACGGCCAAAAGAAGAAAAGTGTCACGATATCGCGACATGTTGTATTTTCACGATTCAAAAGGGGCAGGCAAGCAGAGAAGCAAGAAGTGTCATGATATCGTGACATGTTCGATTTTCGCCAAGGCAACAGAGCAGTTGATAGTGCATCTGATAATAGTGACATGGACATAAGGACAAAATCCAATGAATAAGACAAAACGTTACATAAGGAATCTTTAATGATTTGAAATCATTTAAGATGGCCGTTACACACGGAAGGAAACGGACGCAAGCCCATGTGGAGAAAAGGAAACGTTCTTTCAAAATCAAACGAAAAGTCCAGGGGGAATTTTTGGAAATCAAAGCACATGCATGCAGAGGGAAGGTGAAACGAATAGCCATTGGAAAACGAAATGAAGAGCTTCCTGAAAATTTTAAATACGCCATTCAAAGAGGCCAGAAGGGGCTGGAAATTGTAGAAAAAAAACAAAGACTATCTTTCGAAATAAAGGAGTTTTTTTGGCAAGAGCAACTCTTGTGTGTGAAATCAAAAGGAGATTGAAACTAAGACTGCTGCTATTTCTATAAATCTTTCCTTTGCATTATTGCTTCTTGTATCTATTCGTTTACGCCATAAAGTGGGTTACGATAGGTGAATGATGGAATGATGCAATTATTTGTTTCCTTAGAGTCTTGCATCTGATCTAATTTGATCGTGTTTATGTTGCAGGTCTGTTAGGTCAGGTTGTTTTAGAATTTCATCTCATAACTTGGGGTTTTGCAAGGAGGAGATTGCTAACCAAATTAATGTCCTGTTTTGTTTTTCCAGCTAACTTTTGTAAATAATGTTTATGTTTTAGTTTTCTGATATTTAGATTAGTCTTGCTTTAAAATCTACTGTTTCGATTTGGGTCCATTCCAGAATTTCTGCATTTGTTTTCATTCTTGCATCTCCAAACACCTTCATCTAATTTTTAGATAAAATATGGGTTTAGGAGGGCTACTAATTCCAAATGCACACTAAATCAGATCAAGTGAATGAATCCTAACTTTCTAACTTACTAATTGTTGCTAACATAGGGATAGTGGAACACTTTTAAATGAAGATAAAATGAACCCGCTAACTCTAAAAATGAACCTCATGTTAAAGGCACGGAGCTTAAAATGAAGTGGCTTATACCACACACTTTCTCATTTGGAATCTTTTTAAGCTGAAGATAAAAGAGGTTACTAACTGGGTTTCGGGTAGATCACTTTAATCTCAAGAACATTAAAAGAAGCTATCTTCGCATTTGGTTGATTTAATGGATTATGGTTGCAAAGTACTTGTTCGAATCATTAAAGGCCCCTTGTTAACTAGTTACTTGCATGGTTTAAGTTATTCTGGTATACATTCATTTATTTGCTTTAGTCTTGATTGATTATATGCACATGAATGTTTGTTCACAAGAACCTTGGAGAAATGAATAATGCTACTTAATTTCTTTGCAAGAGAGAGTTTCTTGTTTGAGACTCTAGTTGTGGTGATCATTTTGCTATAGGGAAAAATATCCACTCAACATTTTGGCGCTAGAAGGAGGGCCTTCTTTATTGCTTTGTGATTGCGATCTGTTCTAACGATTAACGTGGGTAGTTTTGTTTCCACCTATTGTGCTTGCAGGTATAACATTTATTTGTTTCATTTTGCAAGTGAGTTGAGAGAAGTCTTTTAGAGTTCTAGAGTTTTCAAGTTGGCCCAACCTCGAGTACATAGCTACTAGGTCCAAAACCACAGGGGAAACTATTTTCCAAAGCCTTTCTCCCACTGGTAGGAAGCCGAGAAACAAAACATTAGAGATCGAAATACCACCCAGTGTACTTGAGTTAGGAGCTTCTTTAGACTCAAGTACGTCTAGCGGGCCTGAGCCCACAATTTCAAACGTGATAGCTACACCAAGTGCGTCTGTCCCCATCATTACAAGTGTCACCATTGTTCCTATAGGGTCGATACCTTTGAATAACATGGCCCAACAACAACAACAACAACAACAACCACCTGCCCTTTGGTATGGTGCGCAAAGTTCTCCCTTGGATATCCCTAGGGTAGTCCATGACTTGCCTAGAAATATTGAAAGGGGATTGCCTAAATTCATGCATGATGGTCCCATAACAGCCGAAGAACATGTCCAAATTTACAAGGATTACATGTTTAGACAAGGAGTTACCCATGAAGATATCGCTTGTCAAATTTTCCCCGCTAGTCTAGACAGTACGACCAATGAATGGTACAGGAATCTTCCCGTAGGGTCCATTACTTCATGGGCCCAATTAGAAACTGCCTTTATTAGCCAATTTTGAATGTTGTTGGATCCTTCCATAATTTATAATTTATTCGTATCATGCAAAAGGTTACCCAATGAGCCCATAAGAACATTCAATCAGAGGTTCCAAAAGCTATATACAAATTTGACTCGCCACTTTGCAGTAGATCCTGCGGTGGCCCTGCAACTGTACTTTGGAGCTTTAGATCCGTTAACATCCTTGTTGACTAGAAGGAATCCTCAGGTTACGACGCTTTCGTTAGCTTATGCGGAGACAATGACCCTTGAACAACAAATGAATTTACCCGGAGTAGGGTTGTCTCAATTGACTGGGATGGGACAATATGGTCCATACAGTCAATTCGCCATGATGAATCAATTAATGGCACCACAAGTTCCAACAATGAACAATTTCCAACAACCATCTCAAGTCGCATCATTTCCCACTTATCCTAATGCCTCTGTTTCAACACAGGCATTGATTCCAAATAACCCGATGACCTTGCCTGGGTTCAGTATGAGCAATAACTTGTTGACCATACCTGGGTTCACTCCGATTAGTACGCCAAGCCCAATGACTTATCCAACAATCACTCCTATTCAAAGTGTGAATCCAGGATGGAATCAAAGTGCCCAGACCCAAGCCATTGTACCTATTCCAGAGGTGGCTAATGCAACAAATACAATTGGGCCCGGAATTACAGTGCCCCAACCACATGGGCCTGAATCCGTGATAGAAGACATGAAGGAAACATTGGCCAAAGTTTTGGTTACTATGGGAAATGTTAATAAAAAATTTGACCAAGTCATGGGTCATAACCGACCTCATAACCATAGAGGAAAAGGAACATACAACACACATCCTAATAATGGACGAGTACCCAATCCCGTAGCCAATCAGGCAGATGTCTCGAAAGATTTTGGAGAGTCAAGATCTTGTGATAATGATTGCCCGCACTGTTGCCATGGAAAGCAGGAGTCTATATTGACTGAAGTTATATATTCCCAAGAAAGTGAAGAAGAGGAGGATGTGGAGTTTTTTGGAAAAGAAGATGAAGAAACATTGGAAGTTCATGCCAATAAACGTTTTGGGAAAGGAAATCACAAGTATTACACAAGGAGTTCTAAGGATCCCAAAACTTCCTCTACCCCTCCAAACAACCCATTACTTCCTCCCGATTTCAAAGGAGATGTTAATCCACCTCCTCCATCAATGGCGGAGAAGTCTAAGTTGGTGCAAAACATGTCAAATTTGGAAAAACCCACTTATGACTTGATAGAAGACATGAAGAAAACTAAGGCCAATGTCTCAATGTATGATATGTCCCAAATTTTAGGCCAAGAAGTAAGTCCACCAAAAGGTTTGGATCCACCTACCCAAGTTCATGAAGCTAAGGGTGTTGAATCCCAATTGGTTTGGAAAGGGGAAAAGTGAGACGTGCCCCCATTTCTCATAACCATTAGAATTGCTGGTAGAAATCTACACAATTGTCTAATAGATTCAGGGGCCTCTGCTAGCATTATGCCCCTAGAAATCTATCAAAAATTGGGACTTACACCAAAACCTTCTAAAAGCAAGGTGGTGCAACTGGATAGATCGGCCATGGAGGCAGAGGGAGAATTAAGGGATATTCTTATTCAGGTCAACTCAGAACCTAGGGTTCAACATCACATAGATATATTGGTACTTAACATTCCTATCAAATATGGCATGGTGTTGGGAAGAGATTGGAGCAAGAACTTAAACGGATACATTGTAATAGACTCTTCACATATGTGGTTGCCTTGGAGAGGAGTGGCCAACCAAATTCGAATTGATAGTGAACCTAGGCTCAAGGAAATGATAACAGAATACAACAAACCTAATGAGATTCAATACATTGAAACTGAATTAGGAGCCTATTGCTTGGACGTAGAAATTCTTGAGAATTCTCAAAATGGAAGTATTGGATGCAATGATTCTGAAGAACACCATAAGGTTTGGACTTTAAGATTTGATGGATCCAAGTCCAAACAAGGGGTGGGAGCTGGTATTGAACTTTCATGTCTAGACAGAAAACCTATGTTGGCTGCATATAGATTACAGTTCCCAACCACCAACAATGTGGCAGAATATGAGGCCTTGATTTTCGGACTTCAATTGGCCCTTCGGAAGAAAATCAAATGTATCAAGGTCTTAGGTGATTCTGAATTGGTGGTAAAACAAGTTAAAGGACAATATGCATGCAAGAACAAGCGTCTCAACCTTTACCGAACCAGAGTTAGAGATTTAAATGAATTTGATGCTTTTAATATATCTCTAATCTCTAGAAAAGGCAATCGTTTGGCAGATTCTTTAGCCGTAGCTGCTAGCATGCTTAAACCAACGGATCACAAGAAGTGCAAGAAATTTTCCATAGAATTAGTCCCTTGCCCATCGATACCTGATAACGTCACGAATTTCCAAGTCTTTGATAGGGGCAGACATATATTCAATGTTGTTACTAATTCTGGTATCTTTGAAAATCAGGTTATTGATGAAGAAAAGAGGGATGAGGCTATGCTTCACTTTAGTAAACACCAAGATGCAGTAAAAGGGTGGTTTGATAAAGAGTCAGATGCCAAAACTGGGATGGCCTCGATTTAGAGATGTTGTGTGATAAGAGACATGAGAGGAAAGGAGATCATGATAAATTTGATTACTTATGGTTGGGTCCTTACCAAATTTCAGAAGTCCTAGGTGAAAACAACTTTAGATTAAAAACCCTGGATGAAAAATATTTGGCTTTACCCATCAATGGGCTGCATTTAAAGCACTATTTCTAGGCCTGAAATGGCAAGGCCTTGTATTATATGTAAATATGTCATGCTTTGTTTTTGCGTGTGCAGATTTGATTTTCTTAGGTGTGTGTTAGGGTTTTTGCCTTCAACCTTTATTTTAGCATGATGAGATTGTTCTGAACGAGGTTTTGGAGGCATTTTGATTGCATTGTTCTTTTCTTAGCTTAGTGTGTTGGTCATGGGACCAGTTTTGGGCGTGATAAAAAAAAAAAATAGCAAAGTGGTTAGTGTGTATCCTTAGCAATGTTCTAAAACTAGAAGTATATGAAACAACAGAATTGTTTTACAGAAAGCTCCACGAGCACTGCAAACACATTAAAGAATATCGTTTGAAATTTGGGATACATGAAAGTTGTCAATTTTGCAAGATAGGGTGAAGCATTTTTGTATAATCCATCTTACCCATTTGTGTTCAGGATGCATTGCATAATAGCCTCGAGTCTCATTCCATTCCATATTTCAAAAACAACCACCAAAAGCATGTCAGACCCTCTTAGGATCATTGCACAATAAACATTAAGTAAGGTCTTGGGGTTGGAAACTGATGCCGCATTGTCTTGAATTAAACACGTTCTGCACATATAAAGAACATCTTGGGCAAAATGGTTGAAACCTTACTTGGAAGAAAAGTGAGGCGAAAAGAATTTTTCTTGTCTGTCCCATCATGCAAAACATAGTCCATGAAATAATGGTTTTCACCACTCCACCTCCATAACATCACTTGGATTGAAAGGATCGTACTACGTGTCCCTCATAAGGATGAGTAGTCATCCCTAAGATTCAAGGAAGCCATTACCACTCCACCTCCATAACATCACTTGGATTGAAAGGATCGTACTACGTGTCCCTCATAAGGATGAGTAGTCATCCCTAAGATTCAAGGAAGCCATTACCACTCCACCTCCATAACATCACTTGAGTTGAAAGGATCATACTACGTGTCCCTCATAAGGATGAGTAGTCATCCCTAAGATTCAAGGAAGCCATTACTACTCCATCTCCATAACATCACTTGGATTGAAAGGATCGTACTACATGTCCCTCGCAAGGATGAGTAGTCATCCCTAAGATTCAAGGAATCCATCATTAATCCACCTCCATCATATCATTTGAGTTGGAAGGATCGTACTACGTGTCCCTCACAAGGATGGGTAGTCATCCCTAAAATTCAAGAAAGCCAAAGCCAAAGCCTGGACTATGGGGCTGATCTCCACCGGGGCTATAGACGCCTGACTGGCAGTGGAGTAGGCTCATGCGTGGTGACATGTCTCATTTAAAAGCAAGACCTCTGACCGCTCACACGGACAGGCTAGCCTGGCAGTTATCCATAATAGGTTTAATCATTTTGCTTAAGATGAGGTAATGAACTCAAATCAGAGTAGTAAGGATAGGGTTAAATTCTCATCACGCTTAGGTTGAGAATCTGATTCCCCAAAGCTCTGATTTCACTTACACATGCACATTGATTCAATATGGCAGTGGCGCATAACCAACCTTGAGATTGGGTATATGAACTCAATTCATGCATGATTGGTCCTGAGAGGGTTTGATAGTTTTAATGTTTGTGCTCGTGCTACTAAAAGTTAGGAGTCCTGGTAAAGCAGGTCAGCCATAGTTCATTATGCTGGCAGTACATTCGATCTTGCATAGACCCTCCATGATTCATTATATGCATTCATGTGAAATTGGCAATAGAATGGGGAACTATTTCAAACGATAAAGAATGAATCACTATGCACACATTGAGCGGATGCTGAATAATTCTAATGTTTCATGTATTTCTGGTTTATTTACATTCTTTGGATATTTGCTAACACTTGCAGTTGAGTTGCAGGTTTCCAGGTTGGGTTTCTCACCAAAATACTCAGGAGCATTTCCCAGCAGAGTCGCCATTTGTTGTGGCTGCTCCACAACGTACCCCAAAATTGGGGACCCACCTTTTTTGCATGTTTTCCAAGAAGACCGAAGTGGCCCATAGGCTAAAGATCAAAGAAAGAAGAAAAGAGAAAAAGTGTCACGATATCGCGACATGTTGCATTGTCGCGGCCAAAGGAGGAAAAAGTGTCATGATATCGCGACATGTTGCATTGTCGCGGCCAAAGGAGAAAAAGTGTCGCGATATCGCGACATGTTGCATTGTCATGGCCAAAAGAGAAAAAGTGTCGAGATATCGCGACATGTTGCATTGTCGCGGCCAAAGGAGAAAAAGTGTCGCGATATCGCGACATGTTGCATTGTCATGGCCAAAGAGAGAAAAAGTGTCGCGATATCGCGACATGTTGCATTGTTCACGAAAAGAAAAAAGAAAAGAAAGAAAAGTGTCACGATATCGTGACATGTTGCATTTTCAAAGAAAAAGTGTCGATATCGACATGTTGCATTTTCAAAAAGAGAAAAGTGTCAGATATCGCGACATGTTGCATTGTCGCGGCAAAAGAGAAAAAGTGTCGTGATATCGCGACATGTTGCATTGTCGTGGCCAAAAGAAGAAAAGTGTCGCGATATCGTGACATGTTGCATTGTCGCGCCAAAAGAAGAAAAGTGTCGCGATATCGCGACATGTTGCATTGTCATGGCCAAAAGAAGAAAAGTGTCACGATATCGCGACATGTATTTTCATGATTCAAAAGGGGCAGGCAAGCAGAGAAGCAAGAAGTGTCGCGATATCGCGACATGTCCAATTTTTGCCAAGGCAACAGAGCAGTTGATAGTGCGTCTGATAATAGTGACGTGGACATAAGGACAAAATCCAATGAATAAGACAAAACGTTACATAAGGAATCTTTAATGATTTGAAATCATTTAAGATGGCCGTTACACACGAAAGGAAATGGACGCAAGCCCATGTGGAGAAAAGGAAACGTTCTTTCGAAATCAAACGAAAAGTCTTTTTGGAAATCAAAGCACATGCATGCAGAGGGAAGGTGAAATGAACAACCATTGGAAAACGAAATGAAGAGCTTCCTAAAAATTTTAAATACGCCATTCAAAGAGGCCAGAAGGGGCTGGAAATTGTAGAAAAAAACAAAGACTATCTTTCGAAATAAAGGATTTTTTTTGGCAAGAGCAACTCTTGTGTGTGAAATCAAAAGGAGATTGAAACTAAGACTGCTGCTATTTCTGTAAATCTTTCCTTTGCATTATTGCTTCTTGTATCTATTCGTTTACGCCATAAAGTGGGTTACGATAGGTGAATGATGGAATGATGCAATTATTTGTTTCCTTAGAATCTTGCATCTGATCTAATTTGATTGTGTTTATGTTGCAGGTCCGTTAGGTCAGGTTGTTTTAGAATTTCATCTCATAACTTGGGGTTTTGCAGGGAGGAGATTGCTAACCAAATTAATGTCCTATTTTGTTTTTCCAGCTAACTTTTGTAAATAATGTTTCTGTTTTAGTTTTTTGATATTTAGATTAGTCTTGCTTTAAAATCTATTGTTTCGATTCGGGTCCATTCCAAAATTTCTGCATTTGTTTTCATTCTTGCATCTCCAAACACCTTCATCTAATTTTTAGATAAAATATGGGTTTAGGAGGGCTACTAATTCCAAATGCACACTAAATCAGATCAAGTGAATGAATCCTAACTTTCTAACTTACTAATTTTTGCTAACTTTACTAACACCAAATGCTAACATAGGGATAGTGGAACACTTTTAAATGAAGATAAAACGAACCCGCTAACTCTAAAAATGAACCTCATGTTAAAGGCACGGAGCTTAAAATGAAGTGGCTTATACCACACACTTTCTCATTTGGAATCTTTTTAAGTTGAAGATAAAAGAGGTTACTAACTGGGTTTCGGGTAGATCACTTTAATCTCAAGAACATTAAAAGAAGCTATCTTCGCATTTGGTTGATTTAATGGATTATGGTTGCAAAGTACTTGTTCGAATCATTAAAGGCCCCTTGTTAATAGTTACTTGCATGGTTTAAGTTATTCTGGTATACATTCGTTTATTTGCTTTAGTCTTGATTGATTATATGCACATGAATGTTTGTTCACAAGAACCTTGGAGAAATGAATAATGCTACTTAATTTCTTTGCAAGAGAGAGTTTCCTGTTTGAGACTCTAGTTGTGGTGATCATTTTGCTATAGGGCAAAATATCCACTCAAAACACAGTTGACACCTGTGGTCCCAAAATTAGGGTTTTCACCCATAGGTCTGATATGCGGTTCCCAAATTTTGAAAGTTTCAATTGCAGACTATACCCACG
This sequence comes from Wollemia nobilis, assembly GCA_028583015.1. NCBI lineage: Eukaryota > Viridiplantae > Streptophyta > Pinopsida > Araucariales > Araucariaceae > Wollemia > Wollemia nobilis. The sequence continues at coordinate 5,515,986 of JAQPPZ010003260.1, read as the reverse complement.
GTTCGTAACTAGCATTAAATGCACTAAAATCCCACCATGGGAAGATCTTAAATGATAAATCAATGACTCCTAACGAATCAAATCTCAATAAAAGCAATCAATTTTGCAAATTTGGTGATGTTCAAGCATCAGGATCAATTAAAAAATTCAAAATTAACAAAAACATTTAAAATAATCAAAATTTAAATGCACCTCGTATTCAGTTATTTACTCTATACACTTGGCGATTGTAGCGACTAACGCTCCATGCAATCTAGTGATATGAGTAAATAACCATAAGGATGTTTGGGGTAAAATTGTCATCGTTGATTTGATATGCTTCTTTTCAATCTCAAAGAAGGCCTTCGAGGCTAGACTGCTCCACGATAACGAGGCATTTCATGTCCTTTCTCCTATGACATATTTCAGCAAATCATCGACAAAATTGATTCAACACAAAACTAATTGGATTTGTATCATTTCAATTTCTTAATATGACTATTGTATCCTGACTACTCCATGGGATATAAATGTGCAATTACGATTAACTGTTGGAATCATAAGTTGAACCAGGCTTAGCCAAGTCATTAAAATACTTAATTCTAAGTTTATTCAGATCATTCATTATGGTCAAGCGACATCATCACTTTATTCATTTGTCATTACCCTCATTGACTCGTCACTTGAGGGGGTAGTCATATTATAATAATCATAATCAAAATCAATAGAAGATCCCTAAAATCATAGATCCCTCGATCTTGTCAAAATTGTGTTCATCTTACAAATCATTATCAACAACTATCATAAGCTTACCCCTTTGCTTGGGGAAAATAACAAATATTACAGTTGATTTTTGTTCTCCGCATTTCAAATCTATGGGTCAAAAGATACCTATGGAATGCATAGCTACATCGAATGAAATGAGAAGATCACAAGATTTTAAAATTTAAGCCTTTCACCCAATTGGAAGCAATGATTCTAGGATGCGTTTCCTTTTGCAGGACCTGGGGCATCTAATGTTGATCTAGACAAATGATCATCATGCAACCTTTGGCATCATTTTAGGTGATGTATTTTTGCTCACACATTGTTTTATCTCATAATTCATCTCAAAAGGGGTATTTGTAGACACCTAAAACACATCATGTTGAAGGTGACTACTCATATGGAACATGCTACAAGACCATATGGAAGATCTTGGACAAACTCCAAGATAGAGCAGTGGTTCTAACCACTCAATTTGGGCTCCTTGGCCTAATCATGCTGAACCACAGCTGATACCTATGGTCCATATTCTGAACCATAGTTGAAACCTGTAGTTTATAGTTTGAACCGCAACTGTCACCTGTGATCTTAACTGAAGTTTAGTTGGCCTTCATCCAAGCCAAATAAATTTGAACAACCATTTAATCTAGAAGAAGGTAGTTGAAGGATGAAAGCTTCCAATCCAATTGTCCCAACCACCTCTTCTTGTTCTTGGCTTCTCCATGAAGCCACCCCTAGCCCTTGGGTAGTCCTATAAGTACCCCTCAAAAATAGGGCAAAAGTATCAAGCAAGCATTGGATATTAGAGCAACAAAGCCCTGTCGGATTGTGGACTCACTTGAGTGCACTAAGAGAGATATTTGTTGCTATCACTTTGCCAATCCAAGCATCATGACAAATTGTACCATGGATGCCCTAAGGATCTAGGATGCCAAGACATGCCAATTAGATCAAACGGATGCCCTATCGAGCAATTCAACTGCCAAACCTATCAAAGTACACTGAGGAGATCCTTGATCATCAATTTGACAAGGAGGATCAAGCCCACAACCCTAGAATTGGAGGGCAAAGCTACTTAATTTCTCGATGTGGCTGATAGCCACAGTTTATAAAGCAGACCGCTTATTCGAGTTGTGGTTTGCAATAGGTATAATATCCCTTTTACAGCATGCGTAGCTAGGTTAGATTAATCAATTTAGTACTTGATTTTGTAGTTTAAAGACTCTAACTAACTGGATTAAGGATTTGATTAGATTTACTCCATTTTATCAAGTAGGGCATAATTAGTTTCTTTTTATGCTATAATGCGTCATTTCATACATTTGATCCATTATATTAGTATTTGTAGTCCTTATTTACATATTTCTATCAATATTTATAAGAATTGCTTATGTTTAGTATAATTTATCCACTTTCTTGATTTCATGTTGCTATGTTATCTTTTTGTATATTTCCTTTAAAGGGCCTCATCATGAGAGGATTTATATGCTTTTAATGCTTCTCTATTGTTTCTTGACCATAAGGAATCAGACTCAAAGGAGATTCAACCATCCAATTCCTTCCTCAACGCAAAGAAGAGGGTTCACTCCACCCTACAGCAGTTCATGTCACATTAAAGTATTGAAAAGTGCATTGTATCCCCAAGGGGATTGCAACATTGTAATTGCGTATCAAAAAGGGGCATCCCTAAGAGGGATTCATTTGTAATACATGAATTGGTTCCAAAAGGAAATAAAGATGCATTTTACTTAATTGTTTAGTCTTTGTCAATTTGTGTTTGAATATCACTTTTTACTTCACTTTACGTTATTGCAATATCGGGTGCACGCTTTTATGGTCGTAAAATAGCTAATAAAATTCCCTTGACATTTTTGATTGGGGTAGTAACATAAGTAGGTTCATATTGAATTGGGTTATTTGCAAGACCCATGATCTCTTCACCATTTCTAAAAGTGGTATCCATTTTTTTTGAAAAATTATCTATTTTATATGGCTTAATCTAAAGCACACAAGCTTAAATGATTTTTTTTTTTTTTTTTTATTTTTTTTAAAACAAAGAAAATTTTTCAAAAGGAGGGTATTTTCACGTCGAGGATGTTCACCCCTATCGCCTGATAGATATTGATGGAGAGTTAAGGCGGGTAGGCAGGGGATGATAGCTGAGGAGATAGGATGTAGTTGGAAAGGAGGCTATTGGAGGGAGAGCGTGAAGGAAGAGGGATAGCATACTAGAAGTACAGAGAACAAAGGAAGTGGGCGATGATGTATTTTGGAGCAATCCAAATATCCAATGACAAAAAAATACTAGGTTGGAATCATGATAGAATTTAACAAATAATAGGTGTATTATATTTTTCTTTCTCTGGTTTTTAATTGGTTTTCCTTGCTATGGGATTTCGTTGGTTTACGTCAAATTCTTTAGAAGCTATGGTATATCCTTCCTTAAATCTTGTAGTGCTAGGTTTTGAGAGGTGAACCTTTTTTTACCATCTATTAGCAATATGAAACCATGAGGGTCGGTAGCCATGTTTAACCTCCTCAACCGTACCTTAAGCACCATACCTCTACAATTTTGTTAATTGCACATAGGTGGTTGGTCTTTGGTAGCACGCGTATGTGTAGCCTATTGGTTTCTAGTAGTGTTGTAGTCCTAGTCTACAGTAGTACCCATATGCATAATCAATCGGTTGTGCCATCCCATGATCACCATCATGACCATTGCTCTAAAGTATGTCCTATCATGGGTTTAGATAGCACTAAGATTAATATAGTACTAAGGTAGTCATCCACTCATTTTTAGGGATAACCCTACACCTTGACATTCGTAGCCATGCTATCTTTACAGTAGGATCCCAACCACCTTAGACAGCCACCCCCAAGTCTTAATGTGTAGCACTATTGGCTATGGTAGCGTTGGATTGATTCATCACGTTGTGGTTGATACCGGTATCTAGCGTAACTCCCTCATAAATATTTCATGTATGTCTAGGTTTTTGTGGAGTGAGTCGTATATGTAGTTATTGTTGTTGCTATGTCGAATACTCCCTTGGCATTTTGTTCTTCCTCTGTGAGAGTCTTGGCCACTGGTCAATATTCACGTAGGAAGGCAATCAAGCCATGTCTGGTTTGGCAAAACCTTTGTTATTATTTCATTATATTTAATGGTAATATTTAATGGGTAATGAAAAGGTATAACCTTTGTTGTTATTTCATTATATTTAATGGGTAATGAAAGGGTTGAACCTTTGTTGTTATTTCATTATATTTAATGGGTAATGAAAAGGTATAACCTTTGTTGTTATTTCATTATATTTAATGGGTAATGAAAGGGCATAACCTTTGTTGTTATTTCATTATATTTAATGGGTAATGAAGGGAAGAACCATTGATGTTATTTCATTATAGTTAATGGTAATATTTAATGGGTAATGAAAGGGAAGAACCATTGATGTTATTTCATTATATTTAATGGTAATATTTAATGGGTAATGAAAGGGCAAAACCTTTGTTGTTATTTCATTATATTTAATGGGTAATGAAAGGGTAGAACCTTTGTTGTTGTTTCATTATATTTAATGGGTAATGAAAGGGAAGAACCTTTGTTGTTATTTCATTATTTAAAAGAAAATAGAAATTGGATAATGAATGTGAAATATGGTTTGTTTTGTAAATTAAGGGTATGGGACTTTAATTTATGAAAAAAATAAAAAGTTTTATTTGAAGATTAAAGTAGTTGGCTTTAATTGGATAATGAATGTAAAATATGGTTTGTTTTGTAAATTAAGGGTATGGGACTTTAATTTATGAAATGAAGAAAAAGGTTTATTTGAAGAATAAAGTAGTTGGTAATTGGATAATGAATGTGAAATATTGTTTGTTTTATAAATTAAGGGTATGTAACTTTAATTTATGAAATGAATAAAAAGTTTTATTTGAAGATTAAAGTAATTGGCTTTAATTGGATAATGAATGTGAGATATGGTTTGTTTTGTAAATTAAGGGTATGGGACTTTAATTTATGAAATGAAGAAAAAAATTATTTTAAGATTAAATTAGTTGGCTTTAATTGGATAATGAATATGAAATATGGTTTGTTTTGTAAATTAAGGGTATGGGAATTTAATTTATGAAATAAAGAAAAAAATCATTTGAATATTAAAGTAGTTGGCTTAATTGAATGATATGTGTAAACCTAAATTATTTAGCAATTAAGGGTATGGGACTTTAATTTTTAAGTAAGGATTAGACCATTTATTACAAGTAGAGCATATGGCTTGATGCATGGTTGAATAACTCTCATGAGTAGATGAGAGGGGAAATAGCAAGAGTAGTTTCTATGATGTCAACTTTGCATTGGAAATTTGAATTGCTTGGGTTATTTGTATAGTTACAATTTGGTAATAAAATAAGCAAATGCATTTAGAAGTATGTCTATCGTGATCCATGAGTGTCTAGATCCCCTTTCATCCTCACTTGATAGATGGAAAAATGGGATGACCAAAGTCATAAGGTGTACCAATGCACAAGTTTTCTCTCTACCTTACATATTGCTTAATTATGCAATAGATTAGATTTGTGGGAATATTTCCATGATGGAATTGATGTAAAGAATTGTTTTAAGGCATGAGGTTTACCATACAAACTTATGTGATAAATGAACAATGTGATTGGAACTTTGTATTTCAGTATTACATGTGATTGTATTTGTATCCTTTCTATTGCATGCCATTCTTTAATCATTGCTTTATGTTTCAGTTATCTTTGCTTGTTTAATGATTCATGTTTTTTTAGATTTAGTATCTAGACCCATTCTTTATATTCTTGTTTGATTAACTTTCACCTAAATAATTTCTAGGGTGAACTTATAGGTTAACCTAAGGGCTTGAGATCCCCTTAGGGAGATTTTTACTAGGTTTAGAAGATCGTACCATAGTTAAGATAGTTTGTTAGAGGATAATATTGATAGCTTAACTTGTGGTACACGTAGCATATCCACACATAATGTCTTGTGTGGAATATGGAGATGCGTGTACACCTTCTAATAATTTAATGTGGTAAGCCTAGCTTATCAAGGTCGATGAGATGGATGGACTTATGTGTATAACATAAGATATACCTACTTAGAATGGACTTGTGTAAGGGGAATCTTGTGTGGTATAGTTCTTGAGAAACTTAGGGGTTGTTAAAAAATAAGTTAGTCTAATAAGTATGGTTAGGGATTTATGAATTCCTCTCCTTAGTCAAAAAAATAATTCTATATTCGTGTGTTTTCTTGTTGTTTTATTTTTAGGTCATTACATTTAGTATCAGAGCTCTAGGTTCAAGGGTATAGAGCTTCTTATGTGTTGAAAAGAGATTCAGGTATCTCCAATGAAGGCTTGCTTAGGTTTAGGTTAAAATGTTGGGATAACCTAGAGTCTCTTATTAATTAGAATCTAATGGATTCAATATCAAGGAAAGATGAATGTTATGATACCATAGTATGGGCTTTGGTCTTAATGATGCATCATAACCTTAGAATATTATCTTAATTAGATTTCTAATGATTAGCAAGAATAACTCTATAATGTAGTTTGAGTTAGTGACTCAGTAAGATGAGGTTGTGATCTAATTCTTTCTTGGTTGGAACAAAATCAAGATTCCACCTAAGGCCGATAGAAAGGCCTTACCTAGATATACTCGACAAAGTAATATCAAATAAGAGATTCAAAATGAGGGTCCAAAAGTTCCCAATATGGGAATAGGATATCTCACTACCATAGTTGTTGAATTACAAGATCAGTTAAGATAAGTGTTGAAAACTACTGCGAACCAAAATTTGCAAGCTAGATATTTAGAAGTTAACCAAGTTGAGGGGCTAACGATAGAACAAATACAAGCTAGAACCCTCTTAGAAAAGGATATGGCAAGAGATATAAATAATATATGTATCTCCAAATTCAATGGAGAAGGAGAGGGAGATGCATTTGAGGCTTGGTTAAGGGAACTAGAAGTTTTCTTCACAGTAAAGGGATATTCTTCAAGAACCCAAATGGTTTGGGCTACTATTTACCTTGAAGGAGCTGCCCTAGATTGGTGGGAAACTTATTATGAGGAAACCAAAATCAAACTAGTAGATATTCCATGAAAGGAATTTATAGTCATCTTCAAGAAGAGGTTCCTCACATAGCATTTTTATGCTCTAAAATTTGAGGAGTTTACTAGTCTAAGGAAGGAACCAACCTAGTGGAGATTTATTATAGGAAGCTGGTAAAGTTGCTGAAGTATGTACCTGCCTATAATGAGAAAATGTAGATTCATAAGTTTACTCATGGATTGTAATCTAATATAAAGCATGATGTCGAGATGCAGGAGCCTAAATCATTGTAAAAGGTATATGACCTGGAAAAGAAAGAAGAGACACACTTTTGTTATAAATATGAAACCTTGACTGAGCAAGAACATTAAGAACTAAAGAAGAGAAATAGTAATGGGGTTATAAAATGGGAGGCTAAATAAGAACTAAAGTATAAGAACCTCTAGAATCAGGAGAATAATTTCAATGGAAACCAAAATAATTTCAAGAAGAACTTTTGTAATAAAGGCAACAAACCCAGTAACACTAAGCCCCAACCATCAAAACCATAATTTTTAGTTCCAGCAATTAAGGGCGATGAGCAAAAACAAAAAAGTGACAAAGTACCAAGGATGGGTGTTACCATTGTAGAGGGCCACATTTTTCTAACCAGTGCCCATACTGACCAAGGCCAAGCACACCCAACATTAAGGGAAAGGAACCTATGCACAAGATCTACACTATAACTAGAATTTAGAAGCTTAAGGGGTAAACCACCCCATTAATCATAAAAGGTAATATTTTTGATAAGCAAGTAAATATATTAATAGATAGTGGAGCCACTGATAGTTTTTCTTGTAAACTAGCCAAAGATATGTCAAAATGATTAGGGCATTTGGATCATGGATTGAAGGTTGAGTATGGTTCTAGACGGACCTACTCCATAAATCAATCTTTCTCGATGATGGAAATTACTTTAGCTAGTGTAACCATGGAAGTTTGCTTATATGTGGCCCCACTTCATTCCTTCGATGTGATCCTAGGTATGGATTGGCTATAGGCCCATAAAGCCTTAATCAATTTTTGAGATAGATGGATCAAGTATTTTTAAGGAGGTAAGGAAAAGCTATGAATTCATAGCGAACAGGGGGCATTCAAACCCCAGATGTTGTCAACTATGCATTTAAAGAAATCCCTTAGGAAATGAGGTATTTTATATGTAATAAAGCTAAATTAAGTGATAAATACTAGAAGAAAGAGGTTTTGGAGACACACCCAATTTTATAAGAATTCAAGGATGTATTTCCTGAGGATTTACCTAGGCTCCCTCCTATGCAAGAATTGTATTTTACTATTGATCTTATACCAAGAGCAAAACCCATTCACATATATTGTTAGGATCCCATCCTAACCCTTAATGTAATAACTTCCATGATGTAATAATTCCTAAATAACGTGGGTAGTACCCATGGTTAATATTTTATAATGTTCTAAGTTTTAGCTTATATAGTGCCTATGATAAATGGCACCCTTTTTATGTAACACATGGTAGATATGTATGTAAGGTGGCCTTGTGCATCTAATTTGAGTGGCACTATGAATGTAATTTGGGTGACATTATGCATGTAATCCAGGTGGCATTTTGCATGTAAGCCAACCATGGAAGGGAACTCTTTAAATACCCAATAAGGCACCAATGTATTCATATTTTTGCAAATTAATGAAGTGTTGAAGGAGGTTTCCCCCTAGAAGATGCCTGCGATTCTATATTATTGTGAGATTTTTCCTTTATGAAAAATTCTATTATAATGTGTATTTTGTTCTGAATATTATATAATGTTTATGTGAGTTTATTTCCAAGCAATTGTGTGAGAGTGTGTTTATTTGAGTTTATTTTATAGTATGATCCTAACAAGTGATATCAGAGCACTTTCCAAGGCCAAGTTCTACTACAACAGTAACGATTCTTGCCTATTAGGTATAATCCTCTGTTATTTTCGTGTAATTTTTTTACTATTATAAAAAAAAAAGACAAATACCAGTCAAAAAATATATATAGTATTTTTTAGTTGAGTAGGTAGAAACCCTGTGTCGAGGGTTTTAAAATATTGTGAAGGATCTGTAATTATTGGCTAAGCTAGATAGCCCATACAGCGTCTAGTGAAGTGAGGGGTGATCAGGCTCCAATACCCAGGCCTCAGATAGAACTCGCCCACAAACTTGAGCTCCCATGCATCTTCGGGTGTATTGGGAGACCATTCTAGGGTTAAAAAAATTTATCCAATAGGAATATTATCAGCCTTGTATCATCCATAGTCCATGGGACACAACATCCCGAACAATTACCCTCCCGTACTGTCAGTGAGGCAGATAGTGTGCTCAAGGGTATGTGTGGAATCCTCCTTGGGTAGTGGCCTAAAATATTGGTCCGAGCACTATTGTTCATCACTGCGATATAACAGAGGGCCTATGGGTGTTACATACTCCTTTACTTAGCATACCCTGATTCTGTTAAAACTTCAACCTACAACAAAATCATAAACCAAAACTCCCTATTTGTAAACCTGCATTCCAAATTCCCAAAAGTGAGCATATGAGAAATGAATCCTCTACCAAAAAAAATAGCATACATTGCATGAATTCAGGATATAATATGAGGGTGATAGTTAAGTTGACAGTCTGGAGAATAACAGTCAAATTTATAGTGGTAGTAATAGTGAGGTAAGTCAGGTCAGTACAGTCAGGTCATAACTTGCAGTTTTCAATGTCAGAACAGAACTGTCATAATAGTAACCTACAAATAATATTTAGACCAGTGAGGCAAGTAGTGTCAAAGAGACTATTCGGGTTGAGCAAAACATTGAGCGAGTGACCAGAGACCAATTATAGATAGTGCTCTAGTATCCAACTTTTGCACTGTAGCTCAAAATCAAAAATTATAAACACCGTTAGACTCGAAAAAATAGGAGAAAAAAATCTAGGGTGCCCAAAAGTAGTGTTGTGGGATATAGATCATTATGACCATCTCTTCGATCTGATCATTTTGATATATAGCACCCAAGCACTTTTTTGCACACTTACTAAAAATAGTAATTCCTGAAACCCAATTCTAATTTTAGTAACTGGTCACAAAAGGTTCCAAAATGGCTCAGGGTACCCGTGGACATCAAAAAGAGCTAGAATAGATGGACTCCTTAACAAAAGCCATTGAGAATTTGAACTTGGAAATTTTCTCCATAAGGGAAGAGGTCCAAGGTCTTCATCTAGATCATGAGGCCACTAGCACTCGCTTAGAAGAAACATTGATAGATGTGGGTAGCAAGTTACATAAGGGACCACTCAAAATAGAACACCAGGCTAAAAACTCTACAAGGAATGACCATGATCCATCCTTTAAAATGACAAAATTGGACTTCCCTCGATTTAATGGGAAGGATGTTGATGGGTGGTTATGTAGGGTTGATCAATTCTTTAGACTTCATAATGTTCCCATATATCATCGAGTTCAGATGGCTTCCTTCAATTTGGAATCTGAGGCTCTACACTGGTTCCAGTGGTTATGTAATTCCAACCCAAATATCTCTTGGGAGGACTTTGAGTCCCAACTACTAACCCAATTTGGGCCTAGTGAGTATGAGGACTTCACAGGGGCCTTTACCAAACTATAACAAACATCCTCAGTCCGTGACAAACACACTTACTCAAGGGCTACCCTGCAGGAACATCTCACCTCATTAGTTCCAATCATATGGAGAAAGTGCTAAAGAAATCCAAACGCGGGGTCATTGCACAACTCTTCTCCATCCAACCAACCACTTCACTAATGCCTGAAATTCCATCAGACCTACAACTAGTTCTACACAAACATGATGTTGTATTTGTCGAACCAACTAAACTACCATCATGTCACTCTCACGACCATGCTATCCCATTGCTCTCAGGTAGCCACCAAATATTAGGCCATACAGGTACCCTCATGCCATGAAATCGGAACTAGAAAAATTGGTATAGGAATTACTCAAGGCTGGTGTCATCTGGCCTAGTACTAGCCCCTACTCACCTGTCCTACTTGTTCCCAAGAAATATGGCTCATGACGCATATGTATTGACTACCGGGAACTCAATAAGACTACGGTCAAGGATAAATTTCCTATTCTAGTGGTTGATGAATTACTCGATGAACTACATAGGACCATGTATTTCACCAAGCTTGATCTCCACTCTAGGTACCATCAGATCTGGCTCAAGGATGAGGACATCCCCAAAACTGCCTTTCACACTCATGAAGGTCATTATGAATTCTTGGTAATGCCATTTGGTCTCACAAATGCTCATTATACGTTCCAAAGTATTATGAACAATATCTTTTGGCCCTTTCTGTGAAATTTCATCCTTGTGTTCTTCGATGACATCTTGATTTATAGCCACACATGGGAAGAGCACCTCAATCATGTGGATCAAAATTTACAGTTGTTGGTAACCCATCACCTTTTTTCCAAAATATCCAAGTGTTCCTTTGGTCTGATTGAAGTAGAGTATCTGGGACACATTATCTCATAGGATGGCGTCAAGGTTGACCCTAAGAATATTCAAGCAGTTCAAGAGTAGCCGAAACCTCGCACCCTCAAGGGACTTCAAGGATTTTTAGGGATTACAGGCTATTATCACAAATTTGTCTACAATTATGAGAATATAGATGCCCCCCTCACCTCCATGTTGAAAAAATATTCCTTCACTTGGGCAAGGCCTACTGACCAAGCCTTCATTGAACTCAAGCATGCTATGACCACCACTCCCGTCTTAGCCATTCCGAATTTCTCTAAATCATTTGTCATTGAAAGTGATGCTTTTGGTCATGGTATTGGGGCAGTATTGATGCAAGAAGGACGACCTATGGGTTTTACTAGCAAGGCACTCTCTGATAATAATCTGAGGAAATCCACATATGCTAAGGACATTTTAGCCATATTGTATGCAGTCACACATTGGTGACCTTACCTCATTGGGTGTAACTTCTCCATCAAAACCGACCATCAAAGTCTCAAATATATTTTGGAACAAAGAGTTGCCATGCCTGACCAACAAAAGTGGGTGTCTAAACTCATGGGCTATGATTATGATATCACCTACAAAAATGGAAAGGAGAATATTGTGTCTGATGCTCTTTCTTTCCAAATGGAGATTGTAAGTATGTTGTGTGCCATCTCAGCCCCACTTCCCCAATGGATTGATTCCTTGCATCAAGAAGCATGTCAGGATGTAGATTTTTAAGCTTTGATAGCCTCACTAATGGATGATCCAGATTCTGCACCAGGGTATAATTGGAATGACCATGATCTATGCTACCATCAATGCCTAGTTCTACCTCATAAGTCCCCACTTCGAGAGCTCCTCATGAAGGAATTGCATGCCACTCCCTCTGCAATCCATTCAAGGTTCCTTAAAACATATGAGCGACTCAAGCACACCTTGTTTTGGAAATGTATGAAACGTGACATCCACTCTTTTGTTGCTACCTGTGACACATGTCAAAGGATGAAATGTGAAACAGTGCACTCTCCGAGCACTCTTCAGCCATTGACTATCCCAGATCAGGTTTGGACTGACTATCCATGGACTATCTCAACCATCATTTATGAATTACTTATGATGATCAAGTCATCCACTTATAATTATGATCATGACCTTTCCACTTGTTATTTAAATTATAGGTTTGGATAATAACGACTATGATAATATCCATGCCATACAAGATGCTCATAAACTTTTATACCTTAGGCTTTGGGATATTATTTGAATCGATAGAGTGATTCATTGAGCCGATATACCTTCTTCCCCTATCTAGGTATGAAAAATCCTTTTAGTTGTGTCATGGAAACTTCTTTGAGGTTTTGATTAATAAAAGTGCCCTTTGCATCCATTGGGTTTAAATCTCATCCAATTTGTGCTTTCTTTATAGACATTATCTGAATGGTATTTGATTTTAGTTGTAGTAGCATCTATCTCCTTAAAATCAACTCCTTGATTTTGAAATTCTATTTTGTAACTTATGGTATTCTTGCTTTTCAAAAGATGAGTAAGCTACCGTGTCTTATTCTTCATGAAAGTCTAAATACACAACATCATTTTCATCTTCCATGGTGTTGATGCAAGGGTCACTTGATTTGTTGACGATTCAGAATTTTGTACCACAAAGCTCAAAAGAGCAAGATTGACCTCATTGTGGACTCTACTGAGATTCCATGTCCCTAAAGTTTACATGCCTAGGATTTTTATAACAATAATTCTATTTAAAAATTTCACAAAAATCACTATATATATATATATATATATATTATTGAGTAAATACTTCTTATACATATACATATCCGTCGTGGGGATTGAACCCGGGTCACATCACTATATATTTTTAAAAAATTACTTTCAAGATATTTAATTCTATAAATCTTCTTAATTAAATCCAAACATAAATTAATTGTCGCATATTGGATGATTTCAATAAGAACTTATCATTAGTTTAAGAGACTCGCTTTCTTTCTAGATTAGGTGACTTTTCCTTCCATTCTCAATGGCTCTACTTGGCCCTTAAAGATGAATTTTCATGTTAAACACACCTTTTAGTATAGGATATTTTCCTTAGACAAGGTGTATGTGTTATTTTGTCATATCAATTGCTTTCTTAGCTAAAGCCATCATTATATAAGATTGGGTTCTTAGCCCAAAATTGCTTTTAACATGTTTTTTTCATGATATAAGAACTTAATTAAGTTCATAATTTATGAAGAAGGAAATGCAACATCCTAAATCTTGATTCATTTGTATAACTAGGTTGGAATATGAATATAAGACTAGATTATAACTTTGTACTTTGTTTTATATTTATCATAAATACCCATTATTGCAAATTAGACTATCTCATTATTTCTAATAAGTTTCTAATACTACAATCAAACTTAGTTATCACACCATTTCAATATTATTTTAAGTATATTATACTACCATTATTATATTTTGAGAGCCTTGGAATAATATAAATAATTCCCTCATATCAAAATATTTGCTCATTTTGATGAGTCATACTTCTACGTGATATATGATGGTTTTTATATCATGCTTTAGAAGAGTGATCTATTTGAGATCCTTGGAAAAATCTATTTCAAACTATGTTCTTTGGGGTATTTGACTCTCATTTGATCTTTCTCTACTCATGTAGATACTCATTTATCCCTTATTCTATTTTGGTCTTCAAAGGTTCCAACATTCTTAAAATGAGAATTTCCCTCATTTTCTAGTCCATTTAGACCCTTTTTTCTAACATGGTTATCTTGTCATGCATTTCATGCATTAGGTTCAATAACAAATCTATCCTATATGTTCCCTTATCAATTCCAATGGATTGGTTAACCTCAATTATTTTCTTGGAAAAATGGATAGACTTATTAGGCCCTAGTTTTTAACATTGCACTATGTAACCACGTGTTGGAATTTAAAATATTTTCTAAAAATATTCAAAAACATCCATTCATCAAAAGTATTTGTAAGAAAGGAAGAAGAGAAAATAGGAAGAGTGTATAGACAAAAAATAGAGATAAGTGACATGATTTAAGAGAAGGAATAAGGGGCGGGGCTCGTGGGCACCCCCATAATATTTTCATATATCACTCTATAATATAAATGATTGCTCATTGAGGGGCATTTATAGTGACAACAAAATCCCAATAAAAGGTTAACCTTAGTATAGTAGTAACTTAACCTTGAGGTCAACCTTACAATAAAATAATAATAAATTATACTTGTTAATCAAGGATATCCATAAAGGTGAATTAACCAAGATTACTAAGGGTGAATACATGAGGGTGCCCTTAGGCTTACACGAAGATGATTGTAAGCTTACATAGAATAATGCTTATAGTCTTACATAGAAATATGCCCATAGACTTACATGAATATGTCTATAGGGCGTACATCAAGATTCCTGAAGTCTTATATAACACTTTCCCATAGGCTTACATCAAAAGCACCCATAGGTACTTCATTACTATTGGCCTTGGCCTAATAGGTTTAAATTACATTTATTTTAATACCATTTTAATATGAATTAAGGGGCCAAGGAGAGAGATAATAGGGATGGTACATCATCCCCCATAATGAATGCTCATATGGTTATATGGATCCTACTATATTCTCTTTTGTCAAAGGTATATAAACTAGATCAAACTCTCTTGAACATAAAGTTGCAACTCTACCTCCTAGATCAAACTCTCTTGAACATAAATTTGCAACTCTACCTCCTAGATCAAGACATTGATATTCCTATGAGAATATCTTTAATATGCACTATGGTGGCCATGATCTATCCACCAATATCAAAAGAAGCTAACTAAATCATGAAGTAATATGTATGGCTTTGAATAATAAACCCTAATGACTAGAAACGAACCATAGAAATAAGGTATACCTTACATTGATCATCCAAAACCTACTCCTCTTATAGCCCAAAATATTACCAGTCACCACACTAAAGGGTTGTTGGAGCTAGAGCAAAATTCCACTATAAAAAAGAGGAATAAACATAGGAATTTTGAAATCTTTGAAATATAGTACAACTAACCAACTGCTACACCATCAATCTTAGTTGAATTTTGATGCTTGGTGCTCCATGAAGACATCAAATTATTGTGACAAAACAAGTGAGAGAAAAATAGGATTGAACCTATGACCTTCTTGCATAAAAAAGATTTTAAAATATAAATGATCTCGATCTAGAGAACATTGCCAACTGTGTCCATTTGGCATAGAAAAATCCCATAGAAAATAGTAATAAGTCCTTGAACTGATATCACCAATCTATAGAGCTAAAAAAACAATGATATTTTCAAAAATGACCCTAAATGATTTTGTATGCAAAATTATGGTTTCCAAAATTTTGGGTATATTAAAGTTCAAAGAAGAGCAAAAATTAAAAAATAGACCTTAGGAAAAAATCTTACCAAATAGAAGTCACCACTTGTCACCTCCTCTACCAATGTCACTCACTGATAGGACTACCAATTGATATGGCAATAACGAATCAAATGTTTACAGTTGGTATATTAGATTGGTTGTCCTCCATATATATATATATATAATTAAAAATTTATGCCAAAATACTGGGCTATGTCATTGAGGGACTTGAACATGGGTCCTTAATATCATGATATAGGACCTCAACAATTGCACCACAGGCATACTCATTATGCCTTTGAGATAATGGAATCACGTCTTCCCTTTATCCTTTTGAAAGAAACATCAACCATAAAAAATATTGTCAACAAGACTTGAAATCATGATGTCTTGCCTACAAATTGACCATCTTATCATTGTAAATAGGATTTGTAGGAAAGCACATGCATTTTGGAGCGAATACGAAGAACTTTGACTATCCAAAGGTTAACCTTTGGTGGGGATCAAATGCAACACCTCCCATATCTAATTAAGTATCCATACCATGCAGATGGGATATGAAAGCCTTATATAATTTGAAGAATATGTGTTATAATGCATCCATTTTAAACAACTGAGGTTTGATCCTGAGACCATTTACAAACAAGTGATGATACCAACCATTAAGCTATCACCTATTGGTGGAACCTTAAAGTAAAAGAATGAAAATAAAAAATGATTGAAGTCTAGTGCCAAAATAGCCACATGTCCCTCTCTGCCATACTTGCCATACAACAAAATATTCTATATAATATATATATTTTTAATTTTGGAGGTAAAATGGGCATTTGTTTTGGATTAAAAAATAGGAATTAAAATTAAAAATCTATAAAAGTGATGAACTAGGATTCCCCACTAAAAATTCACAAGGAATCTAACAAGATTGATGGTTCATCCATATCTACCATGATTTATCTTCTATAGTATTTTTGTGTGGTTGTGTTAAACTATTTTATTTTGGATTAAATTCTATGTTGGAATCTATAATATTTTCTAGAAACATCCCAAAACACCCATTCACTTTAAACATATGTAGAAAAAGGAATATGAGTGAAGAAATAAGAGTGTATAGATGAAAAAGAGAAAAAAGAGATAAACAAGATAATTTGAGAGAAGGAATAAGGTGTGGATGCTTGTGGGCACCCCCATAATATTTTCACAAATCACTCTATATTATAAGTGATTTATTATTGAGGGGTATTTATAGTGATGCCAAAATCCCAATGTGAGGTTAACCTCAAGATGCCATTAACTTAAAATTGAGGTTAACCTTACAACAAAATAATAATAAATTACACTCTTTGATCAAGGTTATCCATAAAGGTGGATTAACCAATATCATTTATGGTGAATACATGAGGTTGCTCTTAGGATTACATAAATATTCCCATAGGATTAAACATAGATGCCCATAGGTTTACATAGAAGAATGCTTGTAGGCTTATATATGTGAATGTTTATAGGCTTACATAGAAATATGCTTGTAGGCTTACATGAAGAAGCACATAGTCTTACATAAATATCCCTAAAGGCTTACATAGCACTTGCCCATAAGCTTACTTTAAGAGAAATTGTAGGTACTTCATCACTATTGGTCTTGGCCTACTAGATCGAATTACAAATATTTCAACAATATGTAAAAATGTATTCGTATCTAAAAAATTCACAAAAATAAGTATTCTATTTTATATCTTTAGGATATTTCATACCTTAAATCATCTTAATTACTTCCAAATATAAATTAATTATCTTATATTGGATGATTTAAATAATACCTTATTATTCTATATTTGATAGTGGTAGAGGATCCAATCCTCATTAGTCTAAAATATCCACTCTTTTTGGATCTAGTGAGTTGCCTCCATTCTCAATGACCATACTTGGTTCCCAGAGGTAACTTTTCAAGTTATCTTGATAACACACCTAACAATATATGGTATTTATCCTAAACAAGGTGTATATATCATTTTGTCATATCTATTGCTTTCTTAGCTAAAGATATTATTATATAAGATACAAAACTTAGTCTAATATTGATTTTGACATATTTTGTTCATGATATAAGAACCTAACTTCATAATTTATGAAGAAGAAAATGTAGTATCCTAAGTCTTGTTCCATCCATCTAACTAGGTTGACATATGAAGATAAAGACTAGATTTTTACTTTGTTTTCATATTTATCATAAATACCCATCATTGCATGTTGGCTTTTTAGAAAGATTCAACCACATGTCCCAATATTCAGGATCTTTGAGTAGATTCAAATATTTAGAGCAATTAATATAAATGACCAAAATTAATGAACATAACATTCATGAAAATAACAATAATATGAAATAAATAGCCAATATTAACAACAATATGCATAAACAAACTTACAATATAATTGCTCAAAATATTGTATACAAGATTCAATATTCATTGATAAACTTTCTATTACAATTTTCTATTATTTGTTCTTCAAATATATTTCGTGGACCTTTGTCTCCATAATATAACTTTAGAAAGGTGACTTGGAATATTTTGACTATTGATCTCCTCACATATTTGGAAGATGCATCCTTTCCTATTCCACACATAAGAAAAATATCTTATGCCTGTTGGATTTACATCTTGCCACTTGTATACATGACTTTTGACTCTCTATTTATATGCACACTTTATTCTATGACACTTGCACACTCCTAATTGCACACTTGTTACATAAATTGTGCACTTTATCACTCTACACACTTGCTCATATTATTACATGATACTTGTGCACATCCAACACATATACACATATTAGGAAAATATAAATCACACATCTAAACTATAAACTCACACACATAAACTATAAACTCGCACCCTATTCTAATATTCACATTTGTACCAAAGGTACCATGGGGGTACATTAGCATGTACCAAATAATACAATATTATCCAACACCCCCCTATATTACATTATTTGGTTATTGAAGAATTTTATTTGTAATCTTTGATTCTTGCATTTGTTCTTCTGCTTTGCCTCTAGCATTGCTCAAGATTATGATGTTGATTTGCTGATCTATTTCTTGTAGTATTTATTAGACTTTCTTTGTGACTATAAAAGCATTTTAACATTTTCATAATTATATTCCAATCTAATTTTTTAATCCACCCATAGTGAACCTTAATTTTCTTTCCATAAACTGTCCTTGGTTTGTTCTTCTCACAAATTCAACAACTCTAAGATATTTTGAATTTTATCTTGGACCTTTCATCTATTTTTATAGTCTTATATATTGCTTTTATTTTATTACTTGTAATATTAGTTCCATTAGGAAATTTTGAAAGAGCTTCCTTTTATCCTCTTCATAAATATTTTTATTTTGATCTTCAACTATAATCCTTTTTGTAAGGGCTCTAATGTCATTTCCTTCTACAACTTCTTCTATATCTTGAATTTTTAAAATAAAATTGCCCTTTTGACTTTCTTCTCTTGATTGTAGTTGTTGTTGTTTCCCATATTGATATTGAGGATATATTGACTTGGCTAAATATTTTAAAAATTGTCTATTTATTTGATTTCTTTGATTCAAAGAATTATATCTACAATAGTTTTTAGAATGATCCTTTTTCCTGCATATGTGACAATATCTTTGTTTCCATCTAGACTAAGACTATGCTGATGTTATAGTGTTACTTGGTATTTGTTCTTTAGATATCAAAGCATTGTTAGTCATTTCATCTTTGACTAAATTTCCATATCACACTCTTAAAGAAAATTAACCAAATCATCAAAGGTTGTTTCCTTATTTAGCACTTGAAGTGAAGTGACTAAATGTTTATAATTTTTTGGAAGTGCTCTTAATGTAACTTGGACAAGAAACTTGTCTTCTATTTTTCTCTCAAATTCAATAAATTAGATTTTGAATAACCTATTATTTAAAGAAATAGTTCTATAATCTCTCCATTATTAACCTTTATAATTGATATTACAAATTAAATATGGTTGCTTTGTTCTTTCCTTTAAATATTTTACATAATTTTTTCCAAGAAACTATTGAAGTCTTTGCTTCACTTATGTATAGTTGTATCTCATCAATTATCCCAAATGTGTAGAAGTGTTACAATATGAAATTATATCCTTTTACATTTTTCCCTAGGGGATACAAAAGAGGAACTTCAAGAGAAGGGACCCTAGCACTGAATGTCTTCATGGCACCACAAGAGTCTTTTGTGAGATCCTCAGAGGGGAATGGGATTATCAAATGTGTCACTGCTAGCTACGTCGGTCCTCAAAACCTACATAACCCTAAAAAATATTTTAGAATGTTTGGAGATCTTTCTCAATTAGTATTCTCATAAACACAAACAAAAAGGACACAAAAAATAGTGAAAATGCATGAAATAAGTATCAAAATGAACTAAACTTGATAAGGAAGCAAGTGCTTACCTAGCTGGTTGATTTGACAACCTTTTTGTGGAAAATATACCTATCCATACAATTTTTAAATGCTTGGACCTTTTCGTATGTTTTCCTATTTCTTGCTTTGGTTGGCTGGTTCTTCAATCATAGAGCTTCCCAATGTGATTTGAGCTAGAAATGGAAGCCAAAAGTACATGTTCACCTAAAAACACCAAAAATCACACATAAAATCAAGTGGGAGGAGTGATAGGTGTGCAAGATGCTCAGTTTTGGCTCTGGTATTATTTTGGTAGCATAACGATGTAAATTACTCCTAAAAATCATATGCAAAGGGGTTTAATTATAGATTTTTTTAATAGCAAAAGGAGCAGGTGACGTGGCGAGAGAGGAAGAGAAGGCCTTATTAATTAAGCATGTGTTAGATGAGATTATTCCATATAAGCATATTAAGTGGGCATAGGTGTGCCATGCCCACCTAGAGCTTAGGGAAGAGGGAAAACACCTTTTCCCTTAAACCCCCTTAAATTCTTTGTAGGGAGAGTAGGAATTTTATAGAAAAGAGGGTGTGTAAATGCTTAGGAAAGTGTGTAGAGGGATTTGAGTGGGTTGTGGGTTGGATGGGATCAATTTACTTAGGATTTAGGGTAACTTAGGGTTTAGTATAGATTAGGGTTACCTTTTCCTAAGGTTTAGGGCAATTAGAATGATTTTTGAATGTTTCGTTCATTGATCGTTAATTGCCACTACATGGGGTCAAGTGTGTTATTTTTAGGTGTCTACATTTGCTCATTTTTATATTGCATTGTGTAGGGACACAAGCAGTATAAAAATTTATGATGCTAGATTGATGGTTGATTTGTGGTGGAGGAGAGGGAGAGAGATGCAAGATTATCTTGAATCATGATCAATGTATGATGCCCCAATTGTGGAAGGGTGCACATCCTTGATATTTGCTTTTGAAAAAATTGATAACCTTGATGGAGTTGGTAAATTATCGAGCTATATGCAAGTGTCATCATGATGCTTTAGTCGATTGTAAGTGGACGGGTTGCCACCTTGATAAAGTGATTGTATAACTTAGAAACATTGACATCAAATTTACTAAATTTTACTGGATTGAGTTATTTTACTTTTTGTTTATCCCCACAAATGAGGGCTTATGATAGTCTTGAGCAAAGGTTCTTTTAACAAACACACTTTCAAAATTGAGTGTTTTAATGTTGATGATGTGCAAGGTGACTCTTTAATTTTGATATCTACCACCTTAAGCAATGAGTTGATGGGTAAAGAATTTGCAAACAACGATGAATCACTTGAAAAAATGACATTGTGAGATTGCAAAAAGCCTGGGATAGATGAAATGTGAGATGAGGGAGGATCTATCGATATTTTTTTAAAACACATGTATGGGTATGTTTTTCAAACAATGTATCTGTATGTTTTTTCGAGAAAATCATATAGATTTGTACGATTTATTGAAAAATGTATCTTTTTGTACATTTTTTTAGATGGCTATTTAAGCATGGTTGGAGGGGCATGCACCTCATTTTTGTCGTACGTTTTCAAAAAATTGGAGGGAGAGGAGTGAGGAGAGTGAGTGTGTGATGTGGGGAACTATCAGAGTGGAAAATCGAGTGGATGAGATGGTCCAGAGTGGTATGGGAGCTGGAATTGGAGGGTGTGCAATGGAGGTAGGTTAACTTTTTATCCTATTTCATGTTTTTCAAGATAAAATGAACCCTAGGGCTCGGTTTAAATGAAACAAAAACACGTTAATCAAAAAATAGAATGATGTGGATTGCGTGGAATGGGTGGGGGATAAAATGTGTAGGGATATGTGTATGTGTGTATCTGGATTATCCCATTTTTTGATGTGCTTGCATGTATGAATGTTTGTTTTTTTTTTATCATTTTTTGTGTTTTTTTATTTATTTATTTTTACATGCATATGTTTGGGGAAAATGGGTCTCCAAAAATGCCCTTTTCCTAGAAAATTTATGGATCTATAAATTTTATGAAAAATCATACGAATTTGTACAATTTTTCCTAAAACGTACGGATGAGTGCATTTTTTGAACTAAATATTGTATGATATATTTGATAGCTTTGATGGAAAATTTTGATGTATGCGGACTAATAAGATTTTTTTTATGTTGCAAGCTTGTTAGTTTTCGATGCTTAGTACTTAATGCAACAACCACAAAATCTCAAATAAAGTTGTAATATAAAATATATGATAATGAAAATATTTCAAACATATAAAACTCATATATAACTTCTATAACAACTCATAAAATAAACACTAACAAATGCTCATGAAAATAGTAACATGATATTGAATAAAGGTCACATACACCACTTTATCTCTTTACAATACTTAGTCACATATATAATAGAATGTGACTCTTCATATGGAGTACTCTTGGCCTTCACTCTTCTTGAGACTCTTCAATTTCCTATTCTAAGGACACATGTGTACTCTTACATAAAGAAAACTTATACACATCTATACTCATCACACTTAACTACATGACACTTGTGTATTTCCTGCACATTATTATATTACATAAAATATTTACTCACACTTTAATTTAAGATACACTCCTAATCTAAAGATGTACCCAAGGTGGTGTAGAAACTTAAAACATGTCATGTTGAGGAGACTACCTATATGGAATCCCTAAAGACCAAATGAGCCACCTTGGGAAGCCCTAGGGCTTAAATAGTGGTTTTCACCACTCAAACAAGGGAAATTTCCCTTTGCAACCCTGATCGTCCCTCTTAGGGATGGCCTCCAGAGGTCATCCCACCAAGAGATAGCCCCATATTAAGGTTGTCCTACCTTGGAGTGGCCCCAATAAAGGTCTTCCTACCCCGAAGTGGCCCCTAGTCAAAGTCGTCCTACCCCGAGATGACCGCACTAAAAGTGGAATAAAAAAAAAGAGAATCCATGTGTGGTATTATGCCACCAATTTTTCACACGCTCGAGCCCAATTTAGAATGCACGCTTGACCCTAGAATAGCGTTGCATAGGTCAAAGGAGCCAAGTGGTATTGCGCGGGATTTTTGAGAAAAGCATGTAGGCCACCTCTCTTATGTGAAGATTATTTTCCAATAATAGGTTCCTTTCGAGGGATCTATAAATTGGCATCTACCCTCATTTAAAAAGATTCGAAGTTTTAGAGTTTTCAAGTGATGAAGTGTTGTTGTAATTGAACCATGAACCCTCGAGTTGTTTGCATTCTCCATCGTTTTAGCATAGTTGCATTTTGTTTTACGTATTTATTCATCATGTTTCCTTCATCTATCACTTTTACTTATCTTTTCATTCACACATGCTATTAATGTTGTTGTGTTCCTTGTATGTGGATTATAGGTTTTCTACAGGGAAAGAGGAGCACAAGAGTTTAACATCATCACTGCTTGCCAAGGTCACAAAAAATCCTTTGCAGGACGGTTTGTGGATGCGATAAGGTTGTATAGTGCACTGAACTATTTTAGAGAGGGTCAAACCCTTATATCATGTATTTATTGTATTGCACTATTGAACTCCCATAAGGGGATGTATTTGTAACCTATTTTGATCAAAATAAGTTATTTTTAATATAAAGGACCCAGTTCATTATTTTCTTGTTTTATCTTACTGTGTTACATTGCATGCTTGTTGTGTTCATTAATTATAATCATACATTTTAAATTTATTATGCACTAGTTTTTAAGCATTTCAGTGGCGATCACGGTGGGACCTAGTCCCTATTTTTCATAAACATTACTAATTGTTGTTATTTTTGGTGTTTTTGAGTTGCAGGTACCACCATCCCTTACATATATTGATGCAGGAGCATCCGGTGGCAGCAGAGCAATCTTGCATCAACAAAAAAAATTTCTAAGTGTTTGCCTTGATGTCGCGATATCGCGACAGAGAAAAGTGTCGCGATATCGCGACATGTCACGTTTTCGCGACTCAGGAAGGAGAGAGAAGGCACGGAGCAAAAATGTCATGATTTCGTGACATGTCACGAAATCACGACCGAAAGAAGACCGAAAAGGCCAGAGAAGAAAATGTCGCGATTTCATGACATGTCGCGAAATCGCGACCGACGAAGCAGAAAGAAAGCAAGGAAGGAAACTATCACGATATCGTGACATGTCACGATTTCGTGACCCAAAACAGAGAGAGAAAGCAGAGAGCAAAGTTGTCGTGATATCGCGACATGTCATGATTTCATGACCCGAGAGGCGAGGAGGAGGCAGAAAGGAAAGATGTCACGATATCGCGACATGTCACGATTTCATGACCGAAAAGGAGAAAGAGGAGCCGGAAAGGAAAGATGTCATGATATCGTGACATGTCGCATTATCACGACCAAAGGACGAGAGAAAGCGCAAAGGAGAAAAAGTGTCACGATATCGCGACATGTCACATTTTCATGACCAAAGGACGAGAGAAAGCGCAAAGGAGAAAAAGTGTCGCGATATCGCGACATGTCACATTTTCGCGACCAAAAGGCGAGGGAAGGCGTAGGAGAGAAAAGTGTCACGATATCGCGACATGTCGCATTATCGTGACCAAAAGGCGAGAGGAGGCGCAAGAGAGAAAAAGTGTCACGATATCGCGACATGTCACATTTTTGTGACTCGCAAAGGGCAGGAAGGCCGAAAAGCAAAAGTGTCATGATATCGCGACATGTCACATTTTCGTGACTCAAAAAGGGGCAGGAAGGCAGAGAAGCAAAAATGTCACGATATCGCGACATGTCACGTTTTCGCGACCAAACAAAAGGAAAGAAAAGGTAGGCGGTTATAGGGGCCGTTACAGAGGAAATTATCGAGCGATGGGTATACCGAACGTCATCATTGGTTGACAGGTGGACAGAGTCTACAGTGGTAGCACTGGACAAGCACGTGGCACCAAGGTGCAATGAAAGCAGACGAAGATCAAGAGTCGGAAAGAAAGACGTTTCGAAAGCCAAGACAACGAAGAGGCACGGGAAATGAAATGAAGGGTCAGAAAAGGGAAACGGAGAGTCACGCCAGAGATTTTAAAAGGGGAAGCGAAGGCATGCACAAGGGTCAGAAAACTATGGAGACAGAGTTGCAGACGTGAAGGCAAGAGGGCCATTCTGGACCTGTTTAGGCTATTTTTCTTCCAGGGTGGAAGATGTTGTAATATAAACTATCTTTCGGGATAAAGGAGTTTATTTGGCAGACTACTGCCATTATTGTAATATTTTTCCGAATTGTTGAATGAGAATTGAGAATTTGGCGTGAGCGATTTTGGCTCCCCATCAAGTGGTATCAGAGCAGGAGTTCCTGAGTGTGTGAGCAGATCACCGAAAGTGAGGCAGTTTGCACCAGGATCTGTGGAAGGGTTGTGAGAAGAGAGTGAGGAAGAATGCCTCCATGAAGAAACCATGGTGGTGGGAGAAATGTGGTACCTGAAGAAGATTTCAGAGCTTTGCAGAGGCAAGTGCAAGCCCTGCAAGAGGAGTTGCGAAGAGGGGTTGAACCAAGAAGAGAAGATCATAGTGAAGATGAAGCTTGGGAGGTTGATAATCCATCAGAAGAAGAAGAAGCAATGGATCCTGTAGAAGCCATATTGGTTAAGGCCATATCTCGGATCGAGAAGAAGACAAAGTTTGATGTCTCCACGTATTCTGGGAATCTCAATCCAGAGGAGTTGATTGATTGGATCAATGATATGGAGGAGTATTTTGAGTATGAGGAGGTTGTAGATCCAGATCGGATCAAGTTTGCAAAAATGAAGTTGAAAGGCCATGCTTGCATATGGTGGAAAGAAGTGCAACTAGAAAGAAATAGAAGCGAAAAGGAAAAGATAACCAGATGGGATCGAATGGTAGAGAAGTTGAAGAGACAGTTTATTCCTATAGATTACGAATTGGACCTATTGAGAAAAATGCAGAGTTTGAGACAGTCAAACAAATCTATCAAAGAATATACAGAGGAGTTTTTCCAGATCTCAATCAGAACTGGCCATTCAGAGGCTAACAAGGAGAAGGTGGCCCGTTACATCAATGGGTTGAGAACCAGTATTCAAGAAGAATTGAGTCTGGTTAGGATGAGCACCATTGAGGATGCTTACCAGTTTGCCCTCAAAGTCGAAGAGAAGCTGAACAGACGGTTTGAGGGTAAGCAAAGAGGAAGAGGTCATGGTGGAAGAACTGGTGGAAGGACCAATGGAGAAAAATATAAGGATCAAATGAAGGCTGGTGAAACCAGTAATACCCAGGATCAGAAAGAGGGGAACACCTACCAACCCCGTAATCAGAACAATGGTTACCCAAGAGGGAGAGGTAGATCTGGACATGGATTTGGAAGGGGAGGATTTCGGGGAACCTGTTTCCACTGTGGCGAAGAAGGACATCGAGCATACGAGTGTCCACAACACCGAGAAAGGATGAATAAGAGACCTGAGGGTCCTGCCAGAGCTGCTGTAGCAGATGAAGGTGCTGAATCAAAACATTCTGAGGAGGCAGAGGGAGGAGAAGTTATGGTCACAAGGAGGACCCTGTTGAATGAGGAGAAAGGATCAGACCAGAGGAGGAGCCTGTTCCGCACAAGGTGCAGAAGTTCGGGTAAGGTCTATAATATCATTATAGATAATGGTAGTACTGATAACTTGGTCTCAGAAGAAATGGTTACTAAGTTACAGTTAAAGAGGAGAAGCCACCCGCATCCATATCGGATTGCGTGGTTACAGAAGGACCATAGGGCTTTGGTCGATGAGCAATGCTCGATGAAATTTAATATTGGGAATTACCGTGATGAGGTCCTGTGTGACATCCTGCCTATGGATGCTTGCCATTTGTTGTTGGGAAGGCCATGGCAGTTTGATCGGTGTGCAGTGCATGATGGTCGCGCCAACACTTACTCAATGACGAAGAATGGAGTGCGCCATAAGCCGAAGCCCTTGAAGGAGGCGGGCGAAAAGGTATGTAGCAGCGCTAGAATCTGTTTAGTTGAAGGGGGAAGATTTTTGGATAGTTTAAAGCATGAGCATATGTGCTATGCATTAATTCCTAGAGTTAGGAAGGAAGAATGCAAGGATACCCCTGTAGAAGTCTTAGGACTATTAGAAGAATTTCCAGACATTATATCTGAAAATGTGCCTGAGGGTTTACCACCAGTGAGGAAGATCAGTCACCATATAGATTTGGTACCAGGATCTAGTTTACCCAATAAGGCAGCACATAGAATGACTCCTACAGAAACTGAAGAGCTGAACAGGCAAGTCCAAGAGTTGCTAGAGAAGGGACCGATTCGGGAGAGCTTGAGTCCATGTGCAGTACTTGCAGTACTAGCACCAAAGAAATATGGAGAGTGGAGAATGTGTACAGACTCTCGAGCCATTAACAAGATCACCATAAAGTACAGATTTCCATTGCCAAGGATGGATGACATTATGGACTGTTTGAGTGGAGCCAAGTACTTCACAAAGATTGATCTGAAGAGTGGTTATCATCGGATTCATGTCATAGAAGGAGATGAGTGGAAGACAACCTTCAAGACCAGAGAGGGTTTGTATGAATGGTTGGTCATGCCATTTGGGCTAACCAATGCACCAAGCACATTCATGCGACTGATGAATGAGGTATTGAAAGAATTTTTAGGCAAATTCATCATTGTCTATTTGGATGATATTTTAATATTTAGCAGAACCCTGGACGAGCATCTGATGCATATCAGAAGGGTTTTTGAGAAGCTACGGGAGGAGCAATTGTTAATTAATCTGAAGAAGTGTAATTTCATGAAGAAGGAGTTAGTGTACCTGGGATTTGTCATCTCAACCGAAGGTCTAAAAATGGACCCAAAAAAAGTGAGAGCTATCATTGAATGGCCTACTCCGAGAAGCACGACTGAGGTAAGATCATTTCATGGTCTAGCAAGTTTTTACAGGAAATTCATTAGGAATTTCAGCAGTATTTGTGCACCCCTTACAGAAACAATGAGAGGGGATAAGAAAGAATTTAAGTGGACCTTAGGAGCAGATAAGAGCTTTGATATGTTGAAGAAGAAGGTTACAGAGCAACCTATTTTGGCACTTCCATATTTTAATAAGGTATTTCAGGTAGATTGTGATGCTAGTGGTAGTGCCATAGGAGCTGTTTTGAGTCAAGAAGGTAAACCTGTTGCTTACTTTAGTGAGAAACTCAATGATGCTAGGAAGAAGTATTCAGTTTATGATCAAGAGTTTTATGCTATAGTTCAGGCTCTAAAGAAGTGGCGACATTACTTGTTGCCAAAAGAGTTTGTTCTATATACCGATCATCGGGCCTTACAATATATTAATAGCCAAGGGAAGCTAAATCAGAGGCACCTGAAGTGGGTTGAGTTTCTACAGAGTTATACCTTTGTGTTGAAGCACAGGAGCGGAAGGTCAAACAGAGTTGCAGATGCCTTAAGTAGAAGGCAGTGTTTGTTGACAGAAATGAAGGTGGAAGTGGTAGGATTTGATGAACTCAAGGGTTTGTACCCTCGAAGATCCTGATTTTGCAGAAGCCTGGAAGGCTTGCTTGGCACCTGTCACTTTGGACAGGACCAAGTGGTTGGATTTTCTGATCCAAGATGGAATGTTGTTTAGAGGAAGTCAATTATGCATTCCAAGGAGTTCAATGAGGGAAAATCTGGTCAAGGAGAAACATAGTGGAGGGCTGGCTGGACATTTTGGTCGGGATAAGACCATTGCCCTGGTTAGTGAGAACTACTATTGGCCGCAACTGCAACAAGATGTGAAGAGGTTTGTGCAAAGCTGTAGAGTATGCCATATGGCGAAAGGTGTGAACCAGAACACTGGATTATATCAGCCATTACCTGTACCAGAGAGACCATGGGAGGACGTCAACATGGATTTCATTCTTGGTCTACCAAGGACACAATGGGGAAATGACTCCATATTTGTGGTGGTTGACAGGTTTTCAAAGATGGCACATTTTATCCCCTGCCAAAAAACTAGTGACGCAGTTCACATTGCAGGTTTATTTTTCAAAGAGGTGGTACGACTTCATGGTCTACCAAAGAGTATCATTTCTGACAGAGATACCAAGTTTGTGGGGTATTTCTGGAGGACCTTGTGGAAGAAATTGAAGACAGATTTGAAATTCAGTTCTGCATACCACCCACAGATTGATGGCCAAACGGAGGTGGTGAATAGAAGTCTGGGAAATCTATTGAGATGCTTGATAGGAGATAAGCCCATGGGATGGGATTTGGTTTTGCCACAGGCAGAATTTGCATACAACAATTCTGTCAATAGGAGTACTAACAAATCTCCATTCCAGATAGTGTATGGGAGCAGTCCAAGGAATGCTTCTGAGTTGAGGAAGATGGATACAGGGGAAAAGTGCAGTGCCGAGGCTGAGGACTTTGCAGAGCATCTGAAGAGCGTGCATGAAGAAGTGAAGAAGCACATTACTAACATGAATAACCAATATAAGACAAGGGCAGACCAGAAGTGACGGTTCAAGGAATTCGCTGTGGGAGATGAAGTCATGGTCCATCTGAGAAAAGAAAGATTTCCTGCTAAAACCTATAACAAGCTGAAGATGAAGAAGTTTGGACCATGCCGAATTATAGGAAAATGAGATTCAGGCAATGCGTATGAAGTGGAATTGCCAAGTGGCCTTAACATATCACCTATTTTTAACATTGCAGATTTGGTAGAATATCATGAAGGAGGCAGTAGCGAGACACCAAGTGCAGAATTGTGGAGTATTCCAACATCTACTCCAGAAACAGGTGAGATCGAGGAAATACTAGACACTCGAGCAGGAAGAAGTACCAGGAACAGGCAGTATTCTGAATATCTGGTCAAGTGGAAGGGCAGGCCTATCGAAGATGCAACTTGGTTGTCAAAAATAGAGGTCAACCACCTGGGTCTTCCTCCAACAGTATGTAAGTGAAGGACACTTCTCAATCCACCCCGGTTGTCTGATGTAGGAGCATCCAGTGGTAGCAGAGCAATCTTGCATCAACAAAAAAATTTCTAAGTGTTTGCCTTGATGTCACGATATCACGATAGAGAAAAGTGTCACGATATCACGACATGTCACGTTTTCATGACTCAAGAAGGAGAGAGAAGGCACGGAGCAAAAATGTCACGATTTCATGACATGTCATGAAATCACGACCGAAAGAAGACCGAAAAGGCCAGAGAAGAAAATGTCACGATTTCGCGACATGTCACGAAATCGTGATCGACGGAGCAGAAAGAAAGCAAGGAAGGAAACTGTCATGATATCGTGACATGTCACGATTTCGTGACCCAAAATAGAGAGAGAAAGCAGAGAGCAAAGTTGTCACGATATCGTGACATGTCACGATTTCGTGACCCGAGAGGCGAGGAGGAGGCAGAAAGGAAAGATGTCATGATTTCACGACCAAAAAGGAGAAAGAGGAGCCAAAAAGGAAAGATGTCATGATATCGTGACATGTCGCATTATCGCGACCAAAGGACGAGAGAAAGCGCAAAGGAGAAAAAGTGTCGTGATATCGCGACATGTCACATTTTCATGACCAAAGGACGAGAGAAAGCGCAAAGGAGAGAAAAGTGTCATGATATCGCGACATGTCACATTTTCGTGACCAAAAGGCGAGGGAAGGCATAGGAGAGAAAAGTGTCATGATATCGCGACATGTCGCATTATCGCGACCAAAAGGCGAGAGGAGGCGCAGGAGAGAAAAAGTGTCACGATATCGTGACATGTCACATTTTCACGACTCGCAAAGGGCAAGAAGGCCGAAAAGCAAAAGTGTCACGATATCGCGACATGTCACATTTTCACGACTCAAAAAGGGCAGGAAGGCAGTGAAGCAAAAATGTCGCGATATCGCGACATGTCGCGTTTTCACGACCAAACAAAAGGAAAGAAAAGGCAGGCGGTTACAAGGGCCGTTACAGAGGAAATTATCGAGCGATGGGTATACCGAACGTCATCATTGGTTGACAAGCGGACAGAGTCTACAGTGGCAGCACTGGACAAGCACGTGGCACCAAGGTGCAATGAAAGCAGACGAAGATCAAGAGTCGGAGAGAAAGACGTTTCGAAAGCCAAGACAACGAAGAGGCACGGGAAATGAAATGAAGGGTCAGAAAAGGGAAACGGAGAGTCACGCCAGAGATTTTAAAAGGGGAAGCGAAGGCATGCACAAGGGTCAGAAAACTGTGGAGACAGAGTTGCAGACGTGAAGGCAAGAGGGCCATTCTGGACCTGTTTAGGCTATTTTTCTTCCAGGGCGGAAGATGTTGTAATATAAACTATCTTTCGGGATAAAGGAGTTTATTTGGCAGATCGCTGCCATTATTGTAATATTTTTCTGAATTGTTGAATGAGAATTGAGAATTTGGCGTGAGCGATTTTGGCTCCCCATAAGATATGGTCAACAAACATGACCATCCCATCTTAGGATGACCTTGTTTTGCAACTATCTCACCCTAGGATGACCTTGTTTTGCAACTATCTCACCCTAGGATGACCTTGTTCTATGAACATTTGACCCTAGGAAAACCTAGTTCTGTGATCATATGACCCTGAGACGACCTCGATTTGAAGCTATTTTGACCCAAAACGGTCGTACGAATGACAATTACTTTTTATGGGGTTCCAACCCTGATCCTCTAGATAGGGGGTGTCCCCCCTTATGACCCCCTTCCGGATGCTCACCGTTACGAATAGTGTGTGACCACCCACCTCAAATAAAAAGGTAAAAAATAGTATAAAATGGGATCTTTATAAAACGTAGCCTATCAAAGTAAGCGCATCTATCCTTATTTTCATGTTCTCATAAATACAAGTAAAGAAATATTTCCATTACAAAAAACAAATATTACAATATTTGTTTGTTTTTTCTTTGGCTTGCTTGTTGTTGCCTGTTTATTCTCATAAAGAAATTTTTTTTTTCCATTATAGAAAAGTCTACAATATTTATTTGTTGCTTCCTTGGCTTTGCTTGTTGCTACCTGTTTACAAGCTACTCATTTAGGGTTATACATACTTTAGATTTTTGAAATTAAAACATTCTTTACTTAGAAATATGAAATTGAAACGTTAATTTTTTATGCATTAGTGAAAGAGCATGGAGTGCTTGATGATTTCATTTTCTTTTGCATAAAAATAAAAATAACCCCACACACCACAATACATATTAAACATTAACGAGTTGGATTTAATCACCAGTCGTTAATAATTTTGTATCCTATATTTGGCCAAGGCCGGTCCAAGAACCATCATAAATATGGAAAATAGCATGCATTCCTCTTCAGAGGGTGTATCTCTGACCACAATGAACTGGATGAGGATTGGTAGTACCTAGGCTCCCTCATCAGACTTGGACTTCATCACCAAGTCTTGATGGGTTTCACAACTTGGATTTCATCACCAAGTTAGTGTGTGAGAGCATCTAGGTGAAAACCATTAAACTAAGAGATATCATCAACAAAAGCAAAACACGAACAAGAAAGAAAAAACAACACATCAAAACACACAAGATAGTTTAGGGATTCACATCTAAAACTTAAACAAGATAATCACATTATTTTATTGTATATTTCTTTGTTGTTTATTTTGGGTAATTAAGACAACATGATAACTATGTATAGTTGGGCTCAGCCACGAGCCGATGAAGCAAAAAAATAACAAGGAGGCCCTGAACGCCTTCAATACAGTCTTGAGGATCTCCTCATTCCTGCACGATACCCTGAAAGTCATCACAAGGTCAACCTCTCACATAGAGGATATGACCACCAAGGTATCTCTGCTAATGGAACACCAATGGGTTATACGACTGATTAAGTAGATTATTCGGTTAGCCAATATTGATTCCAGGCCACAACCAGGCATAATCGATCTATTGAGGGGCCTAGTAGGGAAGTCCACACTCCCTTTATGTCACAATATTCACCATCCCAAACTCCTATCCAACAAGTGGTGACAATATAGAGTAGGCCTATGCAAAGTCTATGTACGTCATCAACCAACATGACCATGGGTAAGTTAATACAAAAATCCCCAAGCATTGGGAAACTCTCATGGAGATTTTAAATTCAATCGAGTTACAACCCTAGGATTTTGATGCTTTCACAAAATTTGTGGGATACATACAAACGTACAAGGATCTTATTATAACCTTTTAGGATTAGAAGATCAAACTCGTGCTCACTAATTTACTAGACCATCTATTGAGGATACTTAAGCTTATCCATTTAAGCCTAAGTTATTATTATTGTAATTTCTCATTTCTTGCACTTTGTATTCATGTGAGGCATAGTATGCCCATGTTGGAAATAGGTTGTTATGTTGTTGGATGTTTAGTTAACTATTAGGATATGTCTTATCTTCTAGCAGTTAGTTGTCATCCTTGTTTAGTATATGATTATCTGTTAGTTAATGAAGAACACAAAATTATATTGAGAGGGGGGTGAATAGTATAAGATCAACTTTTACTTTTCTTTCTCAAACAATATTATCAAATATTATCAATGGCAATATCAATGGTAGTAATAAAAGCAATGCACAAATCATCACACACAAGAGAGATACAAATTTAATGTGGTTCACCCAATGTGGGCTACTCCATGGAGAAAATATTTCTACTAAATTTTCTCAACAAATATCTTGGGAATCAATTCCCTATTACAATGTTTATGGACCTCTATACAAAGGAGTCACCAATCTCCTATGCTCTAATTTGTGGATCTCTCTTCACAAGAGAACTATTTACCCTTGTCTTTGGTTCATGGATCTCTCTCCATAGGAGAACTCTTTCCCCTTGCTCTAGTTCATGGATCTCTTTCCACAAGTAACTCTTTCCATAGGATAACTCTTTTCCCTTACTTTTGTTCATGGAACTTGATCCAGGAAAACTCTATCTCCTCATCTAGTTTATGAGATATCTCTCCATAGAAGAACTCTATCTTCCCAACTGTCTCATGGATCTCACTCCACAGGAGAAATCTATCTCCTCTGCTCTAGCTGGTGATCTTCGAGAAGACTTATGCCCCTACTGCTATGGCTTGTGGATCTCTCTCCACATGAAACCTCTATCCCCACTACACTGGCTGATGGATATATTTCCACTAGAGACTGTTGTCCTCTTTGCTCTATCACCTCCAAATATTATTCTCAACTCTATCTCAAATCTGCACCAAAATTTGTCGTAATTCTAGCACAAATCTGCTCTAATTTTTCTCACAAATATGCACCAAACTCTATCTCAAATTTTCCCCAAGCATTAACACAAAGCTTGAACAAATCTACTCTTAATTCTGTCTCAAATCTGCCCCAAGTCTTAACACAAATCTTGAACAAATCCGCTCTTAATTTTATCTTAAATTTGCTCCAATCCTTAACACAAAGCTTGAAAAAATCTGCTCTTAGTTATATATTAAATCTGACCCAAGCCTTAACACAAAGCTTGAACAAATATACTCTTAATTCTGTCTTAAATTTTCCCCAAGCCTTTGAAGAACACAAGCTTATACTAAGAGGGGGGGTGAACAGTATAAGACCACTTTTTATTTTTCTTTTCAATCAACATTATGCAATGTATAGATAGCAATATCAACAATAGTAATCAAAGCAATGCACAAATCACCACACACGATAGAGACACCAATTTAACGTGGTTCACCCAATGTGGGCTACTCCACGGAGAAAATATTTCATTAAAATTTTCTTAATCAATCTCTTGGGAATACTTTCCCTATTACAATGTTTATGGACCTTTATCCAAAGGAGATACCAATCCCCTAATGAAGTTCATGGATCTCTATCCATAGGAGAACTCTTTCTCCTTAGCTCTTGCTGGTGATATTCTAGAAGAACTGCTACCTCCATTGCATTGGCTAATGGATCTCTATCCACTAAAGACTCCTGTCCCCACTCAGAAGACCTATCCTCATTGCCTTGGCTAATGGATCTCTATCCACTAGAGACTATCATCCTCTATACTCTATCACCTCCAAATATTGCTCTTTGCTCTGTCTCAAATTTGCACTAAATAAAATCCTTCGTTCTAGCACAAATCTACTCAATATCTATATTTGGTATGGCATAAACCTATCCTCAAATACACACCAAACTCTGTACTTAAATCCACACTAAACATAGTCCTTCAATCTAGCACAAATCTATCATCAATATCTATCCTCAAGCCTTAACACAAAGATTGAATTAATCACAAATCAACTCTGTTAGATCTACTCTAAATCTTAACTCAAGGTTTTAACAAATTAATCAATCAACTCTACTCACAAGTCTTCTCAAAGACTTATCTCAAATCTGCCTTGTAAGATTTCACAAAATCTCACACTAATATGTCCACATGTCCTCTCTAGAAATTGTCCAATTTGCTCAATAATATCTATCCTCAAACTCTGTATTGTAAGCTTCCACAAAAGCTCACACAAATCTATCCACAAGTCTTCTCTAAGACTTACCTCAAATCTGCTCAACAAGTCCTCACTAGAACTTGTCCAATCTCACAGAAACATATAGAGAATTGTTAGAGACTCAATATGCTTCACATTCATCACAATGCTCACTCACTTTCAATATCTCTCTCTTTCTTTTTACCACAGAAACATATAGAGAATTGTTAGAGACTCAATATGTTTCACACTCACAATAATGCTCAAATACTCTCTCTCTCTCTCTCTCTCTCTCTCTCTTTCTTTTTACCATAGAAACATATAGAGAATTTTTAGAGACTAAATATGTTTCACACTCACAAACACTCATCCTTTTTCTCAAATCAATTTAGAATATGGAACAATTTGTTTCACAGATTTTGAACTATCACTTCAACACAACTACTTGACTAGGCTCAATCACAACTCTACTCAACCAATCACTCAATGAAATAATCCTTGCTCTCAAATCCTAGTCCAAGCATATGAAAACTCACTCAACAATCTCACATAACAATGATACTCATGATATTTGCAAACCCTAGTTCAAGTTCTTCACTCAACCAATCACTTCAAAAAAAATGCTTATCAAACAATATCACATAACAATGATACTCATGATCTTTGCAAACCCTAGTTCAAGTTATTCACTCAACCAATCACTTCAACAACAATGCTTATGAAACAAGGGTTTTATCAACAACTCTTATTCTAGAAAAATCCTTTTCACTCCAATTTAGCATTCACAACATTCAACAATCACTCACTAGGAAACCTGTCTCAATCACAATTTTCTTCTTTACCAATTTCAATGGTTATATGACAAAATTTCACACTAACACTCTTTCAAAATATTTCTCAATTTACACAAATAATCAATCTCAAATACACCTTATTACTCCTTGAAATTAACAATCATCAAATCACACATAAAAATAATCACTCAAGTTGCTCCTTATAATCTCCAATTTTAATAAATCAATCTTCAAAAATTAACCTTTCAACAATAATATTTGCCTACCCTTTTATCTCCCTCAAAACACTTAATAACCAAATTAATTCAGGCAAAAATTAAACCTCATAAACCATTAAAACATTTTATTTTTCAACCTTAGGCACATAAAAATATTTTTATTTTCTTTCAACCTTAGCACATTCGAAATTAAATGACCAACACAAATAACATCAGCGCATACCTTTGTCACAACCAAAAAGGCCTCAGTGTGTTTCAAACATGAAACCTCTCCACCGAGCACCTTATCAAGGTGCTAGCCCACCATGTGGGCTAAGTGCTCCCACAGGTAAGGGAAGGCGCAAGCCTCCCTTTAACCCCTTGTTTGGCGCTTGATCAAAAGATGTGCCTTCTACTTTGCCAAAAACAAACTTGAAGGGATTCAAACTTGCACGCCTTGCTTGCCACACATCCTAGTGCTTCTGTCGATGCCAACTGCACTACCAATGCCTTTGGTTCTAAGTATTTGTGCTCCCTTCGATTTATTCCTTCATTGCTGGAGACTTGAAAAACGTGGAAAATATTTTTGCCTTTTCACGCACGAATTCGATGGATCATAGGAGATTCGATCAATTGCATTAGGATAAGGCAAAGGTCTTTACCATTATTTATACACGATGCCTCTTGTTCTATAAACGTCAACGCTTGAATTGAATATGAAATTCGATTTTCATTTTAACTGTATAGCCCTCTTTAGGGTTATTTAAATTAATATAAATTAATTTTTAATTAAATTAAAAATTAAATTATAATTAACTTTTGAAAATTAATTAAATTAATATTATAATAAAATATTATAATATTATTTGCTTTTATAATTAATTTAAAATTAAATTAATTATTTGCTTTTATAATTATAATTTAAATTATAGTTAAAAATTATAATTTATAATTAATTTAAATTTCCTTTTTAATATTATAATATTATTTTCTTGGGCCTCTTCTTTGCACTTTGGACCACATTTGACTACGTGGAACCAAATCTGACCAATTGGAAATTGACTCTACTAATTGCACTGATTGTGGAACTACTTCTCCTCACACTACTCACTGAAACTTACTTTTGACATCAATGACAACTCATCTACACAAAATGTCCAACAACATTAACAAAAGGCTTGAACAAATTTGTTCTTAATTCTATCTCAAATATATCCCAAGCCTTAACATAAAGCTTGATAAAAATTGCTCTTAATTCTGTCTCAAATCTGCCCCAATACTTAACACAAAGCTTGAATAAATCACCAATCAAATCTGCTATCAACTCTGCTCAAATCTATCTCCAAGTCTTCTCAAACGACTTGCTCAAATTTACCTTCAAGTCTTCTTAAAAGACTTGCTCAAATCTGCCTTCAAGTCTTCTCAAAGACTTTCTCAAGTCTACCTTCAATTCTTTTTAAAAGACTTGCTGAAATCTATCCTCAAGTCTTCTCAAAAGACTTGCTCAAATATGCCTTCAAGTCTTCTCAAAGACTTTCTCAAATATGCCTTCAAGTCTTCTTAAAAGACTTTCTCAAATATGTCCTCAAGCCTTCTCAAAGACTTGCTCAAATATCTTAATTGCTCTTGTGGAGATATGTCTTCAAAAATCTATCTCATACACAATTGATCTTTCTAGTGCCACTTCAAGAGTTAGTTATCAAAATACTCTCTCAATACATCCATATGAATTTTCTTCTCAAAATATATTTCACCATATAAAAATTACAATAAAATATCAAATCACTTTTACACCTTATTTCTCCTATTCTTTCATGCAAAATAATGCTCAACAAAACAACTAGAAATTACACACATGAATTTCACTTATACACCTTATACCTCCTTATGAAACCAAAATAATGCACTTCAAATTTCAATAAGACCAAAGAAATTTCCACTTTATCTCATGCATCAACCAAGTATTAATAATCTGAATTTTCACCTTTCATCCCTTTTTAAAATAAAAATTAAATCACTTTTCTAACCTTATAACTCCCTAACCATACCATACCACAATGATAAAATTTATTAACCCTTATAACTCCTTAACCAAACACAACTTTGCATACCTTTATAAAAAAATTATTCTGCCCTCAAGCGTTGTCATCTGCTCGAACCTGCGACCTCACTAGCCTCCGTACCCTAGCACAAGGGCAAACACCACATGGGCTAGCCACCCACACAAACCAAAAGAGCACACATTCTCTTTTGTCTTCTACCACCGGTGCAAAATAAAACCTCAAGCAAAACCTTGTCACCTGCCTCCGTCGCATCTCGAACCCGAGACCTATTGGCTGCCATGAATTAGCATTGTGGATGTTACTGTATGACTACCTTCCTAGATGGGATAGAATTTTGAAGCCTTTGCTCCTTGTATTTTCCTCTACCTCGACTTCCAAAAATTTACGTCTTCTTCCTCTCCGTCGTGAGTTGAACGACGACTAAATGGGTGCACATATTTCAACGAACGAATACACCATATCAACCACTTTGGCATTGCAATATTTATATGCAATGGTTGCATTAATATTTGATGTCGATGCTCAAATTTTTCAACCTTTGGCACCAAATAAAATATTATATTTTAATTATAATAATTTAAATCCAAGGGATTTAAATATTATAATTTCATTTTCTTAGGTTAAACTTTTGCCACCATAGTTAATCAGTTTAACCTTTTCTTTTGCAGAATTACCACCAAGGTAAATCAAATAGACCTTTTTATTTTTCCTTTTTCAAATGCTACCATGGTAAATCAACTTGACCCTTTTATTTTTCAATACCACCATGGAGAAGGCTTTTCTCTCTACTTGCTGCCTTATGCCTCATGTGCCCTTTGAAGAATATTATCACAAATATTTCCATCAACCTTAGGACATTAAACCTTTTGACATCAATGACAACACAACATGCTCAAATTTCCAACAATCTCCCCCTTTGTCATTGATGGTAACCCTTTTCTAAAATTCCTTTTTCCAAACCATTTGATTCCAAATCTGCTCCCCCTGATTGAATGCTCTCCCCTTACTCAAATATCTTCCCCTTTGTCATCAATGGCAAAGGGACTCCTTTGGTACTAAATATAAGACTCTTAGCTTAGCCCCCTTCCCACCTCCTCTCCTTGAGGTGATTAATTTTGGGGTGGGAGTAAAACTACTCCCAGCATACAATGCTCTTTTTCTTTGTCAACTTTCTTCCTCAACATACCCTTTTGATCCTTTTGAGTGTCCCTATTCTTGCTTGTCTTTGGAAGATCTGGAAACTCTGTTCTACACCACTTGGCCTTATACCCTAGATTATTGCACTTGTAACACTTAATGTTGTAGTTCTTAGAAGGTGCAAATATCTTGAAGTTCCTCCTGGTGAAGCCATACTCATTTCTATCATGAACCCTGTAGTTGATTGCTTTATGACCAAATCGATTACAAGAGTAGCAATACCCTTGAAAGAGATGTCCATATTTGAAGTTCCTCTTAGTAAAACCAAATTCCTTCTTTTCATGTACTCTGCAATGCA
Source organism: Wollemia nobilis (assembly GCA_028583015.1). NCBI lineage: Eukaryota > Viridiplantae > Streptophyta > Pinopsida > Araucariales > Araucariaceae > Wollemia > Wollemia nobilis. The sequence continues at coordinate 5,475,879 of JAQPPZ010003260.1, read as the reverse complement.
TAGCCTTGTGACCAAACCGATTACATGAAAAACATCATCCTTTGAAGAAATCTTGTCTTGAGCCCATTGGTCTCTTGGTCCTTTCTTCTCTGTGATGATCCCTGTTTCTTGTTTGTGCATTGTTTCCTTTCTTAGTGAAGCTTCTATTCTTCAACTTATCCTCATAAGTCTCAATTTCTCCTTCACTCTCTTCCTCTAAAACTTCTTCCTCTTTTGAGCTTGAGCTTGATCCTTCTTCTTGTTTCCCTTGTCCTTCTTCAAAACAAAGTCTTGTTTTGATAGATGAAGATATTTGTGCATTGATAATCTTATCCAAAGTTTTTGAACTTTTCCCAAACCTGTGTAGCTTGTCCTTAGAATATTTCACTTCCATCCTTAGTGAAACTACCTCATGTTCTAATCTTTCACATTCTAACTCTTTTGCTTCTAGATTTTTACTCATGACCTCTTTAAGTCTCCTTGCCTTAGCTATTGAGTTTGTCAGGTCTTGTATAAGCTTTCATTTTTCTTCCTCACATTCTTGAACTTGAGCCTTTAGTATTGAATTATGCTTTCTAACCTTTTTCAATTATCTGAGAGCAGCGATAATTTTTGCTTCTATATCTACTGTGCCTTCCTCTTCATTTTATAAATCTTGTTCTACTTCTTGGTCTTCAAGAACATCTTTACACTTTTCAACTTTATCTTCAATAGGAGCATTTTATTCCTCTTCTAGTGCCAAAAATATAATTTCTTCTTCTTCACTATCTAAGGGTCTTTCATCACTATCACTTGAAGTCTTGCTTCCCTTATCAACATAGAAACTCTTCTTGTGCCTTTGAAATAACTTATTTTCATGCTTGTTTTGACCATACCTATTTTTATTTTCATACCTGGATTTTCCTCCTTCCTTTTTCTTATGATCTTGTTTCTCTTCACTACTACTTCTTCCAACTTTTGGATAATTAGATGCATAGTGACCAAAATTTCCACAATTGAAACATTTCACTATTTTCATACCTTTGTGCTTTCTTGAGTCCTTGTTTCTTCTACCATAGTTAGCTTCTTCATCACTTGACTCATCACTTGATTCTGGTTTCTTATCCTTTGTCTTCTTTGATGCTTTGAAAGCTACCTCTTTCTTGGAGTTAGGATCCTTTACTATTCTCATATCATAAGCTGTGATAATTCCATGTAACTCATCCATAGTCAACTGATCAATATATTTCATCTCTTCTATAGCTGAAACTTTTCCATCATACCTTGTAGGAAGTGACCTTAAAACTTTTTGAGCAACATCAAAGTCTTCAACTTCAAATCCAAGTCCATGCATGGTATTAAAAATCTCATCCACATGAAGTAAGTATGTAGCAATGTCTTCCTCTTCTTCCATTTTCAAATATTCAAACCTTTTCTTATGATTTTGTAGTTTTGCCATCTTGACCTTTTTATTTCCCTCATAGGTTTGCTTCAATTTATCCCATATCTCTTTTGCTGATTTGCAATGCATAACTTTCATAAATTTTGCTTCACGTAATCCATTCAAGATTCCATTCATAGCCTTGGAATTACTCACATGTAATAGCTTACCATATTTATCTGTGGGAGGATTAGTTGTAGGTGTGAACCCATCCTCAACTGATTGCCATGTCTCATATCCTTGTGTCATCAAGTAAGTCTTCATTCTTATGCTCTAGAAAGCATAATTGCTTCCATCAAAAAATGGTGCCTTATTTTATGAAGATCCATTCTTAGATGCCATCTATGTTCCTTTAATATCTTCCTTCAAGTTGTTAGACTCTTTCGAAGGAACCCACTCTGATACCAATTGAAGAACACAAGATTATACTGAGAGGGGGGTGAACAGTATAAGACCAACTTTTACTTTTATTTCCCAAACAATATTATCCAATATTATCAATGGCAATATCAATGGTAGTAATCAAAGAAATGCACAAATCATCACACACAAGAGAGACACAAATTTAATGTGGTTCACCCAATGTGGGCTACTCCACGGAGAAAATATTTCTACTAAATTTTCTCAACAAATTTCTTGGGAATAAATTCCCTATTATAATATTTATGGACCTCTGTCCAAAGGAGACACCAATCCCCTATGCTCTAATTTGTGGATCTCTCTCCACAAGAGAACTCTTTCCCCTTGCTTTGGTTCATGGATCTCTCTCCATAGGAGAACTCTTTCCCCTTGCTCTGATTTATGGATCTCTCTCCATAGGAGAACTCTTTCCCCTTGCTCTGGTTCGTGGAACTTGATCCAGGAGAACTCTATCTCCTCAACTGGTTCTTGGATCTCTCTCCACATAAGAACTCTATCTTCCCAGTTGGTACATGGATCTCACTCCATAAGAGAACTCTATCTCCTCTGCTCTTTATGGTGATCTTCTAGAAGACTTCTACCCCCACTACTCTAGCTTGTGGATCTCTCTCCACAAGAGACCTCTGTTCCCACTACACTAGCTGATGGATCTCTATCCACTAGATATTGCTATCCTCTTTGCTCTGTCACCTCAAAATCCTGTTCTCAACTCTATCTCAAATCTACACCAAACTCTGTCTCAAATGCACCAAACTCTATCCTAAGTCTAGCACAAATTTACTCTAACTTTGCTCACAAATCTACACCAAAATCTATCTCAAATCTACCCCAAGCCTTAACACAAAGCTTGAACACTAGCAAAAATATGCTCTAACTCTTCTCACAAATTTGCACCAAACTTTATCTCAAATCTGCACCAAACTCTATCCTAAGTCTAGCACAAATTTACTCTAACTTTGCTCACAAATATACACCAAAATCTATCTCAAATCTACCCCAAGACTTAACACAAAGCTTGAACACTAGCAAAAATATGCTCTAACTCTTCTCACAAATATACACCAAACTTTGTCTCAAATCTACACCAAACTCTATCCTAAGTCTAGCACAAATTTACTCTAACTTTGCTCATAAATCTACACCAAAATCTATCTCAAATCTACCCCAAGCCTTAACACAAAGCTTGAACACTAGCAAAAATATGTTCTAACTCTTCTCACAAATCTGCACCAAACTTTGTCTCAAATCTACACCAAACTCTATCCTAAGTCTAACACAAATTTACTCTAACTTTGCTCACAAATATACACCAAAATATATCTCAAATATACCCCAAGCCTTAACACAAATCTTGAACAAATATTCTCTTAATTCTATCTCAAATCTACCCCAAGACTTAACACAAATATTGAAAAAATCTGCTCTTAATTCTATCTCAAATCTGCCCTAACACTTAACACAAAGCTTGAACAAATCTACTCTTAATTTTATTTTAAATATACCCCAAGCCTTAACACAAAGCTTGAAAAACTCTACTCTTAATTCTATCTTAAATCTACCCCAAGCCTTAACACAAGGCTTGAACAAATATGCTCTTAATTCTGTCTCAAATCTACCCCAAGCCTTAACACAAAGCTTGAACAAATCTGCTCTTAATTCTATCTCAAATCTACCCCAAGCCTTAACATAAATCTTGAACAAATAACCAATCAAACCTGATATCAACTCTACTCAAATATGTCTCCAAGTCTTCTCAAAAGACTTGCTCAAATCTACCTTCAAGTCTTCTTAAAAGACTTGCTCAAATCTACCTTCAAGTCTTCTCAAAGACTTGCTCAAATCTATATTCAAGTCTTCTTAAAAGACTTGCTGAAATCTATCCTCAAGTATTCTCAAAAGACTTGCTCAAATATACCTTCAAGTCTTCTCAAATACTTGCTCAAATATGCCTTCAAGTCTTCTTAAAAGACTTGCTCAAATATGTCCTCAAGCCTTCTCAAAGACTTGCTCAAATCTCTTAATTTCTCTTGTGGAGATATGTCTTCAAAAATCTGTCTCATACATAATTAATCTTTCTAGTGCCACTTGAAGAGTTAGTTATCAAAATACTCTCTCAATACATCCATATGAATTTTCTTCTCAAAATATATTTCACCATACATAAAATACAATATAATATCAAATCACTTTACACCTTATTTATCCTATTATTTCATGCAAAATAATACTCAACAAAACAACTAGAAATTACACACATGAATTTCACTTATACACCTTATACCTCCTTCTTATGAAACCAAAATAATGCTTTTCAAATTTCAATAAGACCAAAGAAATTTCTACTTTATCTCAAGCATCAACCAAGTATTAATAATCTAAAATTTCATCCTTCATCCCTTGTTAAAATAAAAATTAAATCACTTTTCTATCCTTATAACTCCCTAACAATACCATACCACAATGCTAAAGTTTATTAACCCTTATAACTCCTTAACCAAACACAACTTTGCATATCTTTATAAAGAAAATTAATTTGCCCTCAAGCGCTGTCGTCGCTACTTGAACCTGCGACCTTGCTAGCCTCCGCACCCTAGCAAAAGGGCAAACACCACGTGGGCTAGCCGCCCACACAAACCAAAAGAGCATGTGCTCTCTTTTATCTTCTACCACCAATGCAAAAAAAAACCTCAAGCAAAAGCTTATCACCTGCCTCCACCGCATCTCGAACTTGAGACCTATCGATTGCAACAACTTAGCACCATGAACATTGTCGTCTGGGCTACCTACCCAAATGGGATAGAAGTTTAGAGCCTCTGCTCCTTGTATTTTTCTCTGCCTCGACTTCTAAAAATTTACGTCTTCTTCCTCTCCGCCATGAGTCGAATGATGATCGAATGGGCGCATATATTTTAATGAACGAATACACCATATCAACCACTTTGTCATTGCAATATTTATATGCAATGGTTGCATTATCGGTGCTCAAAATTTTCAACCTTTGGTTCCAGATAAAATATTATATTTTAATTATAATAATTTAAATCCAAGGGATTTAAATATTATAATTTCATTTTCTTAGGTTAAACTTTTGCCACCATAGTTAATCAATTTAACCTTTTCTTTTTGTGGAATTACCACCAAGGTAAATCAAATAGACCTTTTTATTTTTCCTTTTTCAAATGCCGCCATGATAAATCAACTTGACCCTTTTAATTTTAAATACCACCATGGTGAAGGCTTTTTCTCTCTACTTGCTACCTTATGCCTCATGTGCCCTTTCGAATAATATTCTCACAAATATTTCCATCAACCTCAGGACACTAAACCTTTTGACATCAATGACAACACAACATGCTCAAATTTCCAATAGTTAAGTGGTTGGCCATGTTTGGCAACTTGTTAAACCACTTAACCATGTAAGATTCTATTGTATTTCCTATATATTGCATTGCATCAATAAGAAAATCAGCTTCATGTTGAGTTCCTACATCAATGGTAATCAAAGCCGAGGATAATTTTTTTGCAAGAAGGAGAGCAAGTTTACCACTTCTTTGCTAGGTGTCTAGTTGAGTTTATAGCTAGTTCATCAAGATCCTAGGTAGATGCTTGTGTGAAATTGGCTTGAGGCTAGCCACAACATCCGTTTGTGAAGCTCAAGAGGTGGCAGAGGGAAGAATTTACCCCTGGTAGAAACCAAAGGGTAAATCTACTTGCCTTGTGAGGGCAAGAAAATTTTTTCTTGGTTGAAGAAAAATTATGTCTGCTTTGAAGATTCAAAGGAAGCAAATATTTGAGGAGAAATTCCAAATTTTGAGGCCAAAATTGGGCCAAAAGGAGTTTTTTGAGAGTTTGAATAAGTGTTTGCATGAAAAACTAGTTTTTCATGAAAGTTTCTTTTGGAGAGTGTTTAATCCATGCATTAAAGATGAAAATTTACCATTAATATTAATATTTTATTAATATTAATAGTTTCAGATCAAAATAAGACTTTTTTGTCTATTTTGGGGAGCTCCCACTGCATGACCGACTTGCCGAACTACTGGCCATAGTGCCAATCTAGCACACAAACCTCCTCAGTGACCCCCTATAACCCAATTTATTTCCAAGAGTAGATGCAGGAAGCATCACTCATGATTCGATGGACTGCAACGGATTGCTCACCGACCTCCAATATAGAATCGATGGCGTGATGTCGACAAACACAACATTTTTCGGTGCCTAGAAATCAAAATGTGTTCATGATGATTAATAATTTGTAGTTTTCAGGTGGATCGATCCTCGTCCACAAGCCAGTGAACATAGACAACAATTTTTTGGCTGTAGGCTGCAAATATTTTTTAGGCGTCAACAATCTAGCATCGTTTACTAGGATGTTAAGCGAGGGCAATCCGACATCGTTAAATTTATTTCTCGACACCCGTTACAATCTTCTAAAGACTATAAAAAGTTTTTAGATTACACAGATTGATTTCCAAAGGTAGAAATTATCTTTGCACTAAGGTTTCTAGTCCACTGGGGACCTTCGATGAATTTTTGACCTACTGCACATTCCAACAATGAGAGTGAGCAAGTAGAGACATAGGTTCCGATTTAAAAATAGCAACTAAGAAATCAAACATTGTAGAAGGAAGAAAAATATCCTTTCTATTAAATCTAGTGCATTTCGAGACCTCGACCATGACCTTCTATGTTCCTGAAAACCATCTGGCATAGCAAGTTTTAGAAAAGGTTGATTAGCAGGCTGAAACCTAGACCCGTGCATTCAGTGAAGACATCTCAACAAAATAGATCTATGTTTCACTGCAATTGGGAGAAAGCATGAGTGTATTTCCTATAAATTTTGGTGACGTTGAAAAATAAAACCTACAAGAAATCTGGCATTATCGACGAGAACAAAAATTTTTGGCCATCCTTTTTTGTCCTTCGATGCTGAATAAAAGAAACAATTACCATCTTCTAGTGAGTTTTGATTTTTTCAGGTGACATCCGTGATCGAAGATCTTACAAGTCCTGCAACCAATGCTTGGAGAGCAATTTCACGAAGGAAAATCATATTCCTAGTGATCATTTCATTTTTTGACAAAACCTGCATGTTCCCAACAAAAATTATTTTTGGAATCCTAAGGTTCGAGTTTCATTTTCCTTTTTTCGGTAAGTTTCTCCAGTGATAGAAAACTCTCCCAACACATTTTGGATGAACAGGATTTATTTCCTGGGCAGGGCATTGACAATCGAAAAGTAGTGCATATTTTTTTGTTTTGCATTTGTGGGAATAATCCCACATCGGGTGCATGTAAAACCTGATAGAGATTTAATATCGTGCCTAAGCGCATAAGAGAGTGACCACCACTCCATGGTGGTCACATCCCTCACACGGGTTGTGCCCACTATAGGCGCACAGTGGACAGTTATCGTCCACCTGCCAGTTGGCACAATTACGCTGCAGTTGCTATGCAGCTTGGATCGGTCAACCCGCAATTGACCGGTGGGTGACCATTCAGTTAAAAATACTTTTTTTGTGCACAATTCAAATTCGACGGTGAATTTTTGGTAAGAAAACCAGTAAATTTGAATTTTTAAATTCAAATTTTATTTTTTGTTGCCAAAACCAGAAAAAGGGGACTTTGAAGGTGATTTTTTTCTCCTTTTTCATCAATTTTTGCAATTTTTTTCAGCAAATTGTAAAATTGACCTCATTATTTTCCTTCCAAAAGCAGATTTTTGCTTATTAAGGGCTAATTTTCTGGATTTTAGTGCTAATTTTTGTAATTGCAAAATTGGATTTTGTTTTGTAAAAAGCACTAAAATAGCCCATTTTTGTAAATTTGGAAGGCAAAATTTTGTAAAAATCTAGGCAATTTTTGTGCATTAGGAAACTTGCAAAATTATTTTTAATAGCCTAGATTAGTTTTTGCAAAAAAATTTTAATCCTCCTAGTCTGGCATATACATGGAAAAACATGGCTCAAAACCTCAAAATAAACATGGAAAACCTTACTGTTGTAGTAGATATTTTTGAAGATAAGGTAAAATATATTGTTGTGCAATTGACTCCTAGTGATAGAAAATTTCATCACAATCATGCCAAAAAAGCTAAATGTGAGGTCAAATTGTATGATGGATCTAAGGATCCTGATGTCTTGTCTACATGGATTTTGGATATGCAAACTTGGTTTGCTTATGCTGAAATTTATGAAAATGAACAAGTTGCCTTTGCTAAAATCAAACTCACAAGAATAGGAAAAGTTTTAATTGTATAAAGACAAAGTCATAATGCCACCATGAATTGGAAATAATTGATCCAAATTCTAAAAAACATATTTTTTTCCATCAAATTACCAAAGTGACATCACGACCAAGTGGTATAGATTGAGGTAAGCCTATAGTATGTCTATTTTAGACTACATTTTTCAATTCAATAGGCTAAGGGTGCTTCTTGGTGTGAAATATTCAGAATATGATTTGATTAATAAGTTCACTTGTGGCTTACAAGATCAATTTTTTAGGGAAATCAAGTTCAATGTTTTCCTCACCTTGGATGTGGCATTCAACCATGCCATTCTTGCAGAGGAGAAATTTGGTGCTTATTACAAATCTCGTTCATCACTAGAGAACTATTCCAGAGGTAGGAATTCACATCAACAAAAGGTGAAGAACACTTCTCACTCTTCCCCTCATTCTTCTTCTCCTTCCACTTCTCCTAAAGCACATTCTTCTTCTTCTCATTCTAAAGATCCTTCTTCTTCAATGTATTGTGAATTTTGTAAAAAGCATGGTCATGTAAAATCCAAATGCTTTACTTTTAAAAAATTTAAGAAGTCCCTAATTGTACAACATACAAGTGAGGAACCACATGATGGTCCCATTGTGGCTACAAGGATGTTAAGGTGTGATTTTATCAGGTTACAAAAACCACTCAACAACTTAGAATTTAAATTCTCTCTTGCAAAGAACGTAATGTTTCTCCAAGGTTCTCATTTAATTTTTTATGTGTCATACACATGTACGTAAATAAGTGTCTGAATAATCTCTATAGTTTGCAAGCTACTGTTAACAAGGGGCCTAGGAATCAGGTAATTGATTTTGAATTCATCATGCATTACGTTTTACTTCCTCAAAAAATAAAAAAATTTGTCCTTTGAAAATTAATATTTTGAGAATGCAAATTTATTTGAAAGTATGAAATTTAATGCTTTAAACTTATATTAAAAAATAACTTGAATGCATTTCAAAGCATTGACTTTAATTTCATGAATGAAGCTTAAAATTAACTTGAAAAACCCCAATTATAAGAATGTTAAACACATTTATAAACCTTTAGGGCTTTTAGAATATTATAACTTTATCAACCTTGCTTCTTTTCAAAAGATAGAACAACTTAATGTATTTGAATTCTAATTATAAAGTTTACACCTTATATAGAAATTAGACTTCAAAATAATCTTTAAACCAAATACTTATTTATTCAAATATTTAAATTAAATATTTGAATAAATAAATAAAACAATTAATGTAGAAGAATTCTAATTATAAATTTTTAGACTTTATAATATGAAAATTAGAATTCTCATAATTTTCTTTTCCTTTGAAATTTATTGGTTGAATATTTATTTCCTTAAATATTCAATCTCAATAAATTTTACAACCCACTGTTAATCCGAATCCTTTCAATTTCCAATCAAGGATTTTATAAACAGAATAATGAACTTTTAAATTTTATTAAATTTAAAATCAAAGTTCAATTATCTTATTTCCACTGTAAAGATCTATTCATCCGAAATATTTATGAATTAAATATTCGGGTGATAGGTTTTAAATTTAACCTAGTTATGAAATTGAAATTCTTTCTTGAAAATAAACTAGGTTTTATTTTAAATTTTAATGCATCAAATAAATCTAAAAGGTTTAAGGTAAATAAATTAATTTAAATAAAATCCTCGGACAATTTTTCTACTAAACAGAAAACATGACTTTGAAAACCAAAACTTAGGCAAATTAGATTTCACACAATCCTACCATCAGTTTGGTGCTATCTTCTACAGAAGTTTAATATAAAAAGAATTATATCAATCAATTTATACATCAAAAACACCACAATAGTGCTTGCTTTTAATAAAAATTGAATTTGACATAAATATTAGGTCTTACAATTGATCCACAAAGTCTCTGTATCTTGTATCTGAAAACATAGCTTTTATGACAAATATTCTTCTCTTTGGCTTCTTTCAATCTTCTTATTTCCTTTTCTGCAATCCCTGTCTGAACCTCTCATCCGCTTCAAGGAACTTATTTATAATTTTGAACAATTCGTTCATTCAGTTCCTATAGTTTCTCAACAAATTTTAAAACTGTCATATCAACGAATTTGTTCCTCCGTAACATGTTTTATCTTCCTTATATCTCCTTTATAACAAATCATTATACATTGAACATAACATATGTTATGTTATAACTTATAATATTACTCATAATTTATACATGAATACTTTTAAAACATTCAATGACCTAATATGTCATAACGATGATAGCTTCAACAAAATCATGTAAACCTAATTGTGATCGTATAATCTTCTTTGTTCTTTGCAGATATAAACTACCATTGCAACTTTACATCTGTACCGATGTCTCTAGGAACTCGTCCCCTTTTGAAATCTAAATCATTCATCTGGCAATAGCCATTATTCCGAATTTGACCTTTATATCATCATCTAACATGCAGTCCAGTCGTCAACATAGCGAACACTGGAAAAAAAACTCACTGCTGTCTAATCATTTGAATTCAGAATAACATGACTTAAATCCATGCTGAGTCTTTTACTAAATTCATAGTGGTATAATTATAAAACTCTAATCCTTGCTACAATAGCTTATATCAACGATGTATTCAGTAATTAAAACACATCTCACAATCATAACAAATCAAACCTTGTCAAGACTAAGTTTCATCAATCCCATGTTGCCATGTAAACATTGTAATCCATCAATGATGTGCAGTATTATCCCCTTTCTAAATAGCTCATCACATGCATCCCATGAAATCATACCCTTGGAAATAATAGAATTAATATAGATTCCAACCTGTTGGCCATCTGAACCTAAGAAATGGTTCAAATCGTGTCAAACTCAGCACATCAAACTCAAATGATGTTGCCCATATTACTTTACTATTCTATCAATTAATCTTTGCCTACTAAACAATTAGACCACTGCATACTTGTGTATATGTCCACATATGTTTTTTTTTGTTTTTATATTCTTCTAGATAGGGAAAAAACATATGCTTGCTATGAATAACCCATCTACACGAATGGTCACTATATCATTCACTGTTGTGTAGTAGATTTGATGGAAATCATCAAACGGATCTCTGTAATTCACTAGCATCGAATGCCAATGATATAGCAGAAGCTCTTCACTGTACAAAATTTATATCTGCATGAGTTTTTTGTATTCCAAAACCATGAGATACAACATAGTAAAATTTTTGTAAATTTCTTATTAAAATTCTTATTCAACGACAAGGTCCAGTGTTGGGATCATCCTCGTAGTGTGCAATGTATTAGCATCCATAACAAAATATCAATGACAAGCACAAAAGACTTCACGTCTATTGAAACTATTGTCGTTCGCTCACCTTCACACCTTGGGAAGCTCTTGTGTTACCTATTAAAATCATCTTTGTTCATTTGAATTTATGGATATATAGAGCCCTGATCAATGTGGCTGTGGGAAACCATCCTCTTAAGGATAAATTATTTACCTTCAATGAAACTGAAGAGTAGATGATAGTTCCAATCATGTCCTAACGTATCTATATCACAACTGCTCACCAATTTATTTAAAATTTTGATTCTGCAAACTTCTACATTCACCTGTTAGATGTTGTTAATTATACATCTCCATACATCAATACACCACTCCCAGGATATTCTATCATTATCCGTATTACCATATTTGTTTGGTCATATCTGCCTCATTCTCGATGATGTCTCAATAATTGCCTTTACCTATCTTGATTTCTATGCTTGATTAATCTAACTGGTATGTTGGAATTTCATTCCACTTTAATATCGCTTCATCATCCCATGTCAATGTCATCCAGTGGATGTACTCTGTTATATCCCATTTAGCAATTTCAACTAGAACCATATACCTCCATCGCTAGCTAAATTTACCATTTCATATCAATAATCTGCCCTTGCCGAATACCCAATCATCCTTAGTGAGAATCATTGATTCAAATCCCTATCGTTACACGATTTATTTCTTTCACCAAATATCAAATACCACACTGGCTTTCAGTAGAACCACTTCATGCTTCACCCGTTCGTGTCATTAGTATCATTGCAAGAGACTTCTTAATGACCCTCCACATCAACTACCATTTGAATGCAACTTCTCTCTCTGAATCACCATCATTTACACTCTGTACTCTACACTACCACGTGACTATATCTTCATTAGCTTTTTTTTACTCGTCATCCTCATTTTAATCCTTGGCACCTTCCACGATGACACCCTACGCCTGCTTATAACATAAACAATTTTTTTTACAACCTTTACTTCTTAAAATAACATAAATAAAATACAATAAAACATACAAAAATAAACCAAACTAAAACTACAAACATAAATAAGACAACATACTAAGTGAATGACATAACAACTATACATAACATGAAAACATAATGTAATACAAAATGAACATAAAATAAAAGGAATATTAGATGTTAGAAACAAAAACATTATGAAAAATAATATAATAAAAGTAAACCTTTATTATATTAAAACATAACATAATAATGAAACATACTACATACACAACACTCTAAAGAAAACTAAAAGAACAACCTAAACCAAAATAAAGAAACTTATAAAAATAAAATTAAATACTAACTTAAACAAAACTCAACATGATCACACTAACACAAAACATCCTTACAAAACCTAACCTATCAATATTAATAACAAACAAAACAAAACACCCTTGACATAAATATAACATAACAACAATAATACAACTCAAAAACCATAATCAAAATGACCATACAAGCATAACTCCAAGATCCTCAGATCATGAGATGAATTTTGACAATGCACCTTGCTATAAGACCATTCGGAGGAAGATGAGCATTCTTGATATTTCAATGATGACAATGGTGAACAATAAGTGCAAGCAACAATTTGAAACAAGCTTTCAAATTTCAAGTGGGTCCCCAATTTTGGGGTCATTGTGAAGGAGTCACAACAAATGGCGACTCTACTGGTAAATGTCCCTGGATATTTCGAACTTAAAAACCAAACTCTAAAAACAACAAAAACCCAAATATTAGAATTATAAGCATCAATGATATCTAGAGAATGAGAATAGACCAATTCGACATGAACCATCAGAATCATCAGCATCAGCTCAGTGTGTGCAAAGTGATTCATTCTATATATTTTGAAACCATTCAACATTCCATTGTCAATTTCGCATTTCGGGCTATAAACAATTTCTCTTTGAAGGAAATACCTTCACCTGATTCTCTTCAGGCATTGCTCTACTGCCAGCCGAACGTTTATAGCTCTAGTAGAGATTATCTTAAACTCCCAAGTATTAAGCGAATTTTGATATTTGTATTTCCTATATTTTAGACATAGCTTCACTTCCAGCCGAGCGTCTATAGCTCCGGTGAAGATTATCTAGTTCATGGTGATAGATTTGACTTTATTTTCAGCTGTATTCATCATTTTTTTTATCTCTCATTTTTTTTTTCTCATCTTTTTATCTAGTAATACGGTACTTTGCAACAAATCCACTTGCCACTTGGGTTAGAGATCAGGTAAGGTTGAAAGAGTATATAAAATTTTCACCCTAATTTACAAAATTGACAACTTCATACATCCAAAATTTCAAAAGATATTCCTTAATGTGTTTGTGGTACTCATGAAGCTTTTGCAATACGATTCTAATATTTCAAATTTCCTTATCTTATTTCACATTCATGAAGATATAGACTAACAACTTACTTTTCTTTTTCTCCAGGTTTCACAGGTTTTCAAAATAGGTAATTTCATCCTATACGACCCAGGACCAAATACCAAACAAAACCATCAAATGACTAGTGTCTCGGTAACAACTACCTTAATCCTTGAAAACCCCCTTGAAACTTCATCAACTTCAACCACACATTAAAATAATGAAACTCCCAAAATCTGGCAAAGCCAATTTATTGCAACACAACAAAATTTCACGAAACAACAAATTACGTACAAAACAAAACAAAAACACAAAAACCCAAAAAAAACTATTTACAAAAATATACACTATGTACAAAATGATAACAAATTTATGCTATCACCTTCTTGGATCCCAAATACGATTGGCACACTGTAAAAGACATATATGATTTGCATTCCAAGCTTTACATAAATCCAATCGAAACAAGATTAAGTGAAATGATGTAATCTTCATTTTGCCTTTCACACCCCCTGATTTAATTCAAACTTATAAGCAATTCCATGTTTAAGATTTGATCCATTAACCTTACAAGTAAATACATGATCTTCCATGATCTTATGCTTATTCAACAAGATGGGAATTTCAAACCTTGATTCATCACTTTGACCTAAATTCTCATTTTCACAAGCATATAAGATTTCTTTCAAATAAGAAGCAACTTATGAAAGTTTTAAAGCAAGATCATCATCTATGTTTTTAGGCCAATCATATTCATGCAACAATTTACAAGAATCTAGGATATTTACAAAATAAGAATCATTATAGTTTTGTATCCTAGATTGAATTGTTAACTGTTGTTGAACTTGGTTCAATGATTCAAGCATATCTTCTTTTTCATTTAGCAATGCAAATTCTATTTGTAGTGGGAATAAGAATCCACTCTATTTCTTCATCAACCTCTAATGGCATCTCATCATAAATAACATCAAAATCCAATAAATGATTATACAAAATTTTACCTGATTCTTGGATGTTTGAATACAAAGGATAAGATTCTACCTTTTGTATGCTTTCATTTACCATTACTTGATGAGCCATTATAGTATTTTATTTTTCTTCATGATCTCTATCATCACCACCATCATTTTGTATTCTTTCATCAATGACCTTCTCTACTTCTGAAATTGACATGTCATCTTCCAATTGGATAGAAATTGCCAAATCTTCATGCAAGATAGAGGTTTCAACATCCTGCATATCAAGTGAAATGGAAAATTCATCAGTAGGATAATTAGAAATAAATAATTCCTCATATCTTCCCCAACCATTATAATAATCATCTTCCTGAAACATTTGATGAGATTGCATCCCTTCTTTCATTTCTTCTTGATCATTATTTTGAGAATACTAAAAATTTTGATCATCATTTTCAATGATCTCATCCAAATTTATGGAAGGTCCTGATTTATCATGTGTTTCAAAACTAGTCCACTCTAGGACTTCTCCACTGTCTAAAAGAATATCACTTTTAGCATCTTCGATTTTTGTCTCATGAGAATGATTTATATAATTATCTAGATATGCATCTTGATGCATTTGTCCCTGTGCTTGATCATTGTTTCTTTTAAGCTATAGAATTAACCTTTGCAACTTGTCCTGCATTTTAGGTGAAGCAAGTACTTCATTAGAAAGAGAAGCAAAATCCTCTCATTTATTCCACCAACAATAATCATCTTCTAAAATTAGGGAGTGATGTTCAACCACTTCTTCACACTCTGCCAATTCAACAATCGAAAGCTCTTCAAGTTCACGTTCATCACTTTCAAAAAAATTATCTTCAATGAAAAATTCATCTTCCTCAAGTAATAAACTTTTATGATCAGTCATAATGAAATTACCTCTAGAATCTTGCAATTCTGTAGCTTTAATTGTTTCATTCAACTCTATGGAAGATTCTATTCTATCATATGTTTCAAAGCTAGTTAGATCTAAAACTCCTCCAATATCTGAAGACTCATGCATTTCTACATTTTGATAAACTTGATTACTACAATCCTCATTGATGGATATTGGCTTTGAAACTTGAACTTCCTCTTGGATAATATCAAAAGTGGTTGAAAAACTAGGACATTCAATTTCATTTGATGGTGTCGAAAAATGTGTATCATGACTCATAGGTGGTAATTGATTTGAAACCCTAGGGTTAAGTAATGATAATCTACCCACATCAATTCCTCTTGAAATCAACCATTGTTCTACAACTATTGCCCCACCATAGACACTAGATAAGGATAAATCTTTAGGAATATTTTCTAACAACTTAACAGTAAAAGGATCTAAAGCTTCCAAGTATATTTGAACAACTTCTTCTTCTGAAATGATAAAGTGTATCTCTATTTAAGTATACAACTTATGAAACCTATCATTAAATTGACTCATGGATTCATTAGGTTGTTTATATATAGAGGAAAATTGATTTGATAACAAATCCGTGTCAACCAATGTTCCAAAATGTTCAAGAAACGTTGTTTCTAGTTGATTCCAAGAAGCGATAGAACCTACAGGTAAATTGATAAGCCAATCTTTAGCAACTTCATCCAATGTGTATGGAAACATTCTACAAAAAACATCTTCCTGCATAATTTGAAAATGAAACATAATGTTTTTATATGCCTGAATATGTTCTTCAGATGTAATCGTCCCATCATGCTTAAAATAGGGTAAATCATTTTTTGCCATTGAACCAATTTTAATATGCAAGGCTATGTATGAAAATTCACAAGAATTGAATCATAACCTAATTTTTGAATTTATGACAGATTAACATTAATGCAACATAAATCAAAAATTTCAATTTTTTTTAAATAACAAATTGCACATGCTGAAAATTAAAATATTACCTTTCATGCCCTCCTTCTAGCACCAATTTGTTGAGGTGTGATTTTGTCAAGTTACAAAAACCACTCGACAACTTAGGATTTAAATTCTCTCTTGCAAAGAAAGTAATGTTTCTCCAAGGTTCTCACTTAATGTTTTATGTGTCATGCATATGTGCGTAAATAAGTGCTTGAATAATCTCTATAGTTTGCAAGCTACTATTAACAAGGGGCCTGGAAATTAGGTAATTGATTTTGAATTCATCATGCATTACGTTTTACTTCCTCAAAAAATGAATAAATTTGTCCTTTGAAAATTAATATTTTGAGAATGCAAATTTATTTGAAAGTATGAACTTTAATGCTTTAAACTTATATTAAAAAATAACTTGAATGCATTTCAAAGCATTGACTATAATATCATGAATGAAGCTTAAAATTAACTTGAAAAACCCTAATTATAAGAATGTTAAACACATTTATAAACCTTTAGGGCTTTTAGAATATTATAACTTTATCAACCTTGCTTCTTTTCAAAAGATAGAACAACTTAATGTATTTGAATTCTAATTATAAAGTTTACACCTTATAATATAGAAATTAGAATTCAAAATAATCTTTAAATCAAATACTTATTTATTCAAATATTTATTAAATTAAATATTTGAATAAATAAATAAAATAATTAATGTAGAAGAATTCTAATTATAAAGTTTTAGACTTTATAATATGAAAATTAGAATTCTCATAATTTTCTTTTCCTTTGAAATTTATTGGTTGAATATTTATTTCCTTAAATATTCAATCTCAATAAATTTTACAACCCACTGTTAATCCGAATCCTTTCAATTTCCAATCAGGGATTTTATAAATAAAATAATGAACTTTTAAATTTCATTAAATTTAAAATCAAAGTTCAATTATCTTATTTCCACTGTAAAGATCTATTCATCCGAAATATTTATGAATTAAATATTCGGGTAGGTTTTAAATTTAACCTAGTTATGAAATTGAAATTCTTTCTTGAAAATAAACTAGGTTTTATTTTAAATTTTAATGCATCAAATAAATCTAAAAGGTTTAAGGTAAAGAAATTAATTTAAATAAAATCCTCGGACAATTTTGCTACTAAACAAAAAACATGACTTTGAAAACCAAAACTTAGGTAGATCAAATTTCACACAATCCTACCATAAGTTTGGTGCTATCTTCTATGGAAGTTTAATATAAAAAGAATTATATCAATCAATTTATACACCAAAAACCCCAAAATAGTGCTTTATTTTAATAAAAATTGAATTTGACATAAATATTAGGTCTTACAATTGATCCACAAAGTCTCTGTATCTGAAAATGTAGCTTTTCTAATAAATCTTCTTCTCTTTGGATTCTTGCAATATTCTTCTTTCCTTTTCTGCAATCCCTGTCCTACCCTCTCATCCGCTTCAAGGAACTTATTTATAATTTTGAACAATTCATTCATTCAGTTCCTATAGTTTCTCAACAAATTTTAAAACTGTCATATCAACGAATTTGTTCCTCTGTAACATGTTTTATCTTCCTTATATCTCCTTTATAACAAATCATTATACATTGAACATAACATATGTTATGTTATAAATTATAATATTCATCATAATTTATACATGGATACTTATGACCTAAGATGTCATAACGGCAACAGATTCAATAAAATCATGTAAACCTAATTGTGATTGTATAATCTTCTTTGTTCTTTGCAAATATAAACTACCATTGCAACTTGAAATCTACACCGATGTCTCTAGGAACTCATCCCTTTTTAAAATCTAAATCATTCCTGTAGAGATAGCCATCATCATCTAACATGCGGTCCAGTCATCAACATAGTGAACATTGGAAAAAAAACTTACTACTGTCTAATCCTTTGAATTCAGAATAACATGACTTAAATCCATATTGAGTATTTTATAAAATTTATAGTGGTATAATTCTAAAACTCCAATCCCTACTACAGTAGCTTATATCAATGATATATTCAGTCATTAAAACATGTCTCACAATCATAACAAATCAAACCTTGTCAAGACTAAGTTTCATCAATCCCAAGTTACCATGTAAACATTGTAATCCATCAATGTTGTATAGTATTATCCCCTTTCTAAATAGCTCATCACATGCATCCCATGAAATCATACTCTTGGGAATAATAGAATTAATATAGATTCCAACATATTGGCCATCCGAACCTAAGAAATTCTTCAAATTATGTCAAAATTAGCAACAATGACCTGGTTAAATGAGTTTCCCTTTTGATATTCTCTAGGCTTTGAAATTGAGATGGGTGAGGAAGAAGGTTAATCCGTCCCCACAATTGGAACTTCTGCTATTTCACATCCTATGTGTCAAACTTAAACGATGTTTCCTATCTTACTTTACTGTTATATCAATTACTCTTTGCCTACTAAATAATTAGACCACTGCATACCTGTGTATATGTCCACACACACACACAGATATATATATATATATATATATATATATATATATATATATATATATATATATATATTTGTTTTCATATTCTTCTAAATAGAGACAAACATACACTTGCTATGAATAACCCATATACACCAATGGATGCTATATCATTCGCTGTTATGTAGCAGATTTGATGGAAATCATAAAATAGATATTTGTCGTTCACTAGCACCGGACACAAATAATATAGCAAAAGCTCTTCACTATATAGAATTTATATCTGTGTGAGTTTTTTGTATTCCAAAACCATGAGAGAAAACATAGTAAATTTTTTGTAAATTTCTTATTAAAATTCTTATTCAATGACAAGGTCTAGTGTTGGGATCATCCTCACAGTGTGCAATGTATTAGCATCCATAACAAAATATCAATGACAAGCACAAAGGATAATTCATGTCTATTGAAACTATTATCGTCTGCTTGCCTTAAAACCTTAGGAAGCTCTTGTGTTAACTATTAAAATCATCTTTGTTCATTAAAATTTATGGACAGATAGATCCCTGATCAATGTGGCTATGGGAAATCATCCTCTTAAGGATAACTTATTTACCTTCAACAAAACCGAAGAGTAGATGATAGCTTCGATCATGTCCTAACGTATCTATATCACAACTGCTCACCAATTTCTTTAAAATTTTGAGTCTGCACACTTCTGCATTTACCTGTTAGATGTTGTTCATTATACATATCCATACATCAATATGCCACTCCCAGGATATTCTACCATTCTACGTATTACCATATTCATTTGGTCATAGCCACATCATTCTCGGTGATGTCTCAATAATTGCCTTTCCCTATCTCGATTCCTAATCTTGATTAATCTAACTGGTATGTTGGAATTTCATTCCACTTTAATATCGCTTTATCATCCCATGCCAATGTCATCCATCAGATGTTCTCTTTTATATCCCATTTTAGTGATTTTAACAAAAATAATATACCTCCATTGCTAGCTAAATTTACCATTTTATATCAAGAATATTTCCTTGTCGGATACCCAATCATCCTTAGTGATTAGCATTGATTCAAATATCGACCATTATATGATTTATTTCTTTCACCGAACATCAAATACCACATCAAATTTTGGGAGAACCACTTCATTCTTCACCCGTCCATGTTATTTGTATCATTGCAAGAGACTTCTTAATGATCCTCCACATTAGTTACCATTTGAATGCAACTTATCTCTCTAAATCACCACCATTTACACTTTGTACTCTACAATACCACGTGACTATCTCTTCATTAGCTTTGTTTTACTCATCATCCTTATTTTAATCCCCGAAACCTTCCATGATGACACCCTGCGCCTGCTTATAACATAAAAAAAATTTTATTACAACCTTTACTTCTTAAAATAGCATAAAGAAAATATAATAAAACATACAAAAATAAACCAAACTAAAACTACAAACATAAATAAGACAACATACTAAGTGAATGACATAACAACTATACATAACATGAAAACATAATGTAATACAAAACGAACATAGAATAAAAGGAATATTAGATGTTAGAAAAAAAAAATTATGAAAAATAATATAATAAAAGTAAACCTTTATTATATTAAAACATAACATAATAATGAAACATACTACATACACAACACTCTAAAGAAAACTAAAAGAACAACCTAAACCAAAATAAAGAAACTTATAAAAATAAAATTAAATACTAACTTAAACAAAACACAACATGATCACACTAACACAAAACATCCTTACAAAACCTAACCTATCATTATTAATAACAAACAAAACAAAACACCCTTGACATAAACATAACATAACACAACAATACAACTAAAAAAACATAATCAAAATGACCATACAAGCATAACTCCAAAATATTCAGATCATGAGGTGAATTTTGACAATGGACCCTGCTATATGACCATTCAGAGGAAGATGAGCATTCTTGATATTTCAATGATGATAACGGTGAACACTAAGCACAAACAACAATTTGAAACAAGCTTTTAAATTTTAAGTGGGTCCTAAATTTTTGGGGTCGTTGTGAAGGAGTCACAACAAAGGATATAAGAAGAGTATCTTGCTTTAAAGGGTAAACTAAAAAAAGTTACCCTCATGTCAAATGTATTTGCTCAAGGGGTTCGTGACCATTTTTTATCACTAGAGCACACCTTACACATGATTTCAATGTGGATTGTATCATAGATAATGGATCGCAAAATAATCTCATTGTGAATTCCATTGTGGAGAAGTTGAAGCTTGCCATAAAGCCATATCACCAACCATATGTACTTTGGTGGAAAGATGTAGACCCCACATCTAACATCACGCACACTTGCACCTTGAATTTTGCTTTTGGTGATAAATTTGTGGACAAACTAAGATATGATGTCATATAGATGGATTATTGTGGAATATTGCTAGATAAACCCTATCAATTTGATAGGAATGTTGTTATCGTGTTAAGAAGAACACCTAAACATTGGATTTGCATGATAAAACCTACTTGATACAAAGCACTACACCCACATCAAATTTGATGTTAAGTTGTAGGTAAGTTCAGAAGCCACTAAGTCAAGCACTCATTTTGGATCCTACTTGCATAAGTTCCACACATGTTGAAGAACAAGCACCATCAAAGGCACATGATAAATAAGAAGCTTCACTCTCACCAAATGAACAATCACAAGACCAAGTGGTTAAGGAACCCATCACTATCACTCATAAGAAATATTTCATTCCTTCTATTGGTATCATTTCAGGTACACCTTTTGATACACAACCACTTGCTCCATAGAAGTTGCCTTTGGATTTTTCACCTTTCACCATTTCACATGTGGAGGAGCAAGCTAAGGACACTTCAATGAGCATCGATAGAGCCTTCAATACAACATCACACAGAAATTGTAGGAGAATCCACAGGAGTAGTAGAGCGTGGTGCACAAGCATCACAATCCTCACTCATATTAGGTTGGATATATAGTTTGGATTTCTTTGGATAAGCACCACTTTCCAGAGACACCATTTTAGGATCCTCTTTTAGTACCTGATCCTATTTTCAGCCCTACAATAGCAATGACACTTGATCGTCAACTTTAGTTCATTTTAGATATAATTTTTGAGATGAAGACTCATCACACTAGATATGGTTCTTCCACTTCTTACCTTGTCACCCACTACGGTCACTTTCCACACATGGATCGCTGGATTCCTCACCATGAGATGGCCCATGAATTTCCACATTTGTTGAGATCATTGGGGTCTAATGCTTCTATGGTTGGGAGGAGTGTTGAGGATACTTAGGCTTATCCATTTAAGCCTAAGTTATTATTTTATTATTATTGTAATTTCCTATTTCTTGCACTTTGTATTCACGTGAGGCATAGTATGCCCATGTTGGAAATAGGTTGTTATGTTGTTGTATGTTTAGTTAACTATTATGATATGTCTTGTCTTCTAGAAATTAGTTTTCATCCTTTTTTAGCAGATGGTTACCTGTTAGTATTTGGTAAATTGTTACAACCACTTAACCACGTAATATTCTATTGTATTTTCTATATATTGCATTGCATCAATAAGAAGATAAGCTTCATGTTGAGTTCCTACATCACCATCTTTTGCACATCATTGCATGCATCAAAAATATACTTTATAAGTGAGTATTGGTTGACATGGGTTCCACAATAAACATTATTACCACAATTGCATTGAAACATCTCAACCTTCCATCTTTACACATTGTAGCATCCACATTCACCTTGCAAGCATTTAATGATGCTTTATCTCCCAATGTGGGTATGATAGTCCTCCATATTTAGGTTGGAAAAAATACTATGCCTACATTGTGCTACATTTTGGAAGGTGTAAGACAATATAACATAGTACTGGGAAGGCCTTGGATGAGAGACATGGAGTGTGTCCCCTCCATAATGCATCAACACATCAAATACATTAATTAAGATGAGGTCCATGTGGTTAATGTTGATCCAAACCCCTTCAAATATCACAATAAGGATGATCATTTGTAGGAGTCTTCCCTGCCATCCACACACCTAGATATTAAACCCAATGACCTTATCCAAATTCTAGATTCAACCCCGTGGTTAGTCATGAAGCTATATTCACCATATTTGGTACCATCATCTTCTACTACCACTCCTCCATCCTTGATTTATCTCAGTGAGGAAGATTTGAAAAGGCCAACAACAAAGGCTTCCACAACCATATTTAACACATCAGTAGAATATATTCCCATTCCTACCAATAAGGAAGAACCCATAGTTGTTATGAATGAATTAGATCATATCATACCATCTTCATCCACCACACCTGAGGACACAATTCACTTGACCAATCTTGAACTCGATGAAAACATAACACACAATGTTACGTTAATACCTATCATCAAGTTGATCAAGGATCTAGGTCATCCTCCTACCAAGTTGCTACCCATTGGTACTATTTTTTATTTGTCACCCAAACATGGGGGACAAGCAGATCACTCTATACAAGTTGATGAGGTATCCATAACTTGTCCAAATGCAAATGCATCTTCTCATGAGTTTGTAGGAATGATCAATGTTATGATAGGGAACCAGAGTTATCCAAATCAATCTCTACAACTTGTAGCTCCATAAAGCATTTCCTCCATACCACAAGTGCTATCATTGTTGTATTTGGTCACACCTACTCCATATTCCTCCACATATCCATAAAATAAAGAACAAGTGTACCCACTACACCAAAATGGGAATAATCTAGCTGCCATAATTGAACACTTTGAATTGGAATAAGAGCATGAGCTAAATTAGGAACAAGAGCATGTGGATATACTCACTAGATAATATCACCATGAACCATCCAAATCTACTCAAATGTTGATAAATTTTGATCCACAATCACTTAATTATATCTTGGATCCTACACCCAATCCACCTCCACCACCTGTTAGTTGCCATCTAGTTTCACCAAAAACCATCCACTCGTAACCTCCACTAGTTTCACAACATATCTTGTATAGGCTAACCAATATTGAGTTACAAATGAGTCACCAATGCAATGATTTACAAAAAATATTGAATCAAATCACAAGCATTGAGTTACAATTGATTCATGAAAAACCTCAATCTCCTGATCATCAGGACCAACCCCCTGTTAAGTCTCAAAAAAATAAGGGGCAAAAGCAACAAAACCACCCACCTTGCAATTATACTCCATTGCATGAGTCTTTGGCATCACTCTTTAATCGATTATGTGAGGCCAAAGCTAAGGATCTACTAGAGATTCACCCTTTGGATACTAAGATGTCAAAACCTAAGTGGTATCGAGAGGACTTGTACTACTCTTATCATTGAGTAAACAATCATGACATCCAATTATGTATCAAATTTAAGAACAAGGTGTAGGATATGCTTGACAAGAATGGTATTCAAATCAACAATCCTCCTATGACCAACAATCAACAAATAGGAATATTCAAGGGTCCCTTACCTAGGACAAAAAATCAATAAGATAAACCTAAGCAGGTGACTGAGATACATACAACCCAACCACCTCAACAAAATGATCCATCGAGTCCAGTTTGTTTAAAATACCAACCTCGTACTTGGACTCTATTATCTGAGATCATGTTGATCAATTTCCAAAAGCTACAAGAAGCAAAGGCAATCATCTTACCAGATGTGTGCCCTCTAGACCCAAATAGGCTTAAGCATAAGGGTTATAGGGAAGATCACTTTTGATCTTATAATTGAATAGAGGTTCATGACATTAACAATTATTATGCTTTTATAAATGTGGTCCAAGACCTTATGGATAAGAAGACTTCGTCCATAGATGGTTCACTTGCTTCACCTCAGCCTCCTATAATTCAGGCCACATCATCTCGTATGCAACCCTAAGATCAACCACAACCTCATAAATTTGACAAGCCACCTCACCGTTACGTCAAATTTTTAATGACTACTGCAACCTTATTTTAAAAAATGTACGAGGCACATACAATCATATTATCGAAAATCAAACTGAGAAAACCCAAACATGGATCAAACAAAGAAATCTTCTATTGTACCTATCACTGTATGAATGGGTATGACATCCATAATTACTTCTTGTTCAAGAATTTGGTCAAAGAGATGTTAGAATTAAATGATCTCCTCACATATGGGTCACTCGGTTTATCGCATCAGGACATTGACATTGCAAAAAAATCCATGCCACAATAGGGGGGTTAGTTTCTTTCACTCCTCCTAGCCAAGCCAATCACATTGCATTAGAAAAAATGCATATTGGGGGTGCTTAAGGTATCACACATTCCCCTAAAAAATGAAAACAAAAAGCTCCAAAGGCACTTAAGCCCTTTGGTCAACTCACAAAAATCTCCAAAGGTACTTAAGCCCTTTGGTCACAAAATAAAAATAAAAGATCAATTAAAAAAACCAAAAATAAAATTTTAAAATACACAAAACATCACATCATCAATCACATTGCATTTCATCATGCATATCTCATAATTACATTGATCTACTAGTTGCATTAGGCATATTCATTACATTTCCATTAGGATATGTCATTCTTGCATTTCCATAAATAAGCATAACACATGTATGACTATCATGAGTCTTAATCAGCCTTATCCACCATCATCATTTGATGTTTTTCTTATGAGCTCTTGCTTTTTAAGGGATCTTCGTAAGATAGGGTAGATACGGGATGAACATCATCAATAATATTTATATGGACACTAACTATTTTACATACACCTTGTTAGTTTACAAAATATCATAGGGACAACCCTCACATTTCACTTATCACATCATCCACATTCCCCTTTGTGAGTAACTATATTTTTCAACATAACAAGTAAGATGTTATGGGGTGTTCACTAGGGTTTTCGGTCATTTAGCCATTCCTAGTTTTTCTTTCAGATTGTGTAGAAAGTTGTCTTGATTTTTGAAGGTAGGGTCTTGCTTTGATAAAACTGTGCATATCTAAAAATCCCAACCACACAATCACACAGTAAGATCCAATTTTGAACAAGAAAGTATGAAGCTACAATGTATTCCTTGCCCATTAAGAGAAAGATCTCCCTTGCCCATCCTATTATGCGCATAGTCTAGGATGTTGAGAATTGACAAAAGGACAAGCTTCCCCCTACCCAAAGCAATAAAATCCCTTGCTCCACAAAAATGAGCAAGTATCCCAAAAAAATCAAAAAGTGGTTTTCACCACTAAAGCAAATAAATCCCCTTGCTCCTCACCAAAAATGAGCAAGAATCCCCAATCAAAGGAATCAAAAGAAAATAAGGGGTAATGAGATTGAATCCCTAGAATCATTAGTTATTCAAACATTGTGCAATGAGATCCATTACAACAATGGGTTGAATGAAACCCACCTAAAAATGGGGTAGTCTTACGCATGGCGATATGTTTATCACATTAGCGATCTTCTTTTGTACAAACCAATGTCAGGTTGCGAATGAGCTAGCTTTTGGTGGCTTGTATTACCTAGTAGTCAAGTCCAATTGTATCCAAAATCAGGATATTAATGACCATAGGATGATCCTCATTACAAAAATAGGTTGAATGAAACCCACCTAGCAATGGGATAGTTGTATGTGTCATCTTAATGAACATCACATGCACACACAAGGATAAATAATAACTTGGTCTTCCTAGGAAAAAATTATCTTTCAAAGTCCTGTATTGTTAGTATGCATATTTTGACTGGTTAACTAGGGTGTTTGAGTCTCATGAAAACCATGTCGTTCCCCTATAGCATCTTATTGGTCATCCATCCATCATCTACATTTTCATCATCTTACATATGGTTGACATTCAAATGTATGAATTTTGTAAAAAGGTTATCATTTTGATTGATGACTTTTATACATCTATGGTGCTTACATTTAGATTTTTTTGCATTTGAAATTAAAAAAAAACATTCATCTCATGCATCATCATATTCAAAAACTTGGAAAAATTAAGGTATCAAACCTTTCCCCAATAATCAATTAAACAACCAATCTCCTTGGGAATGTTCAAAGTATCACACCTTCCCCCAATCAATCACATAAACATCAATAAATTGCTAGGTTCAAAAGGTTGTGCCCTTTTTTCAAAGGTTGCACCCTTTTCCTTGCATACATATCAATCATCAAATCAATTGCTAGGTTTAAAAGGTTGTGCCATTTTTGTAAAAATTTATGCCCTTTGCCTTGCATACATATTGATCATAAAATCAATTGCTAGGTTAAAAAGGTTACATCCTTTTTGTCAAAGGTTGCACCCTTTGCCTTGCATACATATCAATCATAACATCAACTGCTAGGTTCAAAAGGTTGCATCCTTTTATCAAAGGTTTTGCCCTTTGCCATGCATTTGTATCAATCAACACATCAAATGCTAGGTTCCAAAGGCTATGTCATTTTTTCAAAGGTTGTGCCATTTACCTTGCATTTATCATCAATTGAAAAGGCCCCAAAGGAACTTCAACCCTTTTTTCAAATCATCATCAAAAGCTCCAAAGGTATATTAAGCCCTTTGGTCAAATCATCATTAAAAATCCCCTAAGGTGGCTTAAGTACTTTGGTCACATCCTCATCCAAAAGCCCCAAAGGCACTTAACCCCTTTGGTCAAATCACCATCCAAAAGCCCCAAAGGCACTTAACCCCTTTGGTCAAATCACCTTCCAAAAGCCCCAAAGGAACCCAACCCCTTTGGTCACATATCAATCTAAATTTTTTGAATGAATCTTATATCTAGTGATTTACTCTATAAACCTGGAGATTGCAGTGATTATTTGTCCCTGTAATTCAGTAGGATGAATAAATTACTGTAAGATCACTCACCAAAAATAAGTAATAAATGGATCAAAATCAAGGTTGTAATTGAGCATGCACCCTCTAAAATTTCGTAAAAGTCCTTGGACAAACCAAATAAAATCATCTTGGTCAAGCGACTTATTGATTTCATCATTTTACCATGTCCTCATCGACTCATCACTTGAGGGGGTAGTCATACATCACATAATTTATAATAAGAATCAACAATCAAATACTCAATAATGCAAGTTGCATTCGTTTAAGAATCATTGCTAGAGACTATCATACACTTACCTATTTACTGGGGTAAAAGCAAAAATTTCAAATAAAAAAATTCTTGACATTCATGCAACATGGAGGTGCATAGACCCATAATGTCTCCCCATGATTGAAAATTTTGCCAAGGTCAAGTATACCTCAAAGTCGTAATCCTAACTGAAAGGTTTACTAAAATAAATTTCCTTAAATTGTCAAAAATAATGGTTCAAAAATGCATGCTCTTTCCATGATTGGGACATCCAACATTGATCATATCAAATGAACATCATAAACCCTCAATTTGACTATAGGTCATCTAATTTTTCTTCACATTGTGTTTTCATACAATGCATCCCAAAAAGAGGTATATGTAGACACCTAAAAGATGTCATGTTGATGAGACTACCTATATGGACTCCCTAAAGACCAAATGACCCACCTTGGGTGGCCCTAGGGCTTAAATAGTTATTTTCACCATTCAAACAAGGGAATTCTCCCTTTGCAACCTCGACCGTCCCTCCCAAGGATAACTTCCAGAGGCCATCCCACCAAGGGACAATCCTAAATTGAGGTTATCTTACCTTGGAGTGACCCCTATTCAAGGTCATCCTACCTAGGAGTGACCCCCAGTCAAGCCCATCATACCTCATAGTGACCCCCAGTCAAGGTCATCCTATGTTGCATAACTTTTATTATTAAACATGAACCATTCACCAATATGCAAAAATATCAGATCATTCATCCACAATATATTATCCACAATAACAATCCACAAATGAGAGAGAGATAGATAATACCCTTAAGGTAGGGCAACACCAATAATAATCCTTAAGGAAGGAATAACTCCACAAGATCTCCCAAGATGAGAGGCCACTACGTGGGCACGACGATTACATAAGATTCTTCTTCAATGATATGAATATCCTTACAATGACAAATATCTCTTCTTTATATATCCATATTCTTATTCTACTTTGGAGAGCCTACTACTAATATTATATTATATTAAAATATAATATAATATTATAATACAATCAACCTTGGGTTATGTGTGGCCCATGCCAACCCTTATACAATATAATAATATATCCCCGAATATCTATTCCTAGGTACCCTACCATGCCACCCTCCTTACAAATGTTTCGTCCTCGAAACATATGAAGAAACCTGATAGTATGATTTGCTAAGCAATGTTAGAAATTGGTACCAATCTCGATCATCCATCCATCCAAGTGAAACTCGATGATGTTGGTATGCCATTTTGTTACTTGAGTATCCAAATCTGCTTCGTTGGCTCCATGCTTCTGCTACTGTATTTTGATAACTTGAATGATGGGTCCACTTGTTCCTTGATGCTGATGAACCATGCTGAAAACCATGATCACTATGCTTTCTTTGCCAAACACTACCATAGTTGGTGCCCTTCTGATTACATGTAGAACCATAATATTGTGGCCTTGAACCATGCCTCCAATATTGTTTCCACTCATGGTGGTGTGGATGGCGATATGGTGCAACCTTTACTTGATGTTCTACCTTCTTTGACTTTTCAACATTTGGTTCCATTATTTTAAATTCTTCTACACATTGTTATTTCATGTTCTCTTTGTTTGGTGTGTCCTTGTGCTCTTCTATCAAAGCTTCCTTGGACTCATTATTCGTTATTTCCACTGAATCAGTTTCTGCTACTTCTTCCATGGACTCTTTTGTTGCTACGACATTCTTGGATTTTGTTTCAGGTTCTTCAATTTGTTTGTCTACAACCGCTTCTTGATTTTCCTTGCCTCCTTGCTCCTTAATCTGAGAAATATCCTGTAATGTTATCTTCTTTTTCCTGTACCATAACTTCATAAACTTCTTTTGCACATTCATGTTAACAGTACCCAAAGAATCTAACCAAGGATAACCAAGAACAATATCCTTATCATCCATCTCAATAGCATAAAAATCTGAATGTAAAACATATTTATCCATGGTGATCTTTAAATATTCAAAAAATTGAACATGCTCATGAAGAACACAAGCTTATACTGAGAGGGGGGTGAACAGTATAAGACCTCTTTTTACTTTTTCCTTTATATTACAAAATAGTAAAGCAATATACCCACAGCAATATCAAAACAATGCACAATATCATCCACAAAGTGACACCAATTTTTACATGGTTCACCCGAAATGGTCAGGCTACGTCCATGAAACTTTTCTCTAAAAGTTATCTCAAAGTTCTTTGGGAATCCTTCCCAATTACAATGTTTATGAGCCTCGGCCCAAAGGAGATACCTTCCCCCAATCAGAATTTATGAGCCTCTGCTCAAAGGAGATACCTTCCCCCAATCTAAATTTATGAGCCTCTGCTCAAAGGAGATACCTTCCCCTCTGCTCTGGAAATGATCCCTCAAAAGATCAATTGTCTCTTCCTCTTGCCAGCACGTGGAACTCCTTTCCATCGAAGACCTCCTATCCTCAATGCTTAGCCTAAGAGACCTCTACCTTCTATGATCACATCCACAACAACTCAACAACCTGTACCAAACATAGTCAGTCGATCTAGTACAAGTCTTCCTCTGTCTATTAGATCTGTCCAACACTTGAACAAATCAGTCCTCTGCACACAAGCCTTCTCAAAGACTTGCCAAATCTATCCTCAAGTTCTTCTCAAAGAACCAGTGCTCCTCTGTCCTCAAGTTCTCTGATAGAACTCTCAAAAACTTAGCTCACAAGTCCTCTGCTAGGACCTGTCCAAATCTGCTCACAATTCCCCATCGAAACCTGTCCAAAACCTACTCACAAGTCCCCATCGGAACCTATCCAAAACCTTTACTTTGATGAAGAAGAACTCAAAATCTGTCACAACACTAACTCTCAATTTGCCACCAATTAGAGTTAGCAACTATACAACAATATACAATAATAAAGATCCAATTTAACACCTTATTTCTCCAACTTAATAAAAACCACCAGAAGTATAATATACATACAAAGTAAAACATCTTTACATCTTATTACTCCACATAAACATTAAGCATCAATAAAACAATGTCAAAGCAAATATGATAACTTAACCTTATACCTCCAGCGCTTTCACAACCACTATCCTTTGCACACCGCGACCAAAAGAAAATTACCCACGAAGTGAATCAAACTCAGCACCTCTGCCTAGCTAGCGCCTTCGCTTAAACGCCACCTCCGTTGGGCCACAAGTTCCCAATGAAGAAATACAGTGTTGCCCTCTATTTTATCTTCAGTTGACACCAATAATCTGGAAAATGTAAATGTCTTCCTCAAGCCACATGCAAACTGGTGAGCGCTGTCCAAAACGTAACTTACTGGGAAACATAAATAATCATCCACACAGTGCAAATAGAAAACACAATTTGAGTGCAAATCCAACAATCATAGGTGAAGTGCAATCTGTCGGATGTCAAAGTGCAAACTGAAAACGTAATTTGAGTGCAGTCCCAACAATTGTAGGTGAAGCGCAATTTGTCGGATGTCAAAGCGCAAACTGAAAACGCAAGAAATTACTTGGGCAACTCAATATGGATAATCAACTCTCAATGAAATACAATGCTTTCTCGAAGGTCACAGAGCTACGAATTTTCATTAATTGGAGGTACCGTTACTTTAGAAAAACATCCCCACTTAAATAGCCATTTCTCCTTAATTGTTTGATGTCGGCGTTCCTCCAACGATGGCAACACGTCAGCGAAAGAATTATTTATGTGCGTCGCTTAAGGGTTAAAAGACCCTTTAATAATAATTAAAATAATAATAATTATTATTTTATTAATAATAAATTAAAATTAGACCTTTTTCAAAGGTTTGAGTTAATTTAATTATTAATAATAAACATGGACCTTCAAGGTTTTTCAAGAAGTAAAAACCTTTGCATTAAGTTAAGCTTGGTTTTAATAAAAACCCTTAATGAGTCCAAATGGTTTTTAAGAAAAACCTTTAACCTTGTCACCATGGTTTTAATGAAAACCCTTTAACATTATGAAGCTTCTCAAGATATTTTTGACATCACAATATTTTTGATATCAACACAAAAATGCCTTTTGACATCAATGACAACTTATACACTTGAGCAAAGGCAATGTACCCAAAGTACCCAAAATTTCCAACAATCTCCCCCTTTGTCATTGATGGCAAACCTTTACTGAAAACACTTCTCAAGAGCCAAAACTGAAACCAACTGTGCTAAAAACTGACCAACTGTGCCCACAATTGAGAATCTTCCTTTGAAGTTTTGCTCCCCCTGAATTGAAGCTTTCCTCTTCACTTTGAAGCTCTCACCCTTACTCATATCTCTCCCCCTTTGTCATCAATGGCAAAGGGCAACCTTTGGGGCTCAGGACTAAGAAGGAGCCTCTTAGCTTAGTCCCTCCCCCACCTCCTGATGAGGTGATTAATTTTGGGTTGGGAGTAACACTCCCATTAGGCACTGATCATCATCAACGTCTATAACTTCCTTTCTGGGCCTTCTCTTGAACTTTTTGTCCATATTCCTGTTCTTGTCACTGTTTTTGTTCTTGTTCTCATCCTTGTTCTTGTCCATGCCTTGATCCTTGGACCTGATCATGCCACTGTTCCTGTTCCTGTATTCTAGAATTTTAGCTCTACATTGTCCGATTGTGTGACCTTCATTGTTGCACTTGAAACACTTGACGATGTTGTTTCTCTGAGGTAAACCTGATCTTTGAATCCACCAATTCGGCCAAACTCGTTTCGACCAAACCTCGTTCCGGCCAAACCTGTTTCGACCAAACTCTGTTCTTGTTATTTGCCTTGCAATAAACTGCCTTGTGCCCAAACTATTGACAAGAGTAGCAATACCCTTGAAAGTAACTAGCACTTCTGAAACTGTCATTTACCTTCTTCACTTGAGCCATGCAATGTGAAGCCATGTGACCAAACATGTGACAAGCAAAACATCTGCCTTGAAACTTTCCTTTATTTGACTTCTTAGGTTTTGAAAACTTCTTCTTCTCATTCTGATTTATGTTTTCTGTTTCTGTGCATCTATCATTCAAAAACTCATGATCTGAAATACTTTCCTCATCAGAACTCTCTTCCTTTTGGAGTCTCTTACTAGACTCTCCAGATTGTTCCTTGTGTGGCTTAACAAAACCAAGGCCTATTTTATCTGTTGTCTTTCTTTGACCTTTGATGAGTGACTTAACTATTTTGGAGCTATCTTGAAACTTGTAAATCTTATCCTTGTACTCTTTAGTTTCCTCTTTCAAAGAAGCCATTTTCTCTTCTAACTCACTATACTCAAGAACCTTAGACTCTAACTCATCCTTGAGTTCTTGTGTCTTAGCTATAGAGAAATCAAGATTTTCTATAAGATCATCTCTCTCCATACAACATTCATCTAACTTATCATTGAGTCTAGCATTCTTCTTTCTTTCCTTTTTCAAAGCACTAAGAGCATTAATAAGTTCACTTTCAAGATCCTTTATTTGTTTACTTTCTGAATCATCAAAGCCTTTTTCAAATTTCTTATCACTAGAGGTGCTACCTTTTTCAAAAACCATACAAGCATCTTCCTTATAGTTTTCTGAAGCATCCTCATACATACTAGAAACCAAATCATTATTTGTACAATCATCCTCAAGGTGACCAAAATTTCCACATCTAAGACATTTCATGATAATGAATCTATGTTTCGGTTCTTCCTCTTTTTTTGATATGAACAACATCTCATTTTCATCATCACTTGAAGAACTTTCACTATCACTACTAGAAAACTTACTTGCTTTGTCTAGGTAGAAAATCTTCTTGTGCTTGTGAGAATACCTCTTTCCTTGATTGTTGTGCTCATCTTTGTTCTTCCTATGATGCTTGTGTTTTTCAGAATCCTTGCTCTTAGAATCCTGTTTATCTTCATCACTTTCATTCTTGGGAACAGTATAGTCAGTAGCATAATGACCAAACTTTCCACAATTGTAACATCTTACATTTTTCATACTTTTGTGCTTTCTAGAGAACTTGCCTTTCTTGTTGTAATATGCCTCTTCATCACTAGAAGACTCATCACTCTCTTGAAGCTGTTTACCCTTGGATTTCTTGGTAGCCTTGAAAGCTGCCTCTTTCTTGACATAAACCTTCACTTGAGTTCTCAACTCAAATGCTGCAAGTATACTATGGAGCTCATCCTTTTTCAACTTTTCCAAATCTTTAGCTTCCTCAATAGTAGAAATATTTTCACTAAATCTATTAGGAAGAGATCTTAAAATCTTATCACAAACATCATTTTCAGCAAGCTCAAGACCTAAGTCTTTCATGGAGTTAACAACCTCATCCATACGAAGCATGTAGTCACTAATATTTTCATCATAATTCATCTTGAGTTGTTCAAACATACCTTTGAAGTGTCTCAACTTGGCCTTTCTGACATTTGTATCACCTGTATGAACCACCTGCAACTGTTTCCACATTTCACTAGCTGTCTTGCAGTGAATCACATTGGTGAGATCTTCTTTCTATAAGCCTTTCAGCATTGCATTCATTGCTTTTGAATTGCTGTGATGTAGGAGCCTTTCTTCTTTAGTATATGGACCATGTACAGGAATAGTGTACTCGTCTTCAATCACTTCCCATACCTCATTACCAAGTGCCATTAGATGAACCTTCATCCTTGCACTCCAAAGACCAAAATATGACCCATCAAGAATAGGTGCTGCATTACTACTTGAATGATCCATTATGTTCTTTACTAGCTTTTCCTTCAAGCTGTTAAACTTTTCGAAGGCACCTGCTCTGATACCAATTGAAAAACACAAGCTTATACGGAGAGGGGGGGGTAAACAGTATAAGACCTATTTTTACTTTTTCCTTTATATTACAAAATAGTAAAGCAATATACCCACAGCAATATCAAAACAATGCACAATATCATCCACAAAGTGACACCAATTTTTACGTGGTTCACCCAGAATGGCTGGGCTACGTCCACGAAACTTTTCTCTAAAAGTTATCTCAAATTTCTTTGGGAATCCTTCCCAATTACAATGTTTATGAGCCTCGGACCAAAGGAGATACCTTCTCCCAATTAAAATTTATGAGCCTCTGCTCAAAGGAGATACCTTCCCCCAATCTGAATTTATGAGCCTCTACTCAAAGGAGATACCTTCCCCTCTGCTCTGGAAATGATCCCTTAGAATATCAACTGTCTCTACCTCTTGCCAACATGTGGAACTCCTTTCCACCGAAGACCTCTTGTCCTCAATGCTTAGCCTAAGAGACCTCTACCTTCTATGATCACGTCCACAGTGGCTCAGCAACCTGTACCAAACATAGTCAGTAGGTCTAGTACAAGTCTTCGTCTGTCTGTCAGATCTGTCCAACAGTTGAACAAATAAGTCCTCTGCACACAAGCCTTCTCAAAGACTTGCCAAATCTGTCCTCAGGTTCTTCTCAAAGAACCAGTGCTCCTTTGTCCTCAAGTTCTCTGATAGAACTCTCAAAAACTTAGCTCACAAGTCCTCTGCTAGGACCTGTCCAAATCTTCTCACAAGTCCCCACCGAAACCTGTCCAAAACCTGCTCACAAGTCCCCATCGAAACCTGTCCAAAACCTTTACTTTGATGAAGAAGGAGAACTCAAAATCTGTCACAACACTAACTCTCAATTTGCCACCAATTAGAGTTAGCAACTATACAACAATATACAATAATAAAGATCCAATTTAACACCTTATTTCTCCAACTTAATAAAAACCACCAGAAGTATAATATACATACAAATTAAAACCTCTTTACATCTTATTACTCCACATAAAAATTAAGCATCAATAAAACAATGTCAAAGCAAATATGATAACTTAACCTTATACCTCCAGCGCTTTCACAGCCACTATCCTTTGCACACCGCGACCAAAAGAAAATTACCCATGAAGTGAATCAAACTCGGCACCTCTGCCTAGCTAGCGCCTTCGCTTAAACACCACCGCCATTGGGCCACAAGTGCCCAATGAAGAAATATAGTGTTGCCCTATATTTTATCTTCAGTTGATGCCAAGAATTTGGAAAACGTAAATGTCTTCCTCAAGCCACATGCAAACTGGTGAGCACTGTCCAAAACGTAACTTACTGGGCAACAAAAATAATCATCCACATAGTGCAAACAGAAAACACAATTCGAGTGCAAATCCAACAATCGTAGGTGAAGTGCAATCTGCCGGATGTCAAAGTGCAAACTGAAAACGTAATTCGAGTGCAGTCCCAACAATTGTAGGTGAAGCGCAATCTATCGGATGTCAAAGCGCAAACTGAAAATGCAAGAAATTACTTGGGCAACTCAATATGGATAATCAACTCTCAATGAAATACAACGCTTTCTCGAAGGTCACAGAGCTACGAATTTTCATTAATCGGAGGTACCATTACTTTAGAAAAACATCCCCACTTAAATAGCCATTTCTCCTTAATTGTTTGACATCGGTGTTCCTCCAACGATGGCAACACGTCGGTGAAAGAATTCTTTATGTGCGTCGCTTAAGGTTTAAAAGACCCTTTAATAATAATTAAAATAATAATAATTATTATTTTATTAATAATAAATTAAACTTAGACCTTTGTCAAAGTTTTGAGTTAATTTAATTATTAATAATAAACATGGACCTTCAAGGTTTTTCAAGAAGTAAAAACCTTTGCATTAAGTTAAGCTTGGTTTTAATAAAAACCCTTAATGAATCCAAATGGTTTTTAAGAAAAACCTTTAACCTTGTCACCATGGTTTTAATAAAAACCCTTTAACATTATGAAGCTTCTCAAGATATTTTTGACATCACACTCTTTTTGATATCAACACAAAAATGCCTTTTGACAATGACAACTTACACACTTGAGCAAAGGCAATGTACCCAAAGTACCCAAAATTGCCAACAACTCACCCTCTAGCTGTATGTTCTTAATTTTTGTTGCTTGAACTTGCAACTTCTTAGCCAAAGCAATATTAATAAAATTAAATCTGATACCAGGGTCAATGGAAATAATAACTCTGCTCCTTTTGAATGCTTCCATGAACTCGCATAATAGATTTTTTAGATTTAAACAAATCACTTTGTTCATTTTTAATTTTTTTTGCTACCAAAGGTATGGTTTCCTCCGTCCGCATACTGACATCTTTTTTATCTTCCCTGACCTTTTCCTCTTTCTTCTTGAGTAATTTTATTTCTTTTTCATAGTCTTCATTATGTTTCTTTAAAACTTCACATTCTCCTTTTATTGCATTCCGCTCATTTTGAGTTTCCTGTAGTTTCTTTTCATCGTCTTCGATGATATCCATTAGGTAATCTATATAATATGGATCCCATATACTCAAGAATTCATGCTCTATTTCATCCCAAGTATATTCATTATTCCTTTCTTTACAAAATTTTATCCACCAAGACAAAGCTTTCCCTTTAAAATATATATCAAGGAAGGATTTATCCAATGAGGCATTACAATATAGAGATCTAAATTTTTTCCACCATTCTCTAGCATCAATATCATCTTCTCCAAAAAAACTTTGGAGTACCATTGTTCATGCCCTAATGCAACTAGGGTTTTTTGATAATAAATATCATGCCCTAATGCAAACTAGGGTTTTATGGAAATAAATATCTTCCCACCAAGTTGAAGCCAAAAATCCCATAGACAACTAGATCTGCAATTTTTCTTCCCACAAACTAAAGTGCAACTGCTTTTGCTTACCCGAAATAAACAAAGTTCGTCTTTTGAAAAATTCATGACTTGAAAATTTTTTTCTACCCTTATTCCAGATGACTGACTTCAGAAGGTCGTATCTCTCTCAATACTGATCAGATTCCTTCTATGACCACTCATTTTAAAGCTCTTCAAATTATGCACCAACGGATCCAAGAATTGCCTGAATCGAATACAATCTCGCAAAGATATGGCTTCTAAAAGATGAGACGTTTTTCCACAAAAAGTCTATGAAATTCGTCACTATCCTTGTTCTGGATACTAACTTCAAAAGATCATATCTCCCTCAATACTGCTCAGATTCCATCATATGACCACTCATTTTAAAGCTCTTCAAATTCTACACAATCTGATCCAAGAATCGCCTGAATCAGATAAAATTGCACAGAGATATGGCTCCTGAAAGATGAGACATTTTTTCCAAAAAAATTGCCCTAATTCTAGGGTTTCACACAAAAATCCCCACTTTGCCAAAATCGTTGCTCTGATACCACTTGTTGCATAACTTTTATTATTAAACATGAACCAGTCACCAATATGCAGAAATATCAAATCATTCATCCACAATATATTATCCACAATAACAATCCACAAATGAGAGAGAGATAGATAATACCCTTAAGGTAGGGCAACACCAATAATAATCCTTAAGGAAGGAATAACTCCACAAGATCTCCCAAGATGAGAGGCCACTTTGTGGGCACGACGATTACATAAGATTCTTCTTCAATGATATGAATATCCTTACAATGACAAATATCTCTTCTTTATATATCCATATTCTTATTCTACTTTGGAGAGCCTACTACTAATATTATATTATATTAAAATATAATATAATATTATAATACAATAAACCTTGGGTTATGTGTGGCCCATGCCAACCCTTATACAATATAATAATATATCCTCAAATATCTATTCCTAGGTACCCTACCATCCTACCTCGAGACGATCGTACCAGAAGTGGAATAAAAAAAGAGAATCCATGCGTGGACTTGTACCATCGATTTTACGCATGCTTGAGCCCAATTTAGCATGTATGCTTGACCCTAGAATAGTGTTGCATAGGTCAAAAGAGCCAAGTGGTATTGCATGGGATTTTAGTGGAGCATGTAGGCCACCTCTCTTGTGCAGAGATTATTTGCTAATAATAGGTTCCTTTCAAGGGATCTATAAATTGGCATCTGCCCTCATTCAAAAAGATCTAAAGTTTTAGAGTTTTCAAGTGATGAAGTGTTGCTAGAATTGAACCATGAACCCTCGAGTTGTTTGCATTCTCCATAATTTTAGCATATTTGCATTTTATTTTATGTATTTATTCATCATGTTTCTGTCATCTATAGCTTTTACTTATCTTTTCATTCACACATGCTATTAACACTTTTTTGTTCCTTGTGTGTATATTACAAGTTTTATATAGGGAAATAGGAGCACAAGAGTTTAACATCATCACCGCTTTTCGAGGTCATGAAGAAACCCTTTGTAGGATGGTTTGTGGATGCGAGAAGGCCGTATAGTGCACCAAACTATTTTAGAGAGGGTCAAACCCTTGGATTGTGTATTTATTGTATCACACTATTGAACTCCCTAAAGGGGATGTATTTGTAACCCATTTTGATCAAAAAAGTTATTTTTAATATAAAGGACCCAATTTATCATTTCCTTGTTTTATCTTAGTGTGTTAC
Organism: Wollemia nobilis; assembly: GCA_028583015.1. NCBI lineage: Eukaryota > Viridiplantae > Streptophyta > Pinopsida > Araucariales > Araucariaceae > Wollemia > Wollemia nobilis. The sequence goes on along the minus strand of JAQPPZ010003260.1, from coordinate 5,436,255 downwards.
ATCACATGCTTCTTGTGTTCATTTATTGCAATCATACATTTTCAAGTTATTGTGCATTGGTTTTTGAGCATTTCAGGTGGTACATTAGCATGTGCCAATAACGTAATATACTCTAACATCCCCCTATATTACATTATTTGCTTATTGAAGAATTTAGTCTTCAATATGGTCTTCATAATGTCTTTAATCTATTACTAGTAAATTTATAGTTGAAGTCTTCACATAAATATCTTCTTTTGGTCCAATATTCATCTTATCTTTGATGTGATTCCTTTTTTTCTTAATTTTTTTTTTTTTGTATTTCCATTGATGGTATGTCTTTGATGCAATGAGTTAGTAAATCATCACAATAATATGACTTTGTTTTCGATGATTCTTCTTTGAGATAGTTATATGAATCATTTCTTTCAACTTGTATATTTTCTTGAAAGTGTTCAAAAATAATAAATGAAATATACATCATTAGACATTCTTCTAAAGTGAGTACAATGGTATTTTGAGACTCCCAACAAGTCCTAATTTTTTTTTCATGAAGATATACCATAAAGGTAGTAAATTTTCCTTTAGAACATCAAATATTCAATCTCCATCAATGTTGGGTATTAATCCATGTGTATAAAATATAAATGCATGCAACACTTCACTATTTTTATCATATGCATCTTTGAAAATTTCATCCATAGTTCTAATGTAATATTCCTTGTAACTTCCTAGTATTAAAAATGAAATATAACTTTAATAAAATTTTCAAATCTCTAAAACTTGAGGTTGACTATGTTATGTCTCCCGAAGTTTGGATGAATAGTTAATGACAATTTCAATATAATATTTTATGTTTTAAGCCTTATGTCTCCCAATTTTGAATATATTGATCAACTTTGATAAGACCTTTTCAACTTCTAAATTTTAAGTTGAATTTGAGTATATGATCAAATACTAATTTTTGATGAAATTTCAATTCCCAAATTTTGTATTTCCTAATGTTTGGATATATGATCAAACAATAGTTTTGACAAAGGTTTCAATTCTTCAAATCTCTAGGTTGAATACCTTTTATCTCCCAATTTTGAATATATTGTTTCTAACTCTAAATTTCATAATCCTATGTTGATGTTGAATTCCTTATAACTCCCCAATTAGAAATTTAGAAGTTTAGTAAAAGATATTTGCAAATTTTGTATTCCTAATTTGATGTTGAAATCCTTATTTCTCCAAATATCAAAACATTTGCAAATATTAAAAATTGCTTTACAAAATCAAATAAAATAATTACAAAACTTGTAATTAACTTCCCAAAACTTCAAATCAACTTTTCAAAACTTTACAAAATTTTCCAAATTGCATAAATAAAGTTTCTAGGATTTTGATTTTCCACTTATAAACCTTATACCTCCAATAGCATTAATTAATCAATGTGGAAATATATTAATTAAACTCAACCTTTGATAAATCAACTATAAGTCACTCCTTATTACTCCAACCTTTGAAAAATAAAAAACTTAATTTAGATATTACCTCCAATATTCTGGATGCACACTTATTTCGACGAAATAGTTGGTCTCCAATGTTGACTCTTCAACAGGCTTCCTTCTACAAAGCGCTCACTTGAATCTAAAAATGAATTGATGCCGAATGAATATGATGATGTGCTATTTTTAGCCCATGCATTTAATGACTGCTCCAAAAATGTTTTGACTCCCTCCAAAAATGTTTGGTGCTCTCTATTCCAAGTGCCAAGTGGCACACAAACTCTTTTGCTCTTCAACCAACATTCCTTTGGTGCTCCAATTTTCCTATGCTCCTCATAACACTTGGTAAAAGCATTTTTCCAACTTTGGCTTGTATTATTCAATGATGTTATGGCTTCCTGGATGTTATATCTTTTGCAATGCCAAGTGGCACACAAACTCTTCCACTCCTCTAATCAATGCTCTTCTTTGGTAATGTTCCACTATACTTGGCAATAACATTTGCTCTTCTCTTCCAATGTACTCAACTCACTCCAATGTTCAACTTCTACTATGCTTGGCCTTCTATGTTCTCTCCATGATTATGATCTTCCTCCTTTGGCATTTGGGTTTTCAACATCCACCAAATGTCCTTTTGGCTACCTATTCTCCAACATTTGTAGACTGTGTTGGTGGCATCCTCCATCCAATGTGGTGGCTCTTCCAATGACCTCTCCTCTCATGGTGGTTCATCCTCAACTTAGGTGGCTCTTTTCCTTCCAAGATGGTGGCTCCTCCTTCCATGTTTGGTGGCTTCTTTGACTACCACTCCTATTTCTTTGCTTTAGTAGATTCTAACTTAGTTTTGATGTAGCTTGGATTCTCCACAACTTGGCTTCTATGAGTGAGCTTTTTATTGGCTTGAGGGCTTTCTTTTCCAATGATTTTACTCCTTATTTTTCACTTACTTTGCTGAATTTTATTTTTGAAACTTGTGCAAGTTCAAAGATGCTATTATCCCTTCAAGAACATGCACTTAATCTCCATTTAAAAACATACACTATGCACACCTTTTTTTATAGTGCTTCTTACATTTGCAACTACTTTTCTTGTTGTTTTTAACTAGGAGTAATACTTGCAAAAAATTGATATTAATCAACTTATAACACCTTAACAAAATACCTCTTTTAATATCAATTTGCAAACTTATTTTATGCCTCCTTCCTAGATTGCTACCTTTCTGGTTTTGCTCACCTTTTTCTGTCCAAACTTGCTGCCTAATAACTTCAAATTTGTAGCTCCTTTGCTTCTCAAAATGCTGCCCAGATTTATTGAAATTTTCAGCTATTAAAGCTGCCCAAAAATCTGCCTTCTTGATTTTAACTTTCTACCTAAGAAATTCTAAATATCACAACTCTACTTCTTCTTAAAATGTTGTTCAAAAACTTCCTCTAACTCCTTCAATTATTTGCTTAACTTACTATCAATTACTCGTTCAATTAGGTATCTGAGGACAATTCAAAAACTATCCAATAGTTCTCCAATTTGCAGCTCTATGTCTTCTCCAATTTGCTGCCCTGAAACTCTTCAAATTCTGCCATGAAATTCTGCACTCTTCTATTTCAAAAATCAGCCTTCAAAAATTTAATGGCTGCCTCCAAAAATATCAACTTGTGGCCTCTTTTTTCCTCTTTCTCCTCCTTAGCTCTCACTGAATTCTATATTCAAATTTGACCTCTTTGTTGGCCTCTTCTTCAAGAATATAAATGTCTTGAAGTCTTCAAAAATACTTTCCAAAATTTGTAAGCTTTTTCCAAATCCTTCCTCCTTGAATTGGTTTCACAAATCCTTTTGGGCTTTTTTTCGGATGGTGACAATTATCCCAATTTTTGATGTGATTATCTCTTTTCAGGAGTTTCTTCTTCTTGCAATCTTCTACCTCGAAATTTCTTCAAATCTTCTCCAATGGCCACTTCTTCAATTTCTCAATAGGGCTTCTCTATTCTCCTTCTTTCTCCTTCCAAATTTCAATGGGATATTTTCCTAGGCCTCCTCAATATTCTCTCTCAAATATCCTTTCTCAAATATTCAATGGGACCTCTTCTCTCGGGTCTCCTTTTTCTCAATCTTCAATAGGGTTTTTCTAGCCTCTTCCTCTCTTCTCTCTTCAATATACTATGGGACCTCTTCTCTTGGGTCTCCTCAATATTTAATCTTCAATATTCAATGGGAGCTCTTTGGGTCTCCTCAATATTCAATATTCTTTTTGCAATCTTCAAATTCTTCTATCTTCAATTCTTCAAATTCTCCAATGAGACCTTTCTCTTAGGCCTTCAATCTCCAATATTTTGCTGCAATTCCAAAATCAATTCTTGCGTGAGGAAAGCACATAGAATTTTAGGCAATCGAAGGTGAAATTCTTCTCTATCTATTGTAGGAAGCTTCTCAACTTTTGAGAAATAATTTTCTACAATAAAATATTAGATAATAGTAATCAAATACATCCAAAACTCCAAAAATCTGAAATCAATAAACTTCACTAGTTGTTCTTCAATCTAGTGGAAATAAATCTATGCTGAGTCCTAGTCTTCACGAGTTTTTTGCAACCCTGTGGAAAGACTCTAGCCAAATAGTAACTTTAAAATTATGTAAAATAAATCTCCCTATCTCCTATCAATATCCCTTGTGGCTCTAATACCACTATTAGCTTTTGATGCTTAATACTTAATGCAAATAACCACAAGATCTCAAATAAAGTTGCAATATAAAATATATGATAATGGAAATATTTTAATCATATAAAAATCATATATAACTTCTATAACAACTCATAAAATAGACACTAAAAAATGCTCATGAAAATAGTAACATGATATTGAATAAATGTCACATACACCACTTTTTCTCTTTACAATACTTAGTCATATATATAATAGAATGTGACTCTTCATATGGAGTACTCTTGGCCTTCACTCTTCTTGAGACTCTTCACTTTCCTATTCTAAGGACACATGTGCACTCTTACATAAAGGACACTTGTGCACATCTACACTCATCACACTTGCACACTTAACTACATGACACTTGTGCATTTCCTGCACATTATTACATTACATAAAATATTTACTCACACTCTAATCTAAGATACACTCCTAATCTAAATATGTACCCAAGGTGGTACATTAGCATGTACCAAATAATGTAATATACTCCAACAAGGTCAAGGAGTTGTGATCATGACATTAGTTTCTGCCATTGTTAAATGATGTAAATATTTTTTTAGATGAGGTAGAATGGAAGTGACTGAGGGGGGTAGGCTTGTATGGGGTAGTATGCATGGAGACTATGCAATGTGACCATGCATATATGGATGTGATATATAAATGGTGGGATCTAGATAGGAACACATATCATTTTCCAATGAGGGAGATGAAAATTACCTAGAGGATGTCTATCGAATTTATAGGCTTCTTGTGGAGGGGTTGATGGTAATGGTAGTGCAAAGCAGGTAAGAGAAGGATGATGTGATATAGACGGATTTTGGTCTTGATTGGATAACTATGAGGATTTATAGTGGAGGTGTTAAGTATGGGGAGTGTTACACGAGTGAGTAGTTACCATGGCAACATACATTATTGATGCTATTGATGTGTAGCTACATGCTACTAGATACTTTTAGGGTGTTATTCCCTTAGAAACTAATTGAGATTGTTTGTGATATGGTTGTTATGGGCCAAACACAAGTTAAATTTGATCCTATTTTGTCACTGCCCGTTCATTTAAATTGTCAGACCAGGGAGCTTCGTAAACTTTAGAAGTGTCTCAAACAAGATCGTTTACAATACCCACTTCTGAGATGAGTCCGACTAATTCTATCATTGGGGGGTTTAAAAGAATGACATTCATTCATCCACACCACAATAGTTTACGTATGAATAATTAGATCCTTGGAAATTAAATACTCATACGTGCATAATTAAATAGACATGAAAATAATTCTACTACAACAATGAAAATAACAGTACAAAAAGCAAACCTATTAAAGCAGGAAACTGATCTAGGAAAGCACAAGTAAAAGGGAAGGAATACTAGCTTGGAGTGGGCCCAAGCTCCAACAGCTCCCTTCCAGCTGAACACGCGATTAGGAACTCTTGAACTTTATTATAATTGCAAGATAATTACAATACTTCTATCTCCTCAGAATAATCAATAAATTTTGGATATCTATCAGAGAGGTCTGTGTGTGTTTATATAGCACACACACAGATATTCTATTACAATGAGGTTACAATAGTAGTTCAGTCCAGACTAAACTAGGACAGTCTGGTAACCGCAATCGGCATCTACTAAAAATAGTCATCGTTCCTAACGGTGGCGCGTTCGCTGATTGGTTCGAGTTGCTTGAGCTGGATCATGCTTCACCTGGCGTAGGTAAGACATCCTCGTCCATTGGTGCAACTCCCTAGAATTGTCTCGTGTGACGTGGAACTAGAACTACACCGGTCAACACTGCCCACACCGCTCATTTGGTCAACTAGTGAAATATGGAGGTGCCTTCTCTATGAGGAAGGTGCCTTCCTCGAATGCTTTGGAGGCGCCTTCTTTATGTGGAAGGTGCCTACTGATATTGAGCACCTTCTTCATACGGAAGGCGCCTACTAGTGTTGGGCGCCTTCTTCATGCGGAAGGCGCCTACTGATGTTGGGTGCCTTCTTTATGCGGAAGGTGCCTTGCCTTGTATGGGGGCGCCTTCCTTATGAGGAAGGCGCCTAGGTATGTCGGGTGCCTTCTTTATATGGAAGGCACCTACCTTCTCTTGGCACCTTCCTTGAAGAGGAAGGTGCCTAACCACCATGCCTTGATCCTGGGAGAAATAGAGTGCCAGGTCCATGAAGGACCTCGACTGATCCAAATCTATCAAAACCAACTAAATTCCACACAAACACACTAAAACACACAAATTAGATAACACACACAATTCTATTAAATAATTACATAATAATTCATGAAAGTACACAGTTCCTATTATATTTCCACATAATAATCAATAAAACCCATACAAAATATGAGCATTTTTGGGGCTCATCATCCCCCCATGCCTAACATATGCCATGCCCTCGTGGCATCAAAACTACATGTAGCCCTTCATACTCCTCATCATCATCATTTTCTAGTAGTCCTAGTTGTACTTGTGGCCTGTGATCACTTTTGTTGTGGACCGACATCGGGAGGTGTGGTCTTTCTTTTTTGATGTGGAACTATGGTGTTGAGGCGGTTAGCTTCTGTTGTCTGCCTCTGCTCAATCTGCTGACTTCACCTATTTGGGTTTCCCATCCCGACTATCACTAGAGGTGGTATAGCTAATGTGGCTCCTACTGCCTAGAATGCAACCTTCATAGCCTGCCATAGGTCAGCATCCGAGGGTCTGACAATTGCAAGAGGGATGTCAGAATTGTCCCTCCTGTGATGAACTACCTGGGCCTTATGTAGCTAGGTTGTCTCAGGGGTAAGCCCTACATTTTCTTTTGCAATGGTAGCGACCTCTAATTCAGGCCCGAACACCCCCCACCTCTCAAAGTATTTTTGTATTTTAGAGGGGCATCCTCGTGATGATCCGTAAATCTCCCAAAATTGATCATCATCCACTAGATTAATGTAGATACTAGGGTCTCCCTTGACCTTCATAGCAGATTTCTTGGCCTCCTTTGCTGCTACCATTTCTTCACTCAATTGTTTGAACCTCTTTTGCCTTTTCATGAATGGTTGCATATCCTCATCCCATTCATCCTCGATCGGTTTAGTGAAGGTCACCTTAGCCTTACTTTGAGCTATCTTGGGCCCTTTTGCCTTGGCCCCAATAGAAAGTGTGATGGCTTGAATAGGGGGTTTCTCCTCCTTACCGATGGGTGTCTTTTCATCATGAGGGGCTTGCTCTACTGACCTTGGAGCTATCCCTCCTTTCTCTGATTGCTCTGGTGTTGACCCAGTAGGTCCCTCGGCCCCTCCTTCCTTAGGTCTGGGGGATTCTTCCTTAATCCTTGATTCTAGTTGTGGTTGCTGGTCCATGCTTGGTTCTGTGTCACTTAGCTCGATAATAGGGGGCTCTCCATCAATTTTGAAAATAGAGGAGTTATCCCCTACCTTTGGGCTACCTTGTCGAGCATCCGACTAAAATTCCCTATAAGAGAATACTCACTCTAATGAAGTGGGGGAATTCATTGGGACCTCCATCGCCTAGTCAGTTTGGGTGGATGCATCCCTCTTCTCTACTTCCTTGGCCTAAAATTATTGATTTTCATCTTGCAACTATTGGACCAGCTGCTTAAGTTGAGCTATCATTTTTGCTTGCTTCTCCAATTCTTCCCTATGCGTAGCCTAGAAATCCTCCAAAATTTTTTGGGCTATCCAACAATCAGTTTGCCATTCTAGGGCTTCTTCTAGGGTTGCATCAACATGTTGGTTAATGCCCTCAAAGGTCCCTACACCATGTGGGCTTTGGCTTGTTAATTCCTGGAGGGTCTGGGCTGTGAGACCAACCTCCAAGTCTTCTTCTTCCTCCTCTGATGATAGGAGTAGATGTCGTAGGTGCCTCCTCCCAGGAACTGGTTTAGTCTATCGTAATTCAATTTCACCACTAGCAAACTGCGCCCCTTCCTCCACAAAATTGGGCAATGGTGATTGCCCTCTCTCTTCAACCTCCTCCATGGGGTCTTCACCACATTGCCCTAACTCGATGGTAGAATCTACTCTTTCTCCCTGGCTGCCATCTCCCTCTACACTCGAGCCTTCCTCTTGTGCTTCTGCATGGTGAACCAGTGTTGTTATCAGCCCATGGTGGGCCAAAGTGGAAGGTGCACCCCTCTAGTATCGAGTCACTTCATCCTTCAGGGCATTTTCTAGGTAGAAGGGTACATTAATTTTCCTCCCATGCACTAGGTGGTCTAAAAACTACACATGATTAGCGTGCAGGTGGGAATATTTCCCTGTGCATGTGAAGAATCGAGCAATCTGCTCGAACATCTTTTACAAATTCATTGGAAGTCCACTTTTTGGTAGCCCTTCCTTCTCTATCTGCACATTGTTCCCCTCCAATAGTAGTTTGGTGCACTATTTCAACATACCACCCTTGTATGTGCTCTTGCCCATGAGAGGCAGGCCGATCACCTGGGAGATGTATTCTGGGGTGACCGGAATCTCTCTTCCGCGCACTTGGGTTGTGTCACCTCTCAAGGAGGCAACAAATTCCTTGGCTGCCTCCATATCCTAGTTCTTGCTGACCAGGGTGCAGTACTCAAGCCACCCTTCAGCTTCAAACTGGGTTCTAACCGCCCCTCTGATCCCTTCCGTGTCACTTGGCTCATTCTTCTTGACGGCATGGTTCTTCGATCATCCTCCCATGGCACCTACCTTAACTGCGTCCACTATTTTTCTGCCCTAGTTTTCTCAGGAAGGCGCCTTCTTATACAGAAGGTGCCTACCCCTAGCATTTAATCTTGGGGGTTGATAGGGTACGCCTCTCGAGTCATAACATTGGCATGATGTTTCGGTCATGGAGGGGTACATGATTTTTATGGTGGCATTATTTTTGGAACTGCATAGTTCATGAAAAATTATATAAAAATTTAATTTGAATTATGCGTGTACCTGATTGGATGCTTCACGCATCATAAAATATGGTGATTCATCGGTCTGTGACATGGAGGATGCACATTTTTGCATGTGCTGATTACATTGGACTTGTTGCTGCATTGTTCGAGGTTTGATGTCGAAGATAGAGTTGTGGATTGGTTTAAAAAATGTTGGCCCATCATCCTTGGGGTGTGTGAGAAGATCCTGCCCCGTAACTCCACAAGATTTTTGGTTGGGGTGGATTTCCATCATGTGGGATGATGGTGGTAATCTGGTGCTGCCCCCTCATGTGTTGATCTCACTTGAATCGAGGTGCACGTTATACCAAAGTGCCAGCTATATGTGGAAGGTGCTTTAAATGAACGACGTCTTCCTGTGAAAGGCACTTTGAATGAATGATGCCTTCCTGATGTGAAAGGCACTTTGAATGAATGATGCCTTCCTGATGTGGAAGGTGCTTTGATTGAATGACGCCTTCTTGATGTGGAAGGCACTTTGAATGAATAATGCCTTCCTGATGTGGAAGGCACTTCAAATGGATTGCGCCTTCTTGATGCGGAAGGCGCCTTCATTTTTTTTTATATGTGGTGCCTTCTTGATGCGGAAGGTGCCTTATGAAGGGTGCTTCTTATAAGGAAGGCACCTCTCTTTTTTTAGGAAGCTGGTGCCTTCTTTATAAGGAAGGCACCTTATTTCTGTTGGGCACCTTCTTTATAAGGAAGGTACCTTATTTCTATTGGGCACCTTCTTTATAAGGAAGGTACCTTATTTCAATTGGGCACCTTCTTCATGCGGAAGGCGCCTTGCCTCTGCTTGGTACCTTCTTCATGATGGAAAATGTCCACCTTAGTTAGGCACCTTCTTCGAGGAGGGAGGCATCGTTCCTTAAGTGGAGAGTCTTCTTTGAAGAGGAAGGCATTTTGCAAGGCATTTTTTTTAGCAGCCACATCATGATCATCCATGCAAGGGTGATCAAGCCTCTTCAGACTTACTTCATGCTACCCCAACATCTTCTTGTCAGGCCTGGCATGTGATTTTTTTTGTAGGAGAGTTTGTTGCCTTCGTCTGAGCTTGGATAGATGCTGCTTCTAAACTACGTGCGTAGGTGTCAGGATGTTGAGCCGGTTCAGGCCTGGTTTCCTAGATACCTATTTTTCATGCTATCAGGCCCTTCACCTACAAAAAGCAAACAAAAAGAAAAGAAAATACAGGCAGTTAGATGCAATCCATGCCTGTTAGGCCCTGGCCTCAGGATGCCTGTAGCTTGCATGCGGGTGTCATCCCTGCAAAACACACCGTAAGAAATAAATAAACCTAAACTAACTAATTTTTGTGGACACCTCCATGTCCACCATATTATTGTTGAGAGTTTTGTCCAGAATTACAAGGATGGGGTCTCCCCCATGCCTGCTCTGGATTCCACCAATAAATTCTTGGATGTGTTGTAGGGCCGCAGTCAGTGGCCATTAACTGTCAACATAGTGTTGCTATCATCAATGGTCCTGATGTGCACAACACCATTTTTGATAAGTTCTACCACCTCATACGGTCCCATCCATATCTACATTAATTTTCCCTTCCATTCTTGGAACCTAGAATCGTACAACAACACCCATTCTCCCTCCTGGAACTACTTCAACTTAATGTGATGATCATGCCACTACTTTCTTTGCTTTTGTATGATCTCCATTCTTTGTAAAGCATCCATTCAGATTTTATCCAACTGATTCAGCTATCGAACTCTTTCTTTTTGGGCTTCTTCCAAGCTCAGATTTAATTCTAAAGTAGTTCTCAATGTCTTGATTTCAAACTCGATGGGCATCATTGCACTCTTCCCATAGACCATCTGGAAGGGTGTGAAGCCTGTGGTTGATTTCCACGTGGTGTTATACGCCCATACTACCTCCGGTAATCATGCAGCCCAATATTTTCTATGTTGCTGCATGGTTTTTGTTAGGATGTTCTCAATCTCTCTGTTCATCACTTCCACTTGCCCGTTTGCCTACGGGTGGTAGGGTGTAGTCTTATTGTGCCAAATTCTATATTGCTTCATCAATTCTTCGATCAACTTGGAGGTGAATTGAGGCCCCTGGTCTATTGTAATCTCTCTGGGGACCCCGAATCTTGTAAAAATATGAGCAAATAAGAATTCAATGACTGTTCCCTCCTTCGAATCTCTCAATGCTTGAACTTCAACCCACTTGGTGACGTAGTCTGTACAGACTAAAATGAATCTTCTCCCTATTGAAGGTGGATTGATTGGCCCCACAAAATCCATGCCCCACTTATCGAAGGGCTCTAGGTGCACTTGAGGTTGAAGGGGCATTTCATCCCGATGGGTCGGTCTACCCATTCTTTGGCATTCATCACACTTGTTGGTGTAGGCGGCTGCATCTTTAAATAGAGTGGGCCAAAAGTACCCAACCTGTAGGATTTTATAGGTAGTCCTTTTCCCTGCAAAGTGTCCTCCACATGGTTCATCATGACAAGCTTTGAGTATCTCTAAAAACTCCTATTCTGCTATGCACCTCCTTATAATCTGATCACGTCCTATTTTAAATAGGAGGTCATCAACCCATAGAAAGGAGGTGCTCTTCTCTATCATCGCCTACTTTTCTCATGAAGAGAGAGTAGGCAAAGTTCTTCTGGTGGCTAAGTAGTTGGCTATGTCTACATACCATGATGTTTGTTCATTGATGGTGAATATATGTTCATCCAAAAACTGGTCTTCCACTATCGCATGATCTACTGGTATCAATATGGATAGAAAATCTGCTACTACGTTGTCTTTGCTAGGTTTTTCAACTATTGTTATATCGAATTCCTGTAATAGTAGAAGCCATCTGATAACTCTTCCACCAATAGCTGGTTTTCTCATTAAATACCTGATGGTTGCGTGGTCCGTATGGATGAACACCTAGTATCTAGTGATATAATGGTAGAATTTATTGATGGCATGCACAACCACAAGGAATTATTTCTCCATCACTGTATAGTTGAGCTCAGCCCCTGCTAAGTTTTTGTTGATGTAGTAGATGGCATAAAATTCCTCGCCATCCTTCTGCTTGAGGACTGCTCCAATCGCATTGTTGGATGCATCACAATAGATATGGAATGGTATGGCCCAATTTGGTCCCCTTAAAATAGGTGCAGATATCAGCTTTTCTTTGAGTGACTGAAATGCTCTTTCGTAGTCTTCCATCCAGTTGAACTCCACATCTTTAGACAATAGAGTGTGCAGTGGCTTTGCAATCTTACTGAAGTCGGTGATAAATCATCGGTAATACCTAGTAGATCCAAGAAAACTTCTCACCTCTCACTGCATTCTAGGGCTGGGTAGGTCCTTGATGACCTCGATCTTTCTTTTGTCAACTTTTATTCCTTCCATGGAGAGATGGTGTCCCAATACGATGCCTTCTCGCATCATCATAAAGCACTTTTTATTACTAAGGGACAAATTATTTTCCTCACTTCTTTCGAGCACTCTTTCCAAGTTCATCATTGCTTCTTCAAAGGTTTCTCCATAAATGGTGAAGTCATCCATGTACACTTCGACCACTTCCCCTATCATGTCTAAAAATATGCTAAGCACCACCCTTTGAAAGGTGGTTGGTGCGTTGCATAACCCGAAAGGCAACACCCGATAAGCAAACGTCCCCCATGGGTAGGTGAACATTGTTTTATCTTGATCTTCTTCTCCGATCTGGATCTGGTTGTATCCACTGAATCCATCCAGGAAGGAGAAGTACTTTCACCCAAAAAGTGTATCCAAGACCTGATCGATGAATGGGAGTGGGAAGTGATCCTTTTTGGTCGCTTTGTTCAATGCCCTATAGTCCACACAAATCCACCACTTCCCATTCTTCTTGGGGACCACCACAAGCGGTGACACCCATTCACTATCAAAAATTGGATAGATGAATCCGATAGACAAGAGTTTTTGTAGCTCCACCTTGACAATGTCTTTCATTGCTAGATTCATTCTTCTCTATGGCTTCCTACTTGGAGTCACCTGTTCTTCGAGGTATATTCGATGGGTACAAATTTTAGGGCTGATACCTTTCATATCCGAGTAGTCCCATGCAAATGCCCATTGGTGTTTTACCAGGAGCTCTTTTACTTTTGTTAGTTGTGTGGGGGTCAACCCACTACTGACGTTTAACATCCTTCCAGGCCCAATGTTTATCTATTGAATGTGGTGGTCTTGGGCACCAACCAATGGTGACTCAGGCATTGTGATGGAAGATTCTCCTTGGAGGAATCCTATGATAGCACCATATTCATCCTCATCCTCCACCAATTCATCTAATGCCATCATCGACTGGATTATGGACAACTCATTGTCTCCATGCTTGGTCAACGTGGGCTCTCCCAATGAATCCATGGACTATGCGGGGGTGAAATAGTCAATATTTTGATGTTTTGTCCATTGGAGATAGTCATTAGCCCATCACGATAGCTGATGTAAGCATCGACTATCACCAGCCATGGCCTCCCCAAGATAAGCGGGTAGCCACCCAACCTTGTTTTGGACTGTAAAACCAAGAAGTCAGCCGGATATTCCCACGCATCAACCATCACTATTATATCTTCGAGCATTCCTTTCGATGCTACGGTTGATCGATCAACCAGTTGTAGCACCATTGTGGTGGGTCTCAGGTCTGTGAGCTACAGCTTCTGCATGGTCTCCTACGGCATCACGTTGATGGCTGCACCGAGATCGACTAACGTGTTGGCCAAGGAATGTCCCTCAATTTTTATAGTCAACATCGGGCTACCTGGGTCTACGTATTTAGGATGACATGCCTTCCCCATCATTAAATCTGCCAACTTACCCATGACATTGATAGTCTGGGTTACTTTCCATCCTGGATTTCTTAAGCACATCTCCTTTATCACCTTGGTATATATTGGGACGTCTCGGATAGCTTGAAAGAGTGGAATTGTTACTGTAAGATTTTTCAAGCTAGAAAGAATATCAAACTCTGGCTGCGTTAGTTTCTTCTGTTCTTGCAGTCGGTTAGGAAATGGAGCCTTTGTTCTCTCAGCCACTTCTTCTTCCACCTCTTCTATAAGAGGTGTTTCTCCTACATCTGCCTCCTCTTCTATCAGTGGAGGTGTCCCTACTCCTAGTTGTCTACCTGATCTAAGCTGAATAGGATTGCAACTAATATGGTACATCGGATACATCTCACCTTCTACATTGTATGTCGATTGGTTTACTTTATTATTTGGATTTGTCATCGGTTGTGCAGGTAACTACGTAGGTCTCACAATAGGCAAGGCTGGTAGGTTTTGTTGGGGGTGAGCTGGCGCTACGTTCTATGGAGCTAGATTCCATGGAGTATGGCCCCTCCACTACTACCCAGAATATTGATATGGCATCCAGGGTTGCTGGTTCAGGAATGTTGCTCCTAGGGGTGCGTTGGACCAAGGTGATGGCCCCCACCACCCCATGTTAGGTGGTTGAGGCTGGCCTTGTGGCATGTATGGTCCTCCCCCGTATGATGGCATTCCTATTGGCATATTCCCCATAGGGGGTTGTGGCCAATTCCTCCGATTGCCTATAAAATAGGCTTCAGTGACATCAACATCCTCTTTGATACTGGGCAATTATGGGCACAATCGAGTCTTATGATTTAGTTTGCAGACCATGCATACTCTAACTTTGTTCTCTGGGCATGCATTCTTTGCATGCTTCCCTCTACATTTCGGGCAGAAATAGGCCAATGCTGCTTCATTTTCTTGCTTTTTTTCTCCAACAGTAGCGTGTCCATTTGCAATGCTAGAGATGAAAGCATCTCACTTTTCAAATCTTCTAGCATGTTGCCTATCTCTATTTTTGTGACCGAAGCAGTTGCTTTCATGGTTCTAGAAGTGGTCTTGCCTCTCCTTCTTGAGTAGTTCTGGCATAATTGTTGGATATCTTCCATAGCATGCTGGTAGACGTCACCTCCAAAAATCATATTGAGAGCCTCTAATGATTCATTGTTAAGTCCTCTCAAAAATATGCTTTTAAGAGACTTGTCAGCTAGCTTCACGTGAGGAGATCATTGAAGATTGAAATTGAATCTCTCCCAGTATTCCTCTAGAGATTCATCTTCCTTCTGCATCATGTTTAGGACCTCTTCTCTGGAGTCTCTTGCTCTCCCGAAGTCTTGATATTGCTCTAAAAAGAGCTTCTTCATTTGATCCCATGTAGCAATGTGTTTATCTCCTAGACCGATGAACCATCGTAGAGCTGCATCATCTAATGTGGAAGGAAAGAGCTTCAGCTTCTATGTATCAGATTTGTAATCCATAGACCTGCACAGAACATCAAACTTGAATAGAAATAGGTCAGGGTCTTCGGTTGGGTATCCTCTGAAGGTAGGAAGGTGAGCAGGGGATATGTTCTTCATTTTGGTTTCTCCTACTCCTTCCTCTATCAGGAAACTAAAGCTATATGAAGTCTCTTCTTCGGCCATTATTTCATGATATGTGGTCTCTAATGCAGTTTCTATGGCCTCACGATCATTCAAAACTTTTTGGGTCAGGGCTTTGAAGTCGATTGGTGTTATCGTCCGATCCTCTATAACTTTCCACAGTAGGGCTTCCTCTGAGGGTGTCCTCTTAAACAATGGGTTTACAATGGTTCGTTCTTCCCCAGGTTGGTGGGATGAGGAGGCACTTTGCACAAAGTGAGGATTCTCACTCCAGTGGACTATTGGCGATGAGTCAGGTGAATCTAATTCAAATTCGGAGTGTTCGACTGACTCAGATTTCTATGGACTTTGTTTTATGAAATGACCATCAGGTCCTCTCTTCCTCAATGGACTCATACAAAGTCAGATGGAAGTTTTTTGGGTATTGCAATTAATCTAGTAGAGGTGCTTCCCCGAAAATGGTGCCAAAATGTTGCGGGCCAAACATAGGTTAAATTTGATCCTATTTTGTCACTGCCCATGCATTTAAATTGTCAGACCAGGGAGCTTCGTAAACTTTAGAAGTGTCTCAAACAAGATCATTTACAATACCCACTTCTGAGATGAGTCCGACTAATTCTATCATTGGGGGGTTTAAAGGAATGACATTCATTCATCCACACCACAATAGTTTACGTATGAATAATTAGATCCTTGGAAATTAAATACTCATACGTGCATAATTAAATAGACATGAAAATAATTCTACTACAACAATGAAAATAATAGTACAAAAAGCAAACCTATGAAAGCAGGAAACTGATCTAGGAAAGCACAAGTAAAAGGGAAGGAATACTAGCTTGGAGTGGGCCCAAGCTCCAGCAGCTCCCTTCCAGCTGAACACGCGATTAGGAACTCTCGAACTTTATTATAATTGCAAGATAATTACAATACTTCTATCTCCTCAGAATAATCAATAAATTTTGGATGATCTATCAGAGAGGTCTGTGTGTGTTTATATAGCACACACACAGATCTTCTATTACAATGAGGTTACAACAGTAGTTCAGTCCAGACTAAACTGGGACAGTCTGGTAACCGCATTCAGCATCTGCTAAAAATAGTCATCGTTCCTAACGGTGGCGCGTTCGCTGATTGGTTCGAGTTGCTTGAGCTGGATCATGCTTCACCTAGCGTAGGTAAGACATCCTCGTCCATTGGTGCAACTCCCTAGAATTGTCTTGTGTGATGTGGAACTAGAACTGCACCGGTCAACACTGCCCACACCGCTTATTTGGTCAACTAGTGAAATATGGAGGCGCCTTCTCTATGAGGAAGGTGCCTTCCTCAAATGCTTTGGTAGGCACCTTCTTTATGCGGAAGGCGCCTACTAGTATTGAGCACCTTCTTCATACGGAAGGCGCCTACTGGTGTTGAGCGCCTTCTTCATGCGGAAGGTGCCTACTGATGTTGGGCGCCTTCTTTATGCGGAAGGCGCCTTGCCTTGTATGGGGGTGCCTTCCTTATGAGGAAGGCGCCTAGGTATGTCGGGCGCCTTCTTTATACGGAAGGCGCCTACCTTCTCTTGGCGCCTTCCTTGAAGAGGAAGGCGCCTAACCACCATGCCTTGATCCCGGGAGAAACAGAGTGCCAGGTCCATGAAGGACCTCGACTGATCCAAATCTGTCAAAACCAACTAAATTTCCACACAAACACACTAAAACACACAAATTAGATAACACACACAATTCTATTAAATAATTACATAATAATTCATGAAAGTACACAGTTCCTATTATATTGCCGCATAATAATCGATAAAACCCATACAAAATATGAGCATTTTTGGGGCTCATCAATGGTGGAGCATGGGAGATGCTTTGCTTGGGAACTTTCCTTGTTTGCTCAAACATACCAAGAGCTACATGGGGTTTGGATGACCAAGAGGACATCCTCATATAGTAGCTTGTTGATACAACTATAGGGTTAGAAGAATATAGCTATCATGAGATTGGAGGGGCTACCATTCGCGGCACGTGTGTTGATAGGGGTAGATTTACCCTATGATATATAATGGTGGGCTGACATAGAGGAGCGAACGAGGAGATATAATGTTGGTAATGCTCTATACTATCAGGGGTATTTTGGAAGCATAAGGTTTGAGGGTGTTATCTAGCATCCATACATAAGAGTGTCCATGTGGTGAGAGTATGGTATGGATATTTGTCAAGTTTGGTAGGGAATATGGGTGATTGGTTGATATGCATTTTAGATTGAGTTCGTATCATTCAATTGTGTGAAGAGGCAATTTGGCTTATGATAGGGCTTTCCTAATATACTAGTAATTATTTATAGGGTCCAAGGAGATCATGGGGTATGCTCATAAGGGATGGCACTGGATACTTCATTGGGTGAGTTTCTAGCATTACCCGATCTTGATGATATGGGAAGCACTTTAGAGTATGACATATGTTGGGTAATGTAGAGGTGGAAGCCTAGAGTAGGTGTGATTGATAGGGCTAGGAATGTAGGACCAAAGGTAGTACCTATAAATCCAAGGGTGGCCTCAAGTTGGGTAGGTGGTTCTACAAGTGGGGTAACATCAATGACTGGTGATGGGGAGACAACCATAGGGGTTGTCAACTCAAGGAAAATAATGGGATTTGAGGGTGACAAGGAGAGTGCTTCTCAAGATGAGTGACCATTGAGGTGACATGTGTGGCCTCAATTTGATAGTGATATAAGGCTCTCATGAGTATATGAGAGGGAGATAGCACAAAAGGATAAGTATTAGGAGGATGAGGTTGAAATATTTATGGAGGAGATGATTGATCATCTATATGAGGCTGATGCTTTGTATGATAGGGCAAAGCAGGTTGAGGTGGAGAGGGATGGTTTGAGGGTGGATATAGAGAGGTTCAAGGTGTATATGGAGGATATATGATGAGAGCATGATTTAGCTATGTATAGGAGAGGGGATATAGATGGAGAGATAGAGTGGATGAGGGTGTTTGTGGAGGAGGTATAGTGAGATCATGAGGTAGCTATAGATGAGAGATGTAGTATTTGCTAGAAGAGGACAGATGGAGGTGGTAATGGAGCATCTACAGATGTAGATGGGAGAGCTACAAAGAGAGTAGGATATGATGGAAACTGAGAGATATGCTACCATAGTGGTTGTAGGAGAGATGATGTGGCTAAGGGCATATATGGAGAGGCTACAATAAGAGCAAAATGCTATTGTAGCAAAGAGGGATTGATTGTGAGAGAGGGTAGAGCAACTTAGAATGTAGGGGACTGAGTTAGATTTTTAGTCTAAGATTGCATAATTATGGTGTGCCATGGATGGTTATGGGATATCCTATCTACAAGAGAAGGATAAGGTTACAACTTGTAAGGTATTTTTGATTGCACATGATATAACACTTCTTGACTACTCGAGTTCTAGGTCATGTCACAGTCATAGGAGTAAAACATCAATAACTCTAAAATTGGCATGATTTATAGGGTTAGGAGCATCATAGGCAAGTAAATCCATCTTGATGTAGCTAGGTGGGGACTCATGGAGAAGTAGAGACAAGGTTCCTGGGTGACCAGAAGGGAGTAGGGAGACTCCTAATGGTCAATAGGGCTGACTTTGTTTTTGTTGTGGTAGAGGTGACATGATTTTTTGTATCATGATGCTTGTGGATTATGCATAGATGTATTGGTTTCGATGTATTATGTTGTGTATGATGATGTATATGAGCTTAGCCAATTGGTGATTTTGATAATGTATACATTCATGTTGATATATATATATATATATATATATATATATATGCATGTTGGTTTGATTTTGTTGTGAATTATTGATTTGTTGTGATGATTGAATGCATTTGATTTGATATGGATGTAATATAATATTTGATATTCATTTGATGTTGAATGTTATGAATGCAAGTGGATGATTGTATAAATGCATTTGGAAACTTCTAATATATGTATGTATTTTAATCTCTTTGGTTGTGTGTATTTGGTTTGATGCAATCTTTCATGGTTAACATAATTAAATATAATTTGATAGTCACGTTGACATATGAATAGAGAAAGAGATAGGTGAACATGAAATATGGGGGCTAAAATCAACTCTAATAATAGGTGTATGCAAGTGTTTATGATGATATGTGGAAGAGTGACCTAAGGACAATGCATATTGATCCTAATTGATTGGTAGTTATGCAACTAGGCATGATGTGTATTTTGTACCTTTTGCTAAGGGTATTTTAGATGCTAGAAGGATTTATAGGGAGTCAAATATCTGAGTTTAACCATAAAATCCATTGATTAGTCAAATTACATTCTACTAAAATCTATTCCATCCTGTTTGAGTTTGAGCCAATCATGAATTAGTGTGTATGCAATGATATTTATTTATCTATTTTGAATGAGGTTGGATTAACCCTTTGTAAAATTAGTTGATTAAATCTAGTTCATCCACAAGTGCACAATGATCTATACAAAATAATGTCACTAATATGATAAATGTTTCACCACTCATAATGCATACTCCACTACCAGATAGGTGTCTATAGAATTGATAGAGGTTAGCCCCATGATCCATATGTCCCTAAGGAAACCAAGGTTTCAAGTTTTTTGCTTTTTGTAGCTTATATTTTTATTTATCCTTATGGAGGTATCATGTGAATGATAATATGAGTGGGTTAAACCTTTCACTTTTGTGGCCAATGCATGCTTCATGTTGCCTTCCCTAGATTCAAAATTTGCTTAGTGTTTCACATGTGATTGATTCTTAAAAGAAATCTATTCGGTGAGGGGAAGTCTAAACTATATTAGAAGCCAATGAAATTTGATAGAGGTTGATGGGATCACTAAAATGGTTGACTAACAAAAAATATTTCTATTACCAAGAAACCTATGCATAGGTTTTGGATACAATATCACAATAGTTGTGATAACTAGTGCTTGGTGTTACATGAGATAAAAGATGCATATGTTGAAGCAAATAAATACAATGATACGATAATGTAAATTCTAATGAGACACATGATAAATACATGACTTATGTACAAAAATATGAGACTTTTCAGTGGTTAAGCTAACCAAGTAAGATTGATAAATGCATACTCACGTATCCCTAAAAGGTTATTAACATAATATTATAAATTTTATAATGGGATGGTATATGCATGCATGTGGTGAATGATGTAATTGTAAATGTTTAACTGTATAAACATAATTTATTAGTGAGAAGATCAGGAAGAAAAAGAAGAAGAAACTATCCCAGGTATGTAGTTGCTCTAAGCATACCACATAATAGAAATGGAGGGAAGAAGAAAGGGAGGTGAAGAAATAAAGAATATGGGAAACCTATCCAAGGTATGTACCCACTCGAAGCATGACCATACAATAAGGATAGGGGAAGAGGAAAGAGGTATGAGAAATGTGAAATGAGTGGAGAAATATGGTGTTGTGTTGTGGTGTGGCTATTTTTGTATTTTTGTTGTTTTTGATATAGGGTGTACAATAATTTGAGAGCCAAATTTTTATAGGAGGATAGTAAGACCCCCAGGTTGGAAGTTGATGTGACGAGAAGGGGCATTGTAGCCCCTAATAATGAGAATTATTGGATGATAAGGGGTATTGGCACACCTAATCAAGCATTTGAAGATGACCAATGCAATTTGGGGCCTTTGAAATGGAATTCGGCCAATTGGATTTGGTTCATTTGGGGACTTTGGTCTAAAATTGAATTTTGACCAAAGGGGTTTTATGCCTTTGGGGCCTTTGAACTGGAATTGAATTTTGACCAAAATATTTTTATGCCTTTAGGGCCTTCAAACTAAAGTTGGGATTTTATTATTTTGTAAAAGCAAGGCAAATATCACAAAATTTGACACAAATATGCTAAGGAAATGAAAGGTAAACTACTTCTTGAAGGGAGTGACCCCTCACTTCTTATAAGGAGAAACTTCTATGCTAAATACAAGGAAGGTAAATTGCTTCTCTATAAGAGTGACCCCTCACTTATTATAGGGAGAAACCTCTATGCTAAGGATAGGAAAGGTAAATTGCTTCTCTATGGGAGAGATCCATCGCTTCTTATAGGTAGTGACATCTATGCTAAGGTCATGAAAGGTAAATTGCTTCTCGATGGGAGCAACCCCTCACTTCTAATAGGGATAGATATATATGCTAAGGATGAAACCTAACTTCTTATAGGGAGTGACCTCTATGCTAATGATATAAAAGGTAAATTACTTCTCAATGGGAGTGACCCCTTGCTTCTTATAAAGAGCAACCTATATGCTAAGGACATGAAAGGTAAATTGCTTCTCGATGGGAGTGACCCCTTGCTTCTTATAGGGAGCAACCTCTACACTAAGGACATGAAATGTAAATTGCTTCTCAATGGGAGTGATCCTTCACTTATTATAGGGAGAGATCTCTATGCTAAGGATGACCCCCAGATTCTGATAGGGAGTGATCTCTATGCTAAGGATATAAAAGGTATATTACTTCTCTATGGGAATGACCCCTTGATTCTTATATGGAGTGACCTATACGCTAAGGACATGAAAGGTAAATTGTTTCTCAATGGGGGTGACCCCTTGCTTCTTATAGGGATCAAACTCTACACTAAGGATATGAAAGGTAAATTGCTTCTCAATGGGAGCAACCCCTTGCTTCTTATATAAAGTGACCTCTATGCTAAGGACATTAAATGTAAATTGTTTTTTTATGGGAGTGATCTCTTGTTTCTTATAGGAAGTGACCTCTAAGCTAAGGATATGAAATATAAATTGCTTATTTATGGGAGAAAGACCTTTCTTATTATAGGGAGTGACCTCTCTGCTAAGGACATGAAAGGTAAATTACTTCTCAATGGGAGTAATCCCTTTATTATTATAGGGAGTGATCTCTATGCCAAGGATATGAAAGGTAAATTGCTTCTTGATGGGAGTGACCCCTATATTATTATAGGGGAATGACCTTTTTGCTAAGGATATGAAAGGTAAATTGGTTCTCGATGAGAATGACCCCTCACTTATTATAGGGAGCGACCTCTATGCTAAGGACATGAAAGATAAATTACTTCTCAATGGGACCGACCCCTCTCTTCTTATAGGGAGTGACCTCTATGCTAAGAACTTGAAAGGTAAATTGCTTCTTGATGAGAGCAACCCCTCACTTTTTATAGAGAGCAACCTCTATGCTAAGGACATGAAAGATAAATTACTTCTCGATAGGAGCGATCCCTCACTTCTTATAGGGAGTGATATCTATGCTAAGAACATGAAAGGTAAATTATTTCTAAAATAAAATTTTATCTTAAGGAAGCTCAGGATGTGAAAAGTAATTTCTTTTAAAATAAAATTATATCTAAGGGATTTGGTGCCTTTGGATTTTTGAAATCAAAATTGAATTTTGACCAAAGGGGTTTTATGTCTTTGGGGCCTTTGAACTAAAATTTAATTTTGTTGTTTTGTGAAATTAAGGTAAAGGGTGCAACCTTTGACAAAAGGATGAAACATTTTGAACCTGACGATTGATTATTTTGAGATGTGAATGGAAGGAAAATGGCACAACCTTTGATAAAAGTATGCAACCTTTTGAACTTGGATATTGATTATGAAAGTGAGGCAAAGGGTGTAAACTTTGAAAATAGGACACAACCTTTTGAACTTGGTAGTTGATTTTTTGATTGAATGTAAGGAAAAGGGCACAAAATTTAAGCAAAGAACACAATTTTTTTAACTTGGTAATTGGTGTGTTGATTGAAATGTTTGATGGCATCACCATGTGTATATGAGAAGGAAGGCTTAATAATTTTGGATGCAAAATTGTCAGAGCGAGTGGTAAATCCACCAAATGAAAAAATGGTTTTGATAGAGGATGGGACTCACCCAACCATGATACTGACTTATAGTGAATGCAAAAATGATCACACAAAAGATGAGAAAGAGAGAAAAATAAAGAAGATGAAAATGACCAATCATAGGTATGCAACCGCTCATGCATGACCATACAACAATGAGATGGAACTTATGAAATAGAGAGAGGATAGAGGAATATTTGGAGAAAGTAAGGAAGAAGGAGCATTTTAGATCAAAATTGGGGAAATAATGGTTGATGACTGTAGTGAAGCAAGATAAATGCTTTTTTGTTGGGAGATATTATCTCAGAGATCATGTATTTTTGGGTGCCAGATTGGTATAACAAACATCTTGGTAAGAATTGTGACCATGGATATGATGAACTTATTGGGACATATATTGTGATGTTGAAACCCTATCCTATGATTATGGCACTTTTTATTGGAGTAATTAATCATTATATATGTCCTAAATTTGATTGGAATATGATACGGGATTGTCCAATTTTATTTCCTCTTGATCAATTAGATTTTGGGCTAGTCATTTGAAGGTGAGATGATCATTAATTTCATGCCTCGGTTGTTAGTGGTAAACATAGGATTGATGCTAATTGTATCCTTTTGGTTTAGATCGATTAAGATCATCTGACCTAGTGATATGCAAGATGATTTTCCCTATATTGTGCAAATTTTGGAAGAGATTATCCAATGTTTTAGACATCAACATTTTAGTATAAGTGGATGATGAGGGTGTTGAGGTTTTGTATGAGGTTGGGTAGGTGGAGACACTGTAGATCCCATCATGGTTAGGTTATGGATAAATGCTTGACACCTATAATTATCCATCCATAGCTTGATCTGGGTGAGGCACTCTAATATGTGTTGCATGGGATGAACTAAGGTTATCAGTATAGGGTTGACATAGATGATTGGAGGGGAAGGGGTCGATTGGTATCAGTGGGGATGCAAATATGGATAAGGTGAAGGAGAAGTATGATATTATTATTGTTGTGATATCCATTAAAATGGGTGGGATGTAGGGGATTGTATTGGATGTAGGAGAGCTTGGCATGGAATGTAGTTCAATCCTTCATGAGGTATATATTATTGCACTTGGTTGACTACAAGATCATATGATTGAAGGGGTACTTGGTTGTGCACTTGATATGGCACTTGGGCCTGCGATTCTTGTTAAGGCACTTAAGTGTACCATTCTTTTTATGGTGCTTGAATGTACCCTTATTGGAATAATACTTGGTTGTACCTCTATTGTTTTAGCACCTAAATATGTGCTAGTTGTTGTTGGGGTACTTGAGTATAATTTTATTGTGTTGGCACTTGATTGTGCACTTTTTTTTTTTGGGTACTTGAGTTTACCCTTTTTGCTTGGCACCTAAATGTGCACTTGAGGTTTTTGGGGAACTTGAGTGTACCCTTGTTGTTTTTGGTGCACCTAAGTGTACCCTTGTTGAGTTGGCACTTGATTGTACACTTGTTGTGTAGGCCATTTGCATGACGATGTGAAGGTGGTTGGAAAAGTAGATTTTGTGAGGTAGATTCTTGCCTTGTAGAAATGAGAATGATACACAACTAGTGTGGCATGAAGGTGGTCAAGAATAACACCTTAACTTGTGAAATGATAGGATATTTTGTTTGGATTTGTACAAGTAGAGATGCATGTTGATTGGGAATGCAAAGAGGGGCCAATGAGGCTTGAGGTGAACCTATTTGTAGATGATGAAGGGTAGGCCCTAAAGGGGTGATATTTTGTTGCTGGTCTATAAGAGGTATAGACAGATGTTGTTATGGTGGAAGGGATTCTCCTCCTTGGTGTTCAAGGAGGGGGTTCATATTGAAATTCTTCATAGCAATGAACTCTTGCTCATGTGATTGGTTTTATGTAGAGATCATTCTAGAGAAAATGACAAATATGTGTATTTTATGAGGGAGAAATCCTAATATTTTAGATATGTAAGTAGCCTCAGGTCTTGATCTATCATATTATGGTGTTTTAGGTCAAAAATACCTATCCATACATTTTTTTTTTCATAAAATGGACCCATATGTATGTTTTTTCAAGAAAATATACCTATCCATACTATTTTTTTGTAGATAGGTGTTTTATAGATATAATATTGCAAAATCCATTTTGGAAATCCCTAGGACCATTTTGGAAGTTTTTGAGATTGTTTTGGGAGTGTTTTTAGTGGTTCTGGAACAATGTGTTTGAATTAATTTCATAGGTAGAAAATAACAAGCAAATGTGTATGGTTGATGTTGAATTTTTTTATGTGACTCTTTTGTTTTGTGGTTTGTGTATTTTGAGATGAAAGAACTACTACAAATACAAGGTATGTGAGTGAAATATACAAGGGTGCATTGATGCACACACTTACCACTATACCTAAAGGTACATAAGGAGTGGTTATACAAAAATGGGCAAATGGCTTCCTATGATGGGGAAGGCTTGGGGTGACTAGAAGTGAGATACAAAATTTCTTTTATGCAAGAGGTGGCACCATCTAAGACCTAATACCAACCTATCCAAGTATTTGATTCACCCTTGATCGGGCTTATTCAATAACAAAAACTACACACTCACTAATTAGGTGAAGCCTTATAAGCATGGGTGTTTGTCCTATCCTACCCTAAGGTAGTCTCAAGAGGAGGGGAATTTTTGGTGATGAAGTCTAGAAAATCACTTACAAGGTATACTATGGCATCTAGGGTGGTGATTCAATGCTTGCTAGTGGAAGTTAATGTTGTTGATCTCTATTTGGTGGTTGGTGATGAAATCCAACACAAACTAATGTGTGAACTTACATGAGTGTGTGCTCATTTTTGGTGTTTTTTCTTATTTTTAGAAATTGAAATATGAAAATGAAACTATGCTATAGCAAAAGACAATGAAGACAACATTTTCAGAAGTGATATTCAAAAGAAATTTCCCTTTTAAAGAAAATGTTATGCTAAACAAACAAGGAAATTTTGACCAAAGTGTGTCTTGGTGCATTTTTGAAAGGAAATAAGTGAATTGAATGATTTTATAAGAAAATACTACTTTGAAAATGACCAAGTTATTTGGGTGCCTTTTGAAAAAAAAACAAGTAAAATGCAAACATTTTGTAAGCAAATCTAAATACTTTGCAAATGACCAAGTGATTTGGGTGTCTTTTGAAAAGAAAACAAGTAAAATTTAGATGTTTTTTAAGAAAACCTAACTACTTTGAAAATGACCAAGTGATTTTGGTGCCTTTTGAAAACAAATGCAATGATTTTGAAACAATGACCAAATGATTTTGATGTACTTTGAAAGGAAACTTAGTAGCTATTGTTTGGTTTGAAAATAGGAAGAAATAGAAAAGAAAATAGGAAAAGTTAGAGTTTTATGTGTCTACTTGTGATTTCATGCTTTTGGGTGCTTTTTGAGATCTAATAGGCTCCTTTTCAAGTGCCAAATTTGAAAATGTACCTATCCATACATTTTTTTTAAAAAAATATACCTATTCGTACATTTTTCTAAAAAATGTACCTATCTGTATGTTTTCCTTAAAAAGTGGATTTTTGGGCTATTTTGTGGTTGTCTTGGGCTTGGGTGTTAGAAATTTTGGATTTGGAATTTTACCTAAAAATTTGGGAGGTAAAAAATTCAAATTTCTTAACAATCAAAATGTGCATGTTTTCAACGACTGAAATTTGAAAATGCTTGTTTTTAGAAGGAAAGTTTGAAACTCTTGTGTAAAAAACACAAATGTATAAATTACAGGTGGGATTGAGATGTGTTTCAAGGCTTTTGGAGACTCCACCAATTTTGTAATGTCTACAACATAGCAAGCACATAAAATTTTTTAGTTAACTAGAAAACCAAAAATAAGCATATAAACCATGATTGCAAAAATGAACTGACAAAATAAGTGCCATATTTTATTGATAATGTGTAAAAGTGTTACAATATGAAATGATATCCTTTTACAATTTTACCTAGGGGCTAAAAAATAGGGACTTCAAGAGAAGGGACCCTAGGATTGAATGTCTTTGTGGCATCACAAGTCTTTTGTGAAGTCCTTAGGGGAGTGGGCTTATTGGATGCATGCCACTACTAGCTACGCCCATCCTTGAAACTTGCATAACCCTACAAAAAGTGTTAGAATTTTTGGAGACCTATCTTGATTATGTATACCATAAAAACAAACAAAATGGACACAAAAGTAGTGAAAATACATGAAATAAGTACTAAAGCGAACTAAAATTGATATAGAAGCAAGTGCTTACCTGGCCAGTTGATTTGGTAATATTTTTGTGGAAATTGTACCTATCCATATGATTTCCAAATGGTTGGATCTATTTGTATTTTTTCCTATTTCTTGCTCTGTTTGGCTGGTGCTTCAGTCATAGAGGTCCCCAGTTTGATCTAAGTTAGAAATGGAAGCCAAAAGTACCTGTTCTTCATCTAAAACAACCAAAAATCTCACAAAAATTCATGTGGGAGGAGTGCTAGGTGTGCAAGATTCTTGTGAATGGTTATGGTAGTATTTTGGTAGCATAACAATGTAAATTTCTTGTCCTAAAAATTGTAGGCAAAGGGGTTTATTTATAGCTTTCTTGAACAACAAAGGGGTAGGTGATGTGGTAGGAGAGGAAGAGGAGAGAGAGGGCCTTCTTAATTAGGCATGTGCTAGATGTGATTCTTCCACCTAAGTGTATTAAGTGGGAATGGGTGTTCAATGACCAGCTAGAGCTTAGGGAAGAGTGAAAACACCTTTTCCATTAAATCCCCTTAAATATTT
The DNA here is from genome assembly GCA_028583015.1 of Wollemia nobilis. Taxonomy (NCBI): domain Eukaryota; kingdom Viridiplantae; phylum Streptophyta; class Pinopsida; order Araucariales; family Araucariaceae; genus Wollemia; species Wollemia nobilis. The sequence continues at coordinate 5,408,111 of JAQPPZ010003260.1, read as the reverse complement.
TGTAGGGAGAGTAGGAATTTAATGGTAAAGAGAGTGGGTAGATGCTTAGGAAAGTGTGTAGAGGGCTGTGGGTTGGATATGGTGGATTTACCTAGGGTTTATGGTAACCTAGGATTTAGGATAGCTTAGGGTTAGCTTTACCTAAGGTTTAGGGTAATTAAAATTATTTTCAAATGTTTTGTTCATTGATCATTAATTGTTGTTGCACGGGTCAAGTGTGTTATTTTTAGGTGTCTACATTAACATAAGGGCTTTTGCATCACTCTCTTAAAATTTTTGTTTTTATCTTTCATCTTCATCAGGATTTTTCTTTGTTCCATTCATTATTCCCCAAAGTTTTTCTACATTAAGAATTGCTTTTCATTTTATTTTTCCATGACATAAAACTAGGTCCTTTCGAAAGTTATGATTCAAAAAGAAATTGTTTGTTATTTGGTATAATGGAACTCATTTAAATCTAAAATATCAATTTTACCAACTTTCTTTTGGAGTAGAATTCCTTTTATTTCCCTAATAAATAAATTTCACTTTTTCAATTTTCAAAAATCAAATTTTGCAAATTTCCTTTTTGGAGTAGAATTATTTTTCTCTCCAAATTTTATATATTTAATTTTTCAAAAATATATATATTTAAAATCAAATCAATTTATCAATATCAAATCAATTAATTTTAATTCAATAATTAAATCAAAGACTTAATTCATTTTATTCTTATATCTCCCATTTATATTTTTCCTAAGCCTTATAAGTCCTCCAAATTCAAATAATCAAATAATCAAATGACTTAAGTTTACATAGGTTCCAAATATGTAATATCAAAGGAATAATCCTTACCTTTGATTTTTTTCCAATTAAAACTTGCTTCCCAATTTTCCAGTTGACGTCTCCTAGTCAAGCATTCACATTGATGCAATTATTAGATGTTAGAATAATTGCATTCCAAATATTTTATTATCTTGACCAGTTCAACACTCTAAGCTCTAATTGATCTTGTATTTGCCTTCAATGCACCAGACCCATTAATTTTATTGCAATCATCTAGAAATCCTTTATTCAACTCTCTCATTATAGATTTTGCTCACACCAAGCAAGAAACTAGTACATTATTTATATCAAGCCTTTATCTCAACATAATTTTTCTCTCTCATTATAGATTCAGCTCACAACAAACAAGCATCTAGTACATGCTTTATCTTAGGCCTTTTCTCATTGATTAATTTGCTCGAATCTTGTTTGATTCTTCAAAACTTTGGTTCTCTTCAATATTTCAATGCTTGGTGCTCTCTTCACTTTCAATCTACTCATAGTCCATGGCTCTTGTCTGCTTCTTCTCAAAACTCTAATTTTCTTTGACATCTCTATCCTTTACACTCTCTTTACTTTTAATCTACTCACAGTCCATGGATCTTTTCTAGTTCTTAGAAATTTGATTCTCCTTGAGGTCTCTATGCTTGGTTCTCTCTCAAATTCAATCTGCTCATAGTTTGATGGATTTACTGTATTTGGATGTCTCTATCATAGGCATTTCATTGGAATATTTGACTAATTTTACTTTGGATCCCTTTCACTAGCATTATCTTCTAACATGATAGATTCAACCCTCTTTCTCAGGCACACACAACCTGAATATAATCTTAGCCTGATTTCAATAGCTAGCCTACAACAATAGAATTTTTTTTTCTATATTTAATCTATGAGTGCTTATAATTTTTCTTCAATATCTAGTGCTCTTTGTTCTTTCTTATTTTAGTGCATGTTCTCTTCAATGGACTTATAACTATTCCTACTAATATCAATCTTCACAAAATAATATCAGGGCTGTTAATAACCTAAAATATATCTTGGCCTACAATTCCTTCATGTGGATCTTTTAAATTCAATATTTAATTCAAATCAAAGACTTCTTATGATGCTATATTTTGACCTAGAAATTTTCCTCAAATTATTTCCACTCAAAGTGAGAATAAATGTGGTTCTTGTTATCACAATTCTTCAACCTTTATCTTGGATTGAATGTCAATATTTTTTTTGATGAAAAGCTAAATTATATTAATAATAAAGTTTAACATGAAAAAAAGTGGCGGGTGGCAATGATCACACCCCTGGAAGAAACAAGCCAACCCTAACCACGGGTTGGGAAACCACAAACCAGAGCTCACTACAAACTAGGCAACATCAATCAAACAGGCAGTGAAACTTGCATGCAATCAGAAAGTTTGTGGCTGCACGTCTACGTTGGAGTCCCATGGAATGGCCAAGGTATGCGGTAATCCATCTGTGTGTCCCTGATCCTCATGAACATTTGAATCTCCCCAGCCCTGTCCTCGAGATCTATCAAGCTGGCGATTATGTGCACTTATATCCCCTGCATTCCAGGCACGATCCTGTGTGCCACCATTAACTTCCACCAGCTCATCCCAGGCACCTCTGGGTGGAGAACATGATGGTGATTGAATTGGCTGTGCATTCCATCCATCATTGTAGGTAAAAATGTCATGTCCCCAACCTCCCTGTGCATGCACCAGACGTGGCAGTTGATGAGACCTCGAGCGGGAACAGGATGTCTGCTGTGCGTTGTTTGGAAAAACCCTGCTAACTGAGCAAGGTGCATTTTTCCAGTCATCCAAAAGTGCCTTCATGTGCGCCTGCTCAATGTCAAGTTTAGCCTGCTGATTGCAAATCTGGAACCATGTATCTTGAAACACCTCTATTTTGTCAGCTAGAGAAAATTCATCAGAAGGATTTTGATGCTGAAAAACTATCTTGTTTCTAGATTTCCACATGTGAAAAAGAAGACTAATTCGAAATATGTGCCACACTTTGGACAAGGGAAGAACAAATTTAATCTTATCCCCTAACAGAGCTTGCTGCCATGTAAGGGATTCATCCTGGAATTGGGAAAAAAAAGACCATCCCCATTCCCAGGCACTCCTTGCTCTTGTGCAGAACCAGAAAATATGAGGAGAAGATTCATCCTCATTACAGAATGCACATTTAGGGTTTGCAACTCCCAAGTGCTTGAGTCTGTCTCCTAAGGGTAAACTTTGAAAGAGAAGGCTCCAAGCAAAAAAAGATTGTTTTGGCTCAAGAAAAGAAGACCAAACTATCTGAAATCGAGCCTTCCAACCAGAAAGCGCCACTTGGATCTCCCCATTTATCATTAAGTCTAGGGACCATTGGCAACATTGGGGAGAGCCACTTGTAACCCAACTTAGCTGAGTAATTCAACAATGGTATATCCAAAAACCGGGACCAATCTTTCCACCATGGCCTCTGAGAGTGCTGCCCACACTTGTGCCACATGGAAAAGGGGATAATGTCAATTATTGAGTCATAAGTGAGCTTGTCACCAGTGCTCAACTGAAATTGTTGTTTAAAAAGTGGCCAAGGGATCCAATCCCTCGAGGTTTGAGAATAAAAATCAGAAACTGTAGATATACCTTTTTTAAAAAACTTTTGGGCATGAATCCACGGGACCTGAGCAAGAGGAGTTCCCTGAATGTTAATCACCGAAGACCACCGAGATGTTTAAAGAATTGATGGACGAGTCCTTTATGGCCTCTATTCCCTTTCCACTTAAGCCAAGGAGTGAATTGCTGCCATGATTTCCAAATACTTTTAATCACAAAAGAACAAGAGATTTTCACAAAGACTGGCATTACAATTAGGGAAGGGAGGTCAATTCCTCTCCAGGCTTGTTTGTTCAAAGGCAGCCCTGAAGAAATACAATGTCTGATGAGGATTTTCCAGGCCTCCGAGCCTTTAAGGGCTCGTATGATCCATTTGGCACAGAGAGCCGTGCCTTGTCTTTTATAGTCAACCATGCCCATTCCTCCTGAAGCTTTAGGTAAACAACACATATCCCAAGCAACCCGGTGAAAACCTTTCTTCTCAGCTGAGTTTGCCCACAAAAAATTCCTCAATAGTCTTTCAAGCTTAAGGTAGCATGCTTGTGAAGGGACCCAACAAGAAGAGTAATACACATGAGTAGAGGCAAGGACCTTAGAACAAATCTGGAATTTTCCTGCCAGAGACATCTTCTTAGTAATCCAATACTCAAGCTTTTTCTCAACTTTCTGCAGAACATAGTTCCATAACTGAACAGGGGAACCATAAAAGGCAAAAGGGATCCCTAGAAATTTGAACACTTCTCCTGGCAAAATCCAATGCCATTGAAACTATTCTAGCCAAGGAGGGAGCGGGGTAGGGGACTGCCGATAACAAGAAGTTTTTCTCCACTGAATACTAGAACCAGAGGCCTGACAAAAAACTTCCAAACATCTGAGTGCTTCCTTCATTGAGTGTTCCTCCTCTAAAAGAGTGAGAAAAGAGTCATCAGCAAAGTGACCATTAATGAGCTGACCTTGGTTATCAGGGAGAGAAATACCCTTAATTTGGCCCAAAGAAGCATGCCTAGCAAGCAAATATCCAAAGGCTTCAGCAGCAAGGATATACAGAGAAGGAGCCAAGGGACAACCTTGCCGAACAGATCTGAACAAACCGATTGGCCTAGTTTGATGATTATTCAAAGATAAAACAGCCGAAGCATCCTGAAAAAGAATATTGACAGATTGAACAAACACAAGGCCCAAACCCTAAAGACTGTAACATGGAAAGAATGAAGTTCCATTCAATTCTATCATAGGCCTTTTCAAAATCAATTTTCAAGAAGAGGGCTTGCTGACCAGACTGCCTAGCCCATTCCATACCTTCCCAAACTGCAATGACATTATCCAATATATATCTGCCTTTAATAAATCTTGTTTGCTCCGGCCTAACAATAAGAGGCAACAGGGGCCGGAGTTTCAGAGCCAGGGCTTTGGCAATAATCTTATAGCTCGACATTGAGCAAGGTAATTGGCCTCCAATTTGTTATACATTCAGGATCCCCTTGTTTTGGAATGAACTTGATATTACCTCGGTTCAAAATTGCTCCAAGAGAGCCATTGTGCATGGCTTCAAGGTAGACTTTGTGTAAATCGGAACCAACAAAGTCCCAACATGCCTTGTAGAATTCACAAGGAAATCCATCCAAGCATAGGTCCTTCTCATTGGCCATTTGAGTTAATGCTGAGGCAAGGTCATCAACATACAAATACTTTTCACACTCCTCTCTTTGAGCTACAGAGAGTTTGTTAGGGACAGCATCCATGCAAAGCTTGAGAGCTTCATCCCTCTCTGGAGAAGAAGACCGAGCAGCAAAAACTTGAGTGTAATGCTTAACAAAAATGTCAGCAATACTTTGGGTAGAGAGGTATGGCGAATACCATTGTCCACAATAGCTTTGAATTTAGTGGCATTGCGAGGAGGACGTAACTTTTGGAAGAATTCCTTAGAAACTCTGTCCCCAATTTTAAGCCAATGTAAGCGGGCCTTGATCTGAGCACCTTTAGCTTCATAGAGCTCTGCCACCTTGAGCTCATGACGAACCTGAGCAGCATGCCCCTACAAAACAGGACAGAGAGGGTTGGCTTCAAGCCTACAAGAGGCTTTTGTCAGTTCAGTGCGTAAAGCAAGCAAAGAATATTTTCTAAACTGAGCAACTTTCTTGCCCAAACTGCGAAGAAGGGCTGTGGTTCGGGATATAGCATCATTCCACCACTCAATCCATCCTTCTTCACCAACAGGTCTGTCCCCAAAATTCCAGACTCTCCGAATATGACACATCATGGAAGAATGCTGAAGAAAGGATGTGTTAAGAAAAAACTGAGACTTAATACCCTGATCAGGTACCACAGAAGATAAAACAGTGAACATAATTGGGGAATGATCAGACCCAATAGTACCAGCAATAACCTCCACAACTGGAGCATCTCCATGCTTCCGATGAAAATAAAACTGGGTATGGTCTGACAACATAGCTCTATCTAAACGTTTGAGAATCCTTGCCCGCCCAACTTGAAAGTTATTCCAGGTAAACCAAAGGTGCTCATCAAAAGAAGCAGGAGAAAGACAGGAATTAGGGTCAGACAAACATAATTTTTTTTCATAAAAAACTAGGCTTCACGCTCACCAAGGGCCCACCTGTGGTTTAGACCCCCAATTTTATCAGAAGCATGCTCAACCATATTAAAATCTCCACAGACGATCCAAACTGCAGGAGGCAAAGAAAAGGCACACCATTTCCAAAGCAAACAATGCTCCGGAGCACTATTGGAGGCATATACATTTAAAATTCCAAAGGACATTCCGTCAACTTCAAGCAAAATCCAAACAACTTGGTTAGAAGGGTCAACCCCCCAATCAACAAAATTCCCATGCCATCTATTGGCCAGGAGAATAACAGCACCACCACGACCGGGAGGGTGCTTGGTGGAAAAAAGTTGACTATTAGGGTAAATGAGCGCACAGGCACATTGCAATTGGAACTCAGTAATTTTAACTTCTTGCAAGCAAACAATATCTGGGCCCCCATACTTGGTTGCACAGAAAGTAATATCATCGCGGACCATGTATCTTCGAACTGGGTCCGTCAGTCCTCTAACATTCCATGATAGAAAAATCATTCTGACCTGTCGAGGATCAAACTTCCTCTGACCTCATCAGAGTCACCCAGAATAGCAAGCGACTGAAACGAGTTGCTAGAAAAGCTTCCCAGTTGTCGGTTTTTGTCTGCATGCAGACCCTGCACTGGACTACGAGACCTTCGTCTTCGGGCATTCATGCCTTCTTTTTGCTCCAGCTGGTGAGCAACCATGGAGACAGAGAGGATACCATCATCTTTAAGAGCCATCGACATATCTTCAACCACAACTGCTGAATTGGAAAGGATTTGAGTACTTGGGGAAGCATTCTGGGATGGAACTGGGACATGCAAGGGCGGTTTTATCGTTGTGGCTTGAGCATAGGAGCCAGTAGGCTGACCCCCATGAGGATTATGGACAGAGGACTGGCCTCCCTGAGGGCCTTTACCAGGGACATGCTTGCCTTTCTTGGAGACCACCTTCGAGTCACTGTCAGACCCATCTTTGGTTGGCTGGTTTTTCTCATTAGAAGCTTGATTAACAGGGGTTGGGCCCTTGGATTTAAACTTATCTGCCATTAAGGGACAATCTTTAATCTTGTGTGCGGTAGACTGGCACCTGTAGCAAGTGTTTGGCAAATTGACATACACCACTCTCTGGTGGATATTAGTATCACCTACCTTAATATCAATAAATTCCTTGAGGGAATTGGCCAAATCAATTTTCACACAGAGCCGACGGGTAGGCCGAGCATTATAGAAGCGTTGAGGCTCTTCACATACAAATTCCCCAACTTTCATGGCAACATCACGAATAAATGGGACCAATGCCATTGGCAAACACAGGAATTCAACCCACACAGGGACAACAAGAGAGACACCATTGGCAACCTGGAAATTCTTGTGCCATGGTTGACAAATAAGCAAAGTGCTATGAACATAACAAGGACCCTTGCTGAGAACCTTTTTGACACACTCTGGATCAGAGAACCGAATATGAAAGAAACCTTTGGTCAGGTTTTGCACGAGACTCTACAAAGATACCATATGGGTTCCAATAGCTTTGAAACCAGTTTCGTAGAATTGCATCAGAGGGGATACGGCCCAAGAAGTAGCCTATGACAGTATTTTGCTCTAGCCAAGTACAAGCTTTATTGAAACTATCGAGGGGAATAGAAATGTCTGGCACATTACCTTGTGGAACACCGTGGGAATGAACTTTCGAGGTTGCTTGCCCGCCATCCTTTTCTCCATCGGCTTCACCAGACGATGAACCAGGAGGAACCAAATGTGACATATTAAAAAAAACACAGTAATTCCGCCCAAGGCGGATCAATAATGGAAGGACAAAGCAACAGATCCCATCCACTGGCACATGCAGCACTGTGACGAGGCCAAAAATCACACATGCAAACGATGAACGCAAAGTCGGCTCGGCTCCTCAGGATGAGTTGCAGAGCAAAACCCTAGTCTCCCGCAACCATGAATATTTGTTTTTCAATAAAAAAGTTAATAGGTGAATGTCAATATTTAAGATAATATACCAAGCTACTTGGCTTGATTGTATCTCACTCCACTCAAGGTGGTTTAGATAGAGTCTACTCAAGGTAGATCTAATACCATTATTAGTATTTTAGCCAGATTCAATCACAAGTCCCAATATCCATGATCTTTGAGTAGACTCAAATATTTAGAGCAATTAATATAAATGAATAAAATCAATGAACATCACATTCATGAAAATAATAGTAATATGAAATATATGGCCAATACTAAAAAAAGTATGCATAAGCAAAATTACAATATAATTGATCATAATATTGTGTACAAGCTTCAATTACAATCTTCTATTCTCTATTTTTTAAATATTTTTCATGGAGATTTGTCTCCATAAGGTAAATCTTGGACTCTTTTGACTATTTCTCTCCTCACATATCCGGGAGATGCATCCTTTCCTATTCCACACATAAGACAAACCTCTTATACCTCTTGGATTCACATCTTGCCACTTGTATACATGACTCTTGACTCTCTATTTACTTGCACACTTTACTCTGATACTTGCACAATTTATTACATAACACTTGTGTAATTTTTTAGTCTACACACTTGCACACATTGTTACATGATAGTTGTGAAAATCCTACACATAGACACATACATTAGGGAAATAAATCATACACCTAAACTTTAGACTCACACCTTATTCTAATATTTACATTTTTACCAAAGGTACCATGGTGGTACATTAGCATGTACCAAATAATGTAATATTCTCCAAAATTGTAGACAATGTTGAGTTATATTATTATTTTAAATAAGTTTATAGTACTACAATCCAAGTTATAATATTTTTAACCTATTTTATGTATCTTATACTATAGTCATTATAGTTAGGCAACCCAGAAATAATATAAAAAGTACCTATTTATGATAATTTAAAACCCATACTTTCTAATGATCACATCAAAATATGTAAGTATAATACCATTAATTAGGTACAATGTATTAATCAAAAAAAATCAACATAAGTCATCTCAAATTCCTTTGCTATAGATAATAATTATATACCTTCGTATCTATTCAAAGAGCAATACTTAAAAATATATTAACATCTTTATATCTTTTAGAAATGGTATTGCATTCAATAATGTCACACATTAAGACCAATTTTATTAATCAATAACTAATGTCACAAATATCATGATATTATTATTTTTACACAATAATATCTAATAATATTACAAGTAGAAACAACTAATGATTTATCAAAATATAAGTTTCTTCCTCAACTCATTATTTTTCTAGTTTGTGATCCACTACTCAAAGGAGAGAAGATATCATCTGTGTGCTTTACTATCCAACCAAGTGACCTTCAACTAAATATCATTGTATCAAATTAAAATCATGAAGTTTTGGCCCTTCATGAATGGTTAGATATGTAGAACCAACCCAGCTAGAGAGACCATCATGTACAATGCATCCACCCATACTTTCCATGAATATTATGAATATATATTTATAATTAGATCTAGATTTTGTGTAGCAATCAACTTACACTATAGGTGATCCAATTAGTATTTGTAGAGGGGTAAAAATGCCCTCTCGCATACTATTCTTGACTATATATTCTAGGATTTGAGGTGACCGTGGGGGTGTGTTGTATTATCTACACTCAAAATAAATAAATGGGTTCACTAGGAATAGTTTTAGGATTCACTCTAAGTTCAGGATGGAAATGTATAATGTGTGATTTAAACAAACACCTATGTTTGGCCCTTCTAAATAGAACTATGAAAATGAAAGAACAATGCAAAGTGCACAAGATGCAAGAAGATAATGAGTAACCCTAATATGATTCTTTGGCTCAATGATATCTAACCCTAGGTTGCAAGAAATGAAATATTTTTCTTTGATCAAGGGACCAAGGGAATAAACAAACAAGACTAAACCCTAGATTCAAAACTAGATGCATTTTTCCTTTTGAATGCCTAGAAAGCAATCAAATATTTTTCCTTTTTACTTATGACCTAGGTTATGAAAAATAACAAAAGAAAACAACACACAACCTAATATATTTACTTGGGGCACTCATCTAATCTGATTTTTGGTCTAAGCTTTGTCTTGTGTCCTGTTGTGGCTGATCCACAACACACCCCAAAATTGGGGACCCACTTTTTTTGCATGCTTTCAAAGAAGATCTCAGTGACCCAGATGCTAAAAATCAAGAAAAAAGGCAAAATTGCACAAAAATGAAAAAGTGTCGCGATATCGCGACATGTCGCTCTGTCGCTGCCAAGAAATAAAAGTTGTCGCGATTTCGCGACATGTTGCTCTGTCGCTGCTGAGAAAAATAAAGTGTCACGATATCGCGACATGTCGCTCCGTCGCGGCCGAAAAAGAAAAGTTGTCGCGATATCGCGACATGTTGCTCCGTCGCGGCCAAAAATGAAAAAACGTCGCGATATCGCGACATGTCAAGCTTTCGCGGCCCAGGCAAGCAAGAAGAGGCATTGATCGAAAATTGTCGCGATTTCGCGACGTGCTGTGAAATCGCGGTCCAGAGAGGAGAGAGAAAGATAGAATGGAAAATTGTCGCAAAATCGCGACATGTCACAAAATCGTGGTCAAACCAGTCAAACAGGGCAAGGCACTAAAGTTGTCGCGATATCGCGACATGTCGCGTTTTCGTGACCTGAAGCAGCAAGACATGCCAAATATGAAAAGCATCACGATTTCGCGACCTAAAGCAGCAAAGGGGTACGAAGCAGAAAAACATCGCGATATCGCGACAGGTCACGTTTTCGTGGCTCCAAGCAACGAGATGGTACGAAATAGAAAAGTGTCACGATTTCGCGACAGAAAGCCGCAAGACAGCTCCAAATGAAAAGGCATCGCAATTTTGCAACAGAAAGCAGCCAAGGTGTATGGAACAAAAAATTGTCACGATTTCACGACAGAAAGCAGGAAGGTGGTGCCAGAAAGAAAAATGTCACGATTTCGCGACAGAAAGCTGCCAGAGTGTAAGAAACGAAAAAGTGTCACGATTTCGCGACAGGAAGCAGCCAAGGCGTACGGAGATGAAAAGTGTCATGATTTCGCGACAGGTTGCAGCCGAAGGTGTACGAAGATGAAAAGCATCATGATTTCACGACAGGAAGCAGCCGAGGCATACGGAGAGGAAAAGCATCACGATTTCGCGACAGGTTGCAGCCACAGGGCCCGATAGCATAAAAATGTCACGATTTCGTGACATGTCTCATTTTCGCGATGCATGAAGGCGGACAAGGCTGTTGGTAGGAAAATGTCGCGATATCGCGACATGTCACGTTTTCACGGTGAAAGTAGAGGAGCAAAGCTGCATGCATAAAAACGTCGCGATATCGCGACATGCTATTTTTTGTCATGATTTTCATGGGGCCATTACAGAACATGCAAAAAAGTGCGAAACACGTGGCGTACATGTGTAAGGGCTGCAGAGGCGTTACAGTTCACAGAGAAGATCAAGCGTCTCAATGTCGAGCATAAAGTCAAAAGCAATGGAAAGGCGAGGAAGGCGAAACGAAATCGTCGTGGAAGGAGAAGCAATTTACCAAAACTTTAAAAGTGGAAGCACAGATTGGTACGAGGGTCGAAAAACCACTACGGGCAGTGTTGCAGAGCCAAAGGCAATAAGCCATTCTGGGCCTCTTTGGGAGTGTTTTTCTTCCCCTTTTTCTGGTTTTGAGAAAACTAGAGACTTCTGTTATTGTAAAATGATAAATTTTTAATACAGAAAATTCAGAGAGTTGCACCTCATTGGCAAGAAAGAAGGAGTTATTTTCTGCATGCAAGGATTTAATGTTTATCTTTCCCCTTTTCAGATTTCTAGGCTTATAGGTGAAGTTTAATGCAAGTTCTCTTGGTTGCTTCATGCGAATGTCTAAATCTGAAAATCACAGTTAAAACCCCAGAAACCAGCACTTAACTTATCTGGATTGTGCATGTTTGCAGGTTCAATAGGTTAGGTTGCAGGCGAGAAAACCTCATATCTTCGGTTTTGTCAGAATAGGATTGCATTCCCTGAATGCACTTTTTATTTCTTCTTTCACATTTTATTTTCATTTTTTTTCTACATTTTATTTTATTTACAGGCATTAAAATAAAAATTAAAAAAAAAAACTAAAAAATTCCAAAGTCGAAAAATAGAAAGATTTCATTTCAAGGCTATTTCTTTTTTCATCATTTCTTGTTCTTTAAAAGACCAAATCACATTTGCTTTATTCGGGTTCAATGAACAATCACCAAAGTTTCATGGTGAAATAAACCACAGTGCCCCTTGTTAACAGTTACTTGCAACCACTAAGGTGTTCCAAGCATTTTGATTGAATATCTTTATTTGAGATTATTAATACACAGATGTAAAATGCTAACATAGCGAAACCTTGGAGAAATTGTTTATTAAATTTCTTTGCAAGAGAGGATTTAGAACCCAAATCCTATCGGAGAGTGTGTTTTCACAATCGGGTGAAAATACCACTCAACAGATTGGCGCTAGAAGGAGGGCCGGATGGGTTTATTTTAGTAAGATTTAAAATTTTTGTATATTTCATGCCCTAGTGATTATTATCTTTAGCCTTCTTTTAACAATATAACTCTGTAGTGTTAAAAGGAGGACGGGAATTGCTATGCACTGTTCCAATGCTTTGATTGTTCATACAGGTAATGTGATTTGATTTGATTATAAAAAAAAAAAATAAAAGAATTTTTGGGTATTAAAGTTATATTCTTTAAGATTCACTAATGGCTATGTTTACACCTTGGATGACAGGTAGCCCATTGAATATACCAGGAGTTCAACATTATTTGCCCGTTGGTTTTGAGCGATGTCTTCCTCAATTTTTGTCTAATGGGACAAATACTGTAGAAGAACACATTCAAGCATTCAAATTTGTTGTGAATCACTTAACAATTTGGTATGATGATGTTGTTTGTAAAATGTTCCCTTACACCTTGGACAAAGTGGCATATGATTGGTTTACAAGTCTGCCTTTAGGGTCTATTACTTCTTGGGCTCAGCTAGAGGCAACATTTCTCAATCAATTCAACAAAAAGCAAGTTGACCCAATCCTCATGTACAATCAGTTGGTCTATATTAGAAAAGGACCAAGTGAAAATGTAAAGTCATTTTCTGAAAGGTTCTTTGGATTATATACTCAATTGGTGACATTTTATGTTCTTCAAGAAGAAGTGGCTCTCCAAATATACATCAATGCTCTTGACTCACCCGTGTCCACATATTTGCGAGGGATGCCTCAAATCACATCTTTGTCACAAGCCTATACTCAAGCAATGGCAATTGAGCAACAATTGAGTTGTCAAAATTATGGTGTGGGTTTTGGATCATATAATCTTCAATCATTTAATACCTCCCTTACCCACCCAATGATTTATCCACCTCAACCAAGTTCAAGTACGAATCAATTTCAGAATCAACAATCATTCCCAAGCTTCAATCAATTTCAAAATCCTCAACCTACTATGCAAGATCAACCATCTTTCTTAAGTATGAATCAACTTCAAAATACTCATCTTGATTCAAAAGATGTTTCTAAAATCAATTTCAATGATTTTCATAAGAATATGATTTTAGGCAAGGGAGGAGTACTAGATCCAACTAGTATGGAAACATGTGACAGATTGGAAACCCTTGACTCACCAAAAGATGAATTCTATGAGGATGAATCTGATTCGGATGACACATTGGATGACATTGTTGAAAGTAATGGCCCAAAAAATTCACACCTTCCAAATTATGTTAAACATGAATCATGGGTTACACATGTGGATTATGATAACCTTATCAATTTGAATACAAGCAATAACCCAATTTTGGAAGTAATTGAACCATCTAAGGAAGGAGAGGATAAATTTGATGAGAAACATGTTGATGAATTAAAAGATGATGTAGAAATAGTTGAGCATCACAATTTGATTTTGAAAGATGATCATTATGATTCTTTGGAAGAGTATGCTCACTCCAAACCTTCTGATGAAATTTGTGTGCCTATTGATATGCAGGATAATACAATTGCCCTTTCATATGAGGATATTAAAAGTCCTGTACAATCCGAGAATGCTTTGGAAGAAGGGTTGGAATCTCATCAAAGGTTGGAGAAGGATAATGATTCTACTACCATGGATGAAGAAGGAGAATCAATTGTTTTTGTTCCCCTTGAGGGGCAAGAAATCAAAAATCTTGATCCACCTATTGTTTCTACAATGTCTATGCCATCTCAAAATGATGAAATTACAAAACCTAAGTGGTGTGGGTTGGATGCTATTGATGATCCTAATGAAAATATGGATTTTGAGGCAACTCAAGCCATTGATCGTGGAAAGGTGTCACGTGACACATATCTTGAAAAATCAGGCTCTTGTTTTGAAAAGGACGGACGCATGTTTGATTGGGTGCCTAACTTTGGTGTTTTTGAACAGGTGTTGGATGATGAAGAAGACAATGAAGGAAAAGAAAAAGCTACTAACACTCATCAAGTTGTGGTAAATTTTAACCATGATGGGTTGAGTATGGATGACAAGGTGAAATCTTTACCTTTGGTAGTAGCTACCAAAATTTCAAGTGATAGGTTACATGATGTCCCTTTGGATGCTAACAATATTAATGAGGAAATGCCAAATTTTGTTGATGCTTGTCAAGTTTTGAATGATTTTGATTGCTTTAAAATCCTGGAAAATGATTTGAATTCAAGACTTTTAGAAATAGGCTCTTGTTTGCAACATCTCACATTTGAAAAGGAAAGCCTACTTCTAAATCATCAATGGAATGATGAAACTTGCACTCTAAAGAATAGACAAGATAAAATTGAATACCAACCATTGTCTAATCAATGTGATTTGAATCTCACCTATGATGTTGGTAATAGAACTAAATCAAATTGGTATGGTGAGCATGGCAAGTTGAAATTTGTTGCATTGCTTGGTTTGATCTTATTATTGTTGGATTCCTACAAAGTTTGGCATGTGTATTGTGTCATATGTTTTTTGAATTGTTCTAATCATGTTTGGGATCCAGGAAAGTGATAATCCAAGCTTTGCATCATCTTGTATTATATTGTACATTTGTATATAGATTTTGGTTTTTGGGTTTTGGTTTGTGTTTTCAGATTTTCATTTTTGGATTGCAGTTTGGTTTTGGATTGAATAAGTTAATTTAAAGTTGTGTGTTTATTTGACATGTTTTGTTTGTCTATATAAAAAAAAAAAAATGATGAAAAAGTTGTCTTGAGATGCTAACTTATGTTCTAGATCAGAGAAATATGGAACATTGGAATTATGTGGTAGAAAGCTCCGCAAGAAATACAAACAGTTTAATAATATCGTTTGAAACTTGTGATGCATGAAGTAGTCAGTTTTATATGGCAATATTTCATCTGCAATTCAAAAGACAATGCATTCATATTACATCTCACTTTACATATACATTCCATCTTAGTTGCATATGCATCTCAGGTACAAATCATTAAAGTGTGTCAAATCCTCTTAGGGTTATGATATAACATAAATGTGAAAAAATCCTAAGGTTGGAAACTGAGCCTCATGATATCTAGAACTAAGCACATCTTATACACATTAAAAAGGATCTTGAGCAAAATGATCAAAACCTAACTTGGAAGAAAAGGTCAGGCGAAAGAAGTATTTCATGTCTATCCTATTATGCAACATGATCCTTAAACAGTGGTTTTGACCACTTCCATAAAACTTAAAGCCTAAAATCAGAGTAGTAAGGATAGGGTTAAATCCTCATCGGACTTAGGTTGAGGATCCAACTCCCCAAAGCTTTGATTTGACCTACATGGAGTAGTAAGGATAGGGCATAATTCTCATCTCGCCTAGGTTGAGAATCTGATTCCCCAAAGCTCCTATGTCTCATTTCATGATAAATCTTGGATTGGAAGGATCGTACTACTTGTCCTCTACAAAGGATGGGTAGTCATCCCCAAGGTCCAAGCAATAAAATTAATATTCTCCATTTTCATCCAAAGCTTGGATTGGAAGGATCGTACTACATGTCCCTAGCAAGGATGGGTAGTCATCCCCAAGGTCCAAGAAGTAAAAAATTAATTTTTCCCATCTCATATTTATATTGGATTGGAAGGATCGTACTACTTGTCCTCTCACAAAGGATGGGTAGTCATCCCCAAGGTCCAAAGAAATGAAGCTAAGTCATGGATTATGGGGTTAAGTATGCCCATGCATGGCAACATGTCTTGTCTAAAAAACAAGACCACTGACTGTTCAAAGGGTTAGACTAGCATGACCATTTCTTCCATAATTGGTTAAATTATTTTGCTCAAAGTGAGGTAATGAATTCCAAATCAGAATAGTAAGGATAGGGTTAAACTCCCATCTCGCTTAGGTTGGGAGTCTGATTCCCCAAAGTTCTGATTTCACGTTCACTTGCACATGGGTTCAAGATAGTAGGGACTCATAACCAACTTTGGGATATAATAAAGAATTTCATTAGTGGATCCTAAGAGGGTTTGGTAATCTTGAATGTTTGTGCATGATACTAGAAAGTTTAGGCCTTTACAAGAGCAAAATCTCTAAGCTTAGTTATCAGGTTACACAAATCATTCACAATCTCACATATGCATTCATGTAAAACTGACAATGGAATGTTGATCAATTTCAAACGATAGGGAATGAAAACACATTGCACACACCGAGCTGATACTTAATGATTCTGATGATTCATGTATTTCTGATCTTTGGGCATTTGTTTATATTTCTTATGTGCTAACACATGTTTTCGAGTTTGTATACTTCCAGGTAGGGTTCTCACTAAAATGCTCAGGAGCATTTGACAATAGAAGTCGCCATTTGTTGTGGCTGATCCACAACACACCCCAAAATTGGGGACCCACCTTTTTTGCATGCTTTCAAAGAAGATCTCAGTGACCCAGATGCTAAAAATCAAGAAAAAGGCAAAATTGCACAAAAATGAAAAAGTGTCACGATATCGCGACATGTCGCTCCGTCGCTGCCAAGAAATAAAAGTTGTCGCGATATCGCGACATGTTGCTCTGTCGTTGCTAAGAAAAATAAAGTGTCACGATTTCGTGACATGTTGCTCCGTTGCCAAAAATGAAAGTTGTCGCGATATCGCGACATGTTGCTCCGTCGCGGCCAGAAATGAAAAAACGTCGTGATATCGCGACATGTCAAGCTTTACGTGAAGAGGATGATCGAAAATTGTCACGATTTCGCGACGTGTTGTGAAATCGCGGTCCAAAGAGGAGAGAGAAAGACATAATGGAAAATTGTCGCGAAATCACGACATGTCATAAAATCGTGGTCAAACTAGTCAAACAGGGCAAGGCACTAAAGTTGTCGCGATATCGCGACATGTCGCGTTTTCGTGAAGCAGCAAAGGGGTACGAAGCAGAAAAACGTCGCGATATCGCGACAGGTCACGTTTTCGCGGCTCCAAGCAGCGAGATGGTATGAAATAGAAAATATGTCACGATTTCACGACAGAAAGCCGCAAGACAGCTCCAAATGAAAAGGCATCGCGATTTCGTGACAGAAAGCAGCCAAGGTGTACGAAATGAAAAATTGTCACGATTTCATGACAGAAAGCAGGAAGGTGGTGCTAGAAAGAAAAATGTCATGATTTCGCGACAAAAAGCTGCCAGAGTGTAAGAAACGAAAAAGTGTCACGATTTCGCGACAGGAAGCAGCTAAGGTGTATGAAGATGAAAAAGCGTCACGATTTCGTGACAGGTTGCGGCCGAAGGCATACGGAGATGAAAAGCGTCACGATTTCACGACAGGTTGCAACCGAAGAGTACGAAGAGGAAAAGCGTCACGATTTCACGATAGGTTGCAGCCACAGGGCCCGATAGCATAAAAATGTCACGATTTCGTGACATGTCTCATTTTCGCGGCGCATGAAGGCAAACAAGGCTGTTGGTAGGAAAATGTCGTGATATCGCGACATGTCGCATTTTCGCGGTGAAAGTAGAGGAGCAAAGCTGCATGCATAAAAACGTCGCGATATCGCGACATGCTATTTTTTGTCGCGATTTTCACGGGGCCGTTACAGAACATGCAGAAAAGTGCGGAACACGTGGCGTACATGTGTAAGGGCTGCAGAGGCGTTACAGTTCATAGAGAAGATCAAGCGTCTCAATGTCGAGCATAAAGTCAAAAGCAATGGAAAGGCGGGGAAGGCGAAACGAACCATCGTGGAAGGAGAAGCAATTTACCAGAACTTTAAAAGCGAAAGCACAGATTGGTACGAGGGTCAAAAACCGTCGTAGGCAGAGTTGCAGTGCCGAAGGCGAGAAGCCATTCTGGGCCTGCTTGGGAGTGTTTTTCTTCCCTTTTTTGGTTTTGTTTGAGAAACTAGAGACTTCTGTTATTGTAAAATGATAAATTTTTAATACAAAAAATTCAGAGAGTTGCACCTCATTGGCAAGAAAGAAGGAGTTATTTTCTGCATGCAAGGATTTAATGTTTATCTTTCCCCTTTTCAGATTTCTAGGCTTATAGGTGAAGTTTAATGCAAGTTCTCTTGGTTGCTTCATGCGAATGTCTAAATCTGAAATCACGATTAAAACCCCAGAAACCAGCACTTAACTTATCTGGATTGTGCATGTTTGTAGGTTCAATAGGTTAGGTTGCAGGCAGAAAACCTCATATCTTCGGTTTTGTCAGAATAGGATTGCATTCCCTGAATGTGTTTTAGTTTCATTCTTCTTTACATTTTATTTCTATTTTTTCTGCACTTTTATTTTATTTACAGGCATTAAAATAAAAATTAAAAAAACTGAAAAAATTCCAAAGTCGAAAAATAAAAATTTCATTTCACTTCCTCCTTTCCTTCATAATTGCCTTTTTCTTGTTGTGTCTAAGGGACCAAATCACATTTGCTTTATTCGGGTTCAATGAACAATCACCAAAGTTTCATGGTGAAATAAACCACAGTGCCCCTTGTTAACAGTTACTTGCAACCACTAAGGTGTTCCAAGCATTTTGATTGAATATCTTTATTTGAGATTACTAATACACAGATGTAAAATGCTAACATAGCGGAACCTTGGAGAAAGTGTTTATTAAATTTCTTTGCAAGAGAGGATTTTGAACCCAAATCCTATCGGAGAGTGTGTTTTCACAATCGGGTGAAAATACCACTCAACATGTCCAAAATATCCCACAACTTCAAATATGTAAAACAACTTCATAAAAACTCTAGAAAATATGGTCAACATTTGAGGGTTTACTTAGGCCACTGTAATACTAAGCTTAGAGGTGTAGCAGTCAATTTCCCTAGGTCCTTTTAGCTGATCGTTCATAATAAAAATTATCTTTGACCTTTGGAACAAACACAATGAAATATGATAGCATGAAATAATAGATGAAATGCAAACATAATGAACATGATGAGATGAACAAGAATGCAATTTTGAATCCTAGGATTTAGGAAAAAGTAATTGCCCCTAAGCTAATGCAAGTAAAATAGAATTATGGAAGCCAGAACATAATAGAAACAAAGGTGAAACAAATCACAATAGATACACAAATAAAAACCCTAGTATTTTGGTATGAACAATCACCCCAAAGTCCACATAGACCAAATCTACACCCTATAAATTTTTAAGCATGAATTCAGTAATACAGAAGAAGCAGATGCAAAATACCCAATGGAAAAAAGTAGAGCTTTCACCAAATTTATACCTTTTAGTAGAGAGGTATGGATTCGCACAAGAGGATTTAAAACCCCCAAAACATAAGCTAAAATACAATAAAAACATAGAATGAAGAAATTAGATGGACAAATGAATGCAAAGGAATAACCTGGTGACCTCATGGAAGAAGCAAGAGCAAAGGTGGAAGACCTCTCCTCCCTCAAGAAGACAAGTTGTCAAGGCTTTCTCCACTTGTATATTATAGGAACACACCAACAATAGAACACAAAAGCACCAAGAGCACTAGGAGAATTATTATTTTGCATGAAATTTGATAGCTTGATTGTGGGAGGAATTGGGTATCACTTGCTAGAAAAAAGAGATTCAATCCCTTTATTTATAAAGGGTTTGGATGGCTAAGAGGCAAAAAATAAAATTTAACCTTGATTAAGCCAACTCCCCAAAAAGGGTCAACTTAAAATTTAGGTTTTTTACGAAAAACTCTTTTTTTTTTTAATTTGTGCTCTATAATTTACTTGGTGTAAATTCGGTCAAGGTTAAGAAAAGCAAGGCAAAAAAAAAGAAAAAAGGGGCTAAACTTTCTCCTAGTAAGTTTGAGGACCTCTAAAAGGAACCTGTTGAGTGGTGTTTTCACCCAATTGTGAAAGCACACTCTCCGGTAGGATCTGAGTCCCAAAATCCTCTGCTTGCAAAGAAATTATAACAGAATAATTTCTCCAAGGTTCCTGTTATGCTGGCTCTTTGTTTACCAATGATGCTTGTTCAATTTAAATGTTGGGAATACCTTAGGGTTGCAAGTGGATGTTAACAAGGGGCACTATGGTTTATTTTAATTTGAATTTGCAATGGACTCAAAGTGAATAAATCTAAGAAATGAATCTATTTCGATCTTGAGCTTTGATGGATTTTCAGTTATTTATTTAAATGACGGTAATAAAAATGCAAGAATAAAAATAAAGGATTGAAATAAAAGAAATGCAAATAAAAAAATGAAACTAAACTACGTCCAGAGTGCTACCATCTCGATTTGACAAAACCGAAGATAATGAGGTTTTCTGCATGCAACCTAACCTATTGAACCTGCAAATTCGCACAATCCAGATAAGCTAGGTGCGGGTTTCTGGGGTTTTTACTGTAATTTCAGATTTTAGACATTCGCATGAAGCAACCAAGAACACTTGCATTAAACTTCACCTAGAAGCCTAGAAATCCGAAAGGGAAGATAAAACATTAAATCTTGCATGCAAAATGACTCCTTCTTTATTATCAATGAGATGCCAATTCTCTATATTTATGTATCAAAATGATATATCAATTACAATGACAGAATGTTCCAGGTTTAACAAATCCAGAACAAGTGAAGGAAATTGCTCCAAGTGCAAGTCCAGAATGGCTTGCAGCCCTTGTCTCTGCAACTCTGCTAGCAGCAATTTCCAACCCTCGTATCAATCTACGCTTCTGATTTTATACTATCTGGCGCGGCTCTCTGTTTCTCCCTGCGTCGCTTCGTTTCACCTCCCAGAATGCATCGTTTCGTATTCCCGCCTTTTCGTTGCTTTTGAATTCATGCTCGATGCCGAAACGTTCGATATTTTTTGTTACATGTAACGCTTCTACAACTCTGACACCCGTATGCCACGTGTTTCGTGCTTTTTTGCATGTTTCGTAATGGCCCCTTGTAAATCATGATTTGGAACGACTTTTCTCCATGCAACTCTGTTCCTCTGCCTGCACAGCGAAAATGAGACATGTAGCGAAATCGCGACGTTTTTCGGCCAACAGCCTTGTCTGCCATCATGCCCAGCGAAAACGTGACATGTCACGAAATCTGACTAGTTTCATCTTCGTACTCTTTCAATAAAGTGTCGCGATATCGCTACATTTTTTCGCTTCGTGCCCTTTTGCTACTTTCTGTCGTGATTTCATGACGTTTTTGTCCTGACGTTTCCTCAAAAGTTGCGTGATATCGTATGCCTTTTTTTTTTGGTTTTTTTTTTGATGTAGGAAATCGCTAACCATTTTACCACTTAGGCCTTTTAATCCACTCATCGCGAAAATGCGTACGATTTTTTCGACACTTTCGACTTATGCGCTTTGTGTCAATTCTCGTCGTGATTTCGCTACATTGCTGGGCCTTATCGCCTTTGGCTCGATTTTGTCATGATTTCGTGACCATTTTATATTTCATGCCTTCCACCCGTTTGCAAGCCACGAAAATCAAACACGTCGCGATTTCGTGACGGTTCCGCCCACCTGCTACCATCGTTGACCATGATTTTGTGACACGTCGTGATTTCGCTACGCTTTTCGTGCCCTTTTTCGTTCCTCTTCCTTTTGCTGGTTTGACCCACGATTTTGTGACATGTCACGATTTCGCTACGCCTTTCCATTCTACCTTTCTCTCTCCTCTTTCGGCCGCGACGGAGCAACATGTCATGATTTCGTGACACTTTTCATTTTCGGCCGCGACAGCGCAACATGTCACGATTTCGCGACACTTTTTCATTTTCGGCTGCGACAATGCAACATGTCGCGATTTCGCGACACTTTTTCATCCTTGTGCAATTTTGCCCTTTTTCTTGATTTTTAGCATCTGGGTCACTGAGATCTTCTTTGAAAGCATGCAAAAAGGTGGGTCCCCAATTTTGGGGTGTGTTGTGGATCAGCCACAACAAATGGCGACTCTACTGTCAAATGCTCTTGAGCATTTTGTGAGAACCCAACCTGGAAGTATACAAACTTGAAAACATGTGTTAGCACATAAACAAATATAAACAAATGCCCAAAGATCAGAAGTACATGAATCATCAGAATCATCAAGTATTAGCTCGGTGTGTGCAATGAATTTCATTCCCTATCGTTTGAAATTGATCAACATTCCGTTGTCAGTTTTACATGGATGCATATGTGAGATTGTGAATGATTTGTGTAACCTGATAACTATGCTTAGAGATTTTGTTCTTGTAAAGGCCTAAACTTTCTAGTATCATGCACAAACATTCAAGATTGCCAAACCCTCTTAGGATCCACTAATGAATTGCTTTATTATATCCCAAAGTTGGTTATGAGTCCCTACTATCTTGAACCCATGTGCAAGTGAATGTGAAATCAGAACTTTGGGGAATCGGACTCCCAACCTAACCGAGATGGGAGTTTAACCCTATCCTTACTATTCTGATTTAGAATTCATTACCTCACTTTGAGCAAAATAATTTAACCAATTATGGAAGAAATGGTCATGCTAGTCTAACCCTTTGGACAATCAGTGGTCTTGTTTTTTAGACAAGACATGTTGCCATGCATGGGCATACCTAACCCCATAATCCAAGACTTATCTTCATTTCTTTGGACCTTGGGGATGACTACCCATCCTTTGCGAGAGGACAAGTAGTACGATCCTTCCAATCCAATATAAATATGAGATGGGAAAAATTAATTTTTTACTTCTTGGACCTTGGGGATGACTACCCATCCTTGCTAGGGACATGTAGTACGATCCTTCCAATCCAAGCTTTGGAAAAAAATGGAAAATATTAATTTATTGCTTAGACCTTGGGGATGACTACCCATCCTTTGCAGGAGGACAAATAGTACGATCCTTCCAATCCAAGATTTATCATGAAATGAGACATAAGAGCTTTGGGGAATCAGATTCTCAACCTAAGCGAGATGAGAATTTATGCCCTATCCTTACTACTCCATGTAGGTCAAATCAAAGCTTTGGGGAATTGGATCCTCAACCTAAGTTCGATGAGGATTTAGCCCTATCCTTACTACTCTGATTTTAGGCTTTAAGCTTTATGGAAGTGGTCAAAACCATTGTTTTAAGGATCATGTTGCATAATAGGATAGACCTGAAATACTTCTTTCACCCAACCTTTTCTTCCAAGTTAGGTTTTGATCATTTTGCTCAAGATCCTTTTTAATGTATAAGATGTGCTTGGTTCTAGATATCTCAAGACTCAGTTTCCAACCTTAGGATTTTTTTACATTTATGTTATAACACAACCCTAAGAGGATTTGACACACTTTAATGATTTGTACCTAAGATGCATATGCAACTAAGATGGAATGTATATGTAAAGTGAGATGTAACATGAATGCATTATCTCTTGAATTGCAAATGAAATATTTGCCATACAAAATCGACTACTTCATGCATCACAAATTTCAAACGATATAACTTAAAATGTTTGTGTTACTTGTGGAGCTTTTACAAGACAATTCCAATATTTCATATTCTCCTAGTCTTAAGCATAAGTTGACATCTCAATTTTATTCTTTTTTTTTTTTTAAATAAAAAATAAACAAAACATGTCAATTGAAATCAAACCCACAACCTAAATCCTAACTAGACTAACAATCCTAAAAAAATGAAAACAAAATCTGAAAATCTCCACCAAAACCGAAAAGAATAACATCAAACTCTTACAACCTAAGGGCTAAAATAATGCTTCAAAATCTGCCCATTAACCAGTAACATAAAATCTTTCCCTTCTAAAGTTTTTAGCCTGAAGGTATTTTTTCCGAGAATTTCTGAAATCTGATAGGGGCCTAACCAAAGACAATCAAACTTTTGATGATTCCCTTTTTCCTCATGTCTTTTGTCCCACAGTAATACCAAATCTGAAATTCTGAAGGACTTAATTTTAGCCCTTCTGTCAAACCATCTCTTGATAACTTCCTGGTGTTTATTCATGTGATTCATGGCTTCTTCCCTCTTTTCATCAAGGTGCAGCAAATGACTTAACCCCTGGCTTCAACTTGATCATCCGTCCCCAAGTACTCTTGTATGAAATGCAAGGTTTGCAACTTCAAATTTGCAGGAAATATCGGGTCTTGCCCATAGACCAAATGATAGGGAGTATTCCCTATGGATTCTTTCACTCCGGTCCTATCTGCCCAAAGGGCAAACTTCAATTGGCTGTGCCAATCCCGAGGGTTCTTTTCCAGCAATTTCTTAATGATGTTCAACAAATTTTTATTTGAAGATTCGGCCAAACCATTTCCTTGAGGGTAATAATTAGATGCAAATTTTAAGCTCACTTTGTTGTCATATGCCCAATCTGCAAATTGCGTAGAAATAAAAGCTTTACCATTGTCACTGACAATAGAATCGGGCATTCCGAATCTTGTTATAATTTGGTCCTCAAGGAATTTTATTACAACGTCTGTGGTGGCATGTTTAGTAGGAATTGCTTCTGTCCACCTTGTACAGTAATCTGTAGCTGTCAGTATGAATTTATGAGAATCAGAAGAATTTGGGTTAATAACCCCAATAAAATCTAGTCCCCACTGTGCAAAGGGTCTCATCTCAACTACAGGTTGTAATGGCATGGCTGCATTTCTTTCTCTATTGGCGGCCACTTGACAAATGTGACATGATCGCACATGGGCATGTGCATCTTTGAAAATGTGGGGCCAGTAGTATCCTGCTCTCAGGATTTGATGCGCTGTAGCATTTGCCGCACCATGACCAGTTCCATGTTTCCCATGAAATTCTTGCAACACCTTAGCAACTTCTTTGTTCAGGCATCTCAGGTAGATCCCTTCATGATTTTTCCTGTAAAGAACACCAGATTTCATCAGATAATTGATAGACTTAAGCCTTAAAGCTCTTCTCTGGGTTGAATTCAGATTAGAAGGACACTTACCATTCAATAAAAATTGCACAATATCAACATACCAGTCATCCTTAGCAATGTATTCTGTATTCGAGTATTGGCATGTTATTTGCGGATTATTTTCAGCGATCGCCTTCACCAGTCCCTCGTCCTCGAACTAGTTTCATAGGTTGGATTTCGAGATCAAATTCTTGGATGGTGGAAATCCATTTCCCTCTTTTCTCACCTAGTTCGTTCTGTAAAAACATGGTCTTAACAGCAGGGTCAGGCACTATGGCAATAACTCTCTTGTGCACAATGTAATGTCTAAATTTTTTTACCGTTTTAAAAAGTGCGTACATCTGCTTATCAAGGATGGAATACCTTAATTGAGCATCTTTTAGAGGGGCACTTAAAAATGCTATGGGGTTTTCTGCACTATCCTCACCTTTTTGGGTCAAGACACTCGCAAAAGAGTGTTCTGATGCAAAAGCATAAATATAGAAAGGCTTAGAATAGTCTGGACTTATGAGGACAGGGGCTCTGGAAATGGCATCTTTGATGTTCTGAAAGGCCACCCTACTTTCCTCGTTCCATTTGACATCTACATCCTTCTTGAGCATCTTGTTCAGAGGTTTGGCTATCTCAGCAAAGCTTGAGATAAACTTCCTCACAAAATTAACCTGCCCAAAGAAAGATCTCAATTCTTTTTTACTACCCGGGAGAGGTAAGTTTTGGATAGCTTGTATCCTTTCCGGGTCGATGGATATGCCCTCTTTTGAAATGATGTGACCAAGCAATTTTCCTTCTGTTACTCCGAAAATGCACTTTTTGGGATTTAAGGAAATTCCATGTTCTCTGCATCTTTGGAGCACTTTCTTCAAATCTTTGACATGGTCTTCTCTCTTCTTTGAGAATACTGGAATATCATCCACATACACGATGATACATTTGCCTATAAGCCCTTTGAATGCATAGTCCATGGCGCGTTGAAATGTTGCACCAGCATTTAACAGTCCAAACGACATTCTCTTATATGCAAATGTCCCCCACTTGGTGGTGAAGGCTGTTTTCATCCTGTCATTTGGATGTATAAGAATTTGGTTGTATCCAGAATACCCATCAAGAAAGGACATCATTTCAGATCCATTTACCATTTGTAGAATTTCATCGATTGATGGCAATGGATAATTATCCTTTTGAGAGGCTTTATTAAGATTTCGAAAATCTATGCACAACCTAATCTCTCCACTCTTTTTTCTTACTGGAACGAGGTTAGCAACCCAGGTTGAGTGCCTAACAGGAAATATGATCTTCGCTTCCAATAATATTTTGACCTCCTTTTCGATCAAGGGCTCCAATAGCGGGTTAACAACTCGTTGTCTTTGCCTAAAAGGCTTGGAGTCTGGCTTCAAAGGGATGGTATGTGTGATGATGTCTTGGTTGTATGTTTTCAGCTCATTGTAATTCCAAGCAATGCAATCTATGTAATGCTTCAATGCCTGTATTATGTTGCTCCTTTCTTCATCTGTACATGCCTTTGCAATGTACACCTCCTTTGGATTGTCTGCACTCCCTAGATTAATTAGATCACACGCATCTTTGGGGAGTGGGACCCTTTTTCCTTTCTTGGTCTTGCATCCCATGTCGAACATTTTTTCCAATGAAACCACGTCTTTAGGTATTTTGTTGGATTGATACGCAGTTTCAATTTCATTTTCTGTTTCATCTTGCCACCTTTGTTCCTCATCAATCACCTGATTTTCAAAAATACCCGAGTTCATGACAAATTTGAAGATGTGTCTGTCATTTTCAAAAACCTGGAAATTCTTGACATTATCGGGTATTGATGGACAAGGAACCAATTCAATGGAGAACTTTTACACCTTTTTATGTCAACCGGGTTTAACATGCCCGCGACGACTGCAAGAGAGTCTGCTATTCGGTTTCCTTTTCTAGAAATAAGGGCTATATTGAATGCGTCGAATTCCTCAATGAGGTCCATAACCCTAGTTCTATAAAGGCTCAGTCTCCTGTCACGGCATGTATACTGTCCTTTGATCTGCTTGACTACTAGCTCAGAATCTCCCAATACCTTCAAGCATTTAACTTGCTTGCTCAATGCTAGACGTAAACCAAAGATCAATGCTTCGTATTCTACCACATTGTTCATGCAAGG
The DNA here is from genome assembly GCA_028583015.1 of Wollemia nobilis. Taxonomy (NCBI): domain Eukaryota; kingdom Viridiplantae; phylum Streptophyta; class Pinopsida; order Araucariales; family Araucariaceae; genus Wollemia; species Wollemia nobilis. The sequence goes on along the minus strand of JAQPPZ010003260.1, from coordinate 5,380,655 downwards.
AAATTGCAATCTATAGGCAGCCAATAATGGTTTACCTCCTGGACCAGTGAGCTCGACTCCAGCTCCTGCTCCCTGTCTAGATTTTGATCCATCAAACCTGAGCAACCATGTGCAATCATTTTCCTCAGAAGAGCCACCATGACATGTTTCCTTTTTAGGCTCTTCAGTAGCTTCCTCAACATCAAGTGCATAAACCCCCAGTTCTGGCTCAGAAAACTGAACTTCATTCGGCTTGTTAAATTTTGTTATGATTTCTTTAAGCCTCGGTTCATTTTCCACTCTGATTTGATTTGCAATTCCTTTCCAGGGTAGCCACATATGTGAGCAATCTGTTGAAAAATAGCCATTCAGAGTTTTCATCCAATCCCTTGCAAGTAGCATTCCATATCTACTTGGGATATTAACAACTAGAATGTCGACAACCTCGTTGGACCCCGGGTTCAGAATTTAATTGAATTTTGACATCATATAGGGTCCCTACCACATTTACCTCTGATCGGTCCAATTGCAGGACCTTGCATTTGGATGAAACAGGTTGCAGACCTAGCATTTGACATATCTCCGAAGGCATGAGGTTGCTCGTGGCACCCGTGTCCACCAAACAGTTATGCAAATTCTTACCCGCAATTCTCAGAGTCAATAAGAATGGCGGGACATCCCGTCTCTCCTTTCGTAAAATCAGATGGGACTCAACTCCTTTTCCCTTCCACATTTGATCGGGTGAGTTCGGAGCCTTTATCAACGCCTCCTTTTTGCCGGGCAATCTAGCCGCGTCCAAGAACGAAAGGCTAGATTTGGACTTCTTTAGATCCTCCACTATGTCATAGTTTGGTTTTTCGAATTTGACTGTCTTCTCGCACGTCATTAGACATTTCTCTCCTGAGTGGAGGAGGAGGATTATTATCTGCCTTAGTATCCGAAGGAAGAATAGAGTTGTTTGGAGGTGTTGATGAGGTTTTAGGGGCTTTAGATTTACTTCTCAAATGGTATCCATGATTCCCCTTTCTAAAATCTCGAAAATCTTGCACCTCCTATTCCAAAATTTCGTCTTCTTCTTCCTCACTCTCACCTTCTTGATGATATAAAGTTTCCACCACCATAATGTTATCATCTTGATGTTGCGATGGACCCTCATTTGATACCAGTTCCAAATCATCAACTTGGGCCTGAAGACAATGAGTGTATCTAGCAATTTCAGGACAATTCCTCTCATTGTGTTCTTTTGTGTTGTGCAACCTACACCCCTTTTCCCATGCCAAATCGGAAAGATTCAAAAGGGAATTGGATTGACTAGGTCCTGCCGAAGTATCTAGTTGATTAGCAATGGGAGCGGGTACTCCCCCATTGTTTGGCTTTGTGTTCCAATGTCTCCCTCTATTGTTAAAATTTTGATTTGAGTGAGGGGCATGGGATTCATACTTCTATTTTTGAACCATGTCATTGCTCAATTTATGGACTATCTTCTTGAGCTCTTCGACCTCCGAATAAATCTCCTTCGGTGGAATCACATTGTTGTTAACCCCCGTTGGATTTGCATAATTGGTGGGGTCTTGATTCAACATTTGGGTCGGGTTTTGAGGAATTTGATTCCCGTATGGATTGACACTTTGAATCGGAGTTGGATTTGGGAAAGGAACTATAGCCTGAGAATTAACTTGGCCGGTTCCTTGCATAGTCGATTGACTATTCTACAAAAATGCGGGAACAGGTGGAATGGATGTGATTGGTTGGATTGGAATGGGTGCATACGCAGGTGCTGGTGGATACGGTTGTTGATATGGGAAGGCATTCATGCTTGGCATTTGCGGTGCCATGATCTGATTTGCCAAGGGAGCTTGACCATATGGAGCATATTGTCCCATCATAGGCATCTGGGGAAATCCATAGCCCTGTGGTGTCATTTGCTTGCTCGATGGTCATGGCTTCATTGTAGGCTAACGCGAGCGTGGTGACTTGAGGATTTCGTCTTGCAAACATGGCTGTCATGGGATCCAATGCCCCAAAATATATTTGCAAGGCCACTGCGGGATCTATGGCAAAATGCCGAACTGCTCTATTATAGCACTTTTGGAATTTCTGATTAAATGTTCTGATAGGTTCACCCTGGCCCCTTTTGCATGTAATGAATTGATTGTAAATGGTTGCGGGATCCAAAGGTGACCTAAACTGATTGACAAAGGCATTCTCCATTTGCGCCCATGAAGTGATTGAACCAGTTGGTAAGCATATATACCATTCATATGCTATTGGATCTAAGCTCATGGGGAAAAGTCTGCAAGCCACATCCTCATGTTGGACTTGCAGCCTTATTAAAACATCCCTATAGGCTTGGATATGTTCTTCTGCAGTTCTTGGGCCATCTGGTTTGTATTTAGGCAAAAATATTTCTATGTTCTTGGGGATTTCATGGATATCCCCTGCAATGTTCAAAGGAATATTATTAGCTCCATACCAAGGAGCTGCTGGAGGTTGAGCCATTTGACTCAAAATCGATGAGGACAACCCTACAAGAGCAGTGGAAATATTACTGACAATAGGTACACTAGTGGCAACTGATATTACTGGTGTAGGTCCACTCGATGTTCCTGGAGCAAAAAGGTCTTTTGTGACTGGTAAGCTTACAACTTGCTTGGTTTTATTCTTGGGAGTACCAGTGAGTGTAAGGTCATGAAATATGGTTTCCCCGGTTGTTTGGGACCTAGTCGCAATACGACGCGGTGGGTCCAGCCTGCCTGATGAAACCCTCGGTTATCTCCAAGAAAACCTGCAACAAAAAAACAAATGCTGCAGTTTAGCCGTTTGTGAGATTTAAGAGATGATTTCAAAATCAAATCAAAAAGATATTACTTATGTATGAAAATCAAAATAAAGTAAACCAATCATGCCCTCCTTCTAGCGCCAATCTGTTGAGTGGTGTTTTCACCCAATTGTGAAAGCACACTCTCCGGTAGGATCTGAGTCCCAAAATCCTCTGCTTGCAAAGAAATTATAACAGAATAATTTCTCCAAGGTTCCTGTTATGCTAGCTCTTTGTATACCAATGATGTTGTTCAATTTAAATGTTGGGAATACCTTAGGGTTGCAAGTGGATGTTAACAAGGGGCACTATGGTTTATTTTAATTTGAATTTGCAATGGACTCAAAGTGAATAAATCTAAGAAATGAATCTATTTTGATCTTGAGCTTTGATGGATTTTCAGTTATTTATTTAAATGACGGTAATAAAAATGCAGGAATAAAAATAAAGGATTGAAAATAAAGAAATGCAAATAAAAAAATGAAACTAAACTACGGCCAGAGTGCTATCATCTTGTTTTGACAAAACCGAAGATAATGAGGTTTTCTGCATGCAACCTAACCTATTGAACCTGCAAATTCGCACAATCCAGATAAGCTAGGTGCGGGTTTCTGGGGTTTTTACTGTAATTTCAGATTTAGACATTCGCATGAAGCAACCAAGAACACTTGCATTAAACTTCACCTAGAAGCCTAGAAATCTGAAAGGGAAAGGTAAAACATTAAATCTTGCATGCAAAATGACTCCTTCTTTCTTATCAATGAGATGTCAACTCTCTGTATTTCTGTATTAAAATGATATATCAATTACAATGACAGAATGTTCCAGGTTTAACAAATCCAGAACAAGTGAAAGAAATTGCTCCAAGTGCAGGTCCGTAATGGCTTGTCGCCCTTGTCTCTGCAACTCTGCTAGCAGCAATTTCCAACCCTCGTATCAATCTGCGCTTCTGATTTTATACTATCTGGCATGACTCTCGGTTTCTCCCTGCGTCGCTTCGTTTCACCTCCTAGAATGCATCATTTCGTATTCCCGCCTTTTCGTTACTTTGAATTCATGCTCGATGCCAAAACGTTCGATATTTTTTGTTACATGTAACGCTTCTGCAACTTTGACACTCGTATGCCACGTGTTTCATGCTTCCTACATGTTTCATAATGGCCCCATGTAAATCATAAAAAATAGTTGCGATATCGGACGTTTTATGCATGCAACTCTGTTCCTCTGCCTGCACAGCGAAAATGAGACATGTAGCGAAATCATGACGTTTTTCGGCCAACAGCCTTGTCTGCCATCATGCCCAGTGAAAACATGACATGTCACGAAATCGCGACGCTTTTCATCTCCGTACGCCTTCGACCGCAACCTGTCGCGATATCGCGACGTTTTTTTGCTTCGTGCCCTTTCGTTGCTTTCTGTCGTGATTTCGCGACGTTTTTGTCTGGCTGGAACGTTTCCTCAAAAGTTGCGCGATATCGCTACGCCTTTGCTTTGTTCGACTTCATTTTCTGACTGTAGCGAAATCGCTACCATTTTACCACTTAGGCCTTTTAATCCACTCGCATCGCGAAAATGTGACGCGTCATGATTTCGTGACACCTTTCGACTTATGCGCTTTGTGTCGGTTCTCGTCACGATTTCGCTACACTATTGGGCCTTATCGCCTTTGGCTCGGTTTTGTCATGATTTCATGACCATTTTATATTTTATGCCTTCCGCCCGTTTGCAAGCCATGAAAATCAAACACGTCATGATTTCACGATGGTTCCGCCCACCTGCTGCCGTTGACTGCGTTGATCGCGATTTTGTGACACGTCACGATTTCGCTACGCTTTTCTTCGTGCCCCGTTTGTTTTCCTGTTTGACCGGTTTGACCCATGATTTTGTGACATGTCACGATTTCGCTACGCCTTTCCATTCTACCTTTCTCTCTCCTCTTTCGGCCGCGACGGAGCAACATGTCACGATTTCGTGACACTTTTTCATTTTCGGCCACGACAGCGCAACATGTCGCGATTTCGCGACACTTTTTCATTTTCGGCCGCGACAGCGCAACATGTCGCGATTTCGCGACACTTTTTCATCCTTGTGCAATTTTGCCCCTTTTTCTTGATTTTTAGGGTCACTGAAATTTTCTTTGAAAGCCTACAAAAAAGGTGGGTCCCCAATTTTGGGGTGTGTTGTGGATCAGCCACAACGGAACCTAAGGAAAAATGACTCATTTGGGTAGGTCAATTTTTTGTGTCTACATTTTGCCCCCTCTTTGATGCATTTATGGCCTAATAAATATGTCAAAGAAATATGTAGACATCTATGGGTAAGAAGAAGAAAAATACGAGGAAAAAAGTGGTGGCCAATTTAGAAGAAAAGGGTGGTCCAAAAATGGTGTCATTCTATACATTTTGAACTTTTTTCATGAAAATTGAGGTATTAGGGAAATTAATGCCTCTCAGGCCAGGGTGCCCCCTCAAATTTTGGAAGAAATGTAAAATTCTTAAGGAAAATTGAAATGACAGAGTCATAATAAAGAAGAGTAGCAAACGATAAAAAATAAAAATAACGTGTGAAAAGGAGAGAGAGGAGAGAAAAAGAAAAATAGAAAAAAGAAAATAAAAAGGGGGTGAAAACCCTAATGCATTTTCATCGCACGAAAAGGTAAAAAAGAGCTCTGGAAAAAATGAGAGAATAACACTTCCCACACATTGAGCGATAGTTACGAGGGGTGATGCTAATGTAGTAGTGGATAAAGCACAACTAAAAGCCAAAATCCTAGCTTAGAATGTATATTTTAGGTTGTATTTAGAAAATTTTTATTTTATTTTTATGTTTTTCAATGAAAGTCACTGCATGCACTTAGGCATGGATTCAATGATCACTTGTAGATCTGATCAGCCTTGGCAATGATTGAATCCATGCCTTGTATTATATAGGGCATGGATTCATGAATATATTCCCTAGAGGATACAAGGCATGATTTTAGAGAAGAAAAGAGAAAAGAGAAGAGAAAATAAGAGGATAAGAGATTAGGTGCTCTAAAAATTATATTAGTATGCTTATGTGGATGTTTTTATGATGATGAAACTAACATTTGTATTTTTTTATTTTATTTTTATTGTAGCATGATGTCCTTGAGAGTGGGGAATGGTGGTTGAGTACCCTCGAGGAGTCACTAAAAGAGATCACAGTAGTAGAGAGATGCACACTGGGGGTAGTGGGGCTTCTGCACTTGTTATAAATGCCCCAGGTGGAGGTTGACAAAGCGCTACTAACAGCGTTGATAGAGCGGTGGTACCCAAAATTGTCCATATTTTGGTTACCAATGGGAGATATGACTATCACACTAGAGGACATGTGACACATATTGAGGATCCTCATCAAGGGAAGGATGGTTTACAGGGCATAAGTGCCATATGTGGTAGTGGCGATATTAATGGGTAGCCCATCACTTGAGATATGTAAGAGTAGATTCCATGTTGATGACTTGCTACGGTGACATGGGATTGGAGAACTAATGATTATGCTCTGTAGAGTGGTGGTAGGATTGCTAGTGTTCCATACAAGTTAGCAACACCTTCCATGGGAAATCATGGGAGTATTGACATAGATGTGAGACTAGCAAGTGTAGTTTGCATGGGGTCATATGTGTTAGCCTATTTGTATAGGATATTCTACAATGTCATGTACAAACAATATACAAGATTAGTATACATGAATTTACTCTCGATATGGTGTTGGGAGCACATCACCATCAAGAGGATAAATATACTACTAGGACCACTATCTAACCCAAAGTTACCAGTAGGATACAGGTGGTCCCAAGACCTAGACCTTACATAAAAGTTATATGTAGGTATTTTGCCACTAGGGATATGCATCATATATGAGCTATGGGACCATCAGGTTGTATGTTGGCCATGAAATTTACACCCTATATGGGATGAGGATGCAAAGGAGTTGTCTTGGGTTAGGAGGGTATGATGGGTTACCATAGAGAAGGATGATCTAGAGCTCTTTCAGTTTGGTCAAGTACAATGATACTTTAAGATTATTTGGAGAATAGCAAACCTGGGAGATTACTCTTATAGGAGGGTGAGGTGAGATCCATTAAGAGTTAGAGAGAACCCTGATGTGTCTAGGTTTATGGAGGAGGACCTAGATAATTCCCTCTACGTTGATCCTAGATTTGACGATGCCAAGATAGCTCTCATATATAGGAGATGATATAGGGGTATTATGCCCCTAAGAATATCCTCGTTAGCTCCAATGTAGAGGTACCAAGTCATGGGTTGATGATTGTAGATAGTGCTCTAAGAAGCTAACTAACATGTAACAAAGTGACAAGAGCAGATACCACAACATCATAGGTAGGCTAGGGTGTAGGTCAGGGCAGAGGTGGTGACAATTGTAGCACCCTAAAATTGGTGCAATGAAATTCTAGTAATTACATTCACTCTAGTAAATAATTTAAATTCAAATTTTAACCTCCCAAACCGCCCGTTAACCGTCGGGTAATCCGTTTCCCCCTTTTTCGTGCCATTTTTAGAGGTTGTTTTGACCGTTTGACGATATCGTCGCCGATCAAACGATATCGCCCCAGATCTGACGATTTCGTCTGGGCTAGGACGTCCAGATGATCTTGTCGCAAAACTAATTTTGCATAATTAGCTTTTGTTCCAACGGGTCTCTAATCCGGGCAGAAGCATGTCTGCGCCGTTAGGGACCCTCCCCCGTTGGAGATCTCCCAAATAGGGATGATCTCCAACCTCCTAACTACTCCCCTAAGCCTATTTAATCCTTAGGACCTTCCCTTCCCAACCCCTGGCTGAATTTCTCTGTAACTTGATTTTGCGTGCATTAGAATACCTAGAGTATCATTTTGCCTTTGTTATTTTGAAGTTTTCTTGCAGGGACCTCATTGATTTTCAGTCGGAGCAAGCTCAGATCGTTGCAAACGATCTCGTTCAAATCTCGGACGATCCTGTCGCAATTCGAGACGATTTCATTACTTCCAGATGATTTTGACTGCAATCTGCATTGGGGGCAATCAGTGCCCAGAGTTTGCACTTTCTCTTATTCCTTTTGCTATTTTATTCTACATTTTAGTTAGTTTTATCCTTATTTCTTACTATTTTGCATTTGGAGTTCACCCATTTAGCTTAGATTGCATGATAAGATCATAATTTCTCATTAGAATATCATAATTTGTTTGAATTTCTATTCATAACTATTGTTTAGTATTCATATTGTCATTTTGTGTTGTTTCCCTCTATCATCACAGTGGTATTCTTTGTATTTGGCATCTATTTTTTTGTTTGCAGGTCTCTGACGAATTCGTCTGACGAATTTGTCAGATCTCAGACGATCTTGTCAGATCTCAGACGATTCTGTCGAATTCCAGACGATCCTGACTGCTTCAAACATCAGAATCTCCATCAGACATCCGGATCAGGTATTCTTCCTTAATTTCTCTATTTTTCTATCTTAAATTTGTTCTCTGTATTCATTAAATCTGCACTTTCATATAGATTAATTTAGATTCATTTGGCCAAACCTAGGATATGAATGCTTAAGGCTAAAAACGAACACATGAAAACACATTCCAAACCTAGGCGTGGAAACTACCATTAAAATTTTCCTGGTGAACCCACCATCCGTCGAAAAATCATCAAAATACACCTCCCTTGAGAGGCGGGACCTTCATAAGTCCTCTGAGTCTGAGGTACCGCGACATCCTTTTCCCATCCCCCTTTCGGGCATGGATCCTATAGCCTGAAGGTAAGGGTGAGAAAAATTTGGAGCGATACATTTTGGTGAACCCGACGTGAATAACATAGGCATATTTCTGATTCAAAAATATAAAAAAACAAAAAAATATATATATATATATATATATATATATGTAGTATACAAGAATAATAAAACAAAAAACAAAATCATCATTTCAAGTTTGTATGTTTTAGATTCAATTCTAAATAGTAGATACTAAATATTACTTTTAGAAGTACTAAAGAAACCATGAGTTTTTACTCAAATCAATATGAGCCCATCAGTAATGTTGGAAGAATTCAGCCAAATACATTTGTTGATTATGACCAACCTCATCCCTATTCAACATCACCTCCATCACACTTTTCTCATTTTTCATCCATAACCCAATAGGACAATCCTTTTTCCAATCCTCTTCATAACTCTCCCATATATCCATATTATGTTTATCAATCCACATACAATCCTCCTCCACCTTTTCAATATTCTTCTCTCAATACAACACATCCATTTCAACAAGAAAATACTTATTCTTCCAATCCTACCATGCACTCACCTCCTACTTTGCAATCTTCCTGTCATCATTCTACCCATAATAAAGAAAGTAGAGGTGAGAAACCATTAGGTCCTTTTATGACTGAATTCCTAAGGCATTTATCAAAAACCTCTCGAAAACCTTCATCACGTAAATTTACTAAGCTCAATCAACCAATGGATATAATTCTCAAGTATTTACTTGACACAAATAGGATTGAACTCCCTTCCATAAGACAACCTGATACCACAGCAGATTGGTTTAAACCTGAGCTACATTGTGAATATCATAGAGTAGATGGACATATGACACAAAATTGTAAAGATTTAAGATGTGCAATTCAAGATTTGATTGATGAGGGTCTTTTTAATATAAAGGAATTACAATCTACAACTGATTATAAATCTCCAATAAACAATCAAACTCCTACACAACAAATACCAATAATCAATCAAGACATGGGGATCTCCCAAGAACCCCTATTCAATTATCAACAACAAGAAACCAATCAAATATTGCATGTTAATGTGTCCCATCATGATGATATTATTAATATTGTAACAAAAACTACAAATGAGCAACCTCAAGTTCAATCAACTCAATATGATATTCAAGATATGGATTCCTCATTTGACCAACCTTCAAAACTATCTTTGGCTCTAGAGAATGATCCAAAATGGAATGTAAGCATAGAAAGCTCATCTTTAGAATCAAAATCTCAATCTGAAATCCACTTTGATAGCCAACAACAAGTGATTAATCCTCAAGCAAAGATATCCCTTTTAGAAGTATTACAAATTTCTCATAAGGAAACTTTGTTCAAAATACCTAGCCAACAATTTTTTCCTCATCATATTTTCTCTAAGAACATAATTAATGGTGTAAACCCTCTTGAGGTTAACCATATTTCATTCTATGATGAGGAGATTCCTTCCTCTACTCCACAAGAAGACTCCTATCTTTACATTATAGGATCTAGTAAAGAAACACTTGTTAAAACTATCATGGTAGATAATGGCTCCTCTCTTAATTTATGCACTTATCAATTATTCCAAAAGCTCAAAAAAAAGGAAGAAGATATTAATGAATCAAATGTTATTATAAAATATTTTAACAATGAAATTCAAGAAGCTCAAGGTACTATAATTATTCCCCTTAATATTGGATCCAAGATCCTGGATACTTTGTTTTATGTAGCATATTGCCCTTCACCTTACAACCTACTTCTTAGAAGTCCTTGGATGCATACAATGAGGGTTGTCCCTTCCACTCTTCACCAATATTTGAAGTTTGAACTTGCAAATAAAATTGTTACCATACATGGTGACCCAACACCATTTGAAGAATATTTAATGGTTGAAACATCAAGTTCTATACATTCTCTATTGTCACAATTATCTTCTATCCATCACTTTTCTTCATCAATATATGATCATCCTTGTTTACCAAATAACACTCATGCATATCTTTCACATATACTTTCTCCATCTTATCAAGACTTGGATTATAGTGATAAGAATGAAGAACTTTCTTATCCTTCTGATATTTTATTTTGTAATATGATCAATTTCACACATATAAAAGTCAAATCTTTTGCTACATTATTCTACATTATAACAAAGCTTTTGTTATCACTACCTTTTATTCATCACCTTTTGTTCTTACCTTCACCTCAACCAAATTATCCTTCAAAACCACCTTTGATTTTGAAGCAACCTTAGACATGCTATACTCAAATAACCTTGTATAGTGTATATAGATCATCTTGTATATACCACCAATTTCAATTCATAAATTAAAATCAAAATACAAAAAAAAAAATCCTCAAAAAACATTCGTTTTTTTTGGGTATTGGAGAATAGACGTTTTTTTGTTGAGGTCCTTCTTTTTATTATCTTGTATTTTTTTTAAATTTATCAATTCAAAAACATCAAAAACATTCATAATCATCAAAATATTCAAAACTACTTGTTGTATTTATTTATGGCACTTGTTAATTCTTTCAAAAACAAAAAAAAAATAATGATAAAAATATAAAAACAGCAATATGCTTGACTCTTTCGAAACCAAAACAATATACAGAAGAAAGAAAGAGTCAGTATTCTCAAAACTTCTCAAAAAGTATTTATATATATTTTCTTACAAATGTTGCAGTTATATGTTTCAAATTATTTTTGATAAATTAGCATTTATTTGGAATCCCTCACTTGCACACTCACAAAAATAAATATCTTGATTTTATCTGGCATGATTACTAATCTCTCTTATATCAAAGTTCACAAAATTCAATTAAATAAAGTTTGAGCATAGAGAATTGATCTTGTTATTTACTTAAACCAAGCACATCTTTTCACAATAAAATGATTATATTTGTAATTTCCATGTTTTGCTACATAGTAGAAGTGATTTCTTGAGTGAAAAGTTTCCCCTGCTATCCTATCATGCACATGGTCTAGAATCTTTGAGAATTGGCAAAAGGACAAGCTCACCCCTACCCGAATAAAAATCCCTTGCACTACAGCTAATCCGAGCAAGTATCCCTAGCAAAGAAAAAGAAAAGAAAAGTTCAAGAAAAAAGAGAAAAGAAAAATGTTATTTTATATCATTACAACAATATTTCAAGCACTATCTCAAAAATCAAGCAAAAGTACAAAAAGAAAAGCAAAAAGAAAAAGAAAAGAAAAAGAAAAGGAAAAGAAAAGAAAAGCACAAGAAAGCAGAAAGCAAGAAAGCAATAAAATCCCTTTCCCTACCCTTTGAAAAGAAAAGAAGGGTTGATGAGCTTGAATCCCTGGAATTCTCAATTATTCGAAAACTATGAGGTAAGCCCCATAACAGGTGGTTTGTGCCCAACCCGCTTGGCCTTGGGTAACTCCTAGCATGGTGATATGTCTGTCACATTAGCGACATTTTGTACAGACCTATGTCTTCTTATGGATTAGCTAGCTCTTGATAATCCGACCTACATAGTAGTCTAGTATGGTTATATGCATCTACATCATGGTTAATGAACACTTATTTGGTTTCTTCAAATCACTTGTATCATATTATCTTGCTCAAAACTGGTAAATGCACAAAGCAATTGCACACACATTTGTATTTGAGAGATTTTGTGTATCATTATGATAAATCAAGATCGGAAATGAATTCACATATGCACATGGGATTCCTTATAAATCTAACTTTTGTCTTCAAAATACTTTGAAATATTCTTTTTTGCAACTTGTTTGGAATAATTCAAGTACATTTGTTTAGCATAAAGATAACTATATAATAGAAAAATCAAAATTTTCTTTCAAAAATATACAATCAAAACATATATATCTGGTTGACTTTCGTGACGATGGTATAATTCCAAAACCAAAAGTGGAATTTTATGCCTAGCACAAGTCCTCATCTTCATATTTTCTGTTTATTAAAAGTCAATCATGCAATAAAACTATCTATTTTTGATTTTCGCGATGATGGTATAAGTCTATACCTACATATTCTATGCTTAGCGCAAATCATTGCAACAATGTTATTCCCCCTTTATTTAAAAATCATGAAAACCATATGACTTAAATCATTATGTTACACAAATTATGCTTTTAAAAAGCAAACACATTTTCATTATTTCATGTCATTATGTTAACCTTCAAATTTTGCAAAGATGGTATAATTCCTAAAGAATTATCCAAAAATTTTATCACACTTAGGAATTTATGCCTAGCAAAAATCATTATTTCATGCATACTATTTTTATGAAAAATCTGAAAGCAAACCATCATCATCATCATTTGCACCATTGCACCAAAGTCTTAAGACAGTCTCTTAAGCACTCTTTTACTTTTAACAATATTTCTATAATTGGGATTAGCTTGACGACCGAGTGAGCAACGACTCCATGAAATGGTCTATAATAGCAACAATGTCCTTTGAAATTATTTTTAGAAGTCTCTTTTTATTTCTTTTACCACATCACATTACAAACAATCCATTTGTTACATTAGATTATTTCATTTAAAATATTACCGCATGACATCAAAATTATAAATTTTCAAAACGACATAATTACATGAATCCTCAATCATTAATCAAACAAATCAAAACATTAAAGCATCATAAAACATATACACAAGTCATATCACAAAAAAGATCATAAATATATATCAAAATTATGTACATCATACCAAAACCAGAAAAATGAACAGTAAAAATGAATTAGGGTTTTACCCTATTTTTCTTAATTTTATTCAAAAATAATTTTGCTTTTTCGCGTTTTTACCTCAAACGTTCGATTTGGGTAAAAACACGGAGGGGGCACCATAGTAAGCTATTGTACGATTCGACCAAGAATCGTCGCCTAAAAATGGGAATAATTTTTTTGCTTTCTCGTAGATCGAGAAGAACTCATCTTTAACGCATTTTCTTCGGAAAATTCGCTAAAGAGGGGGCAAAATGTAGCACCCTAAAATTGGCGCAGTGAAATTCTAGTAATTACATTCACTCTAGTAAATAATTTAAATTCAAATTTTAACCTCCCAAACCGCCCGTTAACGTCGGGTAATCCGTTTCCCCCTTTTTCGTGCCATTTTTAGAGGTTGTTTTGACCGTTTGACGATATCGTCGCCGATCAGACGATATCGCCCCAGATCTGACGATTTTGTTTGGGCTAGGACGTCCAGACGATCTTGTCGTAAAACTAATTTTGCACAATTAGCTTCTGTTCCAACGGGTCTCTAATCTGGGCAAAAGCGTGTCTGCACCGTTAGGGACCCTCCCCCATTGGAGATCTCCCAAATAGGGATGATCTCCAACCTCCTAACTACTCCCCTAAGCCTATTTAATCCTTAGGACCTTCCCTTCCCAACCCCTGGCTGAATTTCTCTGTAACTTGATTTTGCGTGCATTAGAATACCTAGAGTATCATTTTGCCTTTGTTATTTTGAAGTTTTCTTGCAGGGACCTCATTGATTTTCAGCCGGAGCAAGCTTAGATCATCGTAGATGATCTCGTTCAAATCTCGGACGATCCTGTCGCAATTCGAGATGATTTCATTACTTCCAGATGATTTTGACTGCAATCTGCATTGGGGGCAATCAGTGCCCAGAGTTTGCGCTTTCTCTTATTCCTTTTGTTGTTTTATTCTACATTTTAGTTAGTTTTATCCTTATTTCTTACTATTTTGCATTTGGAGTTCACCCATTTAGCTTAGATTGCATGATAAGATCATAATTTCTCATTAGAATATCATAATTTGTTTGAATTTCTATTCATAATTGTTGTTTAGTATTCATATTGTCATTTTGTGTTGTTTCCCTCTGTCATCATAGTGGTATTCTTTGTATTTGGCATCTATTTTTCTGTTTGCAGGTCTCTAACGAATTCGTCTGACGAATTCGTCAGATCTCAGACGATCTTGTCAGATCTCAGATGATTCTGTCGAATTCCAGACGATCCTGACTGCTTCAAACATCAGAATCTCCATCGGACATCCGGATCAGGTATTCTTCCTTAATTTCTCTATTTTTCTGTCTTAAATTTGTTCTCTGTATTCATTAAATCTGCACTTTCATATAGATTAATTTAGATTCATTTGGCCAAACCTAGGATATGAATGCTTAAGGCTAAAAATGAACACATGAAAACACATTCCAAACCTAGGCGTGGAAACTGCCATTAAATGTTTCCTGGTGAACCCACCATCCGTCGAAAAATCATCAAAATACACCTCCCTTGAGAGGTGGGACCTTCGCAAGTCCTCTCAGTCCAAGGTACCACGACATCCTTTTCCCATCCCCCTTCCGAGCATGGATCCTATAGCCTAAAGGTAAGGGTGCAAAAAATTTGGAGCGATACAACAACCACGAAGACCACCATCACTCTCTTTGGATCAAAAGCAAGGACAACTGGGAGTATCCCCATAATGGCATAGGTAATTCTAAGTGGGACTACTATTTAGGGAGACCCAAATAGGGTAGTTGAGGGACTACCAAACAATGTAGTCATCGTGTAGAGAGATAGACACTCTCTATGCATAATTAGGCTAAGTTATGACAAAGTGAGATCGGTAAGGACCAAGGTGAGCCACCTCAAAGGGAATATGGGCTAGCTAGAGAAAGAGTGGTAATGGGATCAAGCTGATAGGATGGTTTTTATGATGAGTAACCATCCAGGCAAGGGGATATACCTACTATATGAGTATTTGTAGAGGGTAGAGGAGATATGGGATGTAGTGGTATTGAGGGAGACCTTTTACCAAGTGCTATACTTCTAGGCAGTGCCAACAGATCAAAGGATATTTCTACCAACCTCCCTTAAACCATAGAGTTCTTTGTGGTATCAATCATAGATGGTTATATAGTCTATGAACATGCCCTCTCTAGGACCACCACGAGTATGAAAAGTGAATGAGGTAGGCTTATAGAGCTAGGGTAGGGATTAGGATGACATGCCAATTTTAGATTGTGGTATGCATCCCTGGATGGGATCAAGTGCATTAATATTAGACTATGGTGCACTAACCCAAATAACATGTATTCCCAACTATCAACTAATATCATGCTATGATTTTTATTATTTATGTTATGGTGTGAAAGTGTGTATGCATTATTTTAATTTTTATTAAGTTATTTGGTATGTGTGGAAATGAAAAACAAAATGAATGAAACTAAAATGAATTAATGCCATGGATGTAATGAATATAAACATCTAAGTGCAAACCTAAATAAAATGTAAAATGAAATGCATAGATGGATGAATAGAAAGAAGAAATGAAGGAAGGAAAAAGAAGATAAATAAACAATGAAGAAGAAGAAAGGGACAAAAAAAAAGCTCCAAAAGTCTAAACAAAATAAGAGAAAAAGGAGTGGAACCCTGTAAGGATATATGCTCACAAATGATCGATATGGAGGCTTCCCCTTACATATGGCCATGAAAATATCCTGTAAGGGTGTTATGCTTGCAAAAATATGGATAGTGTGGAGTGATTATCCACTAGGGGGTGTAATGCTCGCTAAGATGGCCAAAGAGAAAGAGATATACCACTAGGATGTACACTCAAAAATGGCCAAATGGAGGATACCCCTCACTCATGACCATAAATCTAATCCTATATGGGGTGTGTTGTGTGTGAATGATGTACCAAAGCAAGTACTACTCGATAGGGATGTGGTGTGTGCTAGAAGGTATATGGACAAAGCCAATGGAGAAGAACAAGAGATGAGTGTGCGCGTGTGCTAGAATAAAGTGAGGAAGAAGGAATAAATAATAGTGAATGTGTGTATCCATATTGAAGTTTCAATGGTTAAAAGGTATGCGTAATATAGTCAGTGATCATATGAACACCATGAGTGATATTCATTAGGTGTCTATCCTATCCCATAGGGATTGCTTAACCATAAAAATAAAAAAGGAAGAAATGTGAAAGCAAGAATGAATAGATAGAAGAAGAGCATATATCCTTATCTTAACAAAAGAAAGAAATGTGAAAGCAAGAATGAATAGATAGAAGAAGAGCATATATCCTTATCTTAACAAAAGGAAGAAAGGAAAAATATGCAAAGGACAAGGAAATAAAAGAAGAACTATATCCCTTGAATTGGAGAGATATAAGCAATGAATACTTTCAAGGTCAAGGAATATAAGAGAGGAATAAAGGAGAAGAAGAGAATATGGTATGGGTGAATGCAACATTAAAAATGCATGAAAATGGACCCTAGGTTGGGTATTTTCTAGGCATCAGAGTCATAGTGTGAGTGCAATTTATGTAAGGTATGACCTAACTAGGTGTCACCACTTGCCATTGTTATAAAAAAACCAAGAATCTTATGATCAAGTAGTCATACAAGTATGAACAAGCAACAATGCAATTGTATGACAAGCAAAATGCAAGGTGGAACAAAATGTCAAGCAAACATGCAAAATATGACAGGCAACCATGCAATATGAATCAATCCAACCAGATGCAATATGTAAAATAAATAAGATGAAGATGTAAAGTCATGCATGGTATTGGTATTGTTATTATTATTATATACATTTTTTTTTTATTACTACTTGAAGTTATTAAAGTTGGCACAACCTTTGACTGTACTACCTATCTTAACAAACAATATAGTAGTGAAAGGAACTGACCCATCAAATAAAGAGCTATTATATAGGGTCCTTTCATGATTTACATCATAAAGAGGATCACCCACAATATTTTCTCTGAGATTTGTTGCACGAAATTCATTGCAAACTTTGATTGTGCCATCCCTTTTGATGAAATGGGGAGATATTCCTAACTTTGCAAGGTCTCTATGAGATAGAGGAACAGGGTCCCCTTGAGAACAAGGAGACTTGATAAGTGCAACACAAGAGATAGATCCATCAAAAGAGAATTTTTTTTGAAGGATATCCTCATGATTCCGATAACAAGGGGTATTCCCCTTAGCATACTCCTTTGGGGTCATTCTTAGCTCAATATGCACCAAAGTTACCATACTATAAAATAGGATTTTTTAGGGATAAAGGGGACCCTCATCCTCATCAATCCATGTCAATCCCTGATGATCTAAATGCTCAACATAAGTAATACGGTGATCATCATTATCAAAAGTAAAAGGTTGGTGTTTTAGGAATGTAGCCTATGTTAGAGATAGAGTATATTACATCATTTGGGTCATGTAAATGTACCTGCCTAGGTACATACTTGTTGAGTGGTAATTTTTTCCAATTGCAAAACCACACTTGCACTTAGGATTTTTATCACAAAACCCTCTCTTGCAAAGAAATATGAAATTTCTCCAAGGTTCCTTTTACTTATATGTGCTTGTAATCTTGTGAAGATATATCAAGTGAGTGCTAGGAATACCTTAGTGATTGCAAGTAACTATTAACAAGGGGTCTTTGTTGGTGTTACTTTATTATGCTATGCTATTAATTGTTCATGAGACTTAAAATAAAGATAAAATGTGATTGGCCCTCATATGACCACGATGTAAAGCCTTAGTTCATTTAATATTGAAGGATTTTAGGTAGATTTTATCTTCTTTTGTTAAGCATATTTAAAAAAGTTTTTAGCTTCTTTAAACCTTGCTTTGAATAATAAAATATAAGATTAAAATCTCTCTAAATGTGGACATGAAATGCAAATTAGATTCATTTAATTATTACTTGAGCATGAAATAAAATAATGAAATGACTAACTTTAAAATTAAGAAGCCTTTGATGTGCCAAATGAATAACCCTCTTCTATGAAATTAATTTTCATGAAGAGAAGTTGATTTATTGCTTAGAAAATAATGGCCTATTGAATGCAATATAAATTACCCCCTTTAATGAAATTAATTTTCATAAAGGGAAGTCAATTTATTGCTCGGAAAATGAAATATAAAGATTGAAAAGTGAAATCATGTCAAACTGAAATTGTAAAATTCCTTAAAAAATAGAAACTTTGAATAATTTTTGTATTCAAATTTTACTTCAGAATGAGATCGAAATTGCATTGAAGTAAAGATTAAATCTCATTCTAGGGACCCGTGCATTTATTTTTGAGATTTTAATTTTTTTTCAATTTTTATTTTAATCGCTAAAGTTTAAAAAAACTGCAAAAGAGAAGGGTTAGAAATAAAAATAAAAAATAAATAAATAAAAGAAATAGATTGATTTTCTGCAACCCATAAGCTTTCTACAGACCCTGCAAGCATCAATATTCTGCACAAAAACTAGCATTAGTGTGACCCGAATTCACGCAAACAAGCATCTAATACAGTACAATATTCTAATAAAATGGTGCAATATATCAAAAATGACACACAAGTAAACCATTAATATGCATAAACTTGATGTATCTCCAATATATTATAGAAAAATATCTTCAACATCAAACACAAGTGTAGAAAACCATGCCCTAAATTGGCATCATGTGATGAACTCTAGTCCAACGGTGTGGCTTTCCTCCCAAAATATCTAGCCCCTATGCCTTGTTTCGACCTTGTATTTAAAATTTTCATCAAAATTTTGGCTTCCCTTTCATACTTTGCTCTTCGTTTCCTTTTCCCAACTATTTAATAATAGCAATATCTTCATTTTACCTTCGTTGAATACATCCTTTTCATTTTATTCATTTTGTTTTCTTTTGTTAAAACGTGTACAACCCCTTTGTAACCGCATGGGTCTCACCATCATGAACTTCCACCATCCATGAAAATATTTAATGTATTACATTTCCATTTGCAACCATTGTCTTCATTTTATATTATGTGACGGGCAACGGTTACATTACCAATTGGAACACATAGCTCCCAACCTTACTTTAAATAAGCAATCAATATTCTACAAAGCTATCAGACATTAAATAGAACTTGCACCATCATGATAGTTTTTTTTCGAAACTAGTTCTTATAGGTAACGCTGAGAAGATGACCTATTTTAAACACTACGTAGATGCCCCAATTCCTTCCTATTTTGAGCCTTTTTTGCTTAAAATTGTTACCCATGTTTACATGACAATGGACTATTATGGGATGTATTTTCTGGTATCATATGGTGAGTCTTCACTATTTGGAGTTTGTTCCCTCCATATCTAAAAATTGAACGACCATTGTCCTTTTATGAGGTCACATCGGGTGTTAAAATCGTAGTCACATCCAAAGTTTGAACATGTCAAAGGGAGGTTAAGACATTAAAAACATCATGCCAGTCTCATCGGACCATTGACTAACTCCTTTCTACTTATGAATCATGTTTTTCAACACGTTTTATATTATGCTTCCCCCATTCTGTGTTTTTTGTACTTAGCTCTCAAAATCATGTGCACAATTTGTGTATTTTTCTTCAATGCATCACTCTTTTACCACATTTCTCCAATGTAATAGCCAACATAACAAGGAGGAATTTTTATTATACACTATGATGTTGTTACATATTTATGATGTGCCTGCTCTACTCCTATCAACAAAATCGTTGTCTAATCATAAAATGAAGTAAAAATTGTAAAGAGTCATGTTCAGGAACTGCAAGAGTGTTATATCAACAATGAAATGATCAGTAAATTCCTAATGCTTATATCTTGGTAGATTAGGTAACCATATAGGATTAGATATTGTGAATCTTGCTCTGCACACCTATGAATCTATGCCATAAGTCATTTCTAGTTTTCAGCTACCTGAGGATTGATTACTAACTACCAGTATACTATCCTCCATCCTCTACCTTATCAAAACTCTCCACTATGCGTTTGGCTCATCCATGCCATCTAAAAAGAAGACTATAAGACCCCCATCGATCGTAATGCCTCTCATGATCAACATTGTCCCTAGACATCCACTGCATCTCCATGTCCATATTTCTACAATTTCATGGAGAACACACACAAATTCCTTTTTAAACGTCTCAATTGCATAATAATCCTATCGTGCATATGAAATCACTTAAATAATGCTCATATCCCCTATCTAAATCATTCTAGGTTTAAATTTAAATGGCAACTTCGTCTGCCACATCACTCCTTTCATCGGTGTAGAATAATGGTCTTAACCTGTCACGCTAATCTGACCACCAACATTATACAATACCTTCTTATAAATGGACACTCCACTCCACTCTTCCATGCTTTCATTATCTAATCCAAACATATGGTCTTCCAACTATATAGAATAGGTATCCCCTCTACTGTACCCATCCCTTGAGGCAAACATCTACGTGTTTATGGCTTTGTCAACTTTTTGATCAACCTCCAAGTCTTCAGTTGTGAGATCACTGTCTAGGTATCTTCAAGGGGTCCAAGTCAGCATCAAATCTCTTCACTAAACTATTTGACCCTCATACAATATTCTCGTGATCCAACCATGTGTCTTCCATCACACTGACCAGTGCGAGTCCACGTTAGTGATGCGATGCAAACATGGGATTCGTAGTGTGAGTCATCTATGTATGCATCAATTATGTAGTTTTCTACCTTGGATTATGTGTCTGAATAGCTACTGTATACACCCACTACATTAGTAATTTATGGCTTTCGAGATCAACGCTACACCATCCCTACATGTCCATATTTGTATCTCCACTAACCACATTGGGTCTAGATCATCTTCAAAGGTGATTGCCACACCAGCTCTGCATCTCATTCGTTCATCACTGGTTTGGGATGTGGGGTCCACGTTAGAGTCATAGTTACCTCCGGGTCGTATTTGTTGTTACGCCAACCTCCTAGAATTGGTCTTTGAATTTGCAGCCACCTACAGGAGAACATGGAAGTATGGATATTAAAGGACAACCTTGTTTGAATATAGACATTTATACTTAAGGCCTTAATAATACCAAGACAATACAAGCCTTAGGACCAAATCCTAAAGCTTCTCCTCTAGGAGGAGTTTTAAAAAGGAAGCCTGATATCGTTATTTTATCTAATTACATTTTATTTATTTATTTATTTATTTATTTATAATTACATTTTCCTTTATTATCATACATATACATGATATATATATATATATATGTATACATTTTTTTTACTTTTGCTTTTTGTTTATGTTTTTTTTTAATTTTATTAAAATGAAAATAATTTATATAAAAATATATACATAAACACACACACACACACACAAACACAAACACACACACACATATATATACTGTAATAAATTTTAAATTATTAAACTTCAAATAAACACATTAAAATAACACTAAGAACTCAAACAAGAAAATAAACAATTTAACTAGACCATCTACAAGCACAGAGGGGAAACACTAAGAAACAATAACAAACAAAAAAGCCTACCCACACTGAACCTTGGGCCTGTACAATTTTTTTCACTCAAAGGACACAAAAATTGGCTGAAACAACAAAATAAAATATGGGTACCCCAATTTTAGAGCGAGTTGTGCAATGGCCACAACAAATGACGACTCTACTAGGAAATACTCCTGAGCATTTTGGGTGAAGAACCCAGTTTTTAGAACAAACAACCAAATATCAAAAAATATACATCATCTAGCAACATAAAAAAAGGGTTAAACAACTGCAAATGAAACACATGAACCCTTTGCTTTAGCTAAAGTATGTGAAAGTATTTTTATTTTGCATGTTTGAAACCATCCTAACTCCATCACCTGATTTGCTTTTAGGCTATAGAAATATTGCTCCCAAAAATAAATTTATAGACAGATCCCTACTACGAGTTAGGTGTCCATAGCCCCGGTAGAGTTTATCTACATTACCCATGGTTTAATTGATATTTTGCAATGCCTTAATTTTTTTTGAACAAGCTTTGTCTAGATAGAGCCCTACTACTAGTCAAGCGTCCATAGCCCCGGTAGAGTTTATCTAGACCTGGTGATTGATTTTAGTGTGTTTTCCTTTGTTTGTTTTTATTTGTTCTTTATAAGGCCTTGCAAAAATTTATGCACCACATGGGTTAGAGAGTATTTGAAGTTAGAGATGGAGCATATTAGATTTTTGCCTTAATTCATAAACCAAAATGACTTCATCCTTCAATATTTCAAAGCATGCCCTTTAATATGATGTGTTCATGTGTAGCTTTAGCAAAATGATTCAACATTCCAAAATTCACTATCTTAGTCCCAAAATCTAGGAGAGGTTACTAAAAAACTTCATCCCCTTTTCCTTGATCCATGTGGTACCCTTCATGAAAAAGGAGCACCAAAATATGGTCAAGAGGCCATTAGTATCGACCATGAAACATCACCTCAAATAGAGGGACCAACCCAAAATCTAAAACTTGGAAATAAATCAACACCTAACTGAATGCAAACTAACAAGAAAACACAACAAAACCCCAAAATTAAGGCCAAAGCACAAAAAATGCAAAGCTAAAATAAAAACATGAAAACAAAAACTATATATAATAATATACACTATGGTACAATATGGAACAAAAAATTTGGGCAATCACTTCCTTGGATCCCAAACATGATTAGCACATTTTGAAAGACCCATACTATGATATGCATGCCAAGATTTATAGGAATCTAGCCAAAATAATATTAAGCCATAAAATGCAACAATCATTATTTTACCTCTCTCACCCCACCACTTTGATCTAGTTCCATTAATAATCCCATAGGTGAGCTTCAAATCATTAAATTGATCAGACAAATAACTCATTTTCAATATTTTCTTATTTATTCCTTAAAATGTCAATTTCACAATTCCATTCATGATTTAGAATTAGGCTCTCCTTTTCATAATCAAATAAGAGATCTTGCAGATGAGAACCTATTTCTAAAACTTTCGAATCCAATTCATTTTCCATATCCTTAGGCCAATCATGCTTATGCAAAAATTTACAAGCATCTAGGATACTTGTTAAATGAGGCTCATTATAGATTTTTATCCTAGATTTCATTATCAATTGTTGATGAGTTTGATTCAAAAATTTAGGCACATCAACTTCACTTTCATTCAACAAAGCAATTACATTAGTGGTGTGAGTAGAAATCAACTCTAGTTCTTCATTCACCTCCAATGACATTTCATCATAAATAACATTTGAATCCCATAGATAATTAGGCAAGTTTTCACTTGGAGTTCGCATGGTTGAACATAAAATGTGAGATTCTACCTTTTGTGCACTTTTATTTACCAAGCCTTGGTGAACCTTTGTAATTCCCTTTACCTCATGGTATTTATCATCTTCATCATTTTGTAGTCCTTCATCTTCATCGATTACCTGTTCATAAAAAACACCAAAATAAAGAACCCAATAAAAAGCATGCCCATATTTTTCAAACCTTAAATCTTGTTGGTCAAGTTGTGTGTCAAATAATCCATCTCCATGATCAGTTGCTTTATTTTATTTTAATAAAGCAAAAATTTTATCATTTGGTTCCAATTCCTTGTTAACCATCCATAGTATCTCTTCATTTGAATCTTCAAGACAATCATACAAATTTGTATCCAAATTTTCTATAGTCAAGAATGAAATAGAATATTTTACCTCTTCCTCATCTAAAACAAATGAATCATAAGAGAAATTTATCACTTCTTCCTTTCCTATTTCAATTATATCTTCAATAAATTCATATTCAACATGATCGAATTTTGGAACTTTATCTATTTTTGCAATAGGTACATCATTCTTCCATTGCATAGGAATTGCAAGATCTTCAGGCAAGATAGAGTATTCATGTCCTTCATGTCAAGTGGGAGAGAAATTTCATTAATAGGAGTGTGAGACAATAATGATTCCCCATATCTTCCCCAACCATTATAAAAATCATCATCTAAATCCATGGGGTGGAGCTTTATTGTATCTTTGGTCTATTTTTTAGATTCCTCCATCAATTTCTTTTCACTTTTATCCACCTTAATTTTAGAGAATTCATATTCTTTAGATTGTATAGGAAATATAAGATATTTATGTGAGATAGCAATTTCAGCGTCTTGCATATCCAATGGAATAGAAATTTTATAATTAGGAGTAACCAATAATTCTACACATTTCTTCCAATAATTGTCATCTATATCCATGAGATGAAATTCTATTACATCTTCCTCTTCATCTTCAGATTCTTCAAGAAACTCCTCTTCAAATTCTCCTTCAATAATTTTTGGTGACTCAAGGGTTTCTATGGTGGAATCCATACTCAAATTCATATTTGCATGATCACCACAATCCTCATTTGTAAATAATTACTTTAGGTCATATCTTGGCTCATGTTGGCTCTCTTAATCATTGTAATGATTGTCTTCTAGAAATAAGTCATGAAATTCTATCATACTTTCTATACCATCTTCATACATTGATTTCTTTTCGGATTCTCTTTCGCTATTTTTGAGATTATCCCAATACTACTATGTAAATAATGACTCCAAGCCCTTTATTTCTAAAGGCTCATACATTTTCAATATTGAGTCAACCTCTACATCTTGATGGGCTTGTTTACTGCAATCCTCATTGGTGGATATTGACTTAGCCAGTTGCACCTCTTCTTGGATGATATCTAATGTGGTTGTAAAATTTGGACACTCAAATTCATCCCATTTATTGTTCATATTAGACATCATTTGATTTGAGGATGCCAGATTAGATGATTGGTATTGGTTGTATTCCATGACTCCTGAAGAACAGTTTGTCATGGGAGAAGGTTGTGCCTTAGTATGAGTCATGGGTAGTGTCTGATTGTGAGCCTTGGGGTTAAGCAATGATGGTTGATCTACACCATTGTTATACTATTATTGTGGCCTCGTAGACTCTAGGCAAGGGTGGATCTTCAATATTTTCCCCTAGAAATGTAGCAAATAAGGGGTCTATGGCTCCCATGTATATTTGAATGGCTTCTTCTTTTAAAATCATGTAATGCGTATCCATTTTGACATACATCCTATGGAACATTTCATTAAATTGGTTCATAGACTCATTAGGCTCCTTATAGCTAGTGAAAAACTAATTCAATATCACAACTAGATCAATTGATTTTCCAAAATGGTTGAAAAATGCTTCTTATAGTTGAGCCCAAGAAGTGATGGAGCTTAAAGGCAAGTGGATGTACTAATCAAATGCAACCTCATCCAATGGGTATGAGAACAATCTACAAGCAACATCTTCATGCGTTATTTTCAAGTAAATTAACATGTCCTCGTATCTCTGAATATGTTCCTTGGCTTGATCCACGTCATGCTTAAGTATGGGTAAATAATATTTTACCCCTTGTGGGAATTGGTGGGTAGGAATGTTTTTAGAACAATAATAACCATCTATCTAGGATGCCATTCCTGTTGGAGTAAACATTGCCATTAGGGGACCTTAAGGAATATAACATTAGTATCAAATTTTGTTAGTCAAATAAATATATCTTGCAAAGAAGCATGAAATGACTAACAACTTTCAAATGTTTAACATATAAATCATTATGTTAGCATCCACCCAAAGGACATACACCAATTAAACCATGACATTAAATAATATTCTCAAATTTGCAAAAGGTTAGCATCAATGCATCATCAATAAGAGAATTTTTGAATCAAAGAAAGCAATCACAAGTCAACAAAACCTCGTTAGTCAAGACCAATGCCTCTAAATAAATCTTTCAATTAAACATGAATAATTTAGCATCTAAATAGTAATAAAGTAAATCAATTTAGGATCTCCTTCTAGCACCAATATGTTGAGTGGTAATTTTACCCAATTGCAAAACCACACTCACACTTAGGATTTTGATCACAAAACCCTCTCTTGCAAAGAAACATCAAATTTCTCCAAGGTTCCTTTTACTTATATGTGCTTGTAATCTTGTGAAGATATATCAAGTGAGTGCTAGGAATACCTTAGTGATTGCAAGTAATTGTTAACAAAGGATTTGTGTTGGTGTTACTTCATTATGCTATGTTACTAATTTTCATGAGACTTAAAAGAAAGATAAAATGTGATTGGCTCTCATATGACCACGATGTAAAGCCTTAGTTCATTTAATCTTGAAGGATTTGAGGTATATTTTATATTATTTTGTTGAGTATATTTAAACAATTTTTAGCTTCTTTAAACCTTGTTTTGAATAATAAAATAGAAGATTAAAATATTTCTAAATGTGGATGTGAAATGTAAATTAGATTCATTTAATTATTTCTTGAGCATGAAATAAAATAATGAAATGACTAGCTTTAAAATTCAGAAGCCTTTGATGTGCCAAATAAATAACCCTCTTCTATGAAATTGATTTTCATGAAGAGAATTTAATTTATTGCTTTGTAAATAATGGCCTATTGAATGCCATATAAATTACCCCCTTTAATGAAATTAATTTTCATAAAGGGAAGTCAATTTATTGCTTGGAAAATGAAATATAAAGATTGAAAAGTGAAATCATGTCAAACTGAAATTGTAAAATGCCTTAAAAAAATAGCAACTTTGAATAATTTTTATAAATTCAAAATTACTTCAGAATGAGATCAAATTGCATCAAAGGAAATATTAAAGCTCATTATAGGGACCCGTGCATTTATTTTTGAGATTTTAATTGCCAAAGTTTAAAAAAACTGCAAAAGAGAAGGGTTAGAAAAATAAAATAAAATAAAATGAAATAAAAGAAACAAAATGAATTGCTGCAACCTAGAAGCTTTCCATAGACCCTACAAGTATCAGTATTCTGCATAAAACCAACATTAGTGTGACCTGAATTCATGCAATAAAGAATCTAATGCAGTGCACTATTCTAAGTAAATGGTGCAATATATAAAAAATGACACACAAGTAAACCATTAACATGCATAAACTTGATGTATATCCAATATATTGTAGAAAAATATCTTCAACATCAAACATAAGTGCAGAAAACCATGCCCTAAATTGGCATCATGTGATGAACTCCAATCCAGTGGTGTGGCTTTCCTCCTAAAATATCCAACCCCTGTGCCTTGTTTTGACATTGTATTTAAAATTTTCATCAACCTCTTGGCTTCCCTTACATCCTTTGCTCTTTGTTTTATTTTCCTGATCATTTAATAATAACAATATCTTCATTTTACCTTCATTGAATACATCCTTTTCATTTTATTTATTTTGTTTTCTTTTTTTAAAATGTGTACAATCCCTTTGTAATCACATGGGTCTCACCATCATGAACTTCCACCATCCATGAAAACATTTAATGTATTACATTTCCATTTTTAACCGTTGTCTTCATTTTATATTATGTGACGGGAAACAATTACATTACCAATTGGCACATATAGCTCCCAACCTTACTTTAAATAAGCAATCAATATTCTACAAAGCTAATAGAAGTTAAATGCGACATGCACCATCATGAGATTTTTTTTCAAAACTGGTTCTCACAGGCAACACTGAGAAGATGACCTCCTTTAAACACTATGCAAATGCCCTAGTTCCTTCCTATTTCAAGCCTTCTCTGATTAAAATTGCTACTCGTGTTTACATGCCAGTGGACTATTATGGGATGTATCTACCGGCATCGTCTGGTGAGTCTTCACTATCGTTCCCTCCATATCTAAAAATTGAACGACCATTATCCTTTTATGAGGCCACCCCAAATGTTAAAACCACAGTCACATCCAAAGTTTGAACGTGCCAAATGGGGGTGAAGACATTAAAAACATCATGACAGTCTCATCGGACCATCGACTAACACCTTTCTACTGGTGACTCATTTTTTTAAATGCATTTTATATTATGCTTCCCCTATTCTATGTTGTTTGGACCAAGTTCTCAAAATCGTGTGCACCATCTATGTATTTTGCTTCAAAGCATCACTATTTTACCATATTTTTCCAATGTAATAGCCAATATAACAAGGAGGATTTTTTATTATACACTACGATCCTGTAACATGTTCATGATGTGACTATGCTACTCCTATCAACAAACTCGTTGTCCAATAACAAAATGAAGTAGTGAGTGTAAAGAGTCACATTTGAGAGTTGCAAGAGTGTTATATCGATAATGAAATGGCCAATCAATTCCTAATGCTTCTCTCCTAGTAGATTAGGTAACCATATAGGATTATATGGAGTGAATCATGCTTTACCTACTTGTGAATCTATGCCATAAGTCATTTTTTATTTTTGATGATCTGAGGATTTATTACTAACTATCGGTATACTGTCCTCCATCCTATACCTTATCAACACTCTCCACTATGCATTTGGCCCATACAAACCCTCTAAAAATAATACTATAAGACCCCCATCAATCGTAATGCCTCTGATGACTAGCATTGTCCTTGGATGTCCACAACGCACCTCCATGTCCATCTTTTTGTAAGCTAATGAAGAATACACAAAAATTCCTATTCAAACTTCTCAATTGGATAATAATCCCATCGTGCATATGACATAACTTAAATAATACTCATCTCCCCCTATCTGAATCATTCCATGTTTAGATTTAAATGGTAACTTCATCTGCCACATCACTTCTTTTATCGATGTAGAACAATGGTCTCAACCCATCACGCTAATATGACCACCAATGTGATACAGTGCCTTCTTGGAAATGGACACTCCACTGTGATTGTCCATAGTTTCATTATCTAATTCAAACATGTGGTCTTCCAAATTTATATAATAGGGACCCCATCTAATATACCCATTCCTTGAGGCATTTTTGGCTTTATCAACTTTTTGATCGACCTTTAAGTCTTCAACTACGATATCACTGTCTAGGTATCTTTGAGGGATCCACATCAGCACCAAATTTTTTCACTAAACTATTTGACCCTCATCCAAGCTTCCCGTGATCCAACCATGTGTCTTTCATCACACTGACTGGTGCAAGTCCATATTAGTTATGTGATGCAAACATGGGGTCCATAGTGTGAGTCATCTGTGTATGCATCCATCGTATAGTCATCTGCCTAGGATTGTATGTCCATCTAGCTATTGTATACACCTGCCACATTAGTAATTGATGGCTTTAGAGATGAACGTTGCACCATCCCTACATATCCATATTTGTATCTCCTCCAACCACATCAGGTTTAAATCATCTTTGAAGGTCATTTTCATGCTAGCTCTGCATCCAATTCATCTGCTACTGGTCTAGGGTGTGGGATCCATGTCAGAGTTATAGTTAGCTTCGGATCATATTCATTGCTATGCCAAGCTCCCAATATTGGTCTTTGGATTTGCAACCACCTACACGAGAACATGGAAGTATGGATATTAAATGACAACCTTGTTTGAATATAGACATTTAAACTTAAGGCCTTAATAATGCCAAGACAATACAAGCCTTATGACCAAAGCCTAAAGCTTCTCCTCTAGGAGGAGTCTTAAAAAGGAAGATTGATCTCGTTATTTTATCTAATTACATTTTAGTATTTATTTATTTATTTTAATTTTATTTTCCTTTATTATTATACATAATATATATATATATATATATATGTATGTATATGCCTTTTTTTACTTTTGCTTTTTGTTTATCTTTTTTTTTTTAATTTTATTAAAATGAAAACACTTTATATGAAAATATATAACATAAACATATATATATATATATATATATATATATATATATATATATATATATATATATATATATATATATATATTTCAATAAAGTTTAAATTATGAAACTCCAAATAAACACATTAAAATAACACTAAGAACTCAAACAAGAAAATAAATAAATTAACTAGACCACCTACAAGCGCAAAGAGGAAACACTAAGAACCACTAAACAAACAAACATGCCTACCCACACTGAACCTTGGGAACCTACCAAAATTATCACTTAAAGGACACAAAAATCACCCGAAACAACAAAATAAAAGGTGGGTCCCCCAATTTTGAGGTAATTTGTGCAATGACCACAACAATAGTTAGGACATTAGATTACTTTAGGGGGAAGTTATCTAGTTACTTCATGCATTGTAATAAATACACAAGTTTCAATGTGCAAGGTGTCCCTTGTACAACTAGGTAGAGTGTTGACCTTTAATTAGGGAGAGCTAGAAGTGAGGACTGAAAGAATCTTAGTTTCAAAAATACTAAGATTACATTTGGCTAGAGTCTTTTCATATATTTGTAAGAAAAACTCATGAAGACTAGGACTCAACATTCAATCCACTAGATTAACAAATCAACTAGTGAAGATCATTCAGGATATTTAGAATTTGTTAACTATTACCCAAATTTTCTTTTGTTGCAAAAAATTAATTCTCAAATTATTGGGACACCTCCTACAATAGAAAGCTACGAGATTTCAACTTTGTTGCCTAAAGTTCAGCATACCTTCATAGTGTAGATATTAGTTCCTCGTGCAAGAAAATAATACTGTG
Source organism: Wollemia nobilis (assembly GCA_028583015.1). Taxonomy (NCBI): domain Eukaryota; kingdom Viridiplantae; phylum Streptophyta; class Pinopsida; order Araucariales; family Araucariaceae; genus Wollemia; species Wollemia nobilis. The sequence goes on along the minus strand of JAQPPZ010003260.1, from coordinate 5,349,828 downwards.
AAAGAAGACTCCTAGAGAAGAGTCATGGTGAAGTTAGGAGACCGAAGATATCCATTGCTAGATTTAGAACTTCACATAAGAGGAAAAGTCCATAGAAGCCTTGATCCAGAAGAAAAGGCCACATAAGCCTTATTCCAAAAGAAAAAGGCCACAAAAGCCTTGATCTTGAAGAAAAGGCCATAGAATCCTTGTACTGAAGAAAATACCACAAAAGCCTTGATATTGAAGAAAAGGCCATAAAAGCATTGATACTGAAGGAGACTTTAGAAGAGAGTATTTGATTAAGAAGAAGATTTAGATTTCAATCCTAATACTTTATTGTAGGGAAAGGAGATTCACTGAGTTGAGAAACTTCCTACAAGAAAGTTAGTAAGAGTATCTTCTTAAAAATAAATACAACACCTAAAGCAAAATTAAAGCTGAAGAGATCAGGAGAATATCTCATCGAAGAAATTCCATTATTGGAAGAAGAAGAAGAGGACTAGGAGAGTCCTACTCTAATCCAGAAGTAGAAAAATCAAATATTCAGAAGAAGATCTCACCACCAACACTTCCAGAAGTAGAAGGTTGAAGAAAAGGTCTTAAAGAAGACCATAAGAAGTTGCAAGATCAAATAACTTGGAGAGGTCTCAATGAGTATCCAATAAAAGGCTTGGAGAGCCTTACTAAAGAAATCATCAAAGGAGTTTCAATGAGAACTCATTGGATAAATTCACTATATAATATAGTGAAATATTTGGGACAATTATTGCCATCTGATAATAAGACAAAAATAAGAAGAAAATGGTAAGGAGTGCCAAATATTAGAAGACCTCAAGAAATTCAAAATCTTGAGAAGAATATGCTGCTTGAAGTCAAAATTTGACAAGAAGACTTGAAGACAAGAGAAGTCTACCAAATATGAGATATTTGAAGATTACATCTCACAACAAGAAGGCACCATTTCAAAGACAAAGACTTATCCAAATCTATAGCAAAAGGAGAAGATTGCTTGAAGTATCAAATCACAAAAATCTAGGCTCATAAAAGAAAGTTCAAGACCACTTTTTGGTGAAGAAGAAACTAAGCAATAAGATCCTACTCAAAGCAAAAAATTGGTGATATTAGACACCAATATCTACATCCTCTACAGGAGCTACAAAAGAGCTACAAAATATTTCAAAAAAAGGTAGGCGACTATTGGTGCAAGTAGATTCATTAATTGGATTACTTATCAGATTTGTTAATGCACCTTATATATGATTAGAGTTGCAAAAGAGGAAATATTAAATTACAATCTTCAAAAGTAAAAAAAAGGGAAAATTCCTTTTAAGGTTCATTTGCGCATTAGCTTTGGAGTTGACTAGATTACAAAATTACAACTATCTATCAACTACCAAATATCTACTTTGAAAAGAAAATGAAGACAAGTTTCTACAACTTTGTTTGTAGTGAAATTGCAGAATAATTCTTGAAGATTCATTTCATATTATTCTTGGTTAGTTCCAATAAATTGATTAAGTACACTTATAAGTTATTTTGAGATTTGATTGGAGTGATAAGGTGATATTGTTAGTGCATTAAAAGTGAAATATTAGTGGGTTCATTTGCACTTACTATATTACTCCTAAAAATCTTAGTGTTTGTGTTCTTGGGAAGGGTAAAAAATCATATTAGCATCAAGTATCTAAAAACACCATTAGTACACCAAAATCTGCAACTTTTAGTGGCCAAAGGAAGCCACCAAAATCAGCTCAATCCTTTATTTTTTGGAGAATAAAATAGCCATAGAAAATCAGCAAGGATTACCTCAAATCAAGACTTGGTGAGTCTCATATTCAAAGCACTATAAGTGTTATATTTCATCTACAAAAGTGGTTATAAGTTGGGTTTATAAAACCAACAAAAAATAGAGTTGCATATTCAAAATAACATCTCCAAAAATCTGCCATAAAATCAGAAAATCAAAAGTAGCAAAAGGAGTGCAAAAAGGTGCAAAAGGGGTGTTTTTATATCCCAAACTTATTACATATTGTTGCACCATTCTAATTTGTTTTACACAAGTGATAAGGTAGAGTTTGAGGTTCCAAAAAGGCACATTACACAAGTTTAAAATAGCTTGACACTAGCACACTCCGAGTGTAGTAAAGGAGCCTCTCAAAAGGCTCACATATTCTCCATTCTAGATAGCCAAACCTGTAAGCCTTCAAGGGACAACACAAGGAAAGAACAATGTCATATTTGAGAGTAATATTATATACAAAGAAGGAAATATATAATAGGTTCAAAAATGGATAAAATAAGGCATCAAAACCAATGTGGAAAAGAGGAAACAATTAGCATGTTGAAGGTAAACGAATAGGTGCAAAATCCAAGGTTTCAAGCTTGGAGAAAAACGTCCACCAATAGGAGCATCAAGATCAGCCACAAAACCACCATTGGAATCTCCATAGAAGCAAGGGATATCATAGCTAATGCCATACAACATCCTCATCAAAGCACCTACAAAAAAAAGAAGTTGCTTTCTCTCCAAGAAATGTAGCAAGAAAAATAATAAGCATACGAAAGGGAATAGGAGGTATATCATTCATATTGGAGCATTATAACAAAGAGTTATATGTAAAGTACCACTTGGAAGAAATCTCCTAAGGTACCATATTCATTCATAACATCCAAGAAACAAAGGATTACTTCAGGCGCTCAACCAAGGAAAGTTACAAAGAATAAAGAAGATGTTACATTCATATGAGTGCCACTTGTCCAAATTTGGAAGATTTTAGGAGCACCCATCTTAGAAGAGGAATTCAAGTGCTCACCAAGAAGACTGTAACATGCCATACATTACATACAAGAGCAATACAAGTGCTTAGTAACTCCCATATACTCCTCAAGCACCTATGAAGTGTAATTGCCATTCCAGTTGTTATATTTTCAAATATTCTTGCTCCATTTAAAGGGTTCAATGACCAAGGTAGTTATAAGTGTGCATATCCATTCAAAGCACTTCACACAAGGCTGAATTACAATGTGGAAGAAAGTGAAAGAGCATTTAAATATCTAGTCAAAAGGATTCAAAAAGCCACAAAATTTGGGCACCATTCTTCAAGTTCCAAAACCAAGATAATTCCAAGGCTATCCATTGATTGAAGCACCCAATGCAAAATATGTTGGTATTATTGTCATTCATGCCCAAATACTGTGCCAAAAATTGTGAACATCAACGTTGCAAGGTAAGGAATAATTCCCATTATAGTTTGATTTCATTCTTGGGATATATAAGGATTATATACTAAGGTTTAAACTTAGAGAAATCAAACGTATTGAAAGAAAAAATTAAAAGGGAATTAAGATATAAAATTAATTAAATATTTACAATATTAAATATTGGAGTAATAAGGGTTACTACTAGAAAAATAAAATTAATAATATTTGCAAATATTATTGTGTTCTAATTTTCTACATTTGGGAGTTATAAGGGTTACAACACCAAACTAGGTTTTTGAAAATTAGAAACATTAGAATCAAATACTAAGGGATATTAAAGAGGTTATTAATTTTTTTGCTAAGGTTATAAATTTATAATATTCTTGTCTCAAAATTTCACAAAAAGAGACAAAAGAAATCCAACATTAAAACCTTTTCAAAATTGGAAAAGTGCTTAGTTCAATAGGAGTAATAAGGTGTTAGAAAAGTTGATTTTGATATTTAGAAAACTTTACAAAATCAACCTAAAATTGAACTACATTTTACAAAAGCACTATATCATATTCAAAAATAACTAGGGAGTCATAATGCATTCTACAAAACTTGATAGTAATAGCATCTACCAAATATTACCAAGTTCTAAATCCATTGGGAAGATATAAGCTTTCTACAAAACCTAAAATTCCATTAAGTATACATACTCTCATTACTAGGGAGACATAAGGAAGTCTACAAACCTAAGTATTAATAAAGGTTTTATCAAATAAATATTATATATTAGGGAGTTATATCCTTCCATGGATCATGAATCTACTCATGAAATCTGAAGGAATGTTAGACCTAACTTCAAAGGTAATTCATAGTGAAGCCTTAGAATATAACTTTAATACTATGGAATGTTATCTTCAAGCCTATATCAATGAAGTTATCGACAATGGAAAAAGTGACATTTCATTTTCCTTAGACTTTGTGAGCATGTTATACATGGTATTGCTCACATATAAACATTACAAGGATGAAAATGTAGAACAAAATGTATTGATAGAACTACTCAAAAAGAAGATAGAATTAAATGAATCATATCTAGAAATTTTTTTCTATCCTCATACATCATTGGTACTTCAAGTTATACTAACTCAAGATATTATTATGATGGCTTAAGTGGTTGTTTAGAAGATTATGTACAAATTGAATATAGGAAAGGAGAATATTCCTTACAAGAATCAAGTAGCAACACAACCAGCTATGAAAGCACAAAGATTGTATTCAAAGGCAAAGCTTAAGAAGAAGAAGAAGACGAATTAGATAAAGGAGGAATACAATTTTAAGTCAATTGAAAGAAGAACCTTCAACTACAACTTATTTTTCATCATATGAAGACACAAATTACCTGTTGAACCTGATCACAGTAAGCAATGAAGGAGAATACAAATTCTACTATCCAATGGAAGAACATCCACATTCAAAATTGAAGTCTTCAATACCCAAATAATGTAATACAGGACGTTGTTAGATATAGAGTATATTACATCATTTGAGTCATTTAAATATACCTTCCTAGGTACATACTTAGGACATTATATTACTTTAGGGGAAAGTTATCTAGTTACTTCATGCAATGTAATAAATGAACAAGTGTCAATGTGCAAGTTGTATGTGTGCAAGGTGTCCCTTGTACAACTAGGTAGAGTGTTGGCCAATGAACCTCTCTTCCTAAATAAAAATAGCCTCACTATAACAAGCTTATAACAAGCTCATAGCATATTCATAGGTAGTAGCATAGTGCTATGTAGATTATCATATATTGGTGATGGGTGCAATGTAGTCCAATAGATTTATTCATGGAGTGTCCATTTCTTCTATAGCTACATTTTATTAATTTTCATCATTTCTATTTATAGCATATTTTAGTCATCTCGCAGATTTATTTTCTTTCATATTATTCTACATCTTGTCATTGCTATCTCCCATTACATACTACATCAAAAGCTAAAAACCTACACCACATCTCCTAGCCCAAATCTCAACTTCTAAAGGATCTTGAATACATTTCTATAATGGCCCCAAACCTTTGCCTATGTATCTCATACTAGATAGGATCTACTTAGGAAGTGGGTAATCATTGGATACGTAACAATAGAAAAAATAATGCTCTACAGGAAGATTATTGCTACCACATACCTTTTATTTGAGGGATATCCCCATGAAGATAAAGGTACACATGCTAATGTGTACAACTTCATCCTTCATGTAGGGTAAACCCATTGTACTTGGTGAAGGTGGTAGCTTGGCGAGATCCAAAAGAGGTTTTGAAAGAAAATAATTAACTTTATCTCATGATTAAACATTGATGAGTTATTCCTAACTCACCTTTAGATTTTTGAGTTGCTTGGTGATGTGATATGACGAAGAATATGGATATACATTGAGATAAAATTGATCATGCTTGACCATTGAACAATATTGGAATAGATGAGGATCACCCAAAATGGTGACAAGTTGTTCTTTAAATTCAAATTTTAAATATTGGTGAAGAGTAGAAGGGACAACCCTCATCGCATGAATCCAAGGGTGTTCGAGAAGAATTTTAAAAGATGTAGGGCAAGACACCACATAAAATAAGGTATCTAAGATATTAGGTCCAACCCTAATGGGGAGAGATATAATGTTGCAAGCCTCTTGGAACTCATTGTTGAAAGATTTGATGATGATGTTAGATTTAGTTAAATATTCCTCTTTTAATCCAAAATTTTGGAAGAATTGATAAGTGCATAAATTGAGGGAAGAACCATTGTCAATAAAAATCCTCTTGATAAATGTTTCCCCAACAAATGCAGTAATATAGAGGGAATAATGCCCTCCTAGGTCTAAATAAGGAATATTGTCATCCAAAAATGTGATATGATGTATCCCAAGAGAACTTACAACATTAACTATAGAACTAGGGGAAATGTCTTGAGGAATAGATTATTGTATTAAAAGCTTCAATAAGGCTTACCTATGAATAGGAGAAGTTTACAAAATTTATAAGAGAGAGATCTTAGTTGGGGTACTAGCTAACTGTTGTTGAATGTTAAAGGAGACTTTAGGTTGTGTCTTCAAAACTAAAGGCCGGGTTTCTAACCTCGTGATTATTTTTGGGTATTATTTAAAATTAAAGTGGATTTTGAATATGGATTGGAGGTAGAGCTCGTATCCTACTGATATTGTTGAGTCAGTTGTGTTTGATCTTGTTGCCTTGTAGTTATTGCTATCATACCAACTATATTATTATAAGGAGGTGGAACATTACAATATGAAACTTGATTAGTTGCCTTCTAACCTTGATTAGGTAGGGGGTTTTGGAAGATCCCCATGTCTTTATTAGTTGTGGATTCTTGTTGAGTAGGAGGTTGATTTTTTGTTGGAGGATTGGGTCAAGAACCTTATATAACAATGCATCCTTCATCAATTAGATCTTGAACCACATGTTTCAACATATTACATGAGTTTGTCATGTGCCCCTCCACTCTAATATACTTACAACTTTGGCAATGATTATACCAATCAATAATGGTATCAAGTTGTCTTATGGGAGGTAACTCAATCATATTAGCTTCCAAAAGATGTTGTAGGACCATATTCATAGGCATTTTGAGTCTTGTAAAATTTCTTGGTAGGGATTTTTGAGGTTGGTGAAGCACCATATTTTGTAGGGTGTTAACAACATTGTTAACAAGCCTATTACACGTTACCCCATAACCCATTACATGTGTGTTATTATTTGTACTTTTATGGTCCTATCTTCCTTTATCTTAAGTTGACCTCTTTGGATAAGGGCTTGCTCCACCCTTATTACTAGATCTATTGCTTGGTCAAAAGAGGTGATAGTTTTTGTTTCCAATTCATAAGATATTTTCTCTTGTAAATTCCTAATAAATATCTTAAGAATGTCTCAAGGAGGTAAGGTATATATCAATTGTCCAACAAGACTCCTTCAACGAGAATTTTTTTTATCTTTACCTTGTTTTAACGTATAAAAATCTGTCAAAGTCACATTATTTTCAACATAAGCTTTGAATTATTGAATAAACATTTAAGTTTTCTCTTTAAAATTACTTAAAGAGTGATTGGACAATTGATAATACCTCTCTAAAACCATACCACCAAGAATATTAGGGAACATATTTAGTAACAATATGTCATCATATATGATATCATGGCATGTTATCCTAAACATTATTAAATACTCAATTGGATCTTTTGTTCCCTTATAGATATGTAAAAATAGCATTGGAAAATGCTTAGGATAGGGCCTAGAAGAAACAACAAGATATAAGGGTTGGTTGCACATTTATCTATAACTGTAGGTGAAACTAGGAAGTTGAATCATGTCCACTCTTGAAACCAATTGTTTCACCATATTTTTTAAACTTTGCATTTCAGGATTGTTGTTGTTCAATGCCCCTATATTCGCTAGGGAAGTGGTATAGGTAGATTTTTGGAAGGGAAATTGTCCAATATTGGAAGTATTAAAGTTGTTATGATATGGATTATGATATATGATATATTTCTATGAATGATAACTGAAATTTTATGTAATATAAGCATGAATATTGAGATGAGCATAATGAGGAGAAAATTGAACATAATCTTGAGTGGCACTACTAGTTGGAAGAACTTGTCAAATTATTCCAAAATTGGTGGTCATAGTAGTAACAAGGGGTTGTTATGAACATTTCTAAGAGATATGGTAGTACGAAGAGGCATCCCACCTCTTTGAGCTAGGATTCCTTTTCCATAGCCTTAACCAAAGCCTCCTTGTGGAGTTTCATAAAAACCCATAGATGATAAATTGATGCAAATGTGAATCCACCATTAGGCCCCTCATGGGGATCATAGTTGTAGGCCCAAAATGACCACATCCTTAGAAAACTTTGAAAATTTATTCTAAGGCGTGGAAAGTCCTAATCCACTGAGGCTATAGAGCATTTCAAAGCGGATCCGTCCAAGAGTGCTTCAATCCGCTCAATACTTAGCACTTTTTTGCAAACATGAGTGAGGTTTTCCATTTCGATCGGTATTTTGTAGCGACATCTCACAAAGTTACCAATCCAAATTCTATTTGAGTTTTAATAATGTCTGCACATTTTAAAGTGTGGATTAGTGATATTGTCTTATTCTGTGTGCTCTAGTGACTAAGTGTTGAGAATGCTCATTCTGTTGATTTCAAAGACTATTTTAGAGTGAAATGGTGATGAGCTCTGCATCACTTGTTAAGAAGATAAAAAATGCTTGGAAGCAAAGGTAGTGGAATAGCAAAAATATCATTTTACATTGCTTTTGGAGCGGATTGACATTTTCATAGTCAAAATAGGTCAAAGATAGTGGATCAAGATTAAGGAGAAGATTGCAATAAGGACGCTAGAAGGAAGTGTAATTTTTTAAATGGCTAAGTGACCGGATTGATGATGAAGTTGATTCTGCTTAAAACGTAGTGTATTTCTCACTAAGCCTCAAATTTGCTAGCCAAAGACATGCAAGATGATATCAACATTATTTTAGAGCGTATTGGCGAATCTATTCTCTCCCAATTGCCTACAAGGAATTTTTGAAGATTAATCATAGTCGTTCACTGAGTGCATCAATGGTAGATATCTTGCTGATATTTTTATAAAGCATTCAAATATGGATTATTAATGGATTGAAGAACAATCAGTTTGAGTGGGTAGTCGAAGCATCAGTGGTGTTAAGAAATAAGAACCAAGAACCATAGTAGTTGTAGATCTACGATGGAATGGTGTCTACAAGAAGAATGAATGGTCCAGATCTAGCTTCTAACGTCCTAAGGCCCAACTGCCATTACTAGACCAACAATTTGTAGAGCAGAGCTACCATGGTGGAGGACCTCTAGTGGATTCTTCAAACCCTACAGACAAATGAAATAATGCCAATGTAGCTCTCTATTAAGTTGTCAATTTATTAATCCTTGTAATGTCTCCCCCTATTATTTTTATTGTAAACTATAAATAGAGGTCGAACCCTCGATTTTCAAGGTCGGCTCTAGTACGTTTGCTTGCCCTACTATGTAAATATTTTTTGTAAACTAATGGAAGGAGCATTACTTGGATTTTTGACTTGAGACTTGTTATCTTTGATATATTTTGATTAAGAGGTTCAAAGATATGAATTGCATTTCTATCAATGTTGTAATGGTTAGTTCATTCTATTTGCATTGGATTACTAGTTTTAAGGTAGTTGAAATCTATTCATAGTTAGATCTATGTTGGAAAGAAGTTTATTTCTGCAAAATCTGATTATTGATCTATTTTGCTAAATTGGATTGTTAATACATTATATATTGGAATTACTTCTTGGGACATATCTTTTTTTTATTCTTTATCTTATAAATATTTCATGGTTTTGGGTGCTATTAATCTTGAGTGTGGGATAATGGAAGTAATTTGTTAGAGGTTTTCCCGTGGATGCCTATACTTTTAGCTCTATCCGACCACTGCTAATGTATAATTTATTAACCCTAAACCTTTCCTAACCCTATTCCTTAAAACCCTTATCAAGCTTAATTGATTCAACATTGTATTTAGTTGACAAGGGACCAACCTACTCTGGAGGTTGGATTAAAGTTATCTTGTCCATCCAATGTTGAGTTTTGAGTCGTGACTATCAGGTGCAATACTAGCCATAAAATTGGAAGATAGAAAGTTGCAACATCAAGTAAAAATTGATGATAAGTGAGTGCCCAACAATTTTTGGCATGCCCAATGGGACCTATTTGCAATAATTTGTGGCATGCTCGATGGGACCTATTTGTAATAATTTTTCGTACACTCGATGGGATCTATTTGTAAGGAACACTAAAACCCATCATATGCTTTATTATTTTATATTTACCCAAAGGAATCAATATTTTGTGAATTTTCTTGACCTTGCTCAGTGGTGATCATCAAATTCACCTGGCAACTCCCTGGTCTGTAAACCCAGAAAAGTTATCCCTTTAGATTATAATTTTTTATGTATACTAGGTCATTTAAGAGGAATAACCCATAATCCTTTTCTACTGTGAGCTACCTTATAGAGGGTCTACTGTTATAAGGAATTTGAATCAATATTTTCATTTGAAAGAAAATCCTCCTAAGGAGAATCCTACAATTAATCCAACACCACCTTAGTAGGAACTACACCTGGAAACATGGCACAAAATATAGTTTTGAATAAGCCATTGCAAAAGTACCCCAGATGGAACACATTTGGCTCCCTTAGACTAGCCTAAATGCATGACATTCATCAAGTTGTGTGTAATACCATCCCTACCTATGATGGATCTAGTAAAAATGCATATGAGCACTGCCAAGATATTCTAAATTTGGCAGTAATACACAATATCAAAAATGAGGATGTTATTGTCAGAATCCTAGAATTATCCTTTAGAGGGAAGATTTTGCATTGGTTCAGAACCCTTTATGACAATACCATTACCTCGTGGGTAGCATTGGTTGATCCCTTTGTGGAAGAATTCAATGAATCTATTGATCCTTTTTCCCTCGTTAATTAGTTCACATCTATGCAAAAACACTAGCAAGAAATTATTTTAGATTTCAGTTTGAGGTTCATTAGGACCTAGAAGAGAATTTCCCTTGTAGCTATACCAACTACAATACTTGCTTACATGTATTATATTATAGCCCTTGGATCATAACTAGGTCTGCAAATCCAAAAATATGGGATGGAGACCTTTCCATAGGTTTATAATGCAATTTTTCATGTAGAGAATGTCCTTATTAGTGTGGAAAGATTGTCCTCAAAAGTTATGTTATCCTACAATTTAGAAACCACTAATATCCAGGGGAAAGCAACTAATCCATATTATATGGACCCTCCTCCCTTGTTTTTCCCATTCCCATGGATGATTCCTATTCCTCATTCAAAGGCATCATCTACTGTAGTTCCTTTCCCTCCCCTTCCTTCTTAGATTCCACAAGAATATTTGGTCATCCTTGATATCTAGAATACCTTGAAAAATCTTAGCAACAAGATGAATTCAATGGATAATAGATATATGGAGAGGTCTCAACAAAGGATATTTCCTTATGTAAATAAATATCAAAGACCTGGTCCTAGCAATAGTACTAGGGTCAGAGTAAATGCAGTATATGAAGATCCTGAGTGTTCTTCAAAAACAAGTCTAGTGAATGTATGGTTTTTGGTGTACAATGATCTTCATGATTCACAATCTTGTGTTATGTACCAACACCATGTATAGTAGGCTATTGAGAAAACCAAAAAAAATTATAAAGGAAGGATGAATATGCTCTGGCAACCAGAGAAAATCATGGTTGAAAAATATCTTGATAAAGATGGACCTATTTTTGTCATGACAAGGTGATGTAAGAAAACACTATAGATTGATCCATAAAATATGAGTCAATTTCAGGTCCCCTCTCAAAAGAAGAAGGATCCACCTTCCCAAATTAGTGATACTTTTCCTATTCCCCAAGCCATAGAAAAAGAGGTTAGTCTTCCCAAGATATTTGAGAAAGAAACTGAAGGAGACAGAATGAGATCCAAGAATGAAGCCCAAGAGAGGCTTAGGTTCCCTTCCATTACCAAAAGGTAGATAATTGAGGTCAATCAGTAGTATAAGATAAAATATGGTGAGCTAGAGAGAATTCCTGAAAGACCTACCTCTGCCAAGTTCAAATACAATATTGTGGAATAAATGAATAAGATACCATCTAAAGCTAGTCTATATGACACTCTCTTCATTCCTTGCCTAATAGACCTGCTAAAAGCTTCTCTGAACAAATATCCATAGGAAAATTAGGCCACCACAATCCTCAGTATACCCTCTAAAAAGAAATAAATGTCCCCTACTGTTTTAAAGAACAAACCCCCTTATTTTTATATTTCCCTAAGGATGGAGGGGTGGATTGTTTGCAATTATATGATTGACTTAGGGGCATCCACCATAGTTATGCCTAAAGTAGTTTGCGAGGATATGGGTATGGAATATACCAAATCCTACCCTAGAGTTCTACAATTATATGGGACACCTATGAAGATAGTGGGAGTGATAAAAGATGTCTTGATGAGGCTACATAGAGCACCTAAGGTAACCATAGTGCAGGAGATAGTGGTGGTGGATCTAAAACCTTATTTTAGCTTATGCCTTTCAAGGGAATTCACTGCAAAGTTGGGTGGATGCATGTATATGGACTATTCCAACATGGTGATTCCTTTCAAAGGAAAGAGGATAAGAATAACACCCAAGAATCCTGTGTCTTACCACATTAAAAAATTTGAAGAGGACATGTGCAATCTCACTCCTATGGAGGAATTTGAATTTGTAGATAACTTTGAAAAGTTGGATATTGAATATGAATTTCCTTTCAAAGAGGATTGTAGTCAATTTAGTACAGGTATGGGCACATATAGTATTTTTGCATATATAGAGAAAAGAGTTCCTGCTATATCTATCCAGTCCTTGAGAGAAAAAAAATTATGGACCATGCACTTTGATGGTACTAGATGCAAAAATGGTGCTAGTGCTAGTGTAGTATTATAGTCCCAATAAGAAGGGACGAAGAGTTTTTCCTATAGGCTAACATGGTCATGCACTAACTATGTTGTTGAATATGAGGCTTTATGCCTTGGACTTATGCAAGCTAAAAGCATGGGCATACAAATCTTAAAAATATATGACAAATCTAAATTTATTTTAAATCAGGTAAGGAAAAAGCACAAAAGTAAGCATCATTACCTAAAAGCATATAGAAATAGGGTATGGGATTTTATGGAATCCTTTGATGCCCTAAACATTAATTTTATTCCCAAAGGAAAGAATACCTTGGCATATTCCTTAGTAGTGAGGGAAGCTAAATTAAAACCTTCTATAGACATAGGAGTTAAGAAAGACAAAGGGATCCAAATAATATTTAGGCCTACAATTTTAGATAAGAAATTTTTTTGGCAGGTCTTTGAAAGTGGTGAATAAATCATTGATTTTTTGGTGAGGGAGGCCTATTTTTCCACTATTAAAGAGGAAAATTTAGAAGATATTTATCAACAGGATGTCATTCAACTCAAGAAAAATCATATACCTAGAGGGTTGGTTACTCTAGAGAGCTTGTTTGACAATGAAGTTAGGAAAAGATCAGATCCATAGAAATCAATGAGAAAATTTATAAAGAAATTGAAATTGAAAAGGAAAAGAAGCTCAAGGTTGGAGTCCATTGTTATCTAGAATAAGAAGAGGATATCAAAGCTTTATGCTTGAAGTACCAAGACATTGTAGCTTGGTCATATGAGGACCTCAAAGTATATGACAAGAAGGTCATCCAACACACAATTGAGCTAGAGCCTAATGCAAAATCATTTAGGCAGAAACAAAGGCCTGTGAATCCTAGGATCGAATCAATAACGAGAGAATAAATTTTGAAGTTGTTAAAGGCTAAGATCATTTATCCAATCAAACATTCAACTTGGGTAGCCAACTTGGTACCTGTAAGGAAGAAGAATGGTGACATTCACTTGTGTGTAGATTTTAAAAACCTCAATCAAGCATCACTAAAGGACCACTACCCCCTCCTATAGATTGATAAAATCTTGCATATTGTGGTAAGAACAGAAAGGTTCTCACTTTTAGATGGTTTCTCTGGATATAACCAAATTTTGATGAAGAATGAAGATCAATTTAAAACAACAATCATCACAAAATGGTTAACCTTTGCATATCAAACAATGCCTTTTGGGCTATCTAATGTAGGAGCCACGTTCTAGAGAGAAACGGACAATGATTTTGGGGAGATGATTAACAAGGTCATTGTAATATATTTAGATGATATTACTATGTTTTCACATAACAAGCAAGACCACTTGACACACCTAGAACAAGTCTTCCAAAAGTGTAGAGAATTTGGCATCTCCCTCAATCCTAAGAAGTCATTTTTTGTAGTACATGAGGAAAATTTTCTAGGCCATGTGGTATCCAAAGAAGGTATGGCTATTGATCCTGATAGAATCAAATCCATTCTTGCTCTGCCACTGCCTGTGAATAATAAAGCCTTGTAGTCTTTCTTTGGCCAAATAAACTTTGTCAAGAAATTCATATCTAACTTTTCTCAGAAGGTGAAGCCTATATTTGAACTTCTGGAGAAGAATATAGATTTCAAATGGATTGAGGTAAGAAAAAAAGCCTTTGAAATCATCAAACAATCCATTCCTACAGTGCTAGTTCTAGTCAATCTAGACTTTAGCAAAGACTTCATTCTTTATGCTTATGGAACTGAGGAAAGTTGTGCATCAGTACTCACCCAAAATAATGAGGAAGGAGAGGAGCACCCCATATTATTTTGGAGATAGAATCTTCATGAATACCAGGTTAAGTATAATTTCATTGAGAAACAACTATTTGCAGTAATGAAATCATTGAAAAAATTTAGGTAATACGTGGTGCAAAGCAAGACCCTGGTTTATGTGGTTCATCCGAATGTAAGAAGCTTTATTTTACAAGGAGAACTAGGAGATAAGAGAGTTTTTTGGATTACTAAGATGCAAGAGTACGATGTAGAAATCCATTCTACCAAGCTGGTAAGAGGTAGAGCCCTATGCCATGGTCTGACAAAAGTAGCAGTTTCAGTAGAAGTGACAACTTATCAGTCAACAAAAGAAGATCAAACTAAAGAATTACAATTAGGTGAATCGGACTGTGTAGATCATATGACTAAGTACTTTTAGACTGGGGTATGTCCTCATAATATTAATCCATAATAGAGAAGAAGATATAAACTTCATGTTTTGAAGTATGTATTATTGTTGTAAGGTCTATACAAAAGAAATATTGATGGAGTTCTCCTTAGATGCTTAAAATATGATAAAAACAAAAGATCATAGAGGAGTTCCATGAAGGAATATCCGAAGGACACTTCTCAAGAAGAGTTACAACATTGAATATTATTAGAGTAGGTTATTACTGGCCTACCATATTTGTTGACACATTCAAAATCACTAGAGCTTGTGATGAATGCCAGTGGTATGTGGGAATAAAAAGGAATTCATCATTTCCCCTTAAGCCAATTCAAGTGGAGGAACCTTTCTAGCAATGGGGGTTGGAATTCATAGGAGTTATCAATCCACATTCCTCATATATGCACAAGTACATTTTGACTTCTATGAACTACCTCAATGGATGGGTTGAAGCTATTCCTACAAAGAAATTAGACCAAGAGGTGGTGATAGATTTTATGGAAAGCTTGATCACAAGGTTTGGTGTTCCAAAAGCTTTAGTGAGTGATAATGGACCAGCATTCATAAGAGAAAAATACATTGAGTTTTCCAGTAAGTATGGCATTACAATAAAGAATACTTCAAACTACTATCCCTAAGGAAATAGACTGGTAGAATCTACTAATAAGAATCTATTGAGAATTCTGAGAAGATCACTAGAGGGTAACAAGAGAAGTTGGAACCTACTATTGGAACAAATTTTATGGGTAGATAGAACTACCATTAAGAATTCCATCAAGACCTCCCCTTATGCCTTAGTATATGGCAAGGAGGTAATGTTACTTTTTCATTTGGAGATTCTAGCACTCAAGCTGATAAAAATAGAAGAGGAATCTAAGAAGAATACATTGGAAATAAGGTTGAAACACTTTCTATAGCTAGAGGAGAAAAGGACTTAGGCATATGAATATTTTTAAAAGCATTCAGTTGACATCAAGGTATGGTTTGATAGAAAGGTAAGGTTCAGAAAGTTCCAGGTTGGAGATTCTATACTCAGGTGGAATGTTGAAAGAGATAAACTATGATATCATAAGAAGTTTGACTCTTTTTGGGATAGACCTTTCAGGATAGTAGAAGTTAAAGAGACCAATTTTTTCTAGCTTGAAGATCTTGAGGGAAACATATAGCCGATTTCGGTCAATGGTTTTCACCTTAAAATCTATTTTGATTGAAATATAGCTCATTGTAACATATGTACATACTTTGTATCATATTCTTTTTTCATTTTATGTCAAGTTATCATTTTTGATCAAATATTATAAAATATAAAAAATAAAAATAAAATTTTTGCTTTAAGAAAAAATCAAAGTGATGACTTGCAAAATAAGCTAAGTGTTAGAAAAAGCATCAAGTTTTCATTCTGCCCTCAAATGCACTAAGAAAGTAGTGGAATGCTACACATATGCTTCTCTACTCTTAAAAGGGCCAAGAGAAAATGAATCACGGTAAGGGTTCTAATGCACTAGAGTTCATGACTATTTTTGAGAAAAAATCAAATATCGCACCACGATGCTTTCAAAGAAGGAAAATGAATTGTCTAGTGAGCTTCTCGTGTCGTAAGTGTAGAAAAGTGTTCATGCTTTAGCTAATAAGTGAGTGACATAACATATCCTAGCCACCATGGTCCATAAGTTTAATTTGAAAAGCATGCCAATGGATATTTCTTATAGTGGTTGTACTAATGGCTGAAGGTGTGCATGCAATGGAAATTAAAAGTGCTAAAAAGTGTAGAATACATTCATTCAATGAAAGAAGAACTTACCAAGTAGGAAAAGCAAAAGAATAGCTAAGCATTGTCTGCAAGCACCAGAGAAAAAGCATTCTAAATATTACTTATGAAAATGGCTCCTAATAAAGTACTGATAGATATGCAGATAAGAGAAGTAGATCTAGACGGCTATGTGAACCAGACGAGATGATTGGAAGATACGGTAATGACCCAAGTAAGAAGAACATTCTTGAGAAGTAATTTTGAATTCATATACTTTGAGGGGAGACCAATTTGATCTCAAGGTATAATTGATATAAAATCATTCTTATTTTCTTACATCTGTGATTTTGTTCACCATTGCCCTAAGTTAATTTTTGCAATGATTAAATTTTATGACCCTAAGAAGAGGGTAGTGAAAACTCCTAATGGAATAACACTATTCATCATAACCAAAGAAGCTTATCACGATTTGTTTTTTGTAGGGGTAATCCCACCCTTAGAACCTAAACAATTTGATATAACAGAACAAGCTAGGGTTTATGCTTCATTAATGGCCTTTGAAGAAAAGGAAGCCATGGAAAAATGGCTCTGCTTTCAATTTAGATGAATAAAATAGGAAGATGAGATGCCTGAAGTCCCAATTTCTATTGACCAATTTTCTAACCTAGAGATCTACTCCATGCTAGCTTATTTGTAGGGTTTGTATTCTGACCAACTTGTGATAGATTGGTAAATAGCCACTGCATATTGTATTTACAATGAGAGAAGGGTGTTAAGATCATTTACTTTGACTAGCTGAATTTCCTAGCTAAAAGAATACATGAGCAATTAGTGAGAATGAAAAGGGATTCTAACACACCCTCTTTTGGCATTGCTCAAGTCTGGTTTGGATGTTCTTTAATATTTGTAAGGAAAATGATTCCTTGGATCCTAGTAAAAGAAAATAATGATCAAGGAGACCCTATTCCTGTATACTATTGGACTACTCATTTGAGGAGCATTGAGTCTTTTTATAAATTTAACTTGGAATTTATAGGGCTATCACTAAATATAATGTAAGTAAAATGCCCTAGGCTACCACAACTGGCTAAAAACATGTTAAGTATAGAGG
This sequence comes from Wollemia nobilis, assembly GCA_028583015.1. Taxonomy (NCBI): domain Eukaryota; kingdom Viridiplantae; phylum Streptophyta; class Pinopsida; order Araucariales; family Araucariaceae; genus Wollemia; species Wollemia nobilis. Next base: position 5,332,042 of record JAQPPZ010003260.1, on the reverse strand, counting down.
GTGCTGAAGAAGGACATTGGTACATCCTTATAGAAGGTACAATCATTAGACTATACAACTTCACTAGTAATCCTTTTCTGCTTCCTCATTTTGTTATAGACCGATTATTAGCCCTAGAATATTTGAGACAAATAGAATTTATCAATATGAATTATGGTTCTGGAAGGAAGAGAAAATATTTTTTGACCTACCAAAGTATCGATGATATAACCATAACCAAGAAGGGCTAGGGTGAACAAATCACCTAGTATTTGGATAGGTTGGGCCTGTTCTACATCCCATAGAGATGGAGATACAACCTAGACAATAAATTCTACAAGAGGAACATCGCCCTGAATGGAGAGAAGACCTACAAATTTAATAAAAATTCAAGGTCTCATTTTGAAAGGGGAATAAATAATAAAAAAAGTGCTCCTTTAGATTGGAATGTTGCTAAGATGGAACAATTTCCTCCATGGTTAGATTTCTATGAGTAGGTACTTGATTTTGATTCAGATAAGAATGAAAGCCATCAATTGTAAGAGTCTACGATTAGAGAAGTTGAAGGTAAAAATAAATGGAATGAAGCCAAAATAGTATATTGGTGGAGGATGAGAGTGGAAATTGGTACATATAAATCTAATTTTGGACGAGTAATTGACAATGATTTGTCTGATAGATATGATAAGAACATCACAACTTGGAAATCAAAGGATCCAAAGAATATAGTGCTGATTTATAAGAAGTCACAACTTGGGTTAGATTCCCCATACCCACTTTCTTAGGAATAAGCTCAAGAAGGAGCTAGTACTCCATTAACTACTGCTAAAGTTCTAAAAATATAGTCCTCAACAAAACAACTTGAGAATTTCCAAAAAGGGGTATAGTTAATGAGTAGAATGCACTATTCTGATGAGAGGGCCATTATCACACAAGTCATTCAGATAACATGTAGGCAAAAATTACTAGCCTTGGGTGGATATCCCCTTGATACAAAGATAGACTGGAATGAGAAGCATGAGAACTTTATGTTCACATCGAAAAGTTTCACCACTACAGCTACAGTGGAATTGAATTTGATTTCTAAAGAAACATTATAGGAAGAAAAAATGCAGGAAGGGTTATTCGAGGAAGATTATGAGAAGGAGAAATTGATAGTGTTACAATTTTTTAAAAATAAAATCCAAAAGGGCATCAGAGGGAACTTAGAAAGAGATCGATAAGAAGAATAATGTGGATAAGGAGAAAATTACTAAAGAGACCCATATTTTAGCTGTAGAAAAAATAGTACAACAAACACAATAGTAGAATACAGAGGTGGCTCCAGAACATCCTACATATGTAAGTGAAGGTATGATTTATATACCTTATTCTCCTTCTCTTCCTCCTTCCCCAAAGAAAAATCCTTCCCCTTCTAAGGAAATAGTTGTAACAAAAGTGCCCTTTGATGAGGCCTGGAAATGCCTCCATCATAGTATGTTTTGAACATTGAAATTGCCTAAAAACTCTTGTGAATTATCTTATATGCTAGTTAAGTTGATCTAATATGTTGTGTATTAACTGTTTGCATGATTGATGTGTTAGGAATATTATATTCTGATTTTTGACAGTTTTTGTATAGTTTTATGTTATTTTGTCATGGCTTGCTAAATGAGGAATATGCTTAGGTTGATAGCAACACTTTACTAGTTTTTTTTTGATGTTTTTCAAGCATTTATTTATCTAAGTTTAGCAAATGGTGCAAGAAGACTGTTACTGTGCAACAGAAACTAGTTTTGTTGTGTAAATTCCAGCCAGTTGCCAATGAATGGCAAGGCATGGAATTCACACATGGAGAAGGATAAAAGCTATTGCAATCAGTTCTTGAGAGATAACCCACCTGAGAAAAGTAGCTGAGATCACCTGAAGACCACATAGTTAGTCAATCCGAAGAGCTTCGGATTGAGCAGACATCTTCGGATTGACAGAATGCAGTTTCTTCGGATTGAGCCAATTATCTTCGGATTGACAACAAAAAGTGCTTTTTGACTTTTTGACTATTTTTTGATGGTGGAAAAAGGGAAAGAAGGTTGAGAAGGTTAAGGGAAAATATCCCCCAACTGCCTTTGCCGTCCTTGCCATCCAAATCCACCATTCATGGGAAAATATCAATTGATCCTCTTCTAGGATAAAACCAGGAAATGTTGCAACATAATAGGAATTGATCTGTAGGATAGGAATAGTATATTTTCTGTTTGTAAATAGATTTTAGGCATCTATAAAATATAGCTCCCATTTTTGGTCGAGCTAAGTAGGCAAGTAGGCAAGTAGGCAAGTAAGCAATAAGCAAGCAGGAATAGTGACTTCAGTCCTGTAACAGATTTTAGCAGCAATATTGTAATGATTTTCTGAAGCAATAAAAAGTGCAGTTTCTTCCATTTATTTTGTTATGTCTGAGTGTGAGTAAGATTTAGAGAGAGAGAAGAACTCATACCTTCTTCTGGAAAAGGAGGTTGGCCACTTCCAGACCTAGGAGGAGGACTAACAGATAGGTTTTATTCTGATTTTGCTACAGCAGAATAAGTTGTAAACTTGTCAATTTCATTCTTTTGCACAACTAACATTCCTAGTTGTTTAATTCTTGTTCAGAATGTTTTTGTGATATGATTAGTAGTATATCTGGTTATTATTTTCATTCCCAACAACTTTCCAATTTACTACAGGTTTTCATTTCCAGCAATTTATAGTTTTCTACAATTTTTGCATTGTTGTTTTTGTTGTCAACCCCTACACAGAAGATTGACAACCTTCTGTTACAGAGCATTGACAGGACCTAGTTTTCTGTGCTTCATTTCAGTTTTCATTATTGCAAGAGTAAATAGACTTTCATTTTGCAACTATAACTAGAATTCCATTTTTGCAAATTAACTAGATTTCATTCTTGCAACTGTAACTAGGGTTTCATTTCTGCAATTAGCAATTAGTTCTCATTTCTGCAAATAGATTAAAGTTCAATTTATGCAATTTAGAGGTAGAAATGACCTAAAAACCCCCACACAATTGGTCCTACCAATAAGACTTGTTGCTCCCAATTGACCTAAATTATAGCCCTGTTCATAAACCTCCCTGGATTGACAAATTCATTAAGAATTAATGATGTGCTTAATGACAATGCATCATTTTGGCATCGTTGCTAGGGAATAGTGTTTCTAGAAGGTGACAATAGTCCAATAGTTGTTAATTAGGCTGAGCTATGAAAATTTAGGGTAAAATCTGAATATAACAGTTGGTTAAGTAACAACTATTGACCTATAATTTATGTCATTCAGGAGTAACTATGAATGAGTAGGCCTAGGGATGAAAAAGGTAGAATTATCCTAAGTGATCCCTGGCTTGTTCCATTAAGAAGATCTTCATGCCTAAGGGGTGAATCACCTATGTTTGAACTACCAAAAATACTGAAACAAAAATCACCAGCTTCATCATCATTAGAACATCCTGAGAAAGAAAAATCACTAGTCTCATCATCAACAGAGGATTTTGGACCTCTTGAGAAGGAAATTTGGATAGGTTTAATTGTTCCTAAGGAACATGAAACTATGGCAGAGAGAGGCAATCTAGATGGGGATGGCCAACATGGTCATGTCCATAATGAAGATGATGATCTAGATATGCCCCAACCTTCCAGAACATTTGAATATCCTATCCATTTGAATCCAACACAAAACTCTCCCATGAAAACCATCTCACCTTCAGTGCTTCCAACCTTTCGAGGTGTTGTATCTGAAGATCCTGATCAGTTTTTGTTTGAATTCAAAGTAGTGTGTCAAACCTATGATTATATCAATGATAATCAGAAACTCAAGGTTTTTCCCTCAACACTCAAGGACTCAACATTACGTTGGTTCATGAGTTTAGAGCCAAATTCTGTCCGAACCTGGGATGAAATGGAGACTATGTTTTTGGACAAATATCAGGAATATTATCGTGTTAGGAATAGGAAAGATGAGTTGTTCAGAATTAAACAAGAGGATGATGAAACTCTAGAAGATTACCTTGATAGATTTGTATTTGTTCAAAGAAGGTGTGGACTAGGAGAACTAGAATTATGCAAAACCATTTTTCTAAGGGGATTACAAGATGAATCCAGAGAGGTATTAGATTTAATGGGAAATGGGGATGTAAGTACTCGTAATATGGATGAGATTGTGGAACTCTATAGAAATTATTCTCGCACTAGGCAGAGAAGAAGAAAGAGAAGTGCAAATGGCACTGATGTGAAGGACCTAATAGAGGAATTTGCAAATTTTAAAACTGACATTTTGGTGCAATTGAATACAACTCTAGGGGAAATGTCTGCTAAGGCAAAAACAATAGAACCCCTGGAAATTTATTGCCCAAGATGCAGGAGTAAACATGCCTTACAAGAATGTCCTCTAAACAAAACATCTATTTCAGCCATTTGTAGTATTTGCTCAAAAGGACATTTGATTGATAAATGTCATCTGCTACCACAACTAAAAACTATTTTAGAGATTCAAATCAAAGAACTCAATTATGTTGGACCAAGACAAGGGGGAAAATTTCAATAGTATCAAAATACCCCTCGTTTTCCTACAAATTGGGAGAACAACCATGGAAATATGTCTTGGGGACAGTCAGATCCACCCCAAAAGCCTTGGAATTATTCTCAGTGGACTTCACAAGAATGCCCACAAACAGGTTGGAGCAATCCTTCCTGGAATCAGAATACTCCACCCTGGAATCAAAATCAAAACACTCCACCTTGGATGTAAAATCAACAACAATGGGGACAACAATACCAGTCCTATCCAAGGCAGCAAAGAACTCAAGGACAAAATCAGAATTTGTTGCCTGCACCAAATCAAAATTTTCAAGGGAAACAAAATCAACAAATGCAATAGGTGAAACAACCTCAACTTCCAGCTCAACTAGTCACTAATCCAAACAATATGAGACAAGCATCCCCTGTCTATGTGGCTGAAGCTGAAGAAAATGTTGAAATAAATGTTCTTGATTGTAGTAACATCCAACTTCGTTCAGGAAAAGTTGTACTTGAACCTGTTTCAACTAAAACCAAAGAAAATGAAAAGCAAGAACCTTTGGAACCAATTAGAGTTAAACCAACAATAGAGAAAGAAGAAGAAAAAATAGAACCACAGGCAGAACAATTACCTTCATCAGGAATAATTCCATATCTTGAAAGATTCAATACCACAACAAAAAATTCTGAGTCAGACCTGGTCAAGGAACTTAGAAAATTAACTATATCACTGCCCTTATTGCAAGCCATTAAGGATATACCTGTGATTAAAAGTACTATCCGAGATTTGTGCATTAGAAGAGCAGGAAGAAAAAAGAAAGCATTTCCCAAAACTATTCAGGTTGAAGGAAAGATAGTTGATCTCTTGTCAGGAAAACTAGTACCTCCAAAGTATAGTGACCTAGGGAGTCCAGTTATCATAGTTACCATAGGCTCAGTACCAATATCAAATGTCTTAGTAGATCTAGGAGCTGCAATAAATGTCATGACCAAGGATATAATGGAACAATTACAGCTCAAACATCTCAGCCCCACATTTACAGTTTTAGAAATGGTTGATAGGTCAGTTGCAAAACCTGAAGGTATCATTGAAGATGTCCCTATAGAAGTCTCTTCTTGGGAATTCCCTATAGATTTTTTGGTTTTACAGCCAAGGAATTCAGCACATGGATATCCCATCATTCTGGGAAGACCTTGGCTTGCAACTGCAGTAGCCTTCATAGACTGCAGATCTGGAAAAATGACCATTTCAAATGGTATTGATCTAAAATAGATTTCTCTGTATCCTCCTGCAAGACCCTCCAACAATTTTTTAGGTCAGTTATGGTTTCCTGACTCAGATGAAGAACCAGAAGAGGTTATTTCCACACTAGCCACCTTGGTAGTAAGGGAACACACAGAAGACCTCCATGACATAGAAACTTTAGAGAATGAAACTATCCTAATGAATGTTCTGCATGAACAAGGGTTAGAAGAGGAAGCAATAAATATCCATCAGTTGTTAGGGAGTGAGGAGGATCAAAATTCTGAAGGTAAGCCATCTATACCATCACAGGAAACATCTGTTTCACTACCACATGGGTGGCACCATCACCTGATCTTCCCTTCTCACTGTTCCATACAGGATATGCTTCCATCAAAAATCAATGAAATAGAAACTTCTTATTTCCTCCCATCTCATCATTGTCCTCTTAACTCCCTAATCACCAAGTATGAAGAAGTGAATTCAGTCCTTCCAAATACAAAACAAATAGAAGTCCAGCCAGACAAATTTTTGAACATTAACAATTGGCTTACTAGGGAAGAGGAAGAAAAACTGATAGTTATTTTGCAGAAGCATGTCCATGCTTTTGCTTGGGACTACAAAGATATGTCAGGGATTCACCCTGATATATGCACCCACAGGATTTATACTGAAGATGTCAAGCCAGTAAGACAGCCCCAGAGAAGACTGAATCCTGCCTTGAGGGATATTGTAAAAGAAGAAATTGAAAAACTTCTGGAGGTAGGATTCATTTACCCAATTTTTGATAGTCGGTGGGTCTCTCCATTGGTTATAGTTCCTAAGAAAAATGGAAAAATGAGAGTATGTGTAGACTATAGAGAGCTGAACAAAGTGACATACAAAGACCATTTTCCATTACCTTTCATAGATCAAGTGTTAGATACCCTTGCTGGAAAGAAATACTTTTGTTTTCTTGATGGATTTAGTGGGTATAATCAAATTCAAGTTGCACCTGAAGATCAAGAGAAAACAACCTTTACCTGTCCATGGGGAACATTTGCCTATAGGGTCTTACCTTTTGGTTTGTGTAATGCCCCAACAACATTTCAGCGAGCAGTCTTAGCAATTTTTTCTGATCTGACTACCAACAGTGTTGAAATATACATGGATGATTTCACAGTATGTGGATAGACTTTTGACTTTACATTGGAACACCTTGACAAAGTTTTAACTCATTGTGAAACATACCAGTTATCCTTAAATCCAGACAAATGTTTTATGATGATGGAGGAAGGAATAGTTCTTGGTCATCACATCTCTTCTCAAGGGATCCAGGTTGATCCAAAGAAGGTGGAAATTATCAAGAATCTTCTCCCTCCTAAAACTCAGACTGATGTCAGAAGCTTCCTAGGACACATTGGTTTTTACCGTAGGTTTATTCCCAGCTTTAGCACAATAGCCAATCCCATGTTTGCCCTATTGACTAAAGATTCTGAATTCTCCTGGACTGCAAGGTGTCAGGAATCATTTGAAGCTCTGAAAGAGAAATTAGTAACTCCACCTATGTTAAGAGGACCTAATTGGACATTACCATTTCACATATAGACTGATGCTTCCAATACTACAATTGGAGCAACATTAGGACAAATTGACAATGGTGAACACTATGCCATCTACTACACTAGCAAGAATTTGATAGGAGCTGAGAAAAATTATACCACAACTGAGAAGGAATTCTTGGCAGTGATTTATGCCATCAACAAATTCAGGCATTACATCACAGGTTATCAAATATTCATTCACACAGATCACACAACCATTAAATATTTGATGAATAAGCCTATGGTGAGTGCAAGAATTATCCGTTGGTTACTATTGCTGTAGGAATTTGATATCACAATAATCAACAAACCAGGAAAAGCTAATGTTGTAGCAGATTTCTTGTCCAGGTTGCAGAACATAGAGGAAGGGGAATTAGTTGAGGATACTTTTCTTGATGAAAAATTATTTGCTATATCTGTCCAATCACCCTGGTTTGCAGATATAGCCAACTATTTGGTCACAGGGAAAGTTCCCCCACATTTCACTTCAAAACAGAGAAAATAATTGATCAAACAGAGTTCTTCCTTTGAATGGATTAAGGGTATGCTTTTTAAGTGCAGTCCTGACCATGTGTTGCGTAGGTGCATCCGAAAGGATGAGGTATATGATGTCCTTAGGGCTTGTCATGATGAACCCTCTGGTGGACACTATTATGTAAAAAACACAATTAGGAAAAATTTAGGAACGATATTATTGGCCATCTCTTCACAAGGATGTGAAAAAGTACATCAGGCATTGTGATGCATGCCAAAGAATGGGGAAACCCACTCATACAAATGAGATGCCACTACAGCCTCAAATAGTTTTAGAGCCATTTGAGAGGTGGGGGCTTGATTTTGTGGGACCTATTGATCCACCTTCTCAAGGAAAGGTGCATATTATGGTATGCACTGATTACTTGACAAAGTGGGTAGAGGTGCGTGCTTTCAAACATGCTCATGAAGAGAAGGTCATTGATTTCTTGTATACTCAGATTTTTTAGATATTTGGAGCTCCACGGTCTATCACCACAGACCAGGGACCCCAATTTGCATCTAAAGTCATTGAGGCTTTTACATAATTGTATGAAATCAAACATAGGAAATCATCACCTTACCACCCACAAGCAAATGGCTAGGTTGAGGTAACAAATAAGGAACTGGAATGGATCTTGACAAAAATAGTAGCTTTTCATAGGAGAAACTGGCTAGATAAATTACCTGAAGTAGTTTGGGCTTATAATACTACTTGGAAATCCACTATTGGATTCACACCTTATGAACTTGTTTTTGGTAAAAATCCCCTCTTACCTATTGAATTTGAGCTACTAACATTGCGTACTACTTTGGAAGTTGGGATTGAATTGTCATAGGTATAGACGAATATGATTCTATAATTGAATGCATTGGATGAACTTCGGTTGGATGCTCTACACCAAACTGAAGTAATTCAGGAGTAGAGGAAGTTGTGGCATGACAATCACCTTCAGTAAAGAAAATTTTAGCAAGGAGATTGGGCTTTGCTGTTTGATTCTCGCTATGAGGACTTCCCTAGAAATCTGAGGACTAGATGGCTTGGACCTTACCATATTGAAGAGGTATTTGACAACGAAGCAGCTCGTCTCTCTCCCATTGATGAGTCAAGGAGAAAGTTGGTAGTGAATGGACATCGCCTTCGGGTGTACCATACACCTCTAACTAAAGAGGAGTTCTTGCAACAACTTGATAGCTTGGATGTACAACTGGTGGAAGAGATTCCCTCTTCCACCTCAATTTCAACAGATTCAGCCTGATAATGGAGTTTCAAGAAAAATGAAAAAAAAAAAGAGAAAAGGAGAGGTAAAAAAAAAAAAATAGAAAAGGAGAGGTGAAAAAAAAAAAAAAAAAAAAAAAAAAGAGAGAAAAATGAATAATTCAGTAGTGAAAACCTCTTTGAGGCGCTACTGAATTGGTATGCATGAAAACCAGTTTTCTGGCATGCATAGCCATGAAATAAAATTCTGAATCACCATTGTACAAATTCACCAACTGCACTTGTTTTGAAGTGTTGTAGAAAGCCTCAGCAGAACATCAACAGAAGCAGTCATCTTTCCAAACTTGCATTAACTTGTTTTAACCAGGTATATATTTCTTGCACTTTTCTCATTGTAAATATTTGGTATATAGTATATGACAATTAACCATTAGTATAAAGGTGTTCATAAGAGTTGGCATAATCAAAACATGTTTTAAGAAAAGAAGAATTTTGGTTTCTGCCTGATCTTCGAAATGAGTGCTTGTTGTGTCTTTGGAATGACAACACCAGTTTTGTCTTCGGATTGAAAAGTTGTCTTTGGAATGATAGTGCCAATTTTTCTTTGGAATGACAACGCCAACTTTGTCTTCGGATTGAAAATTTTTGTCTTCGGATTGATGGGAGTATGTTTTGAAATTTTGTTTGTCTTTGGAATGAAGAATTGTCTTTGGAATGAAGAATAATCTTTGAAATGAAGAATAATCTTTGGAATGAAGCATAATCTTTGGATTGAGCATTTATCTTCGAAATAAAAGAAAAAGACATGACGTCGATAGAATATTTCCACGTGGCATCCGAGGAGGGAGAAAAGACACGGTCAGTGGAGTTTTTGACTACATGTGATAATTGACACGTGTCCGTTGGCTTGCACGGTGTAATCTATCTCATATTTGCACCCATCGAGGAAGTACAGGAACCATGGGAGAACGACCAATAGCATGCCACCATAGTTCATTGTTGATAACCATGCATGTGGTAGATTCACATGTCGGATGGATGCGCTAAAAAAGGTAAGGAAGATCTGATGGCAAGGACGTCTGTCCAATCATCGTCGGCCAAGTATCTAGAGTAGAATAGAAAAGCATGCCACCTTTCCTTTCGAAGACATGTTTGCTAAAGCAAAATGATTACGAGGTGAGGTACAGGAATTGAAGCTCTTTTCGAAGAAAAATAGAGACATTGCAACCCAAAAGAAAAACCCTATTTTTGCAGAAACCAGTAGACGAGTGTGGCAGCAGAAGTGAGAAGCATTCTCAGTGCAAAAATAGTAGAATAGAACAATGGGGTGAAAAACAAAAATGGAGCCAGCAGATACTACTCTCCTTCGGGAAAATCTAGAAGTGTTGCAGATTTTTGAAGATGGAGGGCTTATGCCTTTCTTGGATAAATTTAATGGATGCTCTGAATATTTGGCTGCCATATTTGCTCAGACGTTCAGAAATAATCGGGCACACATCAACGACATGACAATTAAGGTAACCCCTAAAGTTCTGAGTCAAATTACTGAACTTCCATTGCAAGGTCTTCAAATTTCTAAAAGTGGCAAAAACACATTAGCAAATGTAGTTAGTCAGTTTGTGGAAGAAGATGATAGGAAGCCAGAATATTTGATAAACAATAACATGTGTAAGGGGGTAAAAAGGACCAGCCTTCAAGAGCCCTGGGATGAAGTAGCCACATGGGTCATCAAATTTTTAACCTGTGAGGGGTAGTATGTGGTTTTGTCAGGGCATCATTTTAGAATTTTAAATCACCTTAGGCATGGTAGGCAACAACCTGAATTTAGGGTAAATTTTCCATTGTACCTACACCAAGAGCTGCAGAACATGGCAAAACGTTATCAGGAGGGAAAAGGGAGCCCTCGTCACCATGGTCTTATTAAACTGGTGTGCCAACATCATTTTAGGGGAAACCCTAGAAGCTTTAATAGGTTTTACTCTGCCTTGACTGATGTAGTTTTTGGGGAAGAAGATGAAGGAGAGGAGGAAACAGATGCTGTTGTAGAAGAGGAAATAGATGCTACTGTAGAGGAAGAAACATAGCACCTTTCCTCAGAACCTTCAACCTCACGACCTCAAAAACAAAAGAAGAGAGGATCTGGGACTGGCAGTAGAAAAGGAAAATAGAAAAAGGTCCATTTTTTTAAAAATATTATTGAACTGTTAGAACAGGGGAGTGAAATTCCCAGCCAAACAGAGGAAGAAATAGAAGGAGAAAAAGAAGAACTCCCACCAGAGCCTGAAACTGTTCCTACAGCCCCTGTTACCACAAGAAAATAGGGTAGAAAGAAAAAATATACAACAGGAACTAGGAGGTCTAAAAGACTCCACCAAAAAGAAATGAAAGAATAGATGGTTGAGGAGGAAACCAGACAAGGAAGTCCTGATGTTACAGAAATACAACAAGCCACTGTAATTGTAGATACAACCATGAAAGATTTTTTAGGATTCCCTGAACAAATGGTTGAGGAAGAGACTAGGCAAGATAACTCTGAAGTTGCTACAATACAACAGGCCACTGTAATTTTGGATACAGTCATGGAAAACTTTCTAGAATTCCCTGAGCAGGAACAAGAGGTTGAAACAAAAATTGAACAAGAGTTTGGAGCAGAGAATGAATAGGAGGTTGAAGTAGAACAAGCAAAAAATGAAATAATTTTTGAACAACAAACTGAAGACAGTTTGTCTGCATCAGCTTTTGAATCAGAGGAGGAAGAGGTGGACATCAAAGAGCAACTGAGAGCAGCCAAGAGTGTTATAAAAACACAAATAAAATGGATTGAAGAAAGAGAAGATATTATTGAAAAATATGAAAGGAGAATTGAAGAGCTGCAGTAGGAAGTGGAGGAACTAAAGAGCAGACTATCACAATTTGAAGAATAGTCAACTGCATCAGATGATGAGGAGGATTTGGTTCAATTATTGCTTGGATTGTCTAAGGAAAGTAATTATTTTCCCATGATTAAAGCATCTGAACCTTTGAATAAAGATACAGGTGCTTATTCTGAAGTAGTGCCCTCTCATTCTGAAGCAATGCCTTCTCCATCTGAAGAAACACTCTCTCAATTTGAAGATGCTCCAGAATTGCTCAAAAATCTAGGAAAAAGTATCAGTGGAGAGTCACAATAGTTGCTTCTACAAACAACACCAGCACAGGAGAGCTTTGAGCATCAAGATGTGAATGATCAAGTAAGTACTCCTTTGAATGAAATCTCTGTGCCCAATTCTGAAACTGTTATTCCTATAGTAGAAGTAGAAGACAAAGGGGTACAAGTAGATCTGTTGTTAGATTCTCCACCTGTAGAGATAGAGGAAAAGGGGATACAAGTAGATCTGTTGACAGATTCCCAACCTGTAGAAGTAGAGGAAAAAGGGGTACAGGTGGATCTATTGCCAAGATTCCAACCTGTAATCAGACCACCCAATACTATATCCTTGGAGCAGTACAATACAGACATAGCTAATTGGGTGATCAAATATGAGAAACTTGCCACACAGGTTGAAAATTTGAAACTGGTAGGAAAATAGTTGGAGGAAAAGGACACAAAAATCAATAAATTAAAGGAACAGGTGGCTGATCTATGTCACATTGCTAAATTTTTAGTCCAATTTAGATGACCTGCTAGGTTTTATAGTCTCATTCTGAAGGAAAGATATCTTAGATGGCAGGTCATGAGGATTAGCTCAGGTCTCCCCTATAAATTGGAAACTGCTGAAGAGTTTTTGGAAGCTTACCTCAGCAGTCCTACAGAACAGAAAAATCTGCTATGTGAGCTATTTCTACACAACTTTTTCATTCCAGAGGAGGTAGATTTTCACCCTCATATTTGCATAGGAGATGTTCAATTAAGAGCTTTTATGTCTACCCTACAGAATCAGCTTTACTGGAACCAGGAAAAGACACAAAATAAGGAGATTGAGTTAAGAGTTGAGTTGTTAGTCAGAGCAGTACAACCAAATCATCCAGTTATTACTAGACAACATTTTGACTTGATGAACAGGGCAGACATTAAAAGAATGTACTTAAATAGCTTGAGGGACTATTTGACTAAATTCCAGGATTATTGTGCTGCCAATTTTGTTCCTGCCTTATCAATTTGTAGGAACAGATGGGCAGAACTTTCCATATCTTTGCAGAAAAGGGAGCCTATCTCCCCCATCAACCTGGAATGGTCCAGAAGGAGAGCAGAAGGGGTGGTACAAATTATTACGGTTATGCAACATCACTGGGTAGGTCTCAGATTTAGACCTCCAACCATCATTTCTCCAGTTCCCTTCTATTTTGAAGAAGATTCCCAACCAGATGATCAGTTTGAAGAATGGCTCAAGAACCTTCAGGAAACCAGGGGATATTATATAGGCACCAAATTGTTCTATAGATCATGGAATTTGAATATGGATATATGTGATTCCATAGCCCAACACAATGCATGAGGACATGCATTAATATAAGTTGGGGGGAAATTATGAGGCCTGGAAATGCCTCCATCATAGTATGTTTTGAACATTGAAATTGCCTAAAAACTCTTGTGAATTATCTTATATGCTAGTTAAGTTGATCTAATATGTTGTGTATTAACTGTTTGCATGATTGATGTGTTAGGAATATTATATTCTGATTTTTGATAGTTTTTGTATAGTTTTATGTTATTTTGTCATGGCTTGCTAAATGAGGAATATGCTTAGGTTGATAGCAACACTTTACTAGTTTTGTTTTGATGATTTTCAAGCATTTATTTATCTAAGTTTAGCAAATGGTGCAAGAAGACTGTTACTGTGCAGCAGAAACTGGTTTTGTTGTGTAAATTCTAGCCAGCTGCCAATGAATGGCAAGGCATGGAATTCACACATGGAGAAGGATAAAAGCTATTGCAATCAGTTCCTGAGAGATAACCCACCTGAGAAAAGTAGTTGAGATCACCTGAAGACCACACAGTTAGTCAATCCGAAGAGCTTCGGATTGAGCAGACATCTTCGGATTGACATAATGCAGTTATCTTTGGATTGACAATAGAAAGTGCTTTTTGACTTTTTGACTATTTTTTGATGGTGGAAAAAGGGAAAGAAGGTTGAGAAGGTTAAAGGAAAATATCCCCTAGCTGCCTTTGCCATCCTTGCCATCCAAAAGCCACCATTCATGGGAAAAGATCAATTGATCCTCTTCTAGGATAAAACCAGGAAATACTATAGCATAATAGGAATAGTATATTTTCTGTTTGTAAATAGATTTTAGGCATCTATAAAATATAGCTCCCATTTTTGGTCGAGCTAAGTAGGCAAGAAGCAAGCAAGTAAGAAGTAAGGAATAGAGCTAATAGAATAGTAACTTCAGTCCTGTAACAGATTTTAGCAGCAATATTGTAATGATTTTCTGAAGCAATAAAAAGTGTAGTTTCTTCCATTTATTTTGTTATGTCTGAGTGTGAGTAATATTTAGAGAGAGAGAGGAACTCATACCTTCTTCTGGAAAAGGAGGTTGGCCACTTCCAGACCTAGGAGGAGGACTAACAGACATGTTTTATTCTGATTTTGTTGTAGTAGAATAAGTTGTAAACTTGTCAATTTCATTCTTTTGCACAACTAACATTCCTAGTTGCTTAATTCTTGTTCAGAATGTTTTTGTGATGTGATTAGTAGTATATTTGGTTATTCTTTTCATTCCCAACAACTTTCCAATTTACTACAGGTTTTCATTTCCAGCAATTTATAGTTTTCTGCAATTTTTTGCATTGTTGTTTTTGTTGTCAACCCTTGTATAGAATATTGACAACCTTCTGTTATAGAGCATTGACAGGACCTAGTTTTCTGTGCTTCATTTCAGTTTTCATTATTGCAAGAGTAAATAGACTTTCATTTTGCAACTATAACTAGGTTTCCAATTCAAGACTTTCTGCAAATTAACTAGATTTCATTCTTGCAACTGTAACTAGGGTTTCATTTCTGCAATTAGCAATTAGTTCTCATTTTTGCAAATAGATTAAAGTTCAATTTATGCAATTTAGAGGTAGAAATGACCTAAAACCCCCCACACAATCGGTCCTACCAATAAGACTTGTTGCTCCCAATTGACCTAAATTATAGCCCTGTTCACTCCTTCTTCACAGATAGCCTTGTACACTGCCCTGGATTGACAAATTCATTAAGAATTAATGATGTGCTTAATGACAACGCATCACCTTCTCCTCCTCATAATTCACCTCTTGCTTTACCAATAAATAATGAGGGCCAAGCCAATACACCTCCTCCAAAGTCACTTGAAATTCCTCCATCCCCTGTGATTCCATATTTGCCATTACAACCTCCTCTATCATATGAAACACAAGATATTTCAAGCACACCAACTCACCATTCTATGAGTTTTGCTTTAGTTTCCATGAATTTTCCTATAACTATAGTAGTATATAGTTACAGATTCCACTGTATTCACTACTACTCTTTAAAATTCAGATAATAAATTTGCCTTCCCCTATCTTATAGCCTCTCCTCATCTTGTAAGTTATCCTACATGGGAAAATATGCAAAAAGATAAAGAAACTTCATAGAAAAGTTAATATTTCTACGCAGATAAGTTATCCAAACCTTCAAATAGGATGGCTAGCAAGAGAAGTACTATTTCTAGGCAAAGAGCATCCAACTCCATTATTACTCGAGTGAGTAAGCCTAAAACTGAAATGACTGCTCAATATTATCATTTGGAATAATATACAGAATATATTGAGCAGTTACCTACTGAAGACGAGCTAGTTATAGCTAAGGCCCACTTGGACAGTTTCTATGTCAGAGTTGATATATAAAAAGAGAAAGTTTACAAGATAGAGAAGAAAATAGAAAAGTTTGATAAAACAATCAATAACCAGAAAAAAATAGAGAAAGTTGTCAGAAAGGAAGCAAAGAACTGGAAGAAAAAATTCCAAGAGGCCAATAAGCTCAAGGAGCAAGTAGAGGAGAAAAAGAAGAAAAATTAAGAATAATCCAAAGAAATGTAGAGCTTGAAGCAACAACTTCGAATTGAAAAGGCTAAGTCTTTAGGCTTCTTGAAGGCAAGGCTGAAAAAAGTAAGGAAAGAACTATTATCTAAGGTCTTGGAGAAATACTCAGAGTTATAGCCCATCGTTGACTACATTGATGATGCTAGTAATTTGCTTCAAAATATCTAAGAGGATTTGGATAACTTCACTGGAGAGCTACAACCCATGGTGATTCCAGTTGAGCAGATTTATAATTTTACAGATAGCAGGCTTAGTGAGACTACTAAGCCTATTCCAAACAAAAAATGAAATGTTGCTAGACTGGCTACCAAGGTCATAGTGAAGAAGAACAAATTACTCCAAAAGGCTTGGTTATTGTTTGATAAGGTGGAAAATACAATCCAAGATGTAGTATACATAAATAAAGAGATGGTTCAAAATGGATTTAGAGGGTTGTGGCTAGAGAATAACACTTTTTTGTTAGAGGAAGATATTAAGAAGAGCATAGCCGAGAGCCAAAAATATGAATCTAAGATTGATGCCTTGGAAGATCCATATGATCAAGAGAAGGTTTCACAAATGATTATTGATTTAACTAGGCTCCAAGATCTGATGGAGGACTTGGTAAACAAAGGAAGTGCTACAAATTATGAAGATAATATTGAGTTAGAATACATTCACAAGCAGCTTAAAGAGAATTCCAATCCCTTTGAAGCAGTCTATAAGTAGGCTTTGCAAACTCTAAATTTTATGGTACAGTTGTTTAGAAAGGATGTTGAGGAAAATGAAAAAGAGAAAGAATCACCTAAGGAGGAAGAATCCGAGCAAAAGTAGGAAGATAATGTTAAAGAAGAAGCTCAGAAAGAAGGTGAAGAACCAAATAGAGCTACTACAAACCCTCAAGGGAAACAACCTTAGAATATTTTTGTTTTGTACATTTTTGTAGTCATGTAGAAGTATTGTATATTTTGTTTTGTTTTGACTTTGACATTTTCAGAAGGAAACAATAAAAGCATAAGGCTAAAATACAGGGAATGAAAGTTTTATAAAGGCATTCATGTCATTTTGGAAAAGCATAAAAGGGAGAATGTAGTTCTATTTTTCTTAACATTGAAATAGTTTTGAAGGAGTAATGAAGATATTTGTGTTTCCAATATGATCTCCATGTGAGTCATTATCCTCTAGGATGTTCCATAAAGTTTTCAAAGGTTAATGATCATATGGAAGTTATTCTATGAAGCATTGTTTGAAGATTTGCAATTTTTTATTCCTGATACCCAATAGATAAGACTCTAAGTTCATTGGATTTGTGATCAAATCCACCTGGGAGGCACCAGAATGTAGGCCCAAAATGGCCACATCCTTAGAAAACTTTGAAAATTTATTCGAAGGCATGGAAAGACCTAATCTGTTGAGGCTATAGAGAATTTCGAAGCAAATCCACCCAAGAGTGCTTCAATCCACTCAATACTTAGCCCTTTTTTCAAACATGAGTGAGGTTTTCCATTCTGCTCTATACTTAGTGTATTTTGTAGCGACGTCTCACAAAGTTCCCAATCCACAATTCTATTTGAGTTTTAATGATGTTAGCATGTTTTAAAGTGTGTATTGGTGATATTGTCTTATTACATGCACTCTAGTGACTAAGTGTTGAAAATGTTCATTCCACTAAGTTCTAAGACTAATTTAGAGGAGAATGGTGATGAGATCCATACCATTTGGTAAGAAAGATAAAAAATTCTTGAAAGGAAGTAAAGGTAGTGGAATAGCCCAAAGGTCATTTTGCATTGCTTTTGGAGTAGATTGGTATTTTTGCAATCAAACTAGGTCAAATATAGTGGAGCGAGATTTAGGAGCAAATTGTAATTGGTTTTTGAAGCCGAGGATGCTAGAAGAAAGTGAAATGTTTTAAAGGGCTAAGTGAGTGGATTGATGACGAAGTTGATTCCACTTAAAACATAGTGTATTTATCACTAAGCCTTGAATCCACTATCTAAAACCATCCAAGCTGACATCAACATTATTTTAGAGTGGATTGGCAACTTTATTCTATCCTGCTTACTTGTAAGGCATTGTTGAAGATTAATCTCAACCGTTCACTGAGTGCATGAACGATAGATATCTTGCTAATATTTTTATGAAGCATTCAAATATGAATTATTTGTGGATTGAAGAACAATCAGTTTGAGTGGGTAGTTGAAGTGTTAGTGGTGTTAAAAAACAAGAACCAAGAACCAGAGAAATTGCATATATACGATGGAATGATATCTGCAAGAAGAATTAATGGTCTATATCTAGTTTCTAATGGCCTAAGGCCTAACTAGCATTATTGTACCAACAGGTTGTAGAGCAGAGCTACCATGGTGTATGACCTCTAGTGGATTATTCAAACCCTATAGAAGAATGACATAATACCAACGTAGCTCTTTGTTGAGTTATCAAATTATTAATCCTTTGTAATGTCTCCCCCTATTCTTTTATTTGTAAACTATAAATAGAGGTTGAACCCTCAATTTTCAGAGTCAGCTCTGGTGCATTTGCTTGCCCTACTATTTAAATACTTTTTGTAAACTAATGGAAGGAGCATTACTCAAATTTTTGACTCAAGACTTGTTATCTTTGATATCTTTCATTTAAAAGGTTTGAAGTTGTAAATTGCATTTATGTCAATGTTGTAACGATTAGTTCATTCTATTTGCATTGGATTACTAGTTGTTAAGGTAGTTGAAATATGTTCAAATTTATATCTGTGTTGGAAAGAATTTTATTTTTGTAAAATCTAATTATTGATCTATTCTACTAAATTGAATTGTTAATACATTGGATATTGGAATTTTTTATTTATTTTTAAATAAAGGGGTAAAAATTTATTGATAAAAATTCTGGATTACAGAGTACAACTGAGCTTCCAACCAAGACTCAAATAAATAGCCAAAAATGCTAAAACCACTAGACTAGAATGACACCCAAAAAAGACAACAAGAACAAACCACATTAAGTCTGTACATCCTTGTGGATCAACTCCCACAGGCATTGAGAGTCCCCAGATGAGAGACTCTCCCAATTATCAATACTCCAAGGATCCAGTAGCTCAGAAGCCCTTTTGGCCAGGTAATTAGCAACCACATTCCATTCCCTTGGAATGTGCACAAAGGATATAAATTTGAAATCTTCACTCATTCTGAGAATTTGAATGGCTACAAAGGTCAAATGCCAATTAACTTCCTCCACCCTTTTATTGTTTAAAATATTAACCACAATTTGAGAGTCAGACTCACAGATAATCCTATGCCAGCCAAGATAAAACCCCTTCTGCAAGGCCTCAATAATTGCAAGAGCTTCCATAAAATTGTCGGAGTGAACACCTTTATAAATGGAAAAGAAAAAATTGACACCACCAGTAGAATCTCTCCCAACACCGCCAATGCCAGCATGTCCAGGATTACCCTTGGATGATCCATCGGTATTAATTTTTAAAACTCCTCTAGGGGGTGGCCTCCACCTACCATCTCTCCTAACCTTCTTGTTGAGCTGAGGAACCCTACTAGGGCTAAAAGAGTTCACACCATCCCCAAAGAGACCAAGGGCTTGTTGTACCTTCTTCTCCCTAGAATCCAAAAGAGGGTCCACATCACATTTTCTATGGATGTTTTCCTGAACCATATACAGGATCCTTTTCCAGATCTGTTGAACAACCAAATAATTGCCTTGAAATATGCGCTGGTTTTGTTCAATCCAAATTTACCAAATGATGCAAGAAGGGCCCAGATTCCAAGCCACCCGAAGGAAGGGGGACTTGGTCGGAGGTCTACCTAACTACTCCAAAACTCCACCAGGGATAGCACATGAAAACATGGATGGTTCCAGGCTCTCCACCAATGGTTCCAAATGTCTCTAGCAAAGGAGCATTGGAAAAATAAATGAGAATAGTCATCCTAATTCTTATTGCAAAGGACACAAAAAGAGGGACCCTCAAATCCCCTCTTCCTCATATTATTTCAAGTGAGGCATTTATTACAAGCTACCAACCAGAGAAAGAAGTTACATTTTGGCCAGGAAAATTTGTTCCGCACCTTTTTCCACCAAGTGACAGGAAGACTCCCATACTTTTGCTTATCAAGAACCCGATAACCATAGGCTACTGAGTAGGTTCCCTTATGATCAGGGTTCCAAGCTAGAATATCTTTACCCCTTAATGAAGAACAAGGCCTCCCCATAATAATAAGAACAAGCACCTCTCTATCCTTGGCCAGTCCCCCTAGGGCCATTCTTATGGATATTTCCACCTATACATCTCCATATTTCCAAAAGACTAGATTTTTTTAAAGTCCTCCACACGAGACTAACCTGCTTCCAAGAAAAAAATGCTTAGGGAATGTAACCTAGCATATTGATTCAATATAGGATGGTGGCCATCCCAAGAATCCTCCCAAAAAAGAGCATTTGATCCCTGATTTCAAATCCAAAACAAACCCTACTTGATTAAATTAGCTCCTCTTTTTAGAGTGTCCCAGATAACAAAACCTTTCCCAACCAAGCTAACTCTAGGGATCTCAACCTCATAAATACCTCTCAAGTATTTACAAGATAATATTTTAGCCCAAATATGATCTTGAGAGGTACACCATCTCCAATAGAGTTTTGTAGCCAAAGCCTACCCAAAAAGAGTTGTCTATCATAACCCAAGGCCTCCCTCTTGCATCGGCCTACATATAGAATCCCACCTAACCAAACACCATTTAGATTGATCAAGTTTTCCAGACCATAAAAATTTTCTTGACAAAGCATCCATGTCCTTGATGAAGTGAAAGGGAGCTATTTGTACAAAACATCTATAAATGGGTAAAGCTTGAACAACAAATTTTAAAAGCAACACTCTACCTGTAGTGGATAGCCATCTGAAAGTCCAGTGATTCAACTTCCTTCTAAACTTATCAAGCATAGACTACCAAGAATATCTAGGTAGAGGATGAGATGAAATTGGAATACCAAGATAAATGAAGGGGGGAGTTCCAACCTAGAATCTTAGACTACAAGCAATCCTGGCTTGAATAAGAGGAGGGTTATTGAAGAAGAAAATAGAAGACTTTTCCTCATTAATAAATTGTCTAGAAGCACCAAGATATATGTCAAGAGACTATCTAACTTCCCTGATAGTGGCAACTCCCAACAAAGTAGTATCATCAACAAATTGAAGGTGGGAAAGAGGTGGCAAACTACTATCCCAATTCCACACCTGAATGAGACCCTGCATGACTTGAGACTTGAGAAATCTTCCCAACCTTTCCGCCATAATAATAAACAAATAAGGAGATAAATGATCTCCTTTCCTCAATCCCCTTGAGGCCTCAAATAGCTTTGATGGCTCATTATTAACAAGAACAGAGAATGAGGAAGAAGAAATAAAACTCATCACCCATCTAATCCATTCCTCCTCAAATCCAAAAGCAACAAGAACTTTTTTAAGAAAGTACCATCTAACCCGATCATAGGCTTTGGCCATGTCCAAATTAATGAACATAGTTTTATCCTTAGAAGTTTCCATCGAGTGAATAGCTTATTGAGCAATAACAACCCCATATAATATTTTTCGGCCAGAAACAAACCCTCCTTGCTCCTCAGAGATGATTTTGCTCAACCATATCTTCAGCCTCTCAGCAATGATTTTTGTGATGATATTATACACAAAATTATAGAGAGAAATAGACCTGAACATATTCAAGGAATTTTCTCCTTCTTTTTTGGGTATAATCACCACAAAGGTAGCATTTAGGGCCCTTAGCATCTGTTTGTTCTTTTGGGACTCATGGACCACCTCCAAAAGATCAAATTTTATTAAATCCCAAAACTCCTGATAAAACTCAATCGAGAATCCATCTGGGCCTGGTGCTTTTCCTTTTTTCATATTGAATACAATATTTTCCAATTCCTCAAGGGAAATTGGACTCATCAAGTGCTCATTCATCTCTTTAGAAAAAATAGCTGGAATAAAATTTAGAATATGTTTTTCATTCTCATCATCTGATAGGGAGTCCTCCTTGAAGAGGAAAAATACCTCTTAGTCTCTTCTGAAATATCCTTGAAAGAAGAGAGTAGGGCACCTTGAGAATTCACAAGAGAGGTAATCAGGTTACCATTACGACGAGCCTTAACTGAGTTATAAAATAAGGTTGTGTTCTTATCCCCTTCCTAAAGCCAATCTATTCGAGCTTTTTGTTTTAAAAAAGTTTCTTCCCTCAGTTCCCATTCAACAAGGTCTTTCGCAGCCTCAGATTCCTCAACAAGAAGATCCTTCATGAATCCCTGATCTCTAATCTTCCTTGAAGCTTCTTCCATCCTCCTAAGAGCTGCAAACTTAGCCAAGGAAAGGTTACCAAAATTTAGTCTATTCCATATATTCAATTTATGTTTTACAAATTGTAGTCGCTTCATAAAGGAATACATAGCGGTGCCATAAGGAGGTTTGCCAGTGGTCCACTAGGCTCACATGAAATCATGAAGCTTAGTATCACGAAGCCACATAAGTTGAAACTTAAAGGATGAATTATTTTTTAGCCCTAACTCCAAAGTAGAGAGTTTTATAGGCCAATGATCATATCCCCTACCCTCCAGTATCACAGAACTAGCACTTCTATTATCACCCATCTAATAACTAGATATCAAAAACCTATCCAGTCTCTCTGAGATGGAAGCTTCCCCACGCCTTCTATTGTTCCAAGTAAATATCCCATTATCTGGCATGATTTCAACCAAGTTTAGTGCCTGGATATGAGCACTGAAGACAAAATAAAAAGGCTCGAGACGGTCCACCCCACCATGTTTCTCCTCCAGACAAGTGATAGAGTTGAAGTCTCTAGCCAAAATCCATGGGTACAAGGGAACCAAACTTCTCACAAAGAAAATGTGCTTCCACAAATTCACTTTACCATTGTAATAAATAGGAGCATACACATTTATAATTAGGATGGTTTTACCAGATTCATTATCATGCCCGACCATCAAAATAGACCATCTACTGGAAATCCAAGTAAGAGGGGATATCTTAACCGGATCCCATAAACAACCGATGCCACCAACATATCCACATGCACAAATACACTGGCATTGCCCCCTTCTCCACAACTTGGGAGCAATATTGAACATACTATCAATAGCCAATTTAGTCTCCTGAATAAACACCACATCCAAAGAATGCACACAAACCAAATCATGAACAACTTTTTGTCTGGGGATGTTGTTCAAACCCCTTACATTCCATGAGAGGATAATCATTTTTGGGGGTTATAAAAATGGGAGTCCAATGTTATCACCAAGCCTGACTCCACCAAAGTTCCCCCCATTAACTTAATTTTATCCTGGTCCTTCTTATGACCCACCTTCATATTCTTATCCGAAAAACTTTTTTTAATTATTTTCTGCTACAATCCCAACACCGTAGGATTTTTGCAGTCCAAGGATGACTACATTAGTGCCTGAGTAGGATAGGGCATAACTAAATATATACCACTTTCCAAAATAGTTTCCCTTATAGGGCTAGACCCATCCATGTACCCTATACTCATATCCAAAGTCCTTTGTTTTTCATTTAAACCCCCTAGATCTAATTCCTTAAGTTCCCCCTCAAGAAGAGACATTTGATTCAGCCTTGTTATATTTGCATCAGGTAGTGATGTTTCAGGTATCTCCATGCACTGATCAAGATCATATAATATTTTAAAATGGTTGAGTAGAGCATCTGGCTAGATATCCTTAAGGTATTTATTTGCCCTTCATCCTCTGTTTTAGGATTTTATCGGAACAAAACCTTCCTTATCCCGTTCCCCTTCCTTTATCAAGGCTTTTCCTTTATCCAAACTTTATCTAGACCAAGAGGGCATAGGATTTGAAGCCACATGTAGGACAAACTTAGGGTATTTTCTTTGCAGGTGGCCATATTCATGGAAAATCCGACAACGAAATGGAAGAGATTCATAGTCAAGTTTTTGAACCCATGTAGTTGATCCAAATTGTATTTCAATAGAATATGGAATAGGATTATTTAAGTCAATTTCAACACAAATATGAGCAACAGAGATTACCTTTTTATCCATTGTATATTGTGACGGTCCAACCGGATTCCCAAGAAGAAGGGCAATCTTATGCAAGATATCAGTTCTCCAGAATTCCAACGGGGGCCATGGAAGCAGCACCCATACTGGAACCTGCGATGACCGCTCCTCTGATGGGTTGAAACCCACATGCTAGGGTTTAAGAAAGAGTCCCACTTGGCTATAGAAATAAGGACCCCCTTAAAATGCTTTGTTATGATCTACAATACAAGAGAAAACCACCATAAAATAGTTGTTTGCACTCAACATCACCTCCACATCGCCTTCAGGATTCCAAGTTTTCCTAACCCAAGCCTCCAAAAAGGGGAGAGAAATTTGGATGCCCAAAAATTTGCTAATAAGGGTATGTTTGGTTAGATACTCCACATATTCCACCATCGAGTCTGGTTGAACCACTAGAACTGGCCTGGCTTCACATTGTTCCAAACATCCATTGTTATTTAACAAGTGGTTCCTGACATGCACTGGAAAATCCTATTCCTTCCAGTCATTTTCAGATAAAAAAACATCATGAGCATGCAGTCTCTGTGCCGGACCCGATGCCATCATGACATTCCTCCAATTTTTTAGACCTCCTCCAGAAGCTACTGCCATCCTCGTAGAGTAGTTTTTCTTCATAAAACCCTAGCAGAGTAGTTTTTCCTCATCAAAACCTAGCAGAGCCGTTGGATATTGGAATTACTTCTTGGTACATATCTTTATTTTCTGCTTTATCGTATAAATATTTCATGGTTTTCGGTGCTGCTAATCCTGAGTGTGGGACATTGGAAGTAGTTTTTTAGAGGTTTTCCTATGGATGCCTATGCTGTTAGCTCTATTTAGCCACTGTTAATGTATAATTTCTTAAACCTAAACCTTTTCTAACCCTATTACTTTAAACCCTTATTGAGCTTAATTTAGTCAACATTCTATTCAGTCGACAAGGAACCAACCTACTCTGGAGGTTGGATTGAAGTGATATTTGGTCCATCCAATGTTTAGTTTTGAGCTATGACTATCGAGTGCAAGCCTGGATAAAAAATTGGAAGATAGACAGTTGTAGTATCAAGTAAAACTTGATGACAATTCAGTGCCCAATAATAGTTAATATTAGTTTCCACATGTTCTTGCTCTTCTATATCAAGATTAGGATTCTCCCTATCAATATGATCATATTATTAAGGAATTTTATTAGATTCTAAGTGCATTTTCTAACTCCTAAGGAATGGATCCATTAGGAGAAACAAAAGGATAGAGGAGAAAACCAAGGAAAGACACACAAGAATATTCTTAAGATATTTTTAAAATTTTTCCTATTTTTAAACAAATAAAATTAGTGGTCTTATTTAAATTTTTAAGAGAAAATCAAAGGAAGAGGCTTCCTATATTTGCCACTAAGATGTATTTTCATGTTGGGTTCACGAAATATGTAGAGGAGGAAAACTACCCTATCGTGTACGATTATCAATTGTATCCGTTAGGAGCCGAGGTGATTGTGGGGGTGTGTTATATTCTCTACACTTGTAACAAAGAAATAGGTTCACCAAGAATGATTTTAGGACTCACTCCAAGTCTAGGGTAGAAATGTTTAATGTGTGATCTAAAAAAACACCTATGTTTGACCATCCTAAACTAAAATGTGGAAATAAAAAAACAATGCAAAGCGCATAAGATCTAAGAATAAAATGAGTAACCCTAAAATGATTTTTTGATTCAATGATATCTAACCCTAGGTTGCAAGAAAGGAAATATTTTTCTTTAATCAAGGGACCAAGGGAATGCACAAAAAATACTAAAGCCTATAAACAAAACTATATGTCTTTTTACTTTTGAATGCCTAGAAAGAAATCAAGTATTTTTACTTTTTACTTATGGCCTAATTTATGAATAGAAAAAACACAAGAAAACAACACACAATCTAATAGCTTTACTTAGGTAACTTATTTTATTTGGTGTTTGGTACAAACTTTGTCTTGCATCTAGAATATCCCATAACTTTAAATCTACAAAATAGCTTCACAAAAAATCTAGAAAAAATAGTTAGAATTTGGGGGCCTATTTAAGATATTGTAATATTGAGCTTGAAGGTACAATAGTCAAGCCCCCTAGGCCCTTTTAGCTAATCAATTGTAATAAAAATGAGCTTTATCTTTTGGAAAAAATATAGTGAAATATGATAGCATGAAACAATATATGAAGAACAAATAGAATTAACACGATGAAATGCAAACATAATGCAATTTTGAATCCTAGGGTTTGGGAACAAGTAATTGCCCCCAAGCTAATGCAAGTAAAATAGAATGATGGAGACATGAATAGAATAGAAATAGATATGAAACAATTCACAACAAGCATGTAAATAAAAAACCTAGGATTTTGGGATGAACAGTTGTCCCAATGTCCACATAGACCGAATTTGTGCCCTATAAATTATCAAGCATAAATTTGATAATAGATTAGAAGCAAATACAAAATTCTTTATGGGAAAAAGTAGAGCTTTTATTGAATATATTCCTATGGATGTTTTTTTGCACCCCCGTCCTTTTCGCAGGAGATGATGTTATTTTTAGGGATTTCACAAAATTTTGAAGGTATTGATGGACAAGAGGAAGATGTCAGAGTAGCAACAGTGGTTGCAGGGTGGAAAAAACTGATCGGTGGGTGGCAGAAGCAAGAAATGTAATAAGAGTGGGTGGATACCCAACCTAAATACTTTGGGAAAAAACTTCTCGAAAGGCCCGCCCAAATTTTTGGGTGGACAAATTGTACAACCCCACCCTTGGGAGGAAGATAGACTTCCACCCATCCTGGGTGGGAAATATAAGTGTGAAAGGGGTGGTACCTCAGAGAAATACCTGTACTCACTTCCCAGTACCCCACGAGTGGAAATAAAAGCAAACAAAGCATCCGTTCGACATGCAAAACTTCCACCATCATCTGAAACTCAAATGAAATATGTACACACAACTACAACATTTTGGATACCTGAAAATGCAGGTATATGTATGATAGATTTTTGATGTGTTGCTCCCATGGCATCTCCTAACATTTCATACACCGCCTAACTAGAGGATCACCAATCAATAAGGATGATGCAACTGAACATTAATGAGCTGGGAAAAAATTATCAAAATATCCAAAGGCTCAGATTGATTCTGAAGCATCTACCACATTCTAGAAGATCAGTGCCATCCAGAGAAATAGTGTACTAGAGTGGCACTCACTAGATGCAAGGGTCATATTCCCACCCACTCCCATCAATGTCTAAATTTTGAAATCCATGTAAATGTAATTATAAATAGTGAAATACTAGTCATTCCTAAGGGCAACTCTTTAGCCATTATAATTTCTATGTAAGGTTTATCCTATGTAAATACAAATGCTACACTGTTTGGTCTTTGGATTTATCCTCTTGTTCTTTACTTAATGCATGAATATTCATTTTTTTTCAATTGTTTAAGTAGTCCCATGTTATTCTACTATCTAGATTCCGTGGGATTCACTTGAGTGGCTCAGGAGTGTGTTTTTATGAATATGGGATTGGGGTTTATTTTTGCTAATGTCAGTCAAATAGGAGTGCTTTGATTCTATATTTTGGATATCATGTACATATATGTTGGTTCTAGAATTTGCCTCCCACCCACTACTGATAGGAGCTAGAAATAAGGCACAATTGGATGATATATTAGGTGTAGGTTCTATGTTCATATCGGGTATCATACCTACATAAGTCTTGATGCAACTCTATCTATCCTTGTGAGTTTTGGCTATGACCTTACTTTATTTCTTTCCTTTCCTTTGCACTTTCCCCTATTTTACAATGTAGAGTAGTTGGAATCACCCACAAAGGAACTGACCTCCTCCAAATATCGTCCACCCCATCTTTCTATGTGGTGGCTATTCTACACTACTTGTCATTGATCCACTGTTCTCGCCCTATGTGTGATGTCGGATTGGTGACCAACAATTTTTGGTGACTCCAATGGAGAACTCACTGAGTCTCCATGTTTTAGAAAATCATAGTTTGGTGGCTCTGTGATTTACCCAAATCTTCTCAAATTCACTAGGCAACTTCAACTGTACAGCACAACCAGATCATGAGACTAGTCACCTACCCACACTAAATATCCAAACATCTTAGAGGACTCAAGGTATGGTGAGAAGCCTTGACCTCATTGGTAGAGATAGTATGTTCACTTGGTGACTCTAAATCTGACTCCAACATCATAGCCAGTATCTCTAAATATTGGTGCCTTAATGGCTCAGCTAGAGTTCCCCTAATGGAATGACCCTAATCCACCGAACCTCCATCGATCACAAGATATTTCTAAGATCACCCTGAAGGTCTTGAACAAGTAAAATGGTACCCTGGGAATGGCTTAGGATCATGTTGAAGATGTTGCTGCATTGGCATCCCTCCATGACATTATTTACAAATACATCATGATAAGGCTTCTGGTCGTGTCTCTATAAGGGATGGCGCTATTATGATATCATACCCTTGGGTGGAGATTTGCTCATGGGTAGACTTGGTAGGAGCCTTCATTGATACATTTTATGGCTCCATGGATATCTTCCAACTCGATGCATCTCTCATAAATCAAGAGGGTACCTCTCGAGTATCTAATCAATTTCAATATTTGATTTGAGAGGAGTTGGAAGAGGATTCCTCTTGAGTACAAGTCATCACCCACCCAGTCTCACTTATACTATGTTCAAGCTCTAACATTAAATGTAGGCCTCCTCCTACTGCAATACAGGGAAAATATATTCCATCAAGTATTTCAGGAGGCACTATGGGTAAAGCAACTCCTGCTTCAAGTAGGAATAAAATCTTCATGAGACTCCACCCTACCATCCCCATTTCCATCTACCGCTGCTCCCCACCATACTACACAGTATCCCCTATGGATGCCATATCAAGCTGTGAAGGAGTTAAGGGTGCAATTTAACAGAACACAAGGTGTGAATGCCATCTAGAGTCCATATGGGAAAAATGTAAGCTTAAGAACCGAGAGAGACAATTCTACTTCTTGCATATCTTTCGAAAGAGCAGAGGGACCAGACCTGTGTGGGAACACCATGTACAGAGGGGAGAATTTTTGCACCCCTTTTTTATCCCAAGGTGCAACAAGCAAGGACTAGGCCATCTTGATGGTGGTGTAATCAGTCAGCACCCAGTTCTCAAGGAGGTCCTTTTAGCAGTGGGCTCAATTAATGTAGCCTATGAGGAAAAATATTTGATGACAACGAAGGCGTACCAAGATAGGATTTTGCAACAAGTGAATCTTAAAAATTGGTAACACTGGATCCTATGGCCAGAAAAACTAGTACAAGAAGATGACTCCAACATGGCAAAAATTATTGCCACATTGATCATCAATTGCATAGGTACTGGTGTGCAAGATGATCCATCGAGTTGTGAATACTTCATGGTTTGTAAAGGGTGGTAATACTGATCGAACTATAAAAGGTACCTCAAGTTTCTCATCATATGGTTTGATCATTGTAGATTCATTGGATGACATATAGAATGAGTTAGAGGTGGCAGTATGATTGTCATGCACAATTTTGTGTACATAAGCCATCCAATAAATAAAAGTGTGTAAGGTACATGATAGTAGCATCATTCATGTTTGGTAGTTAAGGGAAAGGACTAGCAACATGCTTCATTATTGAATCACATTTGTCCTTATTTTTTCTCATATTTTGTTGTTATGACCCCATACCAAATGCATCTAAGGCGTATGATTCAGACATCTCCGCATGTGACCTTGTGAAGAATACCCATTTTTAAAAGTTGTACCCACTCCTATGATGGGAATTTTGGTCTATAAAATACACCCCCAAGGGGTAAATGCAACACAAGATAAGAAACATCAAGCTGAAGATGTTGTTGTGACTAAAGTTTTCCTAGGAGGGTAGAAATGAAAAAACAAGGTTGTTGTGAGATTATGTCAGAAAGAGACATTGTGCCAAACACTTCCAACATTCTGTCTCTTCTTGAATCTACCATGATGTAGAATGGGGTTTATTGATGGGATTTTTAGGGGTGTCCCATGGATCATCTCCCATGTTGTCCCTTTTGCCTTTCTGTCTCTTCTTTTTATTTCTCCTCCCTTTGTTCTCCCACCTCACTAACTTTGTTGGATAATGAGGCCCTTCCTCCTATCTCTATTGCTTCCTACATTTTCCTCTCACCCCTTTCCCTTCTTGTTTTTATCCCTCGGATGCACTAGTTGTCCCATTCCTCTTCTCCTCTCCTGATCCCTTCCCCTTGATGTCATTTTACCTTTGGCTTTCTTTGACAGGCATATCCCCTCAACTAATTTTTCTTGTGTCCTCTTGATCATTTTTCCTCCTTTTGTTTTGTATTTTAGAATGGATCCTCATTTCTTGCAAGGGAAAAATCCTTGTGAGTCACCAAGATTGTGGGTGTGTTTTTTTCACCCCATCCTTTTTTATAGAAGATGATGTTTCTTTTAATAGAGTGCCAAATTTTTAAGGTATTGATGGACGAGCAGAAGATGTTAGGTTAGTAGTAGCGATCGTAGGGTAGACCAAACCAATGGGTGGGTGGTAGAATAAAGCAAGGCGAGTGACAAGATTGGGTAGATACATAACCTAAATGCTTTGGGTGAATAAATTATTGAAATGCCTCAACAACTTATTGGGTGGACATTTCAAAGGACTAGCATGGATGAACAATTTATACAACCCTACCCTTGGGAGGAAGATAGAATTCAACCATCCTGAGAAGGAAATAAAAGTGCAAAAGGGGTGGTACCTCAAAGAAATACTTGCCCTTTCTTCCTAGTACCTGTTAGTCTAAAAGAGACTACCTCCAGTAGATAGAATATTTTTACATAGAAAGACTAGTATTTCATTTTTGAGACATGAGGCAGAGAATTGGCTAAGGCACGAAGAAGGTCGCGATTTCATGACATGTCGGTTTTTCATTAGGATGCGACTCGAAAAGGTTAGAAAGTAGGAGAGTGTTATGATTTTTCAACATGACGAGTTTTCATGCACAATATAGACCAAAGGATAAGACATAGAAAGAATGTCATGATTTCATGACATGTCGGGTTTTTGCCAGCATGCTGCCCACAAAAGATAAAGTACAAGAAGATGTGATTTTACGACTTGGCAGGTTTTTGCTCACAAAGTAGTCCAAGGAACATGAATAGAGCAGATGTTGTGATTTTGTGACATGGCAATTTTTCTCTCGTAATACAGCCCGAAAGATCTCGAAAGGAGGTATCACGATTTCGTGACATGTTGGGTTTTCACCTGCGACGCAGCTTGAAAGAGCCAAAAAGGAAAAAGTATCATAATTTCATGACCTGATGAGTTTTGCCGACATAGATATATTTAGTAATTAATAAGATGCCTCCAAGAGCCTGTGTCAATAACTGGAAGTGGATAGTAGAAAATATCAATCTCTAGATTCCTACTATTAGATTTTGTTTGTTAGAAGCCATGTAAAATATGTGGAAGCATGATTGTAGTCTGATTGCTTGTAATATATTTTATATCGAAAGGTACTAATTATAAGTAGATACTCACCATAGGGTATATATAAGGGTAAACATACTTGGAAAAGAGGTCGGCTCTTGGATGTTTACAAGACTGGATGTATGTACTTTGAATATAAGCAATACAATTACGCTTCTATTTGGATTCTGGTTCACATTGTGCAAGTGTATGTATTAAATTCTCTCACTTCTATTCACCTTATTAAAATATAGATTGTGTTTGTTCTAAGATCTGGACTTATGCAAAACATAAATCATATTTTTGGAGTTGAAATCTTATATACGTGTGTTAGATAGACATCTAAATCACATTGGGAAATCCATGATTTCTGCATGAAGATATATTGAATGCTTTAGCAAGTATATGTATTCATCTTAGTTGTTGTTTAATCTATACCACAAGCAAGCTCTAGCCTCGGCTATATTTCCCTTTCTTTCAGTAATTCTCTTTTCCCTTTTCCCTATTAAAACCATTAAGGAACTAGCCTCCTCTGGAGGTTAGATGAAAGATCTTAGGACCAGTCTCGTCTATTCAATGTTGACAAAATCAAGGCACGAATAACAACCATAGGAAGATTTTGTTCCAATAGGTTTTGGCACACTCGATGGGACCCTAAATCCCACAGTATTCTATAAGGTTTGGTGTTTGAATTTGATCTTTAAAATCTAAATCAAATCACTTGATGACTCCGTCCGAAGGTATAGACCCAATAAATACCTTATCTATTTATCTGGTTAAAAACTCATGATTATTTACTTATATGATAACTAGATCTAAAGCAATAAACTCAGAAGAACCCATTGAGTTCTTCGAGTTACATCTTAGTAGCCTAAAGGTGCATCTAGTTTTATCTACTAGATCAAATCCACCTGCTACTAGTATTACCACCCTTGTACCCTCTATTTTGCCTATTTCTAGTATTAATCCATTTTTAGTAACTACCAGAAGCTTTATAGTATAGGCAAGTGCAGTTGCTACAATGGTTGCCCCTACACCAGCTTATATTACATGGAACCACACAGGTCCACTAAATTTGGTGGTCTATAATCCAATCTCTGTAGCGATATTGAAGGCGTTGCCTTCATATGATGGAACAGGTAAAACAACATATGAAAATTGCTTATATGTTGTAGCCTTGGCTGTGACTTATAAAATAACTCAAGAAGATGTGATGATCAGATTACTAGTTATTTCCTTAAAAGGAAAAATGATCTATTGGTACAAAGCACTTCCTTCTCAATCAATCATGACCTAGATAGATTTCATTGGAAAACTTGTAGATGAGTTCAATCAACATGCAGATCCGTTCTCCCTACTCAGCCAGTTCACCATTATAATAAAAAATCCTCAAGAGGAAATTATTGATTTCAATATTCGATTCAGTCGCACCTGGGAAAGAGTACCTACTGGAATAAAACCAACTACAGAGTAGGTAGTATATTATTATTTAAGAGCTTT
Source organism: Wollemia nobilis (assembly GCA_028583015.1). Classification (NCBI taxonomy): domain Eukaryota; kingdom Viridiplantae; phylum Streptophyta; class Pinopsida; order Araucariales; family Araucariaceae; genus Wollemia; species Wollemia nobilis. The sequence goes on along the minus strand of JAQPPZ010003260.1, from coordinate 5,298,869 downwards.
TGATACAAATATTAGTATGATAATACAACAATCATGAATATTCACTTTCCCTACCATTTATCAACAAGCTTCTATAGCAGAAAGAGATCTTATTGCTATAGGAAGATATCTACCTAAAGCAATAATACCTATTTTTCCTGATATCTCCCAAGCTCCCACTGCTACTTCTTCCAGTGCTTCTCATTTTCCAAATGTAAATATTCCAAAATAGAATGGGCCACCTTCCATTCCTACCACACAGATGCCTCATAACTCTCTGACATTACCTCCTATTCCTACAATCCATGTATTACCTGCACCACAACCTCAGTCAGTCCCTGATAATCAGCTCACTCTTATACTAGATACAATGAAAAATCTAGAAAATGATATGACTTCAATGAAGAAAAGAAAATCTAAGAGGAATTTTCAACCAAGAAGGTTTCCTCAAATAACAAGAGATGCAACGCAGTCAAATAACAGGGGGCAGGAAAGATCAAATGTCATTTATACAAATGAAACAGAAGATGTTGTTGATCCTTCTACAAATTTTGATTACTGGTGCACCACGTGTAATGACCCACATGGAGAGAGTTCATGTATGATTCATCAACATTATGTATAGAGTATAGTTGTTGAGAAAATAGAGAAAAGCATAAAAGGTCATGTAAATATGATTAGAGAAAAAGACCACAACTTCATGATTCCTACAGTAAAACAAGTTGCAGTTCTAACCAAATTGGGTAAAAAACCTTTGCAAGTTGATCCTAAATAACTTCAAACTTTAAGTTTTTCGCCAACTCCCAAAGCAGCTCCCAAAGGAAATTTGCCTTACGAGAAAAAATCTCAAGTTCCAGCCCAAAGCCAAGGGCAAGAAATACATAAAGAATTTACTCCATGAAAGGAAACTGAGACTCAAGACCAAGCTAAGGAAATGTTGAGATTCCCTTCATTAACAAAAATACAAAGGACTTAATCTACCCAAGGATACAAAAATAGGTATGATACCTTCACCAAGGAAAGAGAAAAAATTGTTGAATCCTCTACATTCAACATAGTTGAAGAAATGAAAAAGACTCCCTCAAAGGTGATTATGTATGATGCTCTTCAGTTCCCTGGTCATATTGATATCATGCATGAATCTCTAAATACAATTAAAGGTAAGGGCAAAAACATATCCTCTTCAAATATAGTCTAGGAAAATCTAACATCTGCTATTGGAAAGAATAGACCTCCTCCCTTTTGTTTATCTCTTCAAATGGAAGGATGGTATGTTCAAAACTGCATGATAGATTCAGGTGCTACTACTATAGTAATACCCAAAGTAGTATGTGACATTATGGGGATGGAGTAAACTAGGAGAAATCCAGGTGTCCTATAGCTAGATGGTACTCTGATGAAAATTGTATGAGTAATTAAAGATATTCCTATATAGCTTCACAGGATGCCCCAAATTGTGGTTATACAAGAAGTAGTAGTGGTAGATTTGGCACCATATTTTGGTATTTGCTTATCTAGAGAATTCACGACAAAAATAGGAGGATACCTATTCCTGGATTACTCACATTTAGAAATACCTTTCAAAGGTAGGAGGATTAATATATTTAATGAGAAACCATCTACTTTTCATGTAGAAAATATAGGGGACGCTGACACCATGAATATAATGACGGAAGAAATTAAAGAAGTGGATCTAATGGAAGAGACCTTAGAAGATCTTCAAGCAGAAGATCAGCTTTCTCTACAGTATTTCAATGCCATAATAGAGATAGAAATAGGAAGTCATTCCATTGAAAAACTAAAAAAGTAATTGACACCTGCTATCAAAGAAAATAACTCTACTAATTAGATGTGGAAGTTTTTATTTGATGGAGCTAGGTGTAAGAATGAAGCTGGTTCTAGAATAGTTTTGATTTCCCCTACTAGTAAGGAAAGGGTTTTCTCTAACAGGTTGACATGGAGTTGCACCAATAACATGACATAGTATGAAGCACTTTTCTTAGGGTTGAGGAAAGCTGAAAAATTGGGAGTAAAATAGCTACTCATTTACGGAGACTCAGAACTCATCGTGAATCTAGTCACAAAAAAATGCATCAGTAAACAAAACTACTTAAAGGCTTATAGAAATAAAGTATGGGATCTCTTAGAAGCCTTTGAGGCTCTAAATATAAATTTTATTCCTAGAGAACAGAATACCCACGTAGATTTATTGGCATCAATGGGAACTAATTTATGTCCTATCAGTAATGTTATTCAGAAATACAAGATGGTTAGACTCATATATAGACCCTCAGTTCCAGACAAGAATATCTTCTAGCAAGTTTTTGAAAAATGATGAGAAAATATTAGATTTTTTAATATATGAAATGAACTACTCAAGTGATAGAAATCTACAAGGAGAAGAAGAAGAAGATATGATTCAGTTGAAGACTAATCATATACCTAAGGGACTTATCACCCTTGAAAGTCTGTTTGATAACAATTATAGGGCTCTAGGTCATAAAATAAAAGTTGATAAACACCAGTATAAAAAAGTGGAGTTAGAACAGGGAAAGATGATTAAAGTCGGTGTTAGTTGTACAGAAGAAGAATTGAACCAAATCAAGGAATTATGCAAGAAATTTCTTGATATCATAGCTTGGGTGTACAATGATCTAAAGGTGTATGGAAAATAAATATCCAGCACACCATTGAATTAGAAGAAGGAGCCAACCATTTTAGGCAAAAGCAAAGACCGGTAAACCCAAAGATAAAGTATTTGATGAATCAGGAGTTGCTAAAACTTCTTCAAGCTAAAATAGTGTATCCTATTAAAAATTCTACCTGGGTGGCAAACTTGGTACCAATCAGGAAGAAAAATGGAGATATTAGATTGTGTGTAGACTTCAGGAATTTAAATAGAGCATCACTCAAAGACCATTATCCCCTTACTCAGATTGATCAAATTTTACACACAGTTGCAGGGGCAAAAATGTTTTCTTTAATAGATGGTTTTTCAGGGTATAATCATGTATGGGTCAGAGATGAAGATCAATTCAAGACCACTTTTACCATAAAATGGGGTACATTTTCCTATTAGAGAATGCATTTTGGTTTGTCTAATGCAAGAGCAACTTTCCAAAGAGCAATGGATGTAGCCTTTTGTGAACTTGCTAGTAAAATAATAGTTATTTATTTAGATGATATGACTGTATTTTCTCATCATGAGCAAGATCATATAACACACCTTGAATAAGTATTTGAGAAATGCAGAGAATTTGGAATATATTTTAACCCAAAGAAATCCATATTTGCTATAGAAGAAGGTATCTTACTTGGTCATGTCATCTCTAAATATGGATTAGCAATTGAACCTGATAGAGTGAAAGCACTTTTGGAAATGTCCCTACCAGTTAATAAGAAAGGCTTACAATATTTCTTTGGACAAATAAATTTTATGCAAAAATTTGTTGTAGATTTTGCATAGATTGTTAAGCCAATCACTAAATTATTGAAAAATGATGCACCTTTCAAATGGACCGATACAAGGAAGAATGATTTTAGGAAAATCCTAGAAGAGATAGCACAAACACCTGTACTGGTTAATCCTGATTACTAATGGGATTTTATTCTATATGTTGTCGGTGAACCAAAAATTTATGTTGTAGTCCTTACACAGAAGGGGAGAGACAATGAAGAAAGACCCATAGCTTTTATGAGTTCCACGATGCATGATCACAAGGAGATATACAATTTTATTGAAAAATAATTTTATGCTGTCATGAAATCCTTGAAAAAATTTAAGTATTTTCTATCACAAAGAAAAATCATTGTTTATGTGATCCATCCTGATGTCAAAAACTTTATAATACAAGGAGAACTTGGCAAAAAAAGAGCTGGTTGGGTGACTAAGATACAGGAATATGATGTAGAGATACATCCAAAAAATATAGTAAGAGGTAGAGCCCTGTGTCAGGAATTGGCCAAACAAGCTGCAGATGAGCATGTGGAACCCCAAGGTGTGATGGCTAATACAAAATCAGATCCAAGTCCAAGAAACACTGATTGGATTGATGACCTTGTAGAGTACTTTCAGACTGGAATGTGTCTTCAAAATCTGAATGCTTCAAAAAGAATATTTAGAGCATAATATTTGAAGTACACCCTTCAATCAGAAGGGTTGTACAAAAAAAATATATGGTGTACTTTTGTAATGTATAATACAAGATGAGAAAAAAAAGGTGTTAAAAGAATTCCATGGAGGTCTCTGTGGAGGACATTATTTAGGAAGATCCACTGCTTTGAAAATACTCCGAGCAGGTTGTTATTGGCCTTCCATTTTTTAGACACTTACAAGGTCACCAAAAGTTGTGAGCAATTTCAGAGATATGTAGGAAGAAATAGAAATGCTCATATGCCCTTAAAACCTGTCCAAGTCGAAGAACCTTTTCAACAGTGGGGGTTAGACTTTGTTGGGATAATAGAACCCAATTCATTAGCTGGCCATAAGTATATACTTACTACCACAAATTATTTTACTAAGTGGGCTAAAGCTATCCCTACTAAAAAAGTTGATCAGGAGGTGGTGATTGAATTTGTGGAAATCTTTATTACAAGGTTTGGTGTACCAGACTCACTAATTATAGATAATGGATCAACCTTCATTGGAGCAAAAATGATTGAGTTTACCAATAGATATGGCATATATTTGAAGACTTATTCCAATTATTACCCAAAGGGTAATGGTCTAGCTGAGTCCACAAATAAAAATCTCCTTAGAATTCTGAAAAGAACACTAGAAGATAATAAGAGGAACTGACATTCCTTGATTAACCAAGCACTATGGGCTGATAGGATTTCAATTAAAAAATCTATTAATACATCCCCTTATTATTTAGTCTATGGTAAAGAAGCTATTTTGCCTATACATATGGAGATACCAACACTAAATTTGCTAAATCAGATAAATGAAGAAGGAGGTCAACCTATAGATGCCCGATTAATGCAACTTCTACAATTAGAAGAATAGAGAGAACATGCTTATAATCATCACCAGAAACATATGGCAGTCACAGAAGGATGGTTTAATAAAAATACAACCTACAAAAAATTTAAAGTGGGAGATATGGTTTTGAAATGGAATGTGAAAAAAGCAAAGCTAGATAATCATGACAAATTCAATGCTTTCTGGGAAGGCTCTTTCGAGATAATTTCTTAAAGGCAATTTAATTCCTTCCTACTAAAGGATCAGCAGGGCATGGTTCTACCCATCACATCGAATTATTTTCACTTAAAACTCTATTTCAAATAATAAAAGCAGATAAAACTTATGTATATAATGTATATTATGGTAAGTTTGTAAATATTTCCAAAGTTATTTCTAGTTCATAGAATTTTGTCAGCATCCTGCAACCAATCAGAAGTCACCAGCAAGAGAAAAGATGAAATTAGAAAGTGCTATATTGTCGGATATAGCAATTCAAATTCAAAATTACCACATGGATTTTTGACTGTTGGTGGGAGAAAACCATTTTCAAAGAACTTTGATATGCGTTCCTTTCATTAAATACGGTGAATGATTAGTTGTCAATAGAAATTCAAAATTTTTCCATGCGGCCCTTCGATAATTACATAAAGGAACCACCTTTGTAAATGGGGAGAGCTTTGGTAATCAGAATTTTAATTCACACAGTGGATAATCATTGGTTAGGATTTTGAAACATTCAAAAGGGTGACAAAAATGACCAAATATAGCCCACCAACCGCAATTAATGCACACCATGCATATGTTTCCAATTGACGTAAAACCCTAATTTTGCTCTTGAGTAAAATCCGCTGCGTCACTTTCTATTCTTGCTTTTCTTAGTCCAAGTTCAGTTCAGAGAAAAAGAAGCTCAGTGTGATAAAAATTTCATGGCTCCAAAAAATAACGCTCAAAAAACAACAATAGCAGGTCCATCTACTTCACCTTCAACAACAAAACATGGAGAAGATATGAGCAAAAAATGTGTTGATCAAGATACTAGAATTGGCGATACAATAGTGACATGGAAGCACCCAATAAAAAATTGAAAGGATATTGAAGATAGAATGACGACTGGGGTTTCTGCATATTCTCTCACTACTTTTGCTTTTCATTCGTTGCTATACTGGTATGTTTATATTCCTGTGCAACCTTACCCAAAACTAGTTAAAGCAATAACAAATTTTTATGATGAAAAGAAAAGGATGGTCACAAATAAGAATGGGAGAGTGCTTTTTGCTTTAAGCACATATGCTTTTATTTTTGCTTTCGCTGCTGGATATGTACCCTCTCTTGAGCCCAAGGCTTTTGACCCGGTAGACCAGCAAAATATTTCATTCCTTATGAAAAATCAAGAATTTCCTTTATACACAGTTGAGAAATCCACCTCATGGAGGAAGGATGCCTGAAACTCCTATTCCCATAGTTGAATTTAAAAACCCAGAATTATTTTCCATATTGGCTATGGTGGCAGGGTTAAAAACTGATGAAAAAGTTCATGGGTGGCAAATTGATTTGGTTAATTACCTATCTAACCCAAAAAATTATGACTCTGCAGTTATGGATAAAAGTGTTTGACCTATATTTTTTGACTGGCCAGGGTATTTGTTTGAGGAAATTCATGAAGAGTTGTCTGCTATCAAGAGGGGTTCTCAATACTCTTTCCACTTTTCGTCCTATTTAGTATTTTTATTCTTTTTATTTATGGCCAAAGAGCTAGCGTTCATTTCTGTTAATGATAAATATGATAAAGGAAGGACTTTACCAGTGTATGATTGGACCAATGTGTTGTACATAACCGAGTCATATTATGATTTCAATAGGGAATTTCTAGGTCCCACTTTGAAAATAATGTATGGGGAAATCATAAGGTTAACCTCCAAGGCTGAAAAGGTTTTATAGAATAAACATGCTGAAGAGGGTGATTGGTTTATTCTCACCCAGGGGGTTGTTATTAGGTTATATGGTTTTATAGGGAAACCTTTCTTACTCCCTCATTATGTTACTGATAGATTGTTTGCATTAGAGTATGTAAGGCAAATTGAACATATTAATGTGAAATATGGCACAAGTATAGGTAAGACTGGTACTTGTACCACACCTTTTTATTTTTAAGGTATTGTGGTTTCAAAAAGGGGTCAAAATGAACAAATTGCTCAGGTTCTAAGGGATTTGGGGTTGGTAGAAATTCCTCAAAGATGGAAATATGATCCTTTAAACCGATTTGAAGAGACAGGCTATTCTGAATAGAATTCCATTGAAAATATACCATGCCTCTATTAGTCCAGATATAGAAGCATGTAGAAATAATGATGAGAATGATCCATTAGAATGGCATGTGGACCTCCTTGGCATGAATTTTATGATCATGTGTTGCATTTTGACCCAGGGAATAATGAGGGGCATGTGTTGACTGAAAACACCATTGCTAGGATGCAGAAAAAGGGTGCATATTGGACGATAGGAAATATTCATGAATGGTGGACCATGAGAGTGCAAACATATATGATTGAATCAAGATATCCTATCAAAAATGATCTTGAATTCTCAGTATGATATGATCATTATTAGAGATCTTGGTTAGGAATTTTCCTTGTAAAAATACCTCGCAGTATTGGCGACAACAAAGAGACAAGTCCCGAAGCTGCTAAAAAGCAAAATATTGAACAGGGAAAAGGTAAGAAGGTTGTAGTTGAACAACCATTGGCTCCAGCATAGACCAGGTTGAGAAGTTCAAAGAAAAGAGCTACTACAAATGTTTTCACAAAAGAGCAAGGGAAAACATATGGGAAAGCTGCTCAAATGATGTTAAAAATGGGATATGAAGGCAAGGGCCTAGGAAAATAAGGACAAGGGATTACTGAACCCTTGCAGGTCAAGAGAAGAAGAAAAAACCTGGCCTTAGGAGTTGATTCATCTAGAAATAAAGCTCCAGTTTCTAAAACTGTTAAGTTTGTTCCCCCTTCAAGCTCAGCTACAGAATCTGATGAAGAACCTCTTTGTATTAAGAGGAAGAGGCTAAAGTCTGTAGCAGAAGTTAAAACAAAAAAGGATAAAAGTGTTGAAGAAAATCCAGTTCATGAGCAAATCACTCAAAGTGATGATACTAATAGATTAGAAATGGCTCCAGACCACGAACAAGTTGTTCAGGATGGTGAGAATAATGTTTTAAATCCAGAGCTTACTGAACAAGAAAATGTCCAGATTGGGACTGTGGATGATCCAAATGAATTTTCTTAGGAGGATCAAGATGTACATATTTCTAAAGAATTCACTATAAAACAAGAAAATATGGAGCATAAGAAAAGATAGCCTGGGGAAATTCCCCAAAATGTTGAAATTATAAATCTTGAAGAAATTACAGAATATGAAGTCAGAGTTGATGATAACAGAAATGCAGAGGTCCCTACACAAGGTGAGGATCCAAATCCAATGATAAGTGAAGGGGATCAATACCATGGAGAAAGATATCAACATCAACAAGTACTTCAAACAAACAAAGGTATGATTTCTCTTTTCCTTCAATATTTTCTCTCTACTTATTCCTACAGAGATTTTCCTTCCATTTCCTTTTCAAAGAAAGATATAATGTTCCTTTTGGGTTCGTGTTTTCTTTCCTAGAACTAGAATTATTTTCTCAAATTCAATTTGAGGTTGATGCTGAGTTGATCCCAAATCCATTTCTCTCTAGTGCTAGTATTCCAACTATTAAGTCAATATCCACTCCAAATGCTGAGAGTCACCCCACTCTTTCGAAATTGAAAGATATGAGAAAAGCAAACAAAAATGCTTTAGATTGGTGGAAATCTCATTCTGCTAAAGATTCCAAAGCCCCTGCTCGTATTCAAGAGATAATTTACCTAGATCTTACCATGATGCAAAGAAAAAAGGTAAAGTTGATACCAGTTTTCCAAAAATCAAAAAGATACATGACCATTGAAGATTATCAAGCGAAAGATACAACTGAAGATATTACTCAGCTACATATGTCAGATGAGTAGGCAAAAGCTCAGGCTCATTTTGAGACTATTTACTTACATGGAGAATATTTTAGAGAAAATTTTATCAAAGAGCAAGAGGCTAGGAAAGAATTAGAATCTGTCCTGCAAAATCAAAAAATGACTGAAAAAGCTCTAAAGCTAGAAGCAAATAGGTGGGAGGATAGGTTTAGAGAAGATGCTAATGAAGTAGTTACATTTAAAGAAAATTTGAAAGAGTCTGATGCACAAATTCACTCTTTGAATCTACAGGTTCAACAACTCCATCAGTAATTGGTTGAAAAATAAAACACTCCATCTAGTTTTTCAAAAGAAAAGGCCAAGGTAGTAAGAAGAGAAATGCTAGAAGATGTATTGGCATTGAACCTTAAAGCAAGACCCATGTTATTATACCTGGCCAAAGTAAAGGAAGTAATTGAAGTAGTCAGTGAAGAATTAAGAGCTTTAGTAAAATTTCTTCAAGAAAGATCAAATGCGGCCACAAAAATTCAAGTTTTATCAGAGAGATGCCCGAGAGTGTTACCGTTAAAATCCATAGTGAAGCATGGTCTCAAGTTAAAATTACAGCTAAAATTTTCTTTAGGAGACTTAAACTGGTGACTTAGGGTGACAAGCTCCTTCAAGAATTGGAAGCTGAGGTGAAAGGATTAGTGAAACATTTAAATTTGGCTAATAAATGCGGACTTCCATATTTATGGGATGATAATTCAAAAATGTTGAGTGAAGATGCACTAACACTATCCCTTAAAGCTTTCATAGAAGATGAGTCAGATATAGAGAATTGGGAAGATCCTATAGAGGAAACGTTGATATTTGCCATGGTGTAGAACCTCACATAGATTAAGTCTAGCTTACAGGAGTTGATTATGAGGAACAAGATAATGTCCCATGATAAAGTGGAAGAGTTGCAATACATATATTAGTTGTTTATGCATTCTTTAGATCTTGAATATGAAGACTAGAAACAAGTTTGCCTTACCTACAATGAAGTGGTTGATACAATAGAAAAACTAAAAAAATCTAGACATGATAACTGTTAGTCAAAAAGTGACTAACTACAGAAAAATAGCTGATGCACCTTTTTGCATATTTTCCAAGAAGACCGAAGTGGCCCATATGCTAAAGATCAAAGAAAAAGCAAAACACCGCAAGGAGGAAAAAGTGTCACGATATCACGACATGTTGCGTTTTCACGGTCCAAAGCAAAGAGGAAGAGCAAGGAGTAAAAAGTGTCGCTATATCACGACATGTTGCATTTTTGTGGTCCAAAGCAAAGAGAAAGAGCGAGGAGGAAAAAGTGTCGCGATATCACGACATGTTGCATTGTCACGACCAAAAGGGAAAAAGTGTCGCGATATCGCGACATGTTGCTTTGTCACAGCCAAAAGAGAAAAAGTGTCGTGATATCGCGACATGTTGCATTGTCACGGCCAAAAGGGAAAAAGTGTCACGATATCACGACATGTTGCTTTGTCACGGCCAAAAGAGAAAAAGTGTCGCGATATCGCAACATGTTGCATTATCGCGGCCAAAAGAGAAAAAGTGTCGCGATATCACGACATGTTGCTTTGTCATGGCCAAAAGGGAAAAAGTGTCACGATATCGTGACATGTTGCATTTTCACGGCTGGAAGTGGTAGAAGAGCAAGGTAAGAGACGAATGTCATGATTTCGTGACATGTCTCATTTTCGTGGCAGGAGGCAGCAAAAGAGCAAAGTAAGACGAATGTCATGATTTCGTGACATGTCTCATTTTCATGACGGGAGGTAGCAAAAGAGCAAAGTAAGATATGAATGTCACGATTTCGTGACATGTCTCATTTTCACAGCTGGAAGTGGCAGAGGAGAAAAACAAGAGATGAATGTCATGATTTCACGACATGTCTCATTTTCGCAGTTGGAGGCAGCATAAGAGCAAAGCAAGGAAAGAATGTCGCGATTTCGTGACATGTCTCATTTTCATGGCTGGAAGCGATAGAAGAGCAAGGAAAGAATGTCATGATTTCATGACATGTCTCATTTTCATGGCTAGAGGCGGCAAAAGAGCAAAGCAAGGAAAGAATGTCATGATTTCGCGACACGCCAGCTGTAAAGGAACAAAATGTATTTTTGGCAATCAAAGGCATGCACCGACACCAAGAAGTGATTTCGACATGATTATCCGAAAATCAGGATAGAGTAGGCTTTCCAGATGATTGAAAATGTGATAGGATCATCTAGAATTTAATTAGCATAGGAGATATCTAATTCATAGAAGACTTGTTGTGTATTATTAGAAACTGCAGATGATTGCTTGTAAAATAGTAAGATGTACTTAGAAAAAGATACTCTTTTAGGGTATATATAGGGGTGAGCGACTCCAAAAAAAAGGTCTGCTCTTGGACGTTTACAAGACTAAATGTATGTACTTTGAATACAAGCAATAAAATCACATCTCCCATTGGCTTCTGGTTCATATCGTGCAAGTGTATGTATTAATGTTCTTTATTTCTGCTTACAATATTGAATTGTAAATTGAGTTTGTTCTTATATCTAAAATTTTGCAATACATAAATCATATTGCTAGAATAAGAATCTAATATATACGTATTTTAAATGAAATATTAGAAATCATATCTGAAATTATATAATTTCTGCATGGAAATGTGTTTAAATGCTTTGGATAGAAGTAAGTAAATCTATCTTTGTTGTTGTCTAATATGCACCATATAAAAGTTCTAGCTTAGGCTATATTTCCCTTATCTCTTGTTCCCCTTTTATCTAAAAAACTCAAAGGAACCGGCCTTCTCTGGAGACTAGATAGATGATCTCAAGCAAGATCTGACTATTCAATGTTGGCAAAGTCTAAGGCGCAACACTATTAACCAAAGGCATATTTTGTTCCAACAATAACCAAAAGCAGCTAATAGAAGGAGGAACTAGAAACCATCCATAAAATCAGTTTTAAATCATCTTGAGTTGTTAATGTATTTTTAGTAAAATATCCATAAGCTATAAAGGGTATCTTGTAAAGGTAATGCTTTTTTTTGCATTTCTTCTTGAAAATTATTTCCCAAAAAATCTCCTCTCCTGTATTATTTTGTTTTTTTAACTTCGTTTCCCAATGGATGAAGGTCCTGGATTCTGATATTTTTCTAGCAAAATTTCCTCGTAAGGCACCAAGAATGTTAGTCTAAAAGAGACTACCTCTAGTAGATAGCATATTTTTGCATAGAAAGACCAGTATTTCATTTTTGAGACATGAGGCAAAGAATTGGCTAAGGCATGAAGAAGGTCACGATTTCGCAACATGTCGATTTTTTGTTAGGATGTGGCTCGAAAAGGTCAAAAAGTAGGAGAGCATCATGATTTCGCAACATGGCATGTTTTGCCCGCAATACAGACCGAAGGAGAAGAAAGAGAAATAATGTCATGATTTCATGACATGTCGGGTTTTCGCCAGCATGCTGCCCACAAAAGATAAAGTACAAGAAGATTTCGCAACTTGGAAGGTTTTCGATCACAAAGCAACCCAAGGAAACTGAATAGAGTAGATGTCATGATTTCATGACATGGCAAGTTTTCACTCGCAATACAACCTGAAGGAGCCCGAAAGGAGAAGGTGTCACAATTTCATGACATGTCGGGTTTTCACCTGTGACGCAGCGTAAAAGAGCCAAAAAGGAAAAAGTGTCACGATTTTGTGACCTGATGAGTTTTGCCAACATAGATATATTTAGTAATGAATAAGATACCTCCAAGAGCCTATGTATGTAAATGGAAGTGGATAGTATAAAATATCAATTCCTAGATTCCTACTATTAGATTTTGTTTGTTAGAAGCCATGCAAAAGATGTGGAAGCATGATTGTAGTCTGATTGCTTGTAATTGATTTTATATCAGAAGGTACTAATTTTAAGTAGATACTCACCATAGGGTATATATAAGGGTAAACATACTTGGAAAAGAGGTCGGCTCTTGGATGTTTACAAGACTGGATGTATGTACTTTGAATATAAGCAATACAATTATGCTTCTATTTGGCTTCTGGTTCACATTGTGCAAGTGTATGTATTAACTTCTCTCACTTCTATTCACCTTATTGAAATATAGATTGTGTTTGTTCTAAGATATGGACTTATGCAAAACATAAATCATATTTCTAGAGTTGAAATATGATATATACTTGTTGAGCAAGAAGGATTGTCATTGTTGTCAACACAGGCAGTCAGATCCAAGGATGCAGTGGATAACAGACTTGAAATGGGTTTTTCTTAAAACCCAATTTGGCTCTTCGTTTTGTTGAAAAAGATGCCCCGGTGTTGAAGATATTTAATTTTAAATATTTAGTTTAAATTTTTATTTTATTAAAAATTTAAATTAGAATATTAAATTAAATTAAAAAGGGCCGACGTGTTACTATTTCGTGGCAATAAGCTACAGGAAGGTAACGAAGGTGGAGAAGAGTTTGAGGCCGACAAAGTTAAATCTGGGCCGACGGATTTTAGGGTTTGGCAGCTGACAAATTCTAGGGTTTCTCAATCAATGTTCTTCTAGGGTTTGCCTCTAAAATTTCTTCTATAAAAGCAAGGGTTCTTCGAGTTTAAAATGTGTAGCGTGATGTGATATTTGTGTATGAAGTTCGGGTGCAGTAGTGTGAGTGGTGCGAAGAGAAGATAAGAACGCGGTATTCAGAAGTCGTGTTTCGAGTGTGAAATGATAGTGTGTTGGCTGTAGAAGTGATATTTCTGTGAAGTTGCAGTAGAGAACGCAGAGAGATATAGAGGAGTGGTTGAAAAAGTGTGAATCATTTTTCACAGCAACAGTCAAATGCCGACAAGTAGCAGATCACAAAAAAATAGCAGATCGTGATAATTGAGGTGAAAGTTTACATTCTGCAATTTTTATTATTATCTTCAAGTTGTAGCTTGAAAAAGGGGTTGGTGCCTCTTTCCAGTTGGTGCTGGAAAAATTGGAGTTGGTGCTCCATTCTGTTGTAGCGAGATAAAACATAGGGGTTGGTGCCTCTTACCGGTTGGTGCTGGTGAATGATTATGTAAATTTGGAGCTTTGCATTTGACTGGATTTGGATGGTAGTCCAAGCAGTCCTTTTTGAGGAGTAGCCACATCGGTGAACCTCATTAAAATGCCGTGTTATGTGTGATGCTCTTAGTACTTTTATTATTTCTATTTTAATCTACTGCTATTTATTTAAAAGTCTAAATTGCTTTTAAGTTTTTAAAGAACACACTGATTCACCCCCCCTCTCAGTGTCATTGTGATTATAACAATTGGTATCAGAGCCAAGTACCTGAAGAGGCTTAAACAACTAAGGTGATCTTGGAATTTACACAATGGCAAGTGGTGAAGGATTCTCTTCGAACAAAGTGCCAATGTTTGATGGGACAAACTATGCGTTCTGGAAAATTAGAATGCAGACTTATCTCAGTGCGTTGGGCTTTGACATCTGGGGTGCGGTAGTCAATGGTTACAAAGCTCCTGCCACCGCTCCAACAGACACTGCAGGAGATGACAGGATCAAGGAGGCTAAACTTCAAGCACACCGAGCTCAATACGAATATTTAAAGATGGAAAATGATGAGAACATAGAGACTTTCATGCAAAGAGTCAATGGGATCACAAATTCAATCAGAGGTCTTGGCGAAGAATTAACCGATGCTGCTATTGTGAAAAAGGTATTGAGATCACTTCCTCATAGATTTGATTCTAAAGTCTCTGCCATAGAAGAAGCCAAAGACTTAAATAATTTTAGTATGGATGAGATGCATGGGTCCTTGACTGCTTTTGAAATGAGAATAGGAAAGTCTAATCCCACAGATAGAGAAGCGACCTTCAAAGCTCAAAAAGGCAAAAGCACAAAACATGAATCGAAGAAGAAAATGATTCGAGATATAATGGAAGCAAATTTTGTAAGAAAGTCTGAAGAAAGGAAAAGGAAAATACAAAGGAATGCTACCTCTTAAATGTTTCGGATGTGGAGGCATTGGACACTTTGCTACCAAATGTCCTTTCAATGACAAAAACAAAGGTGAAGAAACTCAGCATCAAGAAAGAGGAGAATGGAGGAAGAAATCAAATTTCAGAAAAGGTAAGTTTAATAAGAAAAGCTTTATCTCCCAAAATGTAGAATCTTTAGAGGACAGTTCCAGTGAAGACTCTGAAGAAGGAACAGGTGAGGCTCTTTTTATGGCGTTTGAAATAGACGAATCAGAGAACATAGAGGGGATGAACTCTGAAGTTGAAGAAGTTGAGGCTGAAGTTGATTTAGAGGGTGAGCTAGTGTCTGCTCTTACGGAATGGGAATCGGAGAAAAAGAAGAATGAAAAACTGACAAGGAAACTTAAGGATGCAAACGACATTATTGCCAGTTTAAAAACACAAACTGAAGAATACAAGAAAATATCTGAAGATCTAGAAATATAGGTTTCTATGAAGATAGACCACTGTTGCAAATTGGAAGAAGAAAATGTGAGTCTCCGAATACAAATACAAGAGCTGGATCGAAAAATCAACTGTCATCTAAAACATGAAGAAAGCTCGATGAAACTGGACAAAATTCTGAGCGATCAAAGATCCACAGGCATCAAATTTGGTCTCGGCTTTACTAAAGGAGAATCATCAATTGAACAAAAAACAAGCAATGTTGAAAGTGAAAAGAACAAAGACAAGAAACAGGCTGTGGAAAGTAAAACGAATCAGGCAAAAGAAAGATATAATGCCAGACCTGAAATGACAGCTGACAATGATGGCTTTACTAAGGTCACACATCAAAAGAATAGAAGATCCAAGGCTCCAGCAACAACCTGGCCAAGACCATCTTTCAGGTTTACTCATTATTTCTATGGTTTTTGTTTTAAATGTAATAATTATGGGCATAAAATTGCTGACTGCAAATACAATATAGGTCCAAGAAGTTTCACTAGTAGAAATGTGTTTGCTCCTTTAATGAATTATGCAGTAGAGTGCTTTAAGTGTCACAACTTTGGGCATATTGCCAGAAATTGCCGTAGTATGTCTGTTTCATTTCAACCTCAGAAAAGAAGAACTCAACCATATAAGGCAAAACACAATAGTAGTTCTTCTGAAGGATATATGCAAAATTTTGAAAAGGGAAAATCTCAGCTAGAACCCAACAACATAGTTAAGACAGAATGGAAACAAAAGAAACAGCTCAGGAAAGAACAGGAATCCTTAATAGTGCAGACTGCTTTTAGAGCTCAGAATAAATATGTACCGTGGATTCTTGATAGTGGCTGCTCAAGTCATATGACAGGTGATAGACGAGAAATTTGAAAATCTTCAGAAATATGAGGGTGGTTCTGTGAAGTTCGGCAATAATGATGGAGCCAAAATAATAGGTAAAGGATCGGTCAAAATAAGTGAAGGGAAAATCAAGTCAGAAGAAGTTCTATATGTGGATGGTCTGAAACATAACCTGTTAAGTGTGAGTCAGATCTGTGACAAAGGACATGAAGTGGTGTTCAAGAAGCAGGGTTGTGAAGTCAAAAAAACAAAGAACGGGAAATTAATAGCAACCGGCTCAAGGACGTCTGGCAATCTGTACACACTATCAAAATTTTTAGAAGGTATGTGTTTCATGGGACAAGAAGAAGAGAACTGGTTGTGGCATAAGAGGCTTGGACACATAAGTTTTGATAATCTGGTAAGAGTTAGCGCTAAACAAGCAGTGAGAGATATTCCAATCATTAAAAAACCTGCAAATAGTATGTGTGCTTCATGTCAGAAGGGTAAACAGACCAGAGTTTTGTTTAAAACAAAAGAACATCACACTAGCAGGCCTTTGGAACTTATTCACACAGACTTATGCGGACCCATGAGGACTCAAAGCATAAATGGCGACAAGTACTTTATGCTGTGCATTGATGATTTTTCCAGAATGACTTGGATATTCTTCTTAAAAGATAAATCAAAAGCCTTTGAAATGTTCAAAACTTTTAGACAGCTGGTAGAGAATGAAATAGGGAAAAGGATTAAATGCTTGCGGTCAGACAGAGGAGGAGAATTTATTTCGAATGAATTTTTAGAATACTGTGAAAAATATGGCATCAGGAGACAATATTCAGCAGCGAAAACTCCTCAGCAGAATGGTGTAGCAGAGAGGAAAAATAGAACAATTCAGGAAATGGCACGCACCATGCTGGTAGAAAGAAAAATAGCAGATAGATTCTGGAAAGAAGCAGTTCACACAGCAGTATACATTCGAGCAATGTATATGTTAAGAACTCATGAATGCAAAACTCCGTATGAGCTGTGGTTTGGTAGGAAAGCAACAACAAAACATCTCAAAGTATTTGGCTGCAAGTGCTACATCAGAAAAATAGATGACAATCTTGGAAAGTTTGAAGATAGAGCAGATGAAGGTGTGTTTGTTGGTTATTCTCCACACAACAAAGCTTACAAATGCTACAACAAGAGACTCAAGAAAATTGTGGACAGTGCAGACGTTAAATTCGATGAAGGGAGGAAACAAATAGTTAATTTTCAAGAAAACTATCCAATCTACGAAGAAGTCATTGAAGGAGATGAAGTACATGACACAGAAAATACAGATACGGCTGATGCAGATAACTTATCGGATGGCTCAGAGGTACAAGAAAACAAAAAATTCAGAATGGGCAATTGGCAAAAAAATCATCCTAGAAACCAAATAATTGGAGATCCCACAGCTGGCATTCAGACAAGAAAGAAAGTAATAAGTAATTACTCTCTTTTATCCAGCATTGAGCCCAAAAACATAGATGAAGCAAGCAAAGATGAAAGCTGGATGAAGGCAATAAATGAAGAGTTAGATCAGATTGAAAAGAACAGAACTTGGGAGTTAGTACCTAGACATGCAAACAAGAATGTAATCGACACTAAATGGATATTTCGCAACAAGTTAAATGAAAACGGTCAGGTCATTAGAAATAAAGCAAGAATGGTTTGCAAAGGCTATGCACAGGTCGAAGGGATTGACTTTGAAGAGACTTTCACACCAGTAGCTAGATTAGAAGCTATTAGGATGTTTTTGGCACTAGCAGTTTACAAGAACTTCAGAGTTTATCAAATGGATGTTAAATCTGCATTTTTAAATGGGAAACTTGAAGAAGAAGTCTATATTGAACAACCAGATGGCTTTCAAATCAGTGAAGATCCTAACCTTGTCTGCAGATTAAAGAAGGCACTATATGGATTAAAACAAGCACCACGGGCATGGTATGCTAGGCTAGATAATTATCTCTCTCAATAGGGATTCAAGAAAGGTTTAGTGGACAACAATCTGTATGTGAAAACAGAAGATGGGCATCTCATTGTTCTTGTTGTCTATGTGGATGACATCATATTTGGTAGCAACAAAGATGAATCTTGTAAAGACCTAGCAAACAAGATGCAGAATGAATTTGAAATGTCAATGATTGGTGAACTGTCTTATTTTTTGGGACTACAGGTTAATCAGAATGAGAAAGGTATATTCATTTCCCAAATCAAATATGTGAAAGAGATGTTAAAGAAGTTCACTATGGAGGATAGTAAGCTAGTCAGTACTCCCATGACAACAGGCTGTAAGTTAAGTAAAGAAGACAAATCTCCACCTGTAGATCAAACCATGTATAGATCAATGATAGGAATCTTACTATATTTAACTGCAACCAGACCTGATATTTTGCAGGCAGTGTGCATGGTAGCCAGATTTCAGGCCAGTCCCAAAGAGACTCATGTAAAAGCAGTTAAAAGGATTTTTCAGTATCTCAAAGGCACCATGGAGTATGGATTGTGGTATCCAAGAGGCAAATATTTCACTCTTATATCATATTCAGATGTAGATTGGGCTGGATGTGTTGATGACAGGAAGAGTACCAGTGGAGGAGCATTCTATTTAGGGGACAGATTGGTTGCATGGCACAGTAAGAAGAAAGAGTCAGTGTCCTTATCTACAGCCGAGGCAGAGTATATTGCAGCAGCAACATGTTGCACACAAGTTTTGTGGATGAAACGGACCTTGAAAGATCTTGGTATTAATTTTAGTGAACCAATATCAGTAAAGTGTGACAACACCGAGTGCAATCAACATTTCTAAGAATCCGATGAATGCACTCACGGACAAAGCATATTGCTATAAGGTATCATTTCTTGAAAGACAAAGTTGCGAAGGAGAAGTCGGATTGGACTATGTCCCAACTACGGAACAGTAGCGAGACATTTTTACAAAACCTTTGCCCAAGGAAGTATTTGAGTATCTTCGAAGCAAATTAGGAGTAGTCACACTTCCTAAGAAGTGACTAGCTACGGTGGATCACCTTCTCGGGGGGAGCACTTGAGTGTTTGAGGATGGACTCAGGGGGAGTCAAATTGTGTTTGAGAAGTGTGAGGATGGACTCGGGGGAGTCAAACTGTGCCTGAGAAGATTGAGGATGGACACAGGGAGAGTCTGCAGTAGCCCTTTGGTATTATTGACAAAGGGGGAGAAGAGTTACAAAAATGTATACGAGTGTTGCCAAAAATTCCAAAGGGGGAGATTGTTGAGCAAGAAGGATTGTCATTGTTGTCAACACAGGCAGTCAGATCCAAGGATGCAGTGGATAACAGACTTGAAATGGGTTTTTCTTAAAACCCAAGTTGGCTCTTCGTTTTGTTGAAAAATATGCCCCGGTGTTGAAGATATTTAATTTTAAATATTTAGTTTAAATTTTTATTTTATTAAAAATTTAAATTAGAATATTAAATTAAATTAAAAAGGGCCGACGTGTTACTATTTCGCGGCAATAAGCTACAGGAAGGTAACGAAGGTGGAGAAGAGTTTGAGGCCGACAAAGTTAAATCTAGGCCGACGGATTTTAGGGTTTGGCAGGTGACAAATTCTAGGGTTTCTCGATCAACGTTCTTCTAGGGTTTGCCTCTAAAATTTCTTCTATAAAAGCAAGGGATCTTCGAGTTTAAAATGTGCAGCGTGATGTGATATTTGTGTATGAAGTTCGGGTGCAGTAGTGTGAGTGGTGCGAAGAGAAGAGAAGAACGCGGTATGCAGAAGTCGTGTTCCGAGTGTGAAATGACAGTGTGCTGGCTGTAGAAGTGATATTTCTGTGAAGTTGCAGTAGAGAACGCGGAGAGATATAGAGGAGTGGTTGAAAAAGTGTGAATCATTTTTCACAACAGCAGTCGAATGCCGACAAGCAACAGATCGCAAAAAAATAGCAGATCGTGATAATTGAGGTGAAAGTTTACATTCTGCAATTTTTATTATTATCTTCAAGTTGTAGCTTGAAAAAGGGGTTGGTGCCTCTTTCCGGTTGGTGCTGGAAAAATTGGAGTTGGTGCTCCATTCCGTTGTAGCGAGATAAAACTTAGGGGTTGGTGCCTCTTACCAGTTGGTGCTAGTGAATGATTATGTAAAGTTGGAGCTTTGCATTTGACTGGATTTGGATGGTAGTCCAAGCAGTCCTTTTTGAGGAGTAGCCACATCGGTGAACCTCGTTAAAATGTCGTGTTATGTGTGATGCTCTTAGTAATTTTATTATTTTTGTTTTAATCTGCTGCTATTTATTTAAAAGTCTAAATTGCTTTTAAGTTTTTAAATAACACATTGATTCATCCCCCCTCTCAGTGTCATTGTGATTATAACATATACGTGTGTTAGATAGACATCTAAATCACATTGGGAAATCAATGATTTTTGTGTGAAGATATATTAAATGCTTTAGCAAGTATATGTATTCATCTTAGTTTTTGTTTAATCTGTACCACAAGCAAGCTCTAGCCTTGGCTATATTTCCCTTTATTTTAGTAATTCTATTTTCCCTTTTCCCCATAAAAACCATTAAGGAACCAACCTCCTCTGGAGATTAGACGAAATATCTTAGGATCAGTCTCATATATTCAATGTTGAAAAAATCAAGGCAAAAATAACAACCATAGGAAGATTTTTTTCCAACAGTACCCCTCAGATGGAAACAGAAGCAAAAAAAATACCCACCCGACATGCAAAACTCCCACCATCACCCAAAACTCAAATGGAAGATATATACATAGCTGTAGCAGTTTAGGTAGCTAACAATGTAGGTATATGTGTGATAGATTTTTAGTGCATTGCTCCCAAGGCATCTTAGAACTTGTCACCCATCGCCTAACTAGAGGATCACCAGTCAAGAAGAATAATGAGGTAGTTGAGCATTAATGAGATGGAAAAAAATGTTAGAAAATCTAAAGGCTCAAATTGATTCTGAAGCATCTACCACCTTCTAGAAGATCAATGCCATCAAGAGAAACAATGTACCAGAGCAGTTATCACTAGCTTCAAGGGTCATATTCTTGCCCACCGTCATCAATATCTAAATTTTGAAATCCATGAAAATGTAATAATTAATAGTGGAATATTGGTCATTCCTAAGGGCGGATCTTTAGCCATTACAATTCCTATGTAAGTTTTCTCCTATGTAAATACAAATGCTACACTGTTTGGTCTTTGGATTTGTCCTCTTTATCTTTAATTAATGTGTGAATATTCATTTATGTTCAATAATTTAAGTAGTCCCATGTTATTCTGCTATTTGGATTTCATGGGGTTCGCTTGAGTGGCTCAGGAGAGTGTATTTGTGAATTTGGACTTGGGGTTTGTTTTTTCTAATGCTAGTCGGATAGGAGTGCTCTGATTTTATATTTAGGATCTCATGTACCTATCTATTGTTTCTAGAATTTACCTCTTATCCATCATTGATAGAAGTTGGAACTAAGGCACGGTTGGGTGATATGTTAGGTGTAGGATCTGTATTCATACAGGGTATCACACCTGCATAAGTATTGATATGGCTCTACCCATCCTTGTGAGTTATGGCAATGGCCTTCCTTTATTTCTTTTCTTCCCTTTTCCCTTTCCCTTATTTTGTGTTATAGAATATCTAGAATCACCTATGAAGGAACTGACCTCCTCCAGAGATCATCCATCCTGTCTCCCGATGCGATGGCTATTCTACGCTGCTTGGTATTGATATCGTCCTTGCCCTATACGTGGTGCTGGATTGATGACCAATAGTTCCCTGTAGCATATGAGGTATGGTTTTGCACAAGATGGTTTAAAAACTTCAAAATAGAAGCTAAAATATGAAAAAACACATAATAAAGAAAATATATGGACAAAAGAATGCAAAGAAATTACCTGGTGATCTCGTGGAAGAAGCAAGAGAAAATGTGTAAGAACTCTCCTTCAAGAAGATAAGTTGTCATCAAGGCTTTCTCCACTTGTAGATCACAAGAAAACACCAACAAAAATTACAAAAGCACTAAGAGCACCAGGAGAATTATTTCACATGAACTTTGATAGCTTGATTGCAGGAGGAACTGGGTACCACTTTCTAGAAAAATGGGATCCAATCCCTATATTTATAAAGGGTTTAGAGGTGTCATGACCCTCCCCTTGGAAAATTTTTTATAGGATGGACTCATGAATATCTATGTTATCTTGTTGATTGAATGATTGATTATTTCATGTTTAGTTTCTGCAAAACATATATTTTATGAAATAATAAGATGTTAATGGATTTGCACTCTTGCAAGAATAGAATTTCTCGTGTGTGGAAGAAAAAATTAAGGGAAATTATGGGATTATTAATTCATCAGATAGCTCAGAGCAACATGGATGAATGCTATTTTCATGTAGTTGTATATCATGATTTTTCATGAGAGAAACATGCCAAAAGTTTTGGATGAAAGTTGTTTGTTGCTTGATAATATCTTTGTAGATGTGGTTTCATTTGATATAATATTATTTTAGATGAATTTTTCATTTAAAATAAAAGTTTTTTCTTGTAAATAATATTAAATGTTTGATTATAGTATTCCTTATTTTTAGAAAAATGAAAAAAACAAATTTGTATTTTGGTTGGCAATAAGAAGGAAGGATCCTTATTATTATTTGCTTAAATTCAATAATAGATAAGGATTTCCATTAACATCTGTATTAATGATTCTTGTTGTTCTCTATCAACCATAGAAAGAAATGTAATTTTTCTGAAGAGGACCATTAAGTAGGGATTTAAGAACTTGTTGTTTGATAATTGAGTTAATATCACATTTGTTGGTAAGTTTGTTGCTAAAACTAGTAATAAAAGAAAATGGTAATATTTTAGTTCCCAGTTATGACGTTGAAAATAATAATGATATTTTTTATATTAATCTTGGATGGTAGTTCCCCATCATGCTTTAATTGGAAAGGGATGCATGTAGTGCTTATTGGAGATAATGCAGAACCCACAAAATATGCCCGACAAATCGGATAGTGGGGGATATGGATGGTATGTTTCTTGGAAAGGAAGACAAAAAAAAGAAATAGGGAGTAGCGAAAGGGAAAGAATGAAGTGAGTAAACCAGATAGTCTCAGATACCAAAATTACTTTGGATAGTTTAACTACAATTTTCTAGGTAGACCTTGAACCAATCTTATGTCTCTGGTTTGAAAACTTGAAAGTGTTAATCTTTAAAAAATTTCAACTTGTTTTTGAAGTACGCCTTAGCCTGGTATGTTTCATTTTGTTTGAAATATTTTTCTTATCAAAAGAAAAAAGAGAATTATTTTTATGCATATTTCTTGGTTTTGCATGTATTTAATTTAGAAAGTGATCTTTCTCTTTCGAAAAAAATGGTCTGGTTGGACATTATTGGCTTTTGATTACCTTCTTGGAAACCTCTAATTTAGAGAATTTTGTTACTAAAAGTGAATTGTATGAGAGTAAGTTTGTGAACTTGGGAGCTCCTTGAACGTAGTTGGGAGACGTTGAAAAGCCTGAATATGATGTTATTCTGGTATTTTGTTTAAGTGTTTTATATTAGATTCGTTCTAGTTTTTAAATTATAATTAGAGAACTTGACTACATATTGTATTGGAATATGTTGAATTTCATGGTAAGGAAGCTATGGAACGTTTTATTTTGATTATGAAAATTTAAAGCTTTTCATTCATGTTAAATGTACGAATAAGGGTGACGGGAACAATCCTGAATTCTCTTATTAGTTCTGTTGGTAGTAGGATTTTTGGCATAGACAACTATATGTCGATCAATGATGCTTAAACACCTAAGTTCGATTACCATAAAGACTATTATATATTTATAATAGGAGAATAATGTATTATAATAATAGGTTATTTATAAAAGGTTATAAATAAAAAATATTATTATAAATAAAATATTATTATAATAAAATATTATTATAATATAATATTAATATAAATAAATGATTATTTATAATAATAGAATGTTGAACGTATCATTTTTTTTATGACCTCAATTATTCAAGAAGACCTGGAGTTATGTGCGGGTTGAGGACATGATCTAGGTTTTCAGGTCAGTGGTGGAAAAGTCTATGAAAACCAACATGTTGGCTGGTGAAAGGTGTGCTATATTTTGGTTTTAGATATGGCAGCTTCAAGGGGTCTTGGTGACCCCTGATCTTTGTATTTTAAAGATGCTATTTTGAATAAGGATGCCTCTTCTTTTGATCATGCAAATGCCATGAATTTTTTGTTGCATTCAACCCTTGATCATGTTTCTAATTCCTTTTCGAATTCAAAGCCAAAGAATAATAGATGTTTGGAGAAAAGTAAAGATTGTCTTGTCTTGGTTATCAGTCCTGATTCTATTGCAGATGATGTTATATATTTGTTTGAGCATGTGCTTATCTAAAAATTCATGGGTCTCAAAATTTCTATGCCTTTTTTAGAAAACTGGGTTAGGACAAATTGGAGCCCTAAAGGTGATTTGGAGATTATTCTTGCAGCTAATGGGTATTTTGCTCCGGTGTTCTCCCGTATGGCAAGCAGTAAAGTGTTTGAGGGGGTCCTTACTTTCACAATCAATATGGATTATTTATCAAACCCTGGCATTTAATATTTAATCTGATGGAGGAGAGGCCTTCTAGGATTCCTGTGTGGGTCCATTTGCCACAACTCCCTATGGAATATTGGAGGCCAGATATTATTCATTCTATTGCAGAGATTATTGGTAAACCGATTGGTCCGTCTCACCAAACTTTGGATAGGAAACTTATTTTGCATGACTCTGTGTTGAAGTAGATCTGAATAATCCATTGCCTGAATAATTGGAGATTAAACTGGGAAATATGTCTTGGGTCCAACAATTAGATTATGAAGCTTTCCCATTTCAATGTCGCATATGCCATGAATATGGGTATCTTTAAAGAAACTGTAATAAAGTGAATTCTCAGCCTTCATCCTCTTCATCTGACTTTCAAGATTCATATACAAAGGAAAAAATAAAAGCTCCTATGGTTAATGAGATGCCAGGTTCTGATGGATTTATTCATGTTAAGTCTCATTCAAGATCTAGGTCTTTTGTTCATCTGAATAAAGGTGTTGGGAAGGGAGGTTTCGGTAATAGATTTGATGTGCTTGAGAATTTTGATGAGTCGCATGTTGAGGAGAAATTCTGGAATGGAGGTGATATGGATGCTTGTATTCAAGAGCTAGGTACTTGTTCTTTCCTAAATCCTTCTTTTGAAATGAAAACTTCTAATAAGGAAGGGGTGTTGCCTAATAACCCTCTTGTAGGAAACGAATATAAATCCAAAGAGGTGTCGGATTATCTTGATAAAGTTCTTGATCATTCCCCTTTGGCTGAATACTTGATTGAGCGAAATGAGGATGAGACTAGGTTTGAACCCTCCTAGGACAAGATTGTTAGAGATGAAGGAAAAAAAAGTTTCTTCTTTAAAATGTATTAACCCAAAAACTATAAAAAAATGTGGGGTGGAGAAGGTGGTAAAATCAGGAAGAAATAAGGATCAATAAAAAGTGAAATTGATAGGGGAATCCTTAGTTGAGTCTAGTGTTGTTAAGACATTAGATTCTCACTTCTCTATTCACCCAAAATTAAAGTGATATATTGGAATTTTAGGAATTTGGGTAGCAACCCTAGACAAAAAGCTACTCAAAATTTGATCAGAGATCATAGACCTAAATTATTTTCATCTAGGAAAGAAAATTATGTTGTGAAGATATGGTTAAAATTGCTTCTAAAATATGGAAATATGGTCACTATCTTGCTATTGGAGCCCAGGGTTTGGTGGGTGGTGTTGCATGTTTGTGGGATCCACGAAGTTTAACTCCCTCTTGGTGGGTGGGTAGAAGGAATTATCTCTCTATGGTTGCTACCAGCTTTTCATTCGAATCTTCTATTCTTCTATCTAATGTGTATATCCCTAGTGATTTATTAGGTAAAATCCTCTTATGAAATCATCTTAGATTCATTCAATCTCTTGCTTCCAATTATCCTTAGATTGTGGCTGGGAATTTTAATTCTATCATGTCCCTGAAGGAGAAGAAGGGTGGTGTGGAGTGTTTGGGCCCTTATTCTACTTTTATGCGGGACAATATTTCTTTCCTTAATATTGTTGATGTGAACCCTTGAAATGGGCTCTTTTATTGGACTAATAGAAGATGTGGAACAAATTTTATTTCTGAAATATTGGATTAGTTCCTTACTTCAGATAGTTGGTTTGATGATAATTGGACTTCGTTCTCAGAGATTCTATGCTGGAGGGGCTCTGATCACTGGCCCATTCTCTTTCAGTCCTCGAAATTCTCATTGCCAAGAAATCCACCTTTCATATTTCAACTTATGTGGATTAGGGATAAGGATTTGTATGAATGTGTGAAAAGGTGGTGGGTCGAAGGGAAACCCAAATTTGGCATTGCTATGTTTACTTTTTTCAAAAGCCTCTAGTTTGTCAAATTCAAACTCAGGTAATGGAACAAATTTTCTTTTGGAAATATTTTTCAAAAAAAAAAAGCAACTACAGGATAGCCTGGAGGAGATAAATTTTCAAATTAAAGATGAAGGATTGACAAAGGATTTGTTGGAAATGGAAGCTTCCCTTTCTAGTCAGCTTGCTGAATGGGAGCTTCGTGAGGAGATTTTTTGGAGGTAAAAATATTGGATTTATTGGTTGTTAGAAGGGGATGGAAACACTTATTTTTCACAATTTGGTTAAAGATCATAGGAATGGTAATGCTATAGTCTCACTTAATTCTTATCAGGAGGAAACTCTCTCATCCTTTGAGGATATCTCTAATGAAGCAATCAGGTTTTTCTCCTCTTTTTTCTCCGAACAAGGTCCTCATGATGTAAATATGAGGTTTATTTTGGATTGTATTCCTAGGTTGGTCTCTAATGATATGAATAAGATGCCAATGGACCCCATATCGATGGAGGAACTTAAAGTGGTGGTTTTTCAAATGAAAAAATGTAAAACACTTGGACCTTATGGTTTCCCTATAGATTTTTTCCAATAATTTTGGGAATTCTTATATTTTGATCTACTAAAAGTTGTTCAAGAATCCCAATTTAATAAGCAAATGCTTAAAGCTATTAATTCAACCTTCCTTGATCTTATTCCTAAATCTAAAAATGCTATCTCATTGGGGTCTTTCCATCCTATTTTCCTATGCAATGTTACTTACAAAATTATTACCAAGATTATTGCATATTGGCTAAAAAAAGTTATTGGTTTTCTTATTTCTCCTCAGCAAGGTGGGTTTGTTAAAGATCATCAGATTTTAGATGGTGTGGTGGTTGCTGCTGAAGCTATTCACTCTATGTATATCTCTAAGGAAAAGGCTATGTTCATTAAGCTTGATATGTCCAAGGCTTATGATAGGGTTAGCTAACCTTTTTTGCAGAACATCCTTCAAGCTTTTGGGTTCTCGTATAATTGCATTGAATGGGTCATGAGTTGTGTGACTTCGGCCTCCTTTGTAGTTTTAATCAATGGTTTACTGTCCACTTTCTTCTTGGCATCTAGGGGGATTCAGCAAGGAGATACCTTGTACCCCTATCTTTTCATCCTTATGGATAAAGGTTTGGGTAGACTTATCAAGAGTTTTTAGAATCCTGGTGCTATCCAGGGATGGTCTTGGGTGAAGAATTCTTTATCCCAGTCTCATATTCAGTTTGTCGATGATACTACTCTAGTGGGGAGGGAAAAAATTGAGGAAGCAATGAATTTTAGGAAGGCTTTAGATATTTACTTATCTACCTTTGGTCAATTTATTAATGAAGAGAAATCAAAGATCTTCTTCTTCAATATGGAGGGTCAGATTCAACGTAGGATTGCTAATATTTTATGTTTTTAGGTGGGTTGTTTTCCAGTGGAGTATCTGGGGATTCCTATTTCTTATAAAAGTCTTGGAAGGGCTTACTGGAAAAGTATTTTGGATATATTTCAATCAAGGGTTAATAATTGGACTTTTTGGTGGCTATCATTTGCTGGTAGATTAACATTCTTGAAGTCTATCTTTCATGCTTTGCCTATTTATAGGTTTTCTATCTTGGTTGCTCCTCTGTGCTTTCTCAAATAATTTTATTCTCTTTCTGGAAAATTTTTATGGGTAGGAAACCTAGACTATAATAAATGGAGTCTGGTCAGTTGGGATATTGTGTGTTACCCTAAATATATGGGGGTATTGGCCCTAGACAATCCGATTTGAATAGTCTTACTTTGGCTACTAAACTTTATTGGAGGTGGTGCAGTAATCCTGATCACCTTTGGGCTAAAATTCTTAGCCTCAAATATTTTGGTGGTGCTTTAGCTGATGAGATTATGAGATTGGAGCTAAGGGAGAAAGGTTCTATTGTTTGGGATACTCTCAAAAAAGGTGCCATGCTTATTAAGCAAGGTCTCTTTTGGATTGCTAATAAGGGAAACAATGCCTTATTTTGGGAATATTCTTGGGATAATCATCCTCCTATCCTTTCTTCTTTCCCCCACCTTCATCTTCTTTAGGATATTTTTTCTGATGCGGGTTGGTCTAAGGTGGCTGACTTCAAGCAACAAAGTCCTCTTGGTAGTTCTTTTACTCACTACTAGTGGGATTCGTAGGGCTGGCTAGAGGGTAGTTGTCCTGAGGATCATGCCACTATGGCTTCTATTTTTGTTGAGATACCGTGTTGTTCTATTGAAGACTTTGATGTTATTGCTTGGGGCCATAATTCAAAACGGAAATACATTGTTGCTCTGGGTTATCAAACCCTTATTATGCATAGAAGAAAGGAGATTGTGTCCCCCTGGTGGAAGAAGATTTAGAATAAGGTTGGTTGGCCCAAATGTAATTTTTTTTTGGCTTCTATGTCAGAAGAAATGTTCAACTTGGGATAATATTTAGAAAATAGGTTTTCAGGGTTCTTCACCATGTTTTCTTTGTGGAAAAAATAAGCAAACAATTCCTCATATTTTATTCCAATGCTCATATTCCATGGAGGTCTAGAACTTGTGGTGGTAGATCTGGAAAAGGCCCATCATCAATGATACTTATATTTTTGAGTTTTGAGAAAGCTTGGGTAGACCCCCTACCTCTTCTTCATGTCTTCAAAGTGCTTGGGATATTGGTACTTCCTTCATATTTTTGCAGATTTGGTTGGAATGCAACCGAATAATTTTTTAGGGATGTAGACTTGGAGCCTTACAGGTATGGAAAAGAGTCAAAAGGATGGTTAAGGAGACTATTAAGGGTAAGTGTATTCTGAGTTCTCCTCTTACTTACTCCGACTGGTAGATTATCAATAGATTGGAGATTTCTTTATCATCACCAGCTGCAAACAAAGGCCCTATTAGGGGATTGGTTTGTTGAAGGTCAATAGATTTGGTAAGTGGAGTCCTCCATAGAGGTGTTATCAAAATAAACACGGATGGTTCTTCTAAGGGTAACCTAGATAATGCTAGTATAGAAGGAATTGATCATGATAGTGAGGGTGTGGCCCACCTCTTTTTATCTATGTATAAGGTAATTCATTCAAATAATCATATGGAAGCATTGGAAACTCTCCATGCATTGAAAACAACTTTTTATTTGGGATGGAGAAGGGTTATTTGTGAATTTTATTCCATGATAGTGGTGTCTCTTCTGCACAACAAGCATTTTCAGGATGCTTCTTGGTTAATGGTTAGAATAGTGAAACAAATTTTGAGCTTGGATGGGAATTCTGTTGAAATTTCTTGTGTTCATATCCCAAGAGAATGGAATAGAGTGGTTTATTGTTTGGTGAAGTGGGCTTCTGAAGGATCCCCTTCCTGGAAATTTGATAAGTGGAATGATCTTGATTAGGAGAAATCCAGACTCCTTAATCAGTTTATTCATGAGGACCAAGAAAGATAATTTCAAGGTGGAGGAACCCAATTGTCATGGGTTTTTGTGTCCTATCAAAGTTGTCAAAATGATCCATGGATTTCCTTGGTGGATTTATTGTATTTCGTATGATGTGTTGGCTTGGATCACTTGGAAATCCTTGTGGAATGTATTGTTTTAGATTCTGAATTTTTTTCTCCCCCAAAAAAATAATAGAATATTTATAATATAAGGTATTATAAATAAAATATAATATTATAATAAAATATTATTATAAATAAATGATTATTTATAATAATAAGATTATTTATAGTCAAACGTATTATAAATAAAAGATAATATTATAATAAAATATTGTTATAAATAAATGATTATTTATAATAATAAGATTATTTATAATAGAAGGTATTATAAATAAAAGATATTATTATAATAAAATATTATTATAAATAAATTATTATTTATAATAATAGATTATTTATAATAATAGATTATTTATAATAGAAAAGTATTGTAAATAAAAGATATTATTATAAATATTATTATAAATTAATGGTTATTTATAATAACAAATTTTTATAATAGAAGACTATTAACGCTTATCCTAAAAGACTTATATATAGAGAGAGGTTTGGATCTAAAGAAGCCAGAGGAAGAAGTTGCATCCATTACGGTTTTCAGTTATTGGTGTGGAACGCCTCTTAGGGCATTTTTTTTGCTTTCACCGACTTTACTCTGTCGTTTGGTGGATTGAACCTCTTTTTTAGGCACAAAGCTCAATCAACAACTTCAAATTCTATTGAAGCTATAGAAGGGAGAAATGGTGCTAAAGGTGAATAAGAAACCATGAAAGTTCATTCCCAAAGTTTATTACGAGGTAATATTTATCCTCCAGATGTTGCTATCCCATTGAGTAAGTTTAATACTACTTGTTCTTGGATGGAAATCAATAATGTTGGTAGGGTATTTTCTAGGTTGCATCCTTGAAGAGACCCTCCTTTGGAACTATATCCAAAAAGCTTGGTATGGAGTCAAGGTTGATGGTATCAAGAACCTCACTAAAGGGTTGTTTTTATTTCATTTTGCTGAACCTGCTTAGGACAAAACGGTCCTCAACCATGGATCTTGGTATGTTCATAGCTCCTTGTTGATTTTTTAGCCTTGGACCAAGGATTTTTTGGTCACTAATGATGTTTCCTTGCAGGTTTCAATTTGGGTTGAATTCCATGGTCTTCCTCTGCCACTCTCACCTTACTATCAGAACCTTATGGTCCCCATTGGTGAATTTATTTGTTGTGAAATGGATAAATTCTATACCTCACACCCTCAAAAGTGTTTTTGTGTCAAAGTTGATCTTTCTAAAGACCTCGGGGAGACTATTAATGTCCAAGTTGGTGAATATAGGTTCAAGCAATGTGTTGTCTACATAAACCTATATAAAATATGTTACCGTTGCCAATCATCTACCCATAAGACAAAATATTATTCTTTAATGGTGAACAATATTAAAGCTAAGGAGACGGTTTTAGATCCTATTACTACTAGCTCTATCCTTTCTTCCAAAGGGTGGCATGATGAACATAAGGTAGTCTAGAAGAAGGGTAATAATGAGAAAATGTAAACTCTACAATTGCTTCCAGTAGCTCACCTCAACCCCTTGTTTCTTTTGCACCATATGGGCATGGTGTGGTGATAGAGCAACATACCATGCAACCAACAACATCGATGCCAAGGATTCATATATGGTTGCTAATGTACCATCGACTAGTGCTTCCTTTGCCAAATTTGTTACTTCTACTCCTACTCAATCTCTAGATTCTCCAATTTTGCATATTAATGGGCAGTCTTCCTCAAGCTTTGTGGAACCTAAATGGGCTTTTGATAATGTCCAAAGATCCAGTAGCCCACTTCGAGGAGACTCCTTGGTTCACTAGGACAAAATGTGTCAAACAAAGTTTTGAAAAGTAGGTTAGGAGTATTTTATTAGTAATATTAATGATTCTCTTTCAAACCTTGGAGACGCTGAATATGTAGCCAAATATATAGTAGTCTACAAATACTTGGTTCAATATGAAAGTGCTTTGTGCTCTAGGTTTTATGGTAATCCTGAATTTCTCTATATTTAAGAGATTAATATTTCTTGACTTTATTCTACAATGTATTTGCCCTTTTATTTGGACATGTTGCTTTTTTTATACCACCAGTCATTCCCCTGGCAGAGGGAGAGATATCATTATTTTGGTAGCTAGATGGAAATATAGTTTTTTCTCATGGGGTGTGGACCCCTCCAATCACATAGTTTGGGTTTTACTTGAGGTTGGTGGGTTTTATTTTGGCATTATTAATGTCTATGACTCCAATGACACTCAGGAGAACTATAACCTTTGGCAGTGGTGTGCTTTTTATTTATCACCTACTTTTTGGGTTATGTGTAAAGATTTTAATATTACTAAAAATCCTATAGATAATATGGGACAACTTCCTATGCAGTGGGCTATTGGGGAAAGAGAGACCTGGTACTTCATGAAAAATAAATTGGGTTTTTTAGACCCCAATTCTTGTTTTCTCCCTATGATTTTCCTAAACAATTATGGTATATGTGGTCCAATTTCCAATTTGGTCACGCAAGAATTTTGAGAAGGCTAGACAAAGCCATGCTTTCAAATCATGTGTAGTTTTTATTTCATAGGAGAAATGCTTCAACTCCATTTTTGGAAACCATTCCTGGTACCACTACTTCTAATAATTCACCCATCATGTTT
Organism: Wollemia nobilis; assembly: GCA_028583015.1. NCBI lineage: Eukaryota > Viridiplantae > Streptophyta > Pinopsida > Araucariales > Araucariaceae > Wollemia > Wollemia nobilis. The sequence continues at coordinate 5,266,002 of JAQPPZ010003260.1, read as the reverse complement.
AATGTGCTGATGAAATCATTGCCTTAGAGATATTTAATACTTCCTTTATTCAACACCCTTCCATGGTCTATCATATCCGCAGAGTATGAAATCTAGTTCCTAGACCTATTGGAGAGTTGGATTGGATAGAATGGTGGAATGATTCCATTTTTTATACAACTATCTTGCTCCATACTTTGATGAAAAAGGTGGTGTAGTTTAGAAGATATTCCAATTTTGTCCTTCACGATGAGCTTACCAAAGCTTCTCTCAGGCTTGAGGTCTATCTGTTTAATCTTGAACTTCAGTATCATGTTGCCCAATTGAGGCATGAACTTAAACTTACTAAAATTTATGAGGCTCTGGGAGTTTGAATTAAATCTTGACTTCATTAGGTTAAATTTTGTGATAGGATCACAAAATAAATTTTTCAAAGGTTTCACCCTCCCAAGCAAGCTAATCAATTCAAGGTCATTCAAGATAATGGAATAAGGCTTACCTCTCTTCCTGAGATTATTGATGATTTTTTCAAGCACTATACTAATTTTTTTGTCGCTCAATATTATTACCTTGAGTAGGAGCAATCACTGGCATCTTGTATGGAAGTTGTACTAGTTAAGGTTTCAGAGTCTCAAAGAGCAAGGTGTGATAAACTACTCTTCCTTATAGATCTGTAGGATGCATTATCTCAAATAGAATGACAAAGTGCCAGGTTTGGATGGCTTTCCATGTGAGTTCTACAAGGGTATTTGGGACTTAGTTGGTCCTGATCTACATAAATTTTATCTAGAGGCTCTTCGAGTAGGCTCTTTGGGAGTAATTATTAATAGGAGCAATATCAAATTCATACCCAAGCAAGGGGACCTGGAGTTAATCACTAATTGGAGGTCTATTACTTTTTTGGATGTTAGTAAAATATCATTGCCAAAGCTTTGGATCTTCACCTTAGGCATCTTCTTCCTTCGATAATCATATCAGAGCAAACTGGATTTATTCAAGGAAGGTACATCCTTGACAATGTTTTAGCTATCTGGGAGGGCATGGAATGGGCCCAGATGTAAAACTAGAACATGATTTATATTAAGATTTATTTTGAGAAACCTTATGACCTTATTGAATGGAGATTCATTCTTACTATGCTCAAAGCTTTAGGATTCGAGCCAGTTTTCATTTAAACTATTGCTATGATATTTAGAGATGCTTTGACTATTCTCAATATGAACAATTCATAGTTTGAAGTAGTGGGTGTTTCCAGGTCTGTTCAGCAAGGGTGTCCTATTGCTCCCTCTTTACACGTACTTGTTGCTAAAGCCTTTGTATATCTTTTAGCTGCTAAAGCTTCTACACGTATTATTAAAAAAATTGCTCTTTTGAATGATCAGGGACAACTTATTAATGGTCACTTTGCTAATGACTTATTTCTTACTATAAGGGAAGAGGAACAATCTGTTTCTAATGTTTTTTTTTTTATGAACACCTTTTGCATAGCCTCTGGTTCTAGCATACAATGGAGGAAGACCTCCTTCTTCAGACAATCTCCCTTACCTATGCCATGTTGGATTCAAGGGTATCATTGGAATTGGATCCCTCTTGGAGAAGTTTTTAAGTTTCTTGGTATTCCTTTTGCATTTTAAGGCTTTGCTACTCAGCTTTGGAATTATGTGCTTCAAATAGTTGAAAAGAAACTTGATTTTTGGCTTTCTAAGAAGTTGTCATTAGTAGGTAAATTTCAGATTTGCTCTAAATTTTTAGCTACCACTCATGTATACTATTCTTCTTGTTGGATTCCATCACAGGCTTGCTATAATAATATTGAGAAAATCCTTCAAGATTTTATTTGGAATAATTATTTTGAAAGAAAGAAATTTCATAGAGTTGCTTGGGATATTTTTTGTCTTCCCAGAGAATCTAGTGGAATGGGTCTGCTGGACCATAGATGATAATGTTGAGCAAGGAGGTGCAAGAAGTTTGTCATTGTTGTCAACACAGGCAGTTAGATCCAATGATGCAGTGGACAGAAAGTGTAGGAGTCATTCAGATGCAGAAGATAGAAAAAATTCGAAGAAAAAGACAAGTTAGAAAACTGTCGCGATATCGCGACATGTTTTCTGTCGCGATTTCGCGACAAGTCGGAGGAGAGAGAAGACGCAGCTGAAAATGTCACGATATCACGACCAAAATGAGGAGAGAGAAGTTGCAGCCAAAAATGTCGCGATATCGCGACAAGTCGGAGGAGAGAGAAGGCGCAACCGAAAATGTCGCGATATCGCGACAAGTCGGAGGAGAGAGAAGGCGCAATCAAAAATGTCACGATTTCGCGACAAGTCGGAGGAGAGAGAAGGCGCAATCAAAAATGTCACGATATCGCGACAAGTCGGAGGAGAGAGAAGGCATAGTTGAAAATGTCACGATTTCACGACAAGTCGGAAGAGAGAGAAGGCGCAAGGCAAACTGTCACGATTTCGCGACATGTTGGAGGCCAAGAAGCTAAGTCGAGAAACCGTAGCGATTTCGCTACATGTTGATTTTTCGCTGACCGAAGCAAGAAGAAAGCGTTAAGTTGAAAAGTCGTAGCGATTTCGCTACAAGTCAAAAGTGCACAAAGCAAAGGTGTAGCGATTTCGCTACGGGTAAAAGTTGCACAAAGCAAAGGTGTAGCGATTTCGCTACGGGTAAAAGTTGCATAGAACTAAGGTGTAGCGATTTCGCTACGGGCAAAAGTTGCACAACACGAAGGTGTAGCGATTTCGCTACTACAAAAAGTGCAGAACTTAAAGATGCAGCGATTATGTTCAAGTCAAAATTTCACGAGAAAAAGCAAGTTGGAAGCACAAGGCACAAAGTTGTAGCGATTTCGCTACTGCATGAAGCTCAAAATGTATGAAAGCCGAAAGCGTCACGATTTCGCGACAAAGATGAGGATGACGTCAGCGAAAGCTGAAAGTGTCACGATTTCACGACAGGTTGCAAGAAAAGCCGCTAGAAGCCGAAAGCGTCACGATTTCATGACAAGAATGAGGATGACGTCAGCAAAAGCTGAAAGTGTCACGATTTCACGACAGGATGCAAGAAAAGCTGCTGGAAGCCGAAAGCGTCATGATTTCACGACAAGAATGAGGATGACGTCAGCAACTGATCAAAGTGTCACGATTTCATGACAAGAATGGAAGTGAAGCGTTCGAAGGCCAAAAGGGTCACGATTTCGCGACGACAAGGTCAAGAAGGCGTACGGCCACAAAAAGTGTCGCGATATCACGACGTGTTGCTATTTCACGACAATAAGCTACAGGAAGGTGACGAAGGTGGCAGAAGAGTTTGAGGCCGACAAAGTTAAATCAGGGCCGATGGATTTTAGGGTTTGAAGCCGACATCTTTTAGGGTTTCACAGCCGATGTTCTTAGAGGTTGAAGCCGACATCATTTAGGGTTTTACAACGGATCTGAAGCCGACATCTTTTAGGGTTTCATAGTGGATGCTCTTAGAGGTTGAAGCCGTCATCTTCTAGGGTTTACGACCGACATTTTCTAGGGTTCACAGCCGACGTTTCCTAGGGTTTGTCTCTGAGATTTCATCTATAAAAGGATGGTTACTTCGGTTGAAAAGATGAGGAAGAGAGAGTGCGAGAGCGAGCAGAGTGCGTTGCGTTGAGATAATGTGCGAATGCGAATAGAGTGATTGCGCAAGTTCGGCCGTGTAGAGTGCAAAGTTGTAGTTCGAATCTGCATATCGTGATTGCATGGATGAAAAGCGCAATGTGTAGAGATGGAGTTCTAAGTTCAAAATATTAGCGTGCAAATAAGCAGAAGTGTCGAACAGCCGATTACAGCAGAGAGTGCAAAGAAGAATACAGAAGCGGTCGGATAGTGCGAATCGTGTCGCACAGAAGCAGCAGAATGCAGAAAAATAGCAGACTGTGAGAAATGAGGTGAAAGTTTTATTCTGTAATCTTTATTATTGTTTTCCAAGTTGTAGCTTGGCACAAGGGGTTGGTGCCTCTTTCCAGTAGGTGCTGGTAAAATAGGAGTTGGTGCTCCATTCTCGTTGAAGCAGTATAAAGTTAAGGGGTTGGTGCTCCTTCCAGCTTGGTGCCGGTAAAGGATTATGTAAAGTTGTAGCTTTGCATTGACTAGGATTTGGATGGTAGTCCAAGCAGTCATTTTTGAGGAGTAGCCACATTGGTGAACCTCGTTAAATTGCCGTGTTATGTGTGATGCTTTCTTGATGCATTTAGTATCTCTCTTATCTACTGCTGGATTTAAAACTAATTGTTTTAGAAGTTTTTAAAGAACACACTGATTCACCCCCCTCTCAATGCCATTGTGATTACAACAATTGGTATCGGGAGCCAAGTACCCGAACAGAGCTTAAACAGCTAAGGTGATCTTAGAAGTTACGCAATGGCAAGTGGTGAAGGTTTCTCCTCGAACAAAGCACCATTGTTTGATGGGACTAACTATGCGTTCTGGAAAATTAGAATGCAGACATATCTCAGTGCTTTGGGTTTTGACATCTAGGGTGCAGTAGTTAATGGTTACAAAGCTCCTGCCACCGCTCCAACAGACACTGCTGGTAAAAAGGCATTTGAATATGATTCAAAAGCAAAAAATGCCATCATGTGTGGACTAGTGGACAGTGAGCTAGTCAAGGTCATAAATTGTGAATCAAAGAAAAGATATATGGGATAAACTAGAGAACATCCATGAAGGAGATGATAGGATCAAGGAGGCCAAGCTTCAAGCACATCGAGCTCAATACGAATCTTTAAAGATGGACAATGATGAGAACATAGAGACCTTCATGCAAAGAGTCAATGGGATCACCAATTCAATCGGAGGTCTCGACGAAGAATTAACCGATGCCGCTATCGTGAAAAAGGTATTAAGATCGCTCCCTCCTAGATTTGATTCTAAAGTCTCTGCCATAGAAGAAGCCAAAGATCTAAATAGTTTTAGTATGGATGAGATGCATGGTTCTTTGACTGCTTTTGAAATGAGAATAGGAAGGTCTAATCCCACAGACAGAGAAGCAGCCTTTCAAAGCCCTAAAAGGCAAAAGCACAAAACAAGAGTCTGAAGAAGAGGATGCTTCAGATGAAATGGAAGCAAATTTTGTCAGAAAGTTGAGAAAAGGAAAAGGAAAATACAAAGGAAAGCTACCTTTTAAATGTTTCAATTGTGGAGGCATTGGACACTTTGCTATCAAATGTCCTCTCCATGACAAGAACAAAGGTGAAGAAACTCAAAGATCAAGAAAGAAGTGAATGGAGGAAGAAAACTAACTTCATAAAAGGCAATTTCAAAAAGAAAAGCTTTATCTCCCGAAATGCGTAATCTTCAGAGGACAGCTTCTAGTGAAGACTCGAAGAAGGAACAGTGAGGCTCTCTTTATGGCGTTTGAAGTAGAAGAATCGAAGAGGCAAAAAACACACAAAAGAGAGAAGGAATAAACTCTAAGTATCTATTGAAATAGGTGAGGCTGAAGTTGATTTAGAAGGTGAGCTGGTTTCTGCTCTTATGGAATGGAAATCTGAGAAAAGAAAGAATAAAAAATTGTTAAGGAAGCTTGAGGATGCAAATGACATTATAGCCAGTCTAAAAACACAGACAGAAGAGTACAAGAAAATGTCCGAAGATCTTGAAGTACAGGTAACCATGAAGATAGATTACTGTTGCAAATTGGAAGAAGAAAATGTTAGTCTTCGAATACAGATACAAGAGCTGGATTGAAAAATTAGTCGTCATTTAAAACGTGATGAAAGTTCGATGAAGCTGGAAAAAATCCTAAGCGATCAAAGACCCACAGGTATCAAATTCGGTCCGGGCTTTACTGAAGGAGAATCATCAAATGGACCAAAGGCAAGCAATGTTGAATGTGAAAAGAGTAAAGACAAGAAACAGGCTATTGAAAGAAAAACAAATCAGGCAAAAGAAAGCAGTAATGCCAGTCCTGAAATAGGAACTGACAATGACGGTTTTACCAAGGTCACACATCAAAAGAAAAGAAGATCCAAGGCTCCCGCAACAACTTGGCAAAAACCATCTTTCAGGTTCAATCATTATTTCTATGGTTTCTGTTTTAAATGTAATGGTTATGGGCATAAAATTGTGGACTGCAAGTACAATATAGGTCCTAGAAGTTTCACTAGTAGAAATGCTTTTGCTCCTCTAATGAGTTATGCAAGTAGAATGCTTTAATTGTCACAACTTTGGGCATATTGCTAGAAACTGTCGCAGTATTTCTGTTTCAAATCAATCTCAAAAAAGAAGAATTCAACCATATAGGGCAAAACAAAATAGAATTTCTTCTCAAGGATATGTGCAAGATTCTGAAAAGGGGAAATCCAAGCTAGAACCCAACACCACAGCTTAAAATAGAATGGAAACAAAAAGAACAGCTCAGGAAAGAACATGAATCTTTAATAGTGCGGATAGCTTTTAGAGCTCGGAATAAATGTGTACCGTGGATCCTTGATAGTGGGTGCTCAAGTCATATGACAGGTGATAAACAGAAATTTGAAAAACTACAGAAATATGAGGGTGGCTTCGTGAAGTTTGGAAATAATGATGGAGCCAAAATTATAGGAAAAGGGTCTATCAAAATTAGTGAAGGGAAAATCAAGTCAGAAGAAGTTTTATATGTGGATGGTTTGAAACATAACCTGTTAAGTGTGAGTCAAATCTGTGATAAAGGACATGAAGTGGTTTTCAAGAAGCAGGGTTGTGAAGTCAGAAAAATAAACAATGGGAAATTGATAGCAACCGGTTCAAGGACGTCTGGCAACCTGTACACACTCTCAAAATTTTCAGAAGGTATGTGCTTCATCGGACAAGAAGAAGAGAACTGGTTGTGGCATAAGAGGCTTGGACACATAAGTTTTGATAATTTGGTGAAAATCAGCTCTAAACAAGCAGTGAGAGATATTCCAACCATTAAGAAACCTTCAAACAGTGTTTGTGCTTCATGTCAGAAGGGAAAGCAAACCAGAGTTTCATTTAAAACAAAAGAATACCACACTAGCAGGCCTTTGGAACTCATTCATACAGACTTATGTGGACCCATGAGGACTCAAAGCATAAACGACGACAAATACTTTATGCTGTGTATCGATGATTATTCCATAATGACATGGATATTCTTCCTAAAAGATAAAACAGAAGCTTTTGAAATGTTCAGAACCTTCAAACAGACTAGTTGAGAATGAAACAGAAAAAGGATTAAATGCTTGCGATCAGACAGAGGAGGAGAATTCATTTCGAATGAATTTACAGAATACTGTGGAAAATACGGTATCAGGAGACAATATTCAGTAGCCAGAACTCCTCAACATAATGGTGTAGTAGAGAGGAAGAACAGAACTATACAAGAAATGGCACACACCATGCTAGTAGAAAACAAAATAGCAGATAGATTCTGGAAAGAAGCAGTTCACACAGTAGTATACATTCAAAACAGGTATATGTTAAGAACTCATGAATGCAAAACACCGTATGAGTTGTGGTTTGGTAGAAAAGCAACAACTAAACATCTCAAAGTATTTGGCTATAAGTGCTACATCAGAAAAACTGATGACAACCTTGGGAAGTTTGAAGATAGAGCAGATGAAGGTGTCTTTGTTGGTTACTCTCCAAATAGCAAAGCTTACAAATGCTACAACAAGAGACTCAAGAAAATTGTGGACAATGCAGATGTTAAATTCGATGAAGGGAGGAAACAAATAGTTAACTTTCAAGAAAACTACCCAATCTACGAAGAAGTCATTGAAGGAGATGAGGTGCATGGAACAGAAAATACGTCTACGGTTGATGCAGATAATTTATCCGATGACTCAGAGGTGCAAGAAAACAAAAAATTCAAAACAGGCAGCTGGCAGAAAAATCATCCTAGAGACCAAATAATTGGAGATCCCACAACTGGCATTCAGACAAGAAAGAAAGTAATAAGTAATTACTCTCTTTTATCCAGAATTGAGCCCAAAAACATAGATGAAGCAAGCAAAGATGATAGCTGGATGAAGGCAATAAATGAAGAGTTGGATCAGATTGAAAAGAACAAAACTTGGGAATTAGTACCCAGACCTGCAAATAAGAATATAATCGGCACCAAATGGATATTTCAGAACAAATTAAATGAAGACGGACGAGTCATTAGGAACAAAGCAAGACTGGTTTGTAAAGGGTATGCACAGGTCGAAGGCATTGATTTTGAAGAGACTTTTGCACCAAGGGGCCGATTAGAAGCAATTAGAATGTTTCTGGCCTTAGCAGTCCACAAGAACTTTAGAGTTTATCAGATGGATGTAAAATCTACCTTTTTAAATGGAAAACTTGAAGAAGAGGTCTATATTGAACAACCGGATGGCTTTCAAATTAGTGAAGATCCTAACCTTGTCTGCAAATTAAAAAAGGCACTGTATGGATTAAAACAAGCACCACGGGCATGGTATGCAAGGCTAGATAATTATCTTTCTCAACAGGGATTCAAGAAAGGATTAGTGGACAATGAATCTGTATGTAAAAACAGAAGGTGGGCATCTCATTGTTCTAGTTGTCTACGTAGATGATATCATATTTGGCAAGCAACAAAGATGAATCTTGTAAAGACTTAGCAAATAAGATGCGTAATGAATTTGAAATGTCTATGATTGGTGAACCGTCTTACTTTCTTGGGCTACAAGTTAATCAAAATGAGAAAGGCATATTCATTTCCCAAACTAAGTATGTAAAAGAAATGTTAAAGAGGTTCACTATGGAGGACTGTAAGCCAGTAAGCACTCCCATGACAACAGGCTGCAAGTTGAGTAAAGAAGACAAATCTCCACCTGTAGATCAAACCATGTATAGATCAATGATAGGAAGCTTACTATATTTAACAGCAACCAGACCTGATATTCTATAGGCAGTTTGCATGGTAGCTAGATTTCAGGCCAGTCCCAAAGAGACTCATGTGACAAGCAATTAAAAGGATTTTTCGGTATCTCAAGGGCACCATTGAGTATGGGTTGTGGTATCCAAAAGGCAAAGACTTCACTCTTATATCATATTCAGATGCAGATTGGGCTGGATGTGTTGATGACAGAAAGAGTACCAATGGAGGTGCATTCTATTTGGGGGACAGATTGGTTGCATGGCACAGTAAGAAGCAAGAGTCAGTTTCTTTATCTACAACTGAGGCAGAATATATTGCAGCAGCAACATGTTGCACACAAGTCTTGTGGATGAAACAAACTTTGAAAGATCTAGGTATTAATTTTAGTGAACCAATATCAGTAAAGTGTGATAACACCAATGGCAATTAACATCTCTAAGAATCCAGTAATGCACTCACGGACAAAGCACATTGCTATAAGGTATCATTTCTTGAAGGAGAAAGTTGCAGAAGGAGAAGTTAAATTGGACTATGTCCCAACTACAGAACAAGTAGCAGATATTTTTACAAAACCTTTGCCCAAGGAAGTATTTGAGTACCTTCGAAGCAAATTAGGAGTAGTCACACTTCCTAAGAAGTGACTAGCTACAATGATCACTTTCTCAGGGGGAGCATTTGAGTATTTGACTATTCTTTTGCTCATGATCATAATTTGTGCCAGATGCAACAAATTGTGCCCGAGAAGTGTGAGGATGGACTCAGGGGGAGTCTGCAGTAGCCCTTTGGTATTATTGACAAAGGGGGAGAAGAGTTACAGGGATGTACACAGGTGTTGCCAACAATTCCAAAGGGGGAGATTGTTGAGCAAGGAGGTGCAAGAAGTTTGTCATTGTTGTCAACACAGACAGTTAGATCCAATGATGCAGTGGACAACAAAGTGTAGGAGTCATTCAGATGCAGAAGATAGAAAAAATTTGAAGAAAAAGACAAGTTAGAAAACTGTCACGATATCGCGACATGTTTTCTGTCGCGATTTCACGACAAGTCGGAGGAGAGAGAAGACGCAGCTGAAAATGTCACGATATCGCGACCAAAATGAGGAGAGAGAAGTTGCAGCCAAAAATGTCATGATATCGCGACAAGTCGGAGGAGAGAGAAGGCGCAACCGAAAATGTCACGATATCGCGACAAGTCGGAGGAGAGAGAAGGCGCAATCAAAAATGTCACGATTTCACGACAAGTCGGAGGAGAGAGAAGGCGCAATCGAAAATGTCACGATATCACGACAAGTCGGAGGAGAGAGAAGGCATAGTTGAAAATGTCACGATTTCGTGACAAGTCGGAAGAGAGAGAAGGCGCAAGGCAAACTGTCACGATTTCGCGACATGTTGGAGGCCAAGAAGCTAAGTCGAGAAACTGTAGCGATTTCGCTACATGTTGATTTTTCGCTGACCGAAGCAAGAAGAAAGCGTTAAGTTGAAAAGCTGTAGCGATTTCGCTACAAGTCAAAAGTGCACAAAGCAAAGGTGTAGCGATTTCGCTACGGGTAAAAGTTGCACAAAGCAAAGGTGTAGCGATTTCGCTACGGGTAAAAGTTGCACAGAACTAAGGTGTAGCGATTTCGCTACGGGCAAAAGTTGCACAACACGAAGGTGTAGCGATTTCGCTACCAGAAAAAAGTGCAGAACTTAAAGATGCAGCGATTATGTTCAAGTCAAAATTTCATGGGAAAAAGCAAGTTGGAAGCACAAGGCACAAAGTTGTAGCGATTTCGCTACTGCATGAAGCTCAAAATGTATGAAAGCCGAAAGCGTCACGATTTCGCGACAAAGATGAGGATGACGTCAGCAAAAGCTGAAAGTGTCACGATTTCGTGACAGGTTGCAAGAAAAGCCGCTAGAAGCCGAAAGCGTCACGATTTCACGACAAGAATGAGGATGACGTCAAAAAAGCTGAAAGTGTCACGATTTCACGACAGGATGCAAGAAAAGCCACTGGAAGCCGAAGCGTCACGATTTCGCGACAAGAATGAGGATGACGTCAGCAACTGATCAAAGTGTCACGATTTCGCGACAAGAATGGAAGTGAAGCGTTCGAAGGCCAAAAGGGTCACGATTTCGCGACGACAAGGTCAAGAAGGCGTACGGCCACAAAAAGTGTCGCGATATCGCGACGTGTTGCTATTTCACGGCAATAAGCTACAGGAAGGTGACGAAGGTGGCAGAAGAGTTTGAGGCCGACAAAGTTAAATCAGGGCCAACGGATTTTAGGGTTTGAAGCCGACATCTTTTAGGGTTTCACAGCCGATGTTCTTAGAGGTTGAAGCCGACATCATTTAGGGTTTTACAATGGATCTGAAGTCGACATCTTTTAGGGTTTCACAGTGGATGCTCTTAGAGGTTGAAGCCGTCATCTTCTAGGGTTTACGACCGACATTTTCTAGGGTTCACAGCCGACGTTTCCTAGGGTTTGTCTCTGAGATTTCGTCTATAAAAGGATGGTTACTTCGGTTGAAAATATGAGGAAGAGAGAGTGCGAGAGCGAGCAGAGTGCGTTGCGTTGAGATAATGTGCGAATGCGAATAGAGTGATTGCGCAAGTTCGGCCGTGTAGAGTGCAAAGTTGTAGTTCGAATCTGCATATCGTGATTGCATGGATGAAAAGCGCAATGTGTAGAGATGGAGTTCTAAGTTCAAAATATTAGCGCGTGAATAAGCAGAAGTGTCGAACAGCCGATTGCAGTAGAGAGTGCAAAGAAGAATACATAAGCGATCGGATAGTGCGAATCGTGTCGCGTAGAAGCAGCAGAATGCAGAAAAATAGCAGACTGTGAGAAATGAGGTGAAAGTTTTATTCTATAATCTTTATTATTGTTTTCCAAGTTGTAGCTTGGCACAAGGGGTTGGTGCCTCTTTCCGCAAGGTGCCGGTAAAATAGGAGTTGGTGCTCCATTCTCGTTGAAGCGGATAAAGTTAAGGGGTTGGTGCTCCTTCCAGCTTGGTGCCGGTAAAGGATTATGTAAAGTTGTAGCTTTGCATTGACTAGGATTTGGATGGTAGTCCAAGCAGTCATTTTTGAGGAGTAGCCACATTGGTGAACCTCGTTAAATTGCCGTGTTATGTGTGATGCTTTCTTGATGCATTTAGTATCTCTCTTATCTGCTTTAAACTGTTGCTGGATTTAAAACTAATTGTTTTAGAAGTTTTTAAAGAACACACTGATTCACCCCCCCCATCTCAGTGCCATTGTGATTACAACAGATAAGGTATTGCTATGTGTGATAAGTGGGTGGTCAGGGATCTAAGAGGAGCTAAAGCTTTGAAAGTTCTAGTTTGACATTTAATTTACTCTGGTATTCTCTTAAACCATAGAGCATGGAGAGGGTTGGACTTTCCCAATCTCATTGTTGCTCTGGTTTTTCTTAATATTTTTTGTTCATGTGTTATTAAAAGTATATGGAAAGCCTAGCAGCAACTCACTCCTTGGATATGTTGGAGAGGAGATGGATTTTGTAAAGGCTTATCCATAAATTCTATGAATATTTGGTGGTCCCCCATGTTTCTTCATCAAGGTTCTCCCTTAGCTCGAGTGCAATGGATTCATGCTCAACGGTTTTTCAAAAAGGGTATTGTTACAATAGCTGATTTATTTCTTGTTAGACCAAGGATTGGATTCCATGGAATGAGTTCAAATGTACCTTTAGGCTGAATGGTATGGATAAATATACTTATGATGTTATTGCTCTCACCCCTTTTTCTATGTTGTAAAATATTGGTGTGCGCTTGCAACATCCTTAGTGATCAGACTGGATATGGCAAGTTGACAATCCTTTGCTTAATTATAAGGTTTGTTTGGGGTATAAATGGTTATCTCCTCATCTTCCTCTAGTGCCTAAGCTCAACCAACATTGGGAGTTATTTTCTACAAGGACTAGATGGAATTCTAGATTTAAAAATATTTGGACTGCTTATGTTGAGCCAAAGAAATATTTTTTTGCATGGAGCTTGCTGTTTCAAGGCCTTCCCTTAGGGGAACATTTGAAGCACCTTGGAATTATTGATCTTAAATTTTCTCTTTATGGTGTACCCGAGTCTTGTGCTCACCTATTTTGGAATTGCAAAATATCTAGGTGAGCTTGGGAATGGGTTTTTTCCTTTTTTATCCATTTATAGTTGCAAGAGTTTCTTGGCCCCAACCTCTTCTTGGGGATTCTTTTACTTTGTCTCTCCCACTTTTTAAAGTATGGCAGGTTTTCAATATTAGCCTGCTCTTTCATATTTGAAAGGCTTGTAATAGAATTATTTTTAAATAGTATACACCTTCTGTCACATTTACTCATGCTAGCAAATTAGAAGTTTTTAATGATATGTGGCTACATATATGTACTCAAGCCAACAAAGTTGCTATGGAATTGGATCACTTGTAAGTTATTCTGGTGCACTGGGTCAATGCTCCATGTACAATAAACCAAATCCCCCCAAAGTTCTCTTCTTAGGAGCACTTTTTGATCCTGCTCTCACCACCAGCCTCTATTATATGCAAGAAGTGCTCTCATAGATAGGCACTAGTCCCAACCCTCACCAGTTAGGAAGTGACCTTATGTTGATATTTATTGTTTGTCTCACCAGGTTGGGAGGTGGGATGATGTTCAACTAGTTTCACCTGGACCAGTTGTTGGTTGGAGTGACATGAGTATGGAAGGCTTGAATCATAATGTAGAGGGGTAGATTCCCATACCATAACCACTAGAAGTTTATTTAGGACAACACACCAGGGTACATTACTCCATATGGTATGCTTTCTTTTATGTAATGATCATCAATGATCATGATTGGTAAACTTGTGTTTTATTGGTGGATTTGTTTCCTAAACCTTTTTAATGAGGGTTAGTTTGATTCCCCATGGGGTGTGTTAACCTATCCACTTTTTTTTTTTATTGTAAAGGCTTTTATCTTAATTTAATGTAAGTTTTCTTTTTCATAAATAAAAAACTGTTATAAATAAATGAATTTTTATAACAAAGGATATTATTACTTACCCTCATGAAAGACTATTATAAATGAAGAGATATTTTATTATAAGAAGATGATTGTAAAATATATTATATTGTAGATATTTAAAAAAAATATCCTCTCGACTTATCATAGATAAGTGATGGTAGGTTTTCTTATTTATGAGACAAGGGCTCTCTAATATATGGTATGACAAACCTTCAAGACTGCCAAGGGGGCATTTATTGGAGAAGGAGACCTTCTAACATGAGAGGATAAGCCCCCATAATGATAAGTATGGGTGCCCTTCAAAAGATGCAAGAGGTATTAATAAGAAGAGGACTCGGAGGTGGTGGTGGTGGGGCCTTCCAGGGAAGGATCGATGGTTAGAAAGTTAAAAAGAAATGCCATTGCATAGGTTCAAGGGATTGAAGAGGAGGAAGGGTGAAAGAAGGAGGAAGGAAATTTACCAGCATGGAAGATATCATTGAAGGTCTATAGGAAGGAAAAATCACATTGGATCATAAGGTTTGTCCTCTTCTTGATCACAACAAATTAAAAGCTATCTCATTTTGATTTCACTCCGAAGGGGAGAGAATTTGAGTAAAAATATTAGGTTTGGCATGTACATACTGGAATTTTTTTTCACATCAGTTGAATTTTACTTTGAAAAAAACTTTGGGGTTAGTTTGGTAAACCACATAGTATTCGTCCCCTAGCCGTGTTTGTTTAACAATATCATTGTCATATTTTAGTGAACCTTTCCCGAGCTAGGAAGTCACCCAGAGAATGTTTGAATCCCTATATTTCTCTCCCTTTGAGATGCTATTTGTAGATGTTCTTCTCTCTGACCAGACTTATCTTCCACCCAAGGTAATCAACGATAGTGATAAAAAGGTCATTTTGGCTCTAATATAATGCTAGACTAGTACGAATAGCATTTTGTTGGTGACTAAACCTCAAGCGTCATTCTATTTCATAGGAAAAAAACTTTGAATTTTATTGCATTTGCTTAGTTTAAATGAAATCATTGTTGTGGTACGGATTTATTTGGCCTTGCTGGGAAACACACGGTGGTTTGTAACGCTCAGTAGGGCAGCTTGAGGAGCTTGGTATCTGACTGTAATGTTTGTAGGCCTGTGTGAATGAGGATTTTTACTGTTCTTGGAACAGTTTAGTCCCACATGGGACATCCTACGACCGCAGTAAAGATTTGGTAAGCCAACGCTCTATCTGTTCTTCATTAAAGCATGTTATGCACGCTTGGCAAGATGGGCACTAATGTTTGTTGTTTTACACATGGCATATTGCCAATTACTGAACCGCTGGTCATTGTTCTGTTCCCTCCACATGTTTCTCTAGTTTGGTTATCGGTGGCCTTTATTAGTTAGCACCTTATGATCATTTGATGGTTGGCCAGTTTCCAGCAAACCTTATTTTGTGAGTGTATGATTTTCAATCGCAAATATAATTTTTGGAGGAATGTCAATTGGGAACATATTACCTTATATCTTACTAAAGTTTTAACATATTGTTATATTGTTATAATGATTGAACTTAGTGTGTATTATAATATTATAAAGTTTAACAAAATATTATAATGGTTTAACTTATGTTGTATTATAATATTATAAACCATGACATATTGTTATAATGGTTTAACTTGTGTTGTATTATAATATTATAATTATTTAATACATGGTTATAATGGTTGAATTTATGTAGCCTATGATATAGTGGAAAATAACACAGTTTTACATTGTAAAATAGTAGCGTATGTTATAATGGAGATTAAAATAGTTTTGCATTGTAAAATAGTGAACTATGTTATAGTTATTTTAACATAGATTGTATTTAAAATGAAAATATGATTATGTTATAGTTGTTTAACATAGATTGTATTTAAAAGAAAATATGATTATGTTATAGTTGTTTAACATAGATTGTATTTAAAAGGAAAAATATGATTATGTTATAGTTGTTTAACATAGATTGTATTTAAAAGGAAAATATGATTATGTTATAGTTGTTTAACATAGATTGTATTTAAAGGAAAATATGATTATGTTATAGTTGTTTAACATAGATCATATGTAAAAGGAAAAATATGATTATGTTATAGTTTTTTTAGCATTGATTGTGTTTAAAAGGAAAATATGATCATGTTATTGTTGTTTAACATAGATTGTATTTAAAGGAAAAATAAGTTATAGTTGTTTTAACATAAATTGTATTTAAAAGGAAAATATGATCATGTTATAGTTGTTTAACATAGATTGTATTTAAAGGGAAATATGATTATGTTATAGTTGTTTAACATAGATCATATGTAAAAGGAAAAATATGATTTTGTTATAGTTGTTTTAGCATTGATTGTGTGTAAAAGGAAAATATGATCATGTTATAGTTTTTTAACATAGATTGTATTTAAAGGTAAAATATGATAATGTTATAGTTGTTTAAATGTTGATTGTATTTAAAAGGAAGGTATGATCATGTTATAGTTGTTTAACATAGATTGTATTTAAAAGGGAAAATATGATTATGATATAGTTGTTTAACATAGATTGTATTAAAAGGAAATTATGATTATGTTATAGTTGTTTAACATAGATTGTATTAAAAGGAAATTATGATTATATTATAGTTGTTTAACACAATTGTATTGCGAATTGATTTATTATGTTACAAATAAAGTTTAACATAGTTTAAAAATGAAAGAATGAGTTATGTTATAAGATGGTATAACATAGATATTAATGCAAAGGTGGATTATCAAATTAGCAAAAGGTATGAGACTTTAGTTAGTTTGATAAATAAAAAATGGATTATCGAATTAGCTAAAGGTATGGAACTTTAGTTAGTTGGAAAAATGAAATATGGATTATCAAATTAGCTAAAGGTATGGGACTTTAGTTAGTTGGATAAATGAAATGTGGATTATTGAATTAGCTAAAGGTATGGGACTTTAGTTAGTTTGGTAAATGAATGTGGATTATTGAATTAGCTAAAGGTATGGGACTTTAGCTAATCAAGGAATGATGTGGATTCAAAGAGCAATTCACAGTAAATTCATAGGAACTATGAGTTCCTTTACATTGTATTGGATTACGTTTAGGAGAAAGGTTTTATGGATCCTTGTATTTGTTAAAGACCAAATTTATGCAATATATGAAATGTATTTAAGGCCAGGTTTTCCTGTAACAGTTTTCCCTAGGATATATACTGTGTTATGGGTATTGAGTCTCTTCTTAGTTGCTTTAATGTATCTTTTATTGTGGTTTTCCATAGTTTCTTTTAATATATCTCTTCTTAGTTAATTATCATGTTTTGATTTGATTTAATGTTTGGTTTATATTATTCTTTGTTTGTTCTAATTGAGATAAACTTGTGGTTGTTAATATGTGATGGAGTTTGATGTTGTTGTTAACTAAAAAAAATATGTCAGTAAATAATGACACCCCTTAAACTAGTTGGGTTTTGAGGTTGTTACACAAATGGATGTTAAGACTACTTTTATTCATGGTGATCTTAAAGAGGAAATTTATATGGTGCAAACTGAAAGTTATCAAGTAAAGGAGAAAAAGAACATGGTATGCAAGCTTAAAAAGTATTTATATGGGCTAAAGTAGTCACTAAGGATGTGGTATAAAAATTTTAATGCTTACATGTTGAGGCTTGGCTTTACAAGGTCTGAAGTAGATCATTGCATTTATTTCAAGCAAGAAGGTGATAACTTTGTTATTATGTCATTGTATGTTGATGATATATTGATGGCAAGAAATAGTATGAAAATGATTAACAAAGTAAAGTCTCACTATCCTCTTAGATTTTGATGGACCTTGGTGTGGCAATTCATATTTTAGGCATGGATATTAGTAGGGACATAATTAATATGAAAGTATGGCTAAGTCAAAATATAAATATTGATAAAATTTTACATAAATTTAGAATGCAATAGAGTAAGCTTGCTAGTACTTCACTTCCTTTTGGTATAAAGTTGCATGTAGAAAAATATCCAAAGAAAAAAGAGGAGGAAAAAAAAATATATTAGGTTCCATATGTGAGTGTTGTTGGGAGTTTGATGTATGCCATGGTTTGAACAAGGTCAAATATTACAAAAACTGTGGGAGCCATTAAGAGGTACATGTCTAATATTGGAAAGGAATATTGGATTACTGTAAAGAGGATATTCATATATCTACATGGAATATCATATTATGCCATTTGTTATCAAATAAATCTAGACAATAATAAATAAGATAGTATGTATGGTTATGTTGATCCTGAATAGGCAAGTGATATTGATAAGTAGTAATATACCAATGGATATGTGTTCGATATATTTAGTGGTGCTATAATCTTGATGAGTAAGCTGAGGCAACCAGTTGTTGCTCTTTTAACAACTAAATATGAATATTTACTACTACTCAAGCTTGCAAGGAAGTTGTATAGTTATAGAGAGTAGGCTCAGAGATTGGTTTCATACAAAAATAGTTAAATATAGATTATGATAATTAGAGTGTAATTTAATTAGAAAATAACCCAACTTATCATGCCACAATGAAGCATACTGATGTTCAATTTTATTTTGTAATATCAATGATTGAAGTAGGAAAGGTAATACTAGAAAATATTGATATAGCATAGAATGTTGCAGACTCACTAACAAAGCCATTTACTATTGAGAATTTCTGCTAGAGTAGAACTACAATGGGAATGGCTACCCATTATATGCCAAAAGATGAAATATAAACAATACCTTATATAAAGTATATAAAAAGTGGAATATTGGTATTAGAGAATCTCAATCCAAGTCTCAAGGCAAAAAATCCCAATAAGGAAAAAAATTCTCAGGCAAGTAAGAAAAACTAAGATGTTGGCATTATGGGAAAGTTGGCCATATGAAGAAAGATTACAAATTTTTGAAGAAGGAAAAAGAAAACAAGGATACTCCCTTTGAGTCAAAAAATGTAAAAAATAAAGATGGAGATATGTATCTGGTCTCTTCAAATACTATGACACATCAAGACACCTAGATAATAGATTCTGGTGCATATTTCCATATGATATCATAGATAATGGTTTAGTGAATAAGAACCCTACAATGGTGGTGATGTCTTTTTGGGATACATCATGCATGATCATAGATTATGGAAAAGTAAGGGTAATGTTTAGATATGGGAGGACTGAAAAACTCCCTGGTGTCATGCACATCCCTAGTTTAGAAAGAAGTTTGTTATTTGTAAGTCAAATGGTAGAAGCAGGTGTACACTTGATTTTCAATAATGATGGATGCAAAATGAATAAAGGGGTTTTGGTCTTGGAAAAAGAAGAATGGATAGACACTTTATACCAGCTATAGGTGACAACAACAGTGCATGGGTTTAATGCTTCTAGTGTTGATCAGGATAATGTTGATAGAATGGTAGTGCTATGGTATCAAAATCTTGGACATATTGGAGATAAGGGTTTGAAGTCCCTTCATGAAAAAGAATGCTTAAAGGTTTATTTGATTACTCTTTTGATTTTTGTGAGCATTGTCTATGCTAAGCATAAATGCATATGTTTCTCAAGTAGTTTTTCAAGTACCAAAGAAGTGTTAGAGTTAGTACAAAATGATGTTTTCAGACCTACTCCTATAACTTCATTGGATGGATCTATGTACTATGTGTCTTTTATTAATAATTTTTTAAGGAAAACATGGATCTATTTTTTGAAGCATAAATTTGAAGTATTTTCTAAGTTTAAATATTTCAAATCACTTATGGAGAACCATATTGGGAAGGCAATTAAAATTTTGAGAACTAATAATGGAATATTGTTCAAATGATTTTGATGTGTTTTGCAAGAAACATGGAATTCAAATATAAAAACCTATTCCTAGTACATCAAAATAGAATGAAGTTACAAATGGATTATTAGAACATTGATGGATTAGGTTAGGAGTATTCTCTATGGTGTAGGGTTAGAGCACAAATTCTGGATAGAGGTAATAATGACAACCTATTACCTAAAAAATTGATCTTCTACATCAGCTATGGATGGAATGATTCTAGAAGAAGTTTGGAAAGGTAAAAGTGTTCGTCTAAAATACTTAAAGTTTTTGGTTGTGATGCATTTATGCATGTTTCAAAGAAAAATAGATCAAAGTTAGACTATAAGTCAAACAAATGTATTTTTCTTGGCTATGGAAATGGAATAAAAGGCTATAAAATATGGGATACAAATTATCAAAATATTGTGTATAGTTAATATGTTTTTAGAGAGATGATGAGGGATACACAAGAAGAGCCTTCCAAACAAGAAATTCTTGAAGTTGTTCCTTTTGAGATTACAGAGGAATAAAATTCTCATTTGAAAATAGAAGAGGGTATTAAGAAAGATGAAGACAAGACTTAGAATCTAGTTCTTAGAAGATCTAGCTATGTGAGAAAAACACCCAAAATATGTAGTCCATCCATATTTCTTTTAGACTTTGCTTTATCAATTGATGAAGAAGAAAGAACCAGGAAATTTCAAAGAGGCATGTGAATCAAAAGAATACAATTTTTGGAAAATGGTAATTGATGAGGAAATAACAACATTACACAAGAACAAAAATTAGAAGTTGGTGGAGCTTCCAACTAGAAGGAATCCTGTGGGATGCAAATGGGTGTTCAGAAATAAAAAATTACTAAAGGTAAAGTTGAAAAGTTTAAAGCATAGCTTGTTGCAAAAGGATACTCTCAAGTGAAAGGTATTGATTATGGTGAATTTTTTTCTCCTGTTATTAAGTTAACATCTATTAGATTTATTTTAGCTCTGGTTGCTACTTATAATTTGAAGCTTGAACAAATGGATGTTAAGACTACTTTTCTTCATGGTGACCTTGAAGAAGAAATTTATATGGTGCAACCTGAAGGTTATTAGGTAAAGGAGAAAAATAACATGGTATGCAAGTTGAAAAAGTCTTTATATGGGCTAAAGGAGTCGCAAAACATGTGATATAGAGATTTTGATACGTACATGTTGAGGCTTGGTTTTACAAGGTTTGAATTAAACCATTACATTTATTTCAAGAAAGAAGGTGATAACTTTGTTATTTTGGAATTGTATGTTAATGATATGTTGATGATATGTTGATGGAAGGAAATAATATGAAAATGATTGAAAAATAGTCTCAATTATTCTCTTAGTTTGAGATGAAGGACCTTGGTACAACAAGTCATATTTTGGGCATAAATATTAGGAGGGACATAATTAAAAGGAAAGTATGGCTATGTCAAATTTTATACATTGACAAAATTTTACATATATTTATAATGTAGTAGAGTAAGCTTGCTAGAACTCCACTTCCTATTGGTATACAGTTGTCTACTAAATAATGTCCAAAGACAGAATAAGAGGTAAATAAAATATCTCAAGCTCCATATGCGAGTGTTGTTGGGAGTTTGATATATATCATGGTTTGCACAAGGTCAAATATTATTAATCTTGGAAAGTAACATTTGATGGTTGTAAAGAGGATATTCAAATATTTGCATGGAACATCAGATTATGCCATCTATTACCAAGGAATTATAGTGAATAATATAGAAGATAGTTTGAATGGTTATGTTGATGCTAATTGGGCAGGTGATATTAATAAGCATAAATATACTAGTGGATACATGCTTAATTTCTTTAGAGATTCTATAATTTGGATGAGTAAGAGGTAATAGATTATTTATTTTTTGACAATTGAAGCTAAATATGTTGTTGCTACTCAGGCTTGTAAGGAATTTGTATGGTTACTATAGCACCCTAAAATTGGTGCAGTTAAACCCTTAGTAAAAAGATAAAATTTGAATTTTAACCTCGAAACCGCCCGTTAACCGCTCACCCCATTTTTCGTGCCATTTTTAGGAGTTGTTTTGACCGTTGGACGATATCGTCGTCGATCAAATGAAATCGTCCCAGATCGGATGAATTCATCTGGAACAGAACGTCCAGACGATTTCGTCCCAAAATCAAATTTTCATAATTAGCTTTTGTTTCAACAACCTCTCCAACTTGGGCAGAAGCGTGTCTACGCAGTTGGAGATTCCTCCGCTGAGGATCTCCCAGATTGGGATGATCCCCAACCTCCTAACCTCCCCCTAATCCTATATAAACTGGGATTTTCTTAGTTTATCCCCCTGACTCTTTGGATCCCCTGCCTGGATTTCCTCCTAACCCTTTCCCTGATTGGTTTTCCCTACCATTGAAGTTTTGCACTCGTAGTTTTAGGTTTTCATTATAGGTTTTCACTGTGCTTCAGCTGGAGGAAGCTCGGATCGTCGCAGGCGATTCCAGATGATTTCGGACGATCCTGTCACAGATCGGTGATGATCTCATATGATTGGAGGTGATCTCGACTGCAGTTCATATTGGGGGCAATCAAAGCCCTGAGTTTGCATTTCTCATCTTTCTTCCTTATTTTATTATGCATTAGCTTGATTATTTTTATTCTACATCCTAGAGTTCACCTCATTTTAAAATAACTGCATGATAAAGTTAAAATAAGTTATTAAAACAATGCATTTCCTTTAATTTGCTATCCAGATTTATCAGTTAGGCATTTATACTATCATTTCTATCATTTTGTATTATTCTTGTAGTTGCATTTTTTGTTTTTGGTGTCTACTTTTGTGATTGTAGGTTTCTGACAAATTCGTCTGACGAATTCATCAGATCGACGACGATCTTGTCTGATCTCAGATGATCGACTATAATCTGGGATGATTCTGTACAATTGCAGATGATCCTGTCATTTTTGGGACGATCTGGACTCCTACAAGCTTCAAAATCTTCATCAGACATCCGAAATCAGGTGCATTCTTTCTTATTTAAGTATATTCCTGGTATTTAGGATTCATTCACGCTTTCTGTATTCATATAAATTGGCATTTCATATAGAATAGCTTAGATTCATTCTAGCCAACCTAGGATTATGAATGATCGAGTATAAAATGAACACATCAAAACCATTCTCAACCTAGGCGTGGAAACTACCACTCAAAGTTTCCTGGTGAACCCCACCATCCATCGAAAATTCACCCTTATACCCCTCCCCCGAGAGGCACGACCTTCAAAGGGCCTCTTAGTCCGAGGTATTGTCCCATCCTTCTCACATCCCCATTTCGGGTGCGGATCCTATAGCCTGAAGGTAAGGGTGCAAAAAATTTGGAGCAGTACATTTTGGTGAACCCGACGTGAAACTAAAAACCTTTTGAAAACAATCAAAAAAAATATATATATATTATTAAGTAACATCTAGAATCATCAGAAAAACAATTAAAGTTGCATATCATATTTAGATGGTAGATTATAATAAAAGACGAGTTGTCACCATAAATGTTGAAAATCAATTAATGGCCATAGAGATTACTTCTGTACTTAGAGTACCTCAAACAAATAGGGTTCAACCTTTGTGGGACGAACTTGATAGGAGATTGGGTATCATTGAATCCAGATCTACAGAACTTAGGAAAATTAAGAGGTTTGTCCTAGATAGAATCCTAGATCCTGATCAGGTAACCTTATACCATGAACTTCAGAGAGCTTGCCATAGGTGGTTAGCCGATAAAAGAGCACTTGTGTCTTCATAATTGTACACCTTTGAGGAATACCTTGAGAATGCAGTTGTAGTACATAAGTTTCTATCTCGTATAGAGGATCAAGAAGTCGTTCTTACGGATAGGAAAATATGGAATAGAGTTCCTAGAGTTGTGTTATATCGAGAGTATTGCCATGAGCTTTATTTCTACAAGTCAAAATTCGAGATGGATCATATTACCATAGCACACTTTGTCAAATTTTTGAAAAACCATTTCCAATTTGAAGAGGAGCATTTCATGACTCCTGATGAACTTGATCCTATCAACGATATCCATAAATTATTTATAGAAAACTAAGTTATTCTTTTTATTATTGTTATTCCTTTTGTAACTAGAATGCTATTTGTTATCTTTATAATAATATTATAAAACACAAAAACAATAAAAATAAATAAAATAAAATAAAATAAAAATAAACAAAAAATCAAAACATTTCCTTTTTATAGTAGGTATATAATTAAAATATATACCTCTCAAACCTATCGCATATATATATATATATATATATTTTTTTATTATTTGCTGAAATCTAAGTTTAAGCACAATGCCTAGACTTAGGAATGGAAAACAAACTGAAGAAGAAGAAGATTGGCTAGGAAAACCATTAAAAAACCTAGATGTCCTTCCTGAAGATCAAGTTCAGGAAGAAGAAATCTTAGACCAGCAAGAAGAAGATCTTGTTGTAAGAAATGAACAAGAAGAAAGTGTTAGAGAGGAAGGATCCTCATCCCCTAAAATGTCTCTAGGAGGAGCTGTTACTTTTGAAAACATGGAACAATTTTGGAAGTTCATTAATACTAATATTGGTGTTCTTAATAGAGTAGTCCATATGGACAAGGATCGAATTAGTGACACTCAAGCAACTCTAGAAGACGTATTTCACACACGCACTAATCCCTTGTCCTTTATTGATCAAGAGAGTGATCAAGTTGGACCATCCAATTTGGATATGGCTGCTATAATCCAGAACATGCAACAACAACAGGTTACCCAACCATCTAAAGTTCCTGTTAGCAAGCCTAGGGTTATTCCCGCACAAAAAAAACCATCATTTACTGCTCTATTTCGCCAAGCTATTGAGCAATATACCTCAAATCAGCAAAAACCCAAAACAAAATCAAACACCAATTACCAACAATATGGGATACAACATAATATTATTACAAATCCTCTTCATAATACTCTTCCTACCAACGCTTTACATAATAGCAATATAGCATCTAATCCTTATGTCACACCGTCATACACTCATAAATCCCATGCTTATGTCCCACCGAACCAACATGGTGGACAAACTAGTAATCTTGAAACTGTGGTGAAACAGTTAGTTTCCCGCATGGACCAGATAGATCCCTACCATCCCTCGTACAATTATCGAGAGATGTGTAGTCAGCCTTTAGATCCTATAGTTGTAGCACAACCATATCCTAAACATTTTCCTATGCCTTTCTTGCCCATATATAAAGGAACCGAAGATCCCATAGAGCATCTTCGTATGTTTAGGATAGCATGTCATGATATATCACATGATGACTTATTATTGCTAAAAATGTTCCCAAAAAGTTTAGGAGGAATGGCATTAGAGTGGTATTATCAATTACCCACTAATTATTTGAGGAATTTCGAAGAAACAACCGAGTCTTTTGTTCATCAATTTAGTGCCTACATCGAAAGGCATGTGACCATTAAAGACTTGTACAACTTAAAACAAGACAAAGATGAATGTTTTGTCGATTTCCTAGCTAGGTGGAGATAGTTGATAGGAAAATTGCACTTTGTATTACCTTATAGGGAGATGTTGGACATCTTTATTAATAATTTACAAGATCAACTATCCTATGAGTTATCAACTGCTACCTTGACCACCTTCGATCAGGCTATAGACTTAGCCAGACGAGTGGAAGATGCTCTCATTAGAAGAGGTCAGCTTAAAAAGAAAGACGATGAGAAAACATCCAAAAATCAATATAAAAATAAACAAGTTGTGGGTGATGGAGTCATTGATAATAGAAATGTTGCTACTATTAATGCTATGAAGACAACGAAGAAGTTTATACTGAAACCTCCCGATAAACCTCCTAGAGAATTTACTAGGTTAAATCAACCTTTATCAACCATTCTACCACAATTATTAGAATGAGGTTTGATTCAATTACCAACTATCTGGGAACCTGATCCAACTATACCCGGATACAGAGCCGATTTACACTATGACTTCCATAGAGGACCTGGACACACTACCAACTCTTGTAAAAGATTAAAACATAAAATACAGGACCTGATTGATAACAATGAGATGGAGGTGCAAACCTTTCAACCTAAGCAAAATCCTCCTAATAATGCTCAAAAGAACATCCCCCAAAACCAGAATCAAAATGCCAATCAATCATTGGACATATTTCAACATCCTTTACCAAAACATGGCAAGGAAGTGGCCAACCAAATTGAACATCATAATGTTCCCCCTCCTACCCGATATGTAGGAACTATTAGTGGGCATTTACCTACTCATGAGCCAAAAATATTTGACACAACCTTATCCGTGGTTACAACTAGGCCTCTATACAATATCCAGACACCTAATCTCAGTGATACAAAATACGAGACTGAGAGTGATATGGAAATCACATCAAATCAATCGAATAGCTCTAAAGATGAATCAGAACCTATTCTCCCCATCACAAGTTCTATGGTTCCAGAAGAACCATTTCCAAGAAGAGTCACTACTAGACCATCGTCTTGCCAATTACTTTCTAATGAGCAAGCCATAAATGCTAGACCAAGACCCATTCATCATTCGTAGAATAATATTGTGGGTACCATTGGAGCTGTTACTAGACAACAGGCTCAAAACTCTCAACAAGATCAAATGCAAAATGATGGATCAACTCCATTTGTTTTAAAAGTTCCTAATAAATGGAATCAGGCACCTAATGTTCAACCTAAACCTCCTTATAATATTAATGAGCAACTATCAAATATTACAACTAGAATTTCTCTTTTGGACCTTTTAAGATCTTCTCCTACCCATAGAGATGAATTAATGCTCACATTAAGCCAGATGATGGTACCACAAGACATTCAACCTAAAGCCATGGCTAATACTATAATAACTCATGAAGTTGATTGTATTGACTTCCGAGATAGAGACATACCTCAACATAGTTTACATAAGGATAACCCCTTATATATTACTACCTTAATTGGAGATGTAGCAGTTAAACGAGTCTTGATTGATAATGGTTCATCTTTAAACATCTGCACTTTTGACTTCTACCAAATATTTGGGTTTAGAAGTGATGAAATGAAAAGAACTGATATGATCATAAAAGCCTTCAATGACGAAACACAAGAAACGTGTGGAGTTATTACCATTCCATTGCAGGTTGGTCCGAGAACCTTGGATACGACCGTGTTTATTGTACATTGCCCTGCTTCATACAATATACTCTTGGGTCACCCTTGGATCAACGCAATGCGAGCCGTTCCCTCAACTTTACATCAATGTGTTAAATTCAAATTTAAGAATCAGTTGGTTACCATTCATGGTGATCCTAGACCCTTTGATATGTGTGCTTTGGTAGAACCTGTTGGAGTTCAATTTTGCCCTGCTCTATCATCCACACATCCTAATTCTCATTACCCATCTAAACGTGTGAAACACACACCCACAATGCCATCTACTCCTTCTACATCAGTTCCACCTCTACATACAACTCAAACATCCTCTAAACAAACTACATTAGGACCTCAAAAAAATCCTAATCCCACAACCAAGGCTTCTTGTTTTACTCCTATCACTTTTATACCTATAAAAAACCCATCTATTGGCACCTCTACACCATCTACATCCACCAAAGGCATAGTTTCCACATCAGAAGATGTAGGAAATGTTCCTTCTACCTCTTATGCTCTTACTGACGAGCTCTTACCCGATTTATCTAAAATTCTTATATCAGAGAAAACAAATGCTTCTATGCAAGATTCCCTTATTTTAAATAATTTACCACCATCTCCTCGTACCTTGGGCCTCCCACAGCCTATGGGAAGTACTTACCAAGTCGGGAGCTGTGCTTTTATTTATAAGGGATATGACTACGGTAGAATACCCAGAAACATCAAGACTCATTATGATGGATATGCTCGATGTTATTTTACTAATGAATATGTTAAAGCCAAATCTATAATGCTTAAATTGGGATATAAAGGGAAAGGTTTAGGGCCTTTCCAAAATGGCATGAAAGAACCCTTTGAGGTAGAACCATGGCCTCCTCGATGTGGTGTGGGCCTATTTCCTAGTAAAGGTCAGCCCTTCCCATTTGAGGATGATGACCATCTCATATGTTACCAAGATTATTTGGATGAACGTGATGCTTTGCGTTTAATGGATAAGTCATTTACATGTAATATGCTATCTATAGCTTACCCTGAGATGATCGCTGAATCCGACGATGAGTTGGAGGGAGATATCTTCCATGATGTCTCCATGGAGGAATTATTACATCATGAATTTTATTTTGATGGCTCTATACCTACTATAGCCCAGCTTGAGGCCACCACTCCTCAAGATGAATTATCCAAACTAACCTTGGAAGAATTACAAGAATTGGGCGTTTCACCCACCCCACCTAATTTTGAGAAAAATTTACACATGGAAGTAGAAAATGTCATAAAAATTAACATTGGAACTAAGGATAATCCTCACATAATCAACATTGGATCAGAATTGAGTCAAGAAAAATAGGATAAATATATTGCATTTCTTAAAGAATATGAAGATGTCTTTGCTTGGGCATATGAAGATATGCCAGGATTAGACCCTTCTGTAGTTATGCATCACCTAGTAGTCCATCCGGATGCTAAACCTGTTAAACAGAAACTTAGAAAAATGCATCCTAAAGTGGCCTTACTAGTCAAAGGGGAGTTAGAAAAACTCTTGAATGTCATTTTTATACAAGCCATTGATTATGCTGAATGGATCTCGAATGTAGTTCCAATAACTAAGAAAGAAGCTACTAAGGTTAGGGTTTGCACAGACTTTAGAGATATTAATGTTGCATGCCCTAAAGATGATTTTCCCCTTCCCAATATGGATTAGATCATTGATTTTACTGCTGGGAGTGGAATGATATCCTTAATGGATGGATTTTCTGGCTATAATCAGATCAAGATAGCTCCTAAATATCAAGCTAAAACAACCTTTATTACCCCTTGGGGAACCTTTTGTTGGAAAGTGATGCCATTTGGTTTAAAGAATGCAGGTGCAACCTATCAACGAGCCATGACTTACATATTTCATGATATGATGCATGATATACTACATGATTATGTAGACAACATTATAGCTCGTTCTATTAACGAAGATGACCATTTAGATGATTTGAGAAAAGTATTTAATCGGTTAAGGGAATATCTTATCCGATTGAATCCAACCAAATGTATATTCGGAGTTAAGTCCAGTAAATTATTGGGGGTTATAGTTTCTTTACGTGGCATCGAAATTGACCCTCTCAAGATTGTGGCTATCATTGATATGCCCGCACCCACAAACATATCTAAATTATGAAGTTTACAAGGTAAACTTCAAGCCATCCGTCGCTTCATCGATAAGCTAGCAGATAAAACCGGACCCTTTCTTAAGCTTCTTAAGAAGGATGTCTCTTTCCATTGGGACAACGAATGTCAGGAAGCATTTGAACTCCTCAAACAATATCTTCTTAACCCACCTGTGCTTTCGCCACCTAGACCTGATCGCCCATTTATCTTGTATATTTTTGCTTCTGATTTTGCCTTAGGAGCTATGTTAGCTCAACTTGATGATGAAAAAAGAGAACGTGCTAATTATTATATCAACCAAACCTTAATTAGTTATGAAACCCGCTACACAATATTAGAGAAGTTATGTCTAGCAGTCATATTTTCTACACAAAAATTACGCCATTATATGCTTAGTCAGAAAACCTATGTTATTGCTAAATCCGATCCTTTGTGGTATCTCATGAGTCGACCTTATTTATCTGGTCGCACAACAAAGTGGGTTCTTGCGCTAAGCGAGTTTGAACTCATGTTTATAGGACAAAAGTTTGTTAAGGGTCAAATCATAGCAGATCAATTAGTTGTTGCACCCTTAGAGTCTACCCATCCCCTCATCATTGAGTTTCCTGATGAATGCCTTAAACTAGAGGCAGACCATCCAGAGCAATGGTCCTTATACTTTGATGGAGCCCGATGCATGAGTGGGGCTGGTGCAGGTATTATTTTAATATCTCCATAGAAACATCTTATCCCTCTATCCTTTAAATTAACGTTTGCTTGTACTAATAATACTGCTGAGTATGAAGCTCTAATCCTTGGATTACGAGCTGCCTTGGCACTAAAAATTAAAAATCTATTAGTTTTTGGTGATTCTCAACTTGTTATAAATCAAATTAATGATGTTTATCAGACCAGAGATGATAAATTGCATCCATATAAAGCATATGTATTACAATTAATATCTTTATTTGATCAAGTTACCTTGGAAGCTATTCCTCGAACTAGCAATCGTGCGGCTGATGCTATGGCTGCAGCTGCATCTCTTTTACCCTTGGAGTTAGATGAAGAATATGCTACCGTCATTATTCATCGACTCTAGGAACCCGCTTCAAATAAATCATGCTTAGAACCTTTGGATGTGTTTCTAATCAATGAAACTACTCCTAAACTTTGGTACACCGATATATCCAATTTTCTTCAAAATGGGACCTTCCCTGAAGGTTTTAATAGAAACTAGCACCGATTATTACGTAGACGAGCAAGTCACTTTGTAATAATTGGCAATACGTTATATAGGAGATCTTTTGAAGGTATCCTACTAAGATGTTTGAATCTAGAAGAATCTAGATCAGCTTTGAGTGAAGCCCACGATGGATCTTGTGGGGGACATTTTAGTGGTAGCGCCATTGCTAAGAAGCTCCTTAGGATAGGATATTTTTGGCCTACCATGGAGAGTGATGCACATGATTATGTGTGCCATTGCGACAAGTGCCAAAAACATGCTGACCTTGTCCATGCGCCTACACAAGAACTGTAGGCTATTTCATCTCCTTGGCCTTTTTCAAAATGGGGCTTAGACATTATCAAAAAAATTAATCCTGTGTCATCTGATGGACACAAATTCATCATAACCACCACCGAGTATTTCACGAAGTGGGTTGAAGCTATGCCCTTAGCTTCTTGCACTAGAACCCAAGTTTCCAAATTTATTTTTAATCAAATTATTTGTAGGTTCGAAATTCCTGCAAATCTCATCTCGGATAATGGAACTTGTTTCAAAAATAAAGATGTCAAGAAATTATGTCAAAAATATAAAATTCAACATCGTTGGTCCACTCCCTATTATCCTCGGGGTAATGGCCAAGCGTAAGCATCTAATAAAACATTAATTAAAATCCTCAAAATACTCGGTCAATAACTCTGGCCGAGATTGGCACATTCAATTATATCCCGCTTTGTGGGCTTATCGTACTAGTGTTCGTACTCCCACGGGCACTTCACCTTTTGTTTTGGTTTATGGCGCTGAAGCGGTTTTTCCCTTTGAATTAGAAGTTCCTTCTTTGGCTCTGCTACTTCAAGATACTCGAAGTAGGAGATGAATATCGTGCTGGCAGATTTAGTCATCTGGAACTCCTAGATGAGAAGTGCATCAATGCTTTGGAACATCTTCGAGCCTACTAGAACAAGCTCAAGCGAGCATACCTCAAGAAATTTCATCATCGATCCTTTGAGATCGGCGACCTTGTATTAAAAGAAAAAAAAATACTAATGCAACTAAAGACCTTAAAGGTAAATTTGAACCTAACTAGCTTGGACCATATATTATCACTGCCAAATTCGGATCGGGAGCATACAGATTAGCTACCTTAGATGGTAAAGATCTTAAAGAACCTATGAACATTATGCATCTTAAACGCTATTATGCATAAATCTGGTCATTTCATCATTGTATATATTGTTATTTTGCATATTGATTCATTTTAGTCATCCATATAAAAATTTCAAAAACAATAATATTATTTATTCTTTCAATTCATAAATTAAAATCAAAATATAAAAAAATCAAAATCATCAAAATCTTAAAAAAAATATTTTTTTATTGCACCCGTCAATTCTTGAAGTATTGCAGTCATATTTTCAATTATTTTGGATAAATTAGCATTTATTTGGAATCCCGCACTTTCACACTCACATGAATAAATATCTTGATTTTATTTGGTATGATTATTAATCTCTCTTATATCAAAGTCCACAGTTGAATTAAATAAAGTTTTGAGCATAGAGAATTGATCTTGTTATTTACTTGAACCAAGTATATCTCTTCACATTAAAATGATTTCATTGCAAATTCAATATGATGCTACATAGTAGAAGTGGTTTCTTGAGCGAAAAGTTTCCCCTGCTATCCTATCATGCACATGGTCTAGAATATTTGAGAATTGACAAAAGGACAAGCTCACCCCTGCCTAGAATAAAATTCCCTTACTCTACAGCTAATCCGAGCAAGTATACCTAGTATAGGAAGAAAAAAAAGAAAAGTCAAAGAAAATGGGAAAAAGAAGAAAAATATCATTTTGTACCATCGCAACAATATTTCAGCATTATCTCAAGTTCCCAAGCAAAAAATACAAAAAAAAAAAAAAAGAAAAAAAAGAAGAGAAAAAGAAAAAGCAAAAGCAAAAGCAATAAAATCCCTTTCCCTACCCCTTGAAAAGAAAAGAAGGGTGAATGAGCTTGAATCCCTGGAATTCTCAATTATTCGAAAACCGTGAGGTAAGCCCCATAACAGGTGGTTTGTGCCCAACCCGCTTGGCCTTGGGTAACTCCTAGCGTGGTGATATGTCTGTCACATTAGCTACCTTCTTTTGTATAGACCTATGTCCGCTTATGGATCAACTAGCTCTTGATGACCCGACTTACATAGTAGTCTGGTACGGTTACATGCATATAAATCATGGTCAATGAACACTCATTTGGTTAATTCAAATTACTTGTATCAAATTATCTTGCTCAAAATTGGTAAATGAACAATACAATTGCACACACATTTGTATTTGAGAGATTTTGTATCATTATGATAAATCAAGATTGGCAAATGAACTCACATATGCACATGAGGGTTCCTTATAAATCTACATTTTGTCTTTGAGATAATTTAAAATATTTTTGCAACTCTTTTTGGAATAATTTC
This sequence comes from Wollemia nobilis, assembly GCA_028583015.1. NCBI lineage: Eukaryota > Viridiplantae > Streptophyta > Pinopsida > Araucariales > Araucariaceae > Wollemia > Wollemia nobilis. The sequence continues at coordinate 5,233,322 of JAQPPZ010003260.1, read as the reverse complement.
ATCTTCTTATTTAAAATAACATCTGTTTCGTATAAAAACAATTACATACATTGTTTTCAAAAATCCAAAATTTCTTTTCAACAACATATTCAAAAATCTAGCAATAAAGTCACGATTATATATATTTTTATATATTTTTTTTTTATATATTGTTTATCTCAAAACCAAAAATCAATTATGCAATAAAATTATTTTTTGGATTTTGCAATGATGGTATAAGTCTATACCTATAATTCTATGCCTAGCGCAAACCATTGTTCTAATTTTCTTTCCCATTCATTATAATTTATAAAAATATATGGCTTACATCATTATGTCACACAATTGTGCTTTAAAAAGAATGGACACCTCTTTTATATTTCATTTCATTATGTCAACATTCAGCTTTGCAACGATGGTATAATTTCTAAGGAATTGTTCAAAATATTATCACACTTAGGAATTTTATGCCTAGAAAAAATCATATTTTTTATGCATAATATTTTCATGGAAATCTGAAAACAAATCATCACCATCATCATTTTTCATCATCACAACACAAAGTCTTAAGACAGTCTCTTAAGCACTCTTTTAATTTTAGCAATATTTCTATACTGGGATTAGCTTGACGACCTAGTGAGCGATGACTCCATGAAATGGTCTATAACAGCGACAATGTCCTTTGAAATTATTGTTAGAAGTCCCTTTATTTTTCATCAAATCACACCACAAAACAACCAATTTGTTTACATCAGATTATTTCATTTAAATTTTATAGCATGACCTAAACTTATACTATTTTCAATGACATAATTACATGAATAATCAATCAACAATTCAAAACTTAAAGCATCATAAAACATGTGGACAAGTCATATCACAAAAAGATCATATATATATATATCAAAAATATATGTACATCATATCAAAACTAGATTGGTATGCCACAATCTATACCCTGGCATACTCAATCCTCTCAAACATATACAGTCTAGATTCTATAGTAGCTAGTCTCGAGAAGCCCTCGAGCTCTCAGCCTCATCTCCTCTCCCGCCCTGGCATGGAGGAGGTGGTCCCATAGAAGTCCATGCTATGTCACGGGTCCTCGACGTCGATCGTAAGGATGACCTCGACGACCCCATCATGACCGGCTCCGTAATGGGAGCTGGCAGTGGTATCCTCTAGTTCTTCAGAACCATGTGATAGTATAATCCCTGGTAGAACATGACCTAAGCAATAGACCACACCAGATCCTGAGTGCTCGCCCCTCCGCTCCGAGCCCTGAGTCATGTAGCCTCATCCTGTAGTGTCTACACCTAAGCCCGGAGGTGGGCATTCTCAGCCCGGAGAGTCACCATCTCATTACTCTCCCCCACCTCGACACCCTTGCCCTTATCGGGTGATGGTGGTCTCTCTCTCTGCTGAGAAGGGAGTCCCTCCTCCCTCCTCTCAGGCTATTGCAGTCTCTCTGGAGTCTGTGGCACTCTCTGGTGTCTCTCCTAAGGAGACCATCACTGCTACCTCCCTCTATGACTCCTCGCTACATCAATGGTAGCCTAGCATCACCTCCCCATATATCGCACAATAGCATGCATCAGACCCTGTGCCCTCGTCATTCGAGGAGGGTGGATGCTTGCATACCAGACATCATATATGTCTGTCACCCCAGTGTCGTCCTCATCCACTGGCTGAATGGGGGCATCATCAACGTACTGACTCTAGAATCACTACATATCTGGAGCCCCGCTCAGTGTAGTACTATCCCGGATAGTTCAGGAGTACTCATAGTCTCTGAGAGAAGGGATCCCCTATTGTAGACCGAACTACCTCAAAAATTGGTCATAGCGGTGGAGCTCTACCTCTCCCCACTCCATCCTAAGCCAGAAGACTCGCCTGATGTGAGCCAACTCTTTCCCGTCCTCTCCCCACCCTGGGATCTCTCTCCATGGCCTCTAGGTGATCTGGTCAGGGATGAGGTCGTCTAGCAACCTTCGGGACATCGACAGATCTATCCACCGCTGTGACCCTCTCTGGAGCCACCAATAGAAAACCTGGGGTCTCTCTCGATCAACCCCTGTCAGTGGAAGCCCTACCGGCCTTCGAACCATAATGTGCTCCCAGCACCAAACCTGTAGTAGGGATGTCAAAAATAGACATCGACCTCCCTTGTATATGACCCCGTATAGGATCCTATACAAGTGACATAGTACAAAGCTGCCCCAAGCGAATCTATAGCCATGGTCTCTCATATCGTAGACCACATCTGAGAGTAGCCAAGGTAACCTGCATCCGCTCTGGTGGCATAGCAGTAAGCCACCCACTATCCCTACCAAAACCTAAGTCAATCGAGATGCCCCAGGAATCTGCCGTAATGTCTCGATGTTCACTCCGCCCTTCTCCAGGGTGAAGCTAGGGTCTCCGCACAGTCGCATCATGGCATGGCCCTGATTGGCTATAGGAGTCATCACCCATCCATGTATGGGGATCCTCAAAATCCTCCATACATCCTCTAGAGTGGGAGCCATCTCCCCTATCGGTAACCAAAAATAGGATGACCCTGAATACCACCTCTTTGCTAGGGTTGTCAGTAGCCCCATGTCTATAGGTATTTGTGGCATCTCTGCCACATGCTGTAGCCCAACCTTTGGTAGTCGATCTCGCTCTGCCTGATCGAGCGTGGCTACATCGTCTCTTAGCCCCCGTATTTCCACTCTCAAATTTTTAGTAATCCCCTCTACAAGATAAACAATCAAACAACAAAAATCATTAATAGATAATCATTAAAATCAATTTCATCTTATAAAAAATGATGATATCATCCACTATTGGACGATATCGTACTAAATTGAGTCAAATCATCCTTTGTAGGATGAAATCATCTCCGATTTCTCAACTTGGGGATCTCCCCTTGTTGGACGGGATCGCCCCTATTTCGCCGATTTCGCCTTTAGACGAAATAGACGATCTGGGGATGATTTCGAAGAAATTGGGACGATTTCATCCCGACGTCGTCGACGGCCTAAAAATGGCCGCGATGCCCCAAAAATAGTCAAAATTTAAATTAAAAACCACACAAATCAAATTAAAAACATAATTCACCAAGTTTAGATCCTTACCCGCAACCCGCGTCGGACCTCTGTCGATCTGTGCGCTGTTTCTACCATTTTTCCTACAGAGCTCTAAAAACAATGAAAGTGAACAGTAATAATGAATTAGGGTTTTACCCTATTTTTTTTAATTTTATTTAAAAAACAACATTTTTTTAATTTTTCTTTTCACGCTTTTACCTCAAACGTTCGATTTGGGTAAAAACACGGAGGGGGCACCATAGCAACCAGTCGTATGATTCGACCTAGAATCATCGTCTAGAAATTTGAGTAAATTTTTGCTTTCTCGTAAAGCGTGAAGAACTCGTATTTAATGCATTTTCTTCGAAAAATTCGCTAAAGAGGGGGAAAATGTAGCACCCTAAAATTGGCACAGTTAAACCCTTAGTAAAAAGATAAAATTTGAATTTTAACCCCAAAACCGCCCGTTAACTGCTCACCCCATTTTTCGTGCCTTTTTTAGGAGTTGTTTTGATCGTTGGACGATATCGTCGTCGATCAGAAGAAATCGTCCCAGATTGGACGAATTCTTCTGGAACAGAATGTCCAGACGATTTCGTCCCAAAACCAAATTTTCATAATTAGCTTCTGTTTCAACAACCTCTCCAACTTGGGCAGAAGTGTGTCTACGCAGTTGGAGATTCCTCCATTGATGATCTCCCAACTCTTGTTCATATGATTCTTATATTGGGATGATCCCCAACCTCCTAACCTCCCCTTAATCCTATATAAAGTAGGATTTTCTCAGTCTATCCCCCTAACTCTTTGGATCCCCTGCCTGGATTTCCTCCTAACCCTTTCCCTGATTGGTTTTCCCTACCATTGAAGTTTTGCACTCGTAGTTTTAGGTTTTCATTGCAGGTTTTCATTGTGCTTCAGCTGGAGGAAGCTCGGATCGTCATAGGCAATTCCAGATGATTTTGGATGATCCTGTCATAGATCGACGATGATCTCGTATGATTGGAGGCGATCTCGATTGCAGTTCATATTGGGGGCAATCAGAGCCCTGAGTTTGCATTTCTCATCTTTCTTCCTTATTTTATTATGCATTAGCTTGATTATTTTTATTCTACATCCTGGAGTTCACCTCATTTTAAAATAACTGCATGATAAAGTTAAAATAAATTATTAAAACAATGCATTTCCTTTAATTTGCTATCCATATTTATCAGTTAGGCATTTATACTATCATTTCTATCATTTTGTATTATTCTTGTAGTTGCATTTTTGGTTTTTGGTGTCTGCTTTTGTGATTGCAGGTTTCTGATGAATTCGTCAGATCGACGATGATCTTGTCTGATCTTAGATGATCGACTGTAATCTGGGATGATTCTGTACAATTGCAGATGATCCTATCATTTTTGGGATGATCTGGACTCCTACAAGCTTCAGAATCTTCATCAGACATCCGAAATCAGGTGCATTATTTCTTATTTAAGTATATTCCTGGTATTTAGGATTCATTCATGCTTTTTGTATTCATATAAATTGGCATTTCATATAGAATAGCTTAGATTCATTCTGGCCAACCTAGGATTATGAATGATCAAGTATAAAATGAACACATCAAAACCATTCTCAACCTAGGCGTGGAAACTGCCACTCAAAGTTTCCTAGTGAACCCCACCATCCATCAAAAATTCACCCTTATACCCCTCCCCCGAGAGGCGTGACCTTCAAAGGGCCTCTCAATCCGAGGTATTGTCCCATCCTTCTTGCATCCCCCTTTCGGGTGCGGATCCTATAGCCTGAAGGTAAGGATGCGAAAATTTTGGAGCGATATAGTTACAGAGATTGGATTTACAGGTTGATTTTATACATAAATTGGTAAATATAAAGTGTGATAATCAGATTTCAATTTAGTTAGAAAATAACCCAAATTATCATGCCAGAAAAAAGCATATTGATGATCAATTTCATTTTGTAAGATCCATGATTGAAATAGGAAAGGTGATGATGCAAAAGGTTGTGTAGTAACCAAAATTTACCCATTATAAAACTAACCATTTTTTTTTTCATTGAGAGAATCATGTTAGAAGCTACTATAGTTGAGTAACCATTGAGTGTTTCATGCAAGCACCACACTAGAATCGACTTGATTAGAGTCTATCCTAGTGTATGGGAGTGGCCAAATCCTCCATAATGATCACGGGAGTTTACCAGTCTATTTCAACTGGAATGCTCTTTTCCCAACAAGTTCAACCCATGTTAAACTCTTTGTTATAGCTTTAGGTATTACACAACCTAATAAGTGAGTGTTTGCCTTGTTAAATACACTGCACATTGGATAATGTAATTAACTTTAAGGTGCAATTCTTAACATCTCTAACCATATCAACAATGGTTTGTTAAGGGAATCAACCACGGATTCACATAGGTGTGCTAGCACCTACCATTTTAACTCAAGGTTTACTTCATGTTGCTAGATTCACTTATCCATATTTATTTCATTATTAGTTTCCATATTTCCTTGTCATTAACTTGCACATTCATCCTTTCAAAGTCATAAATGTAACATTTCAAATATAGCATAGAGAATAAATTGTAGCATTACATTTCAATTTAACTTTATTATAAAAATAAAAAATTGGCACATTGTACAACGAAATCCTTTTAGTATTTCCAAAGCCACAATGAACTCATTACAACATTTTCCTAGCACCTATTAACTAAACAAAATATTCTACTCATAATCAATCCTTGCTGTTACAAAGTAATTACAGTATACTTGAGGTAAAATTATAGCAACAACAATACTTCAACTCACTTTCAGGTTTAGTAGGAGCATCTGGTTCGTTTGTCTCAAGTTTCCAGTACTAGAATATTGGCTACTCAATATCAGGACAATCCACCACATGATATATGCCTATTTATCATAATTCACTTACACTATTGTATCAAAGATATGCAGGAAAATCATGCAAATAACAATATCATTTCAGAAAACAATCATTCTTTTCATCCAAGAGTAGGGAAACCCCATAAATTTCCCTAATAATGAATCTTTCCTATTCCATTCATTCTATTTTCTTTATCCACAAAGCAACATGACCTTGCCTATGCAAAATTTAAACATCAACTTGGCAACAAGGAACCTCCATAAGTTCCCGAGAAATTGTAACCCTGTTACCAATTTTCCCCATCCAAAAATCATTACAACACAACCATATTGCTAAAAGAAATCAAGTAAGATTATTTCATAGTACCTAATAATCTACAAGAAACATCTCCTCAAGTAATTAAACATAATATGATGTTTTACCAAAGTCACAATGTAGTAGACAATTCCTTTTTAAAAGCATTATCTATAAACATCCATATTTAATCTCTAATTTTTTTCAGGATCATTTTTAAGCTTGGTAATAAATTTACAACTACCAACTATTTAAGTCTCAAGATCCCCATTATCCTAGCCCTTTATACAAATTTAAACCCCCTTTTTTACTTCACTTAGACATAACAAGTCTGGTAAACTTGGGGCCATCAATGAGCCATAATAATATTTCCTTCCTAAAACCTTTTAAATTCATATTACAATATCTTTACCATAGTTCTTTAGGTAACTGTTGTCATCTTTAACTTTTAGAAACTTTTCTTTTAAACACACACACAAATACTATTTTTATCTCTTCTTACTATTTTCTAAACTTTAGCTGAGTTCCTAAAGACCTAGGGTAATGCATAATTTAACATCTCCCCTAACACTTTTCCAACCCATAGTTTAGTCTCAAGAATCAACAATACTTAAATACAGACACACACAAGATAATGCATTGGAACCTCTATCAAAACATCCTCCTTAATGACATTCAATGAGTCTCAGAGGTGACAATTCGATGTGTGTGGGTTCTATTCAGAATACCCCAGTGAGAGGAAAAAACATACACTCCTCGTAGGATAGAACTAAGGGTGGATCAAGGCCCCTATCATACCATGGTAGACATAGAGAAAATCCACCAAATTAGGGGTAAGAAGATAGGGCTACCTTAGAGCATAGACCCTTAAGAACTCCAAACCCTAATGGAACTGGAAGGTTCATGATAGATCTTACCACACTTGGAGGTAATGGTACACCCCCAAATGAACCATGGAGAACTAGGTAGCTTGATGGAATGGAAGAATTCCTAGGGTTACTAGGGTACAAAGCCTCTTCTACGTATTCTTGATCTATGAGTTCACGTAGTGAGAGTACATAAAGGTATACCATTAAGCTAGGAGTGTACTAAAAGTTCTCTCGTAGCGTGCGTGCCCCATCCACATAGATAGGCATAGAAAAAAACTATATTAAAACATGAATTTCAACTACACATACAAGGTCAAGAGAATGGCAAATAGGTCTATTGGGGCTTACACTAATAAATCCCCTCGAACATAGTTGCACAACCATAAGTCTCACACAATCGATATTATAGATCAATCTCAAAGTCTATCTATGAAGCAGAGACAATGTATCTTCCAATACCAATTAGAAGATGTGTGTGCAGAGCACGAGCTCCTCAAGAATGAGGATACTCAATGTCAAAGGTTGCTTAGGCAACATTTGTATAAGCACATGTGAGAGCAATACATCCTGGATCAAAATGAGCATGAGGAGAGAGGATAGGTTATATTGAGCTAACCTACCCCCTCAAAGTGAGTATAGGGAGTGCAACCAAATATGTGTTGCTTCGTAGCCAAAACTGCACCCTAAAGCTAAAAATCATACTCATCGTATGACCTAGAACACACAACAACGTCAAGTGCTAGAACAACCTGGGTGTACCTAGTATGAATAAGTAGAAGGAGATAAGCAAGATTAATAGTATCCTAAGATCTCCTTAGTATATGTAGATGATGAGCCTAATCCTCCACCTCAGCCTAAAAAGAATCTACCTCTAGTAGCTTCGTAAAGGCCCTTTAAGGAAGAGGAAATTTTATCCTCTCATGTATACGAAGCCTTGGAAAATAAAGTGAGAGCTATTGATAAATAAGGGATGGGTTATCAAAATACCAATTTGAATAAAATTCACAATGCATCTCTATGCCCTTCATTTCCTAGCCCAGTGTATCCTAATCATTTCGATATGCCCAAGCTAGACAAGTTCCAAGGCAATGAAGACACACAAGAACATGTGATGAGCTTCATGAACATGTGCTTCCAGATCCAAAGTAACGATACCTTGTTACTGAGGACATTCATAATTACCCTTTCAGGTCTAGCACTGGAATGGTTTAATCAATTGAAAAGGCATAGCATTACCAGCTTCAAACAACTGGTAAATGCTTTTCTTGAATGCTTTTCCTTTGGCATCAATAAGAAAACCAATTTTATTGACTTAGTAGCTCTAAAGTAATACGACGATGAGCCAATCATGGATTTTGGTAATATATGGAGAAAGTTAATGGTTAAGATACCATTTTCCATTCCTACTACTAAATTGACTCAAATGTTTACTAAAATCTATGCAAAATATATTTTGTTATTATTACAATTGCAGCAGTACCAAACATTCAAAGAGGCTTTGGATAGAGGATATAAACTTACAATAAGGTGACTTAAAAATCTGGATAAAAAATGAGTGGAATAATAAAAACACAAAGAACCAAACTCAGCAGGACAAGCCTGCACATGTAAATCAGGTTGTGTTGAATAAAAAAAAGGGAATCAAGACCAGTAACCACAAAAATATCAGGCTCAACCTCCCTCTGCACAGTACAATTAGTGCAACAACAAGAATTAGGATAAGAAAAAAGAGCAATGCCCTCATCACCAGTTTATGCCACTGTCTAAGACTATGGCATCAATATTCAATCAAGTTTTTAAGGCTAATGCCATAACTTTACCCAAAGTCAAATTGATCGATCCTAACCAACCTAAATCAAAAGCATTTAGGGAATATCAATACTATTCGTACCACAAATAAAAAGGGCATGATATTGAAGCATGCCATAACTTCAAGCATCTAGTACAGAACATGATCGATAGAAACACATTGATCATTGACAATTCTCTAGTTCTAGATAACCAGAATATGGGGATATTCAAAAATATCCTATCGAATCATGATCCGTTGAAGAATAACATCGGATAAGTAAATCAAGTGTGGATTAAACCACCCACTCAAGGCTTTGTCGGTATGGTGAATGTAATCACCATAAAAAAGAGGTATAATCAGCCATATCCTCCTCCTACTCCAGTCAAAATTCAAGATATGCCCCCTCAAAGGCTAGCACAAAATAATTTTCCAAGCACAACAACTAAACCAATTGTCACAATAAGAAATAGGCTTATTCAAATCCTATAGACGACCTCAACAAAGATATCATTTTATGAGATAATACAATAATCTCCTAGGCATAAGGAGATGCTAATGGACATTTTGAGGTCCATAGAAGTATAATCCCAAGATCCAAAAGCATTCACTAATTTTGTGGGACATGTGCAACAGTGTCAAGATCCTATCATTCAATTTTATGATCATGAAATCAAGATAGTCTCTACTACTATAGTTGACCCGCCACTTCACATTATTGTGTGTGTATACCACATACCCTTCAAGTGAGTTTTGATCAACATAGGATCTTTGATCAACATTATTACCACAAAGGCCTTGGCACATTTAAAATTGCCTAAATAACATATTGTGCCTTCGAATTTCACACTAAGATCATTTAACGATGCATTATGCTCAACAGTGGGTACTATAACCTATTTAGGTGGGATTGAAGAACATCCTTGTAATGTGTCACGTGCTAGAAGGTGTGATGCAGTACAAAATTCTCTTAGGTAGGTCATGTATAAGAGAGATGCAATGTGTACCCTCAATATTACATTAGTGTATCAAATATGTACACGAGGGGCAAGTGCATGTGGTTCCTTTGGATGAGGAACCATTCAAGTATGTTAATCAAGTGGATTTATCAAGAGATTTTATCCTCCCATTGACACATTTGGATGTAAGACCTACATCACCTATCCGACATCCAAAATGTAAATCAAAGGAAGTGTGCACTGGTTCTTCAACATCGTCACCATGACCATATTCACATACAACAACTACTTCTGCAAAGCCTACGACATCAAAAATTCTTAGGAATTATCAAAAGTGAAAGGTAGTACTGGGTGAAAAAGAGTCTAAATAAATACCCAATGTAGCAACTTTAGAGGTCCCAAATCCCATGGAGGAGGGAAACTCATAGAAGGAAGTCGAGGAGGTACCTCAACCTGCCTCGCCTATGTCTTTAGCTAGATCATCTACATTGCAGGTGACAATTCATTTAGTCAATCTTGGGTTAGCATAATACTTGGTGCAGAATGTGAATTTCACACCAATCATTGAATCTACACAGGATATGGGCAAGCCTTAAGCCCATCATTTTCTCGTTGGGATGATGGTACCACTGAGGGTGCCACCCAATAAAACAAACTTCATCTATGGATGCTTAGATCAACTTGTAGATCATTCACGTATAGAATAAGATTATGATGAACCATTCGTAGTGAACATTTATTATCTATATAACCTAGAGTTCACCCTTCTCTATTTTAAGCATTACCACTAGTATGGTTACATTCTAGGTCTATTTGAACAAGGGCACTAAATCCCATACCAATCACACTATCAGTTTCCATATGATAGGTTCAGACTGGGTTATGACATAAGAGTTCAGGATGAGCTTCTAACCATATATTTAGATCACCTAAATCTAAGTATGGGGCTAGACTATGTTGATTGAAACCTCTACCATCCTAAACCTTCACACTCTTGAAGGGGTAATTGGCTGATAACCATGGTTGTCATAGAACCACCTTTGATCTATCATGAAAACATCTTGGTGGAGACTAGCTTAGATGGTGTTACAGGAACTGATTGGATTATCAAAAATCATGAGTATTTCAATAGCATTGGCATTGAACCCCAGGGTTCTAATATAACTATAGCAGATCCTGAATCACTAACTCTGACGAAGGATATTCATAATCCATCTCTAAAAGTGATGGATCATAATGTAATTCTAGCGAAGATGATTGTAATGTCCCTATTTTAGACAAAGCAAACCCTTACTACGAAAATGTAAAAATTAAGTACAGCAAGGAAATAACTCAGAAATTGCTCATAAAATAACACAAGTATGAGGAGAAATTAGCCAGTATCATATATTAAATATTGCCAAACCAATACAACAGCTGGAATGGACAAATGGGTCCCCAAGGAACTCAAAATGCAGATACAAACTCCCACAAGTGGGACGAAATAACCCCAAGGTGGAACAGATGCAAAAAATCCTCAAAAATGACCCCAAATACAAGCGTAGGGTTTGGGGCTACCAACAGATCTGAAACACAATGACACAAATGCTCCTAAAAATGCCATGAACTCCTCACAGATGCCTCTTTTTGTATTTTTGATATTTTAGGGCAATAACACCTGTAATGATATTGCCAAGACCCCAACCATGCACCTCCAATGCACTATGGGAATGAGCAAGACCTGCAATATCAACTCATGGAACCACTAGGGTTTCAATATTCAATTCTGATATCAACATAACATGCCCAAAATGGGACGTCTCACTCCCTTATATAGGGTGAGGTTCTAATTTTGAGTTGACATCTCCCAACGCTAAAATCACTTAAAGTGCCTTATTACAACATAAAAACATAAAACATAAATAAACACAACTTAAGTTATGTCTCCTAGTCACATGAACCCCTTTTTCACTTTTATAATTAAGTGTAGGAGACATTTACAAAAAATATTTATTTTTGGGACATTACAAGTCCACCCTCCTCAAATTTCTTATCCTCAAGCAAAGTCAAAGCTGGAGCATCTAAAATTTTTGCACCTTCCCAAGTAGCATCCTCCATAGGCAAGTCCTTCCACTTCACAAGATATTCTTTGACAGTCCTACTCCTAAGCTTTCTCTCCCTTGTCTCAAGGATCAATTTAGGTTCAAGAATGATCTTTCCTTCATCATAAAGGGGTGGCAAATCTGAATATGGCTGAATATGTTGGCCCAAGGCCTTATTCAAACAAGAAAAATGGAAGACATTATGTATTTTACTTCCACTTGGAAGTTCCAAAGCATATGCAACCTGTCCAACCTTACTCAACACCTTGTAAGGTCCATAAAATTTGGGTTTGAGTTTTTTTGCTCCAATTATTTTCAATGTAGACTGTTTGTAGGGCTGCAGCCTAACATAAACCAAGTTTCCCACCTCAAATGAGTGCTCACTACGCTATTGATTTGTATACTTCTGCTGATTTTGTGTCGTAAGAATATTGTCCTTCAAAGCATTAAGAATATCTTGATTTTCTGTTGCAAAGTCTCTAGCTTTTTGGACCCTTGAATCACCAAAAATTAGATCTGAAAAGTGTGGGGCATCATAACCATAAAATGACTTGAATGGAGACATTTTTATGGACATATGATAAGTATAATTGTAGCAATATTCACCAAGGTGCAGCCATTTAGCCCATGCCTTTTGTTGACCTGAAACATAATTTCTCAAATATCCTTCAAGCCATTTGTTAACAATTTTAGTTTGCCCATAAGTTTTGTGATGGTATCTAGTACTACGAGTCAATTTAGTACCACATAGCTTAAAAAATTCTTTCCAAAACATGCTCAAAAATATGTTGTCCCTATCACTCACAATGGATTTAGGCAAACCATGCAATCTGAAAACTTCTTTAAAAAACAAATCAGCAACTTGTATGGTTGTACAAGTTGTTGAAATGGCATAGAAATGAGCAATTTTTTTCAATCTATCAACAACAATAAATATGCAATCCTTCATGTATACCTTGGGCAAACCAGTAATGAAGTCCATGGAGATACTTTCCCATTTCTGATTGGGAATAGGAAGTGGCTGAAGTAAACCAGCTGCAAATTCATGTTCCCCCTTGTTTTCTTGGAAAATAAAACATTCCTGAACATGCAAGAAGACATCCCTTTTCAAACCATTGCAATAGAATCTTTCTCTAACCTATTTGCAAGTCTTGTAGAAACTTGGATGGCCTATAATTGGAGCATCATGCATGGCTGTAATTAAAGCTTGTTTCAGCTTTGATTCAGGTACTAAAAACACTCTTCCATTGCAAAAAAATAGTCCTTCTTTATGTCTGAACCTGTCATCTTCAACTTGCCCATTTATTAGTTTAGAACAAAAATCATTCTTTGCATATTCAGCCATAATTTTCACCTTCCAATCAGCAGAAATAATGGAAAGAGAATGAAAAGTAGGGTGCCTAGAAAGTGCATCAGCAGCTGAATTCTTCTTACCCTTTACAAACACAATTTCAAAATCATATGATTGCAACTTTGTTACCCATTTTTTCTGTCTTTCATCCAGTTCAACTTGCCCCAAGAAGTATTTCAAACCGTTATGATCAGTTTTGACCACAAACTTGCCACACACTAAGTATTGCTTGAATTTGGTCAAGGCATGCATGATAGGTAGCATCTCTTTATCATAGATGCTAAAAGTTTTCTCCACATTTGAGAGCTTTCTACTCTCATAAGCAATGGGGCGTCCTTGTTGGATAAGTACATCTCCAACTCCAACACCTGAAGCATCACAAGCAATAGTAAAAGCAAAAACAAATCAGGAATAGCAAGTAAAGGAGTGGAAGTCATTACATATTTCAGCTTTAGAAAAGCTAAAAGAGCCTCATTGGACCATGAAAAGGCCCCTTTCTTAGTTAATTCAGTAAGGATGGCAGCCAAAGAAGAAAACTCCTTAATAAACCTCCTATAGTAACTGCATAAACCCACAAAACCCCTCAATTCCGTTGGATTCAATGGTATAGGCCATCTTTGTATAGCTGAAACTTTAGTTTGATCAACCTTCACCCCATATTTGCAAATAATGTGCCCACTCTCAAGTAAATCAGCAATGGTCTTTTCAATCTCATATTTGAAAACCTTAGGATGCCTATAAGGTTTAATTATGACAGGTTTACTATTTGCTTCCAATTCAATAACATGCTGAAAACCTCTACTAGGTGGCAAACCTTTAGGTAGGTCAGAAAATACCTTAAGATGTTTTTGTAGTAAACCTTGAATTTGAGGATGATAGGTGGCTAATTTTTTCCCTTCTGAACTAAAAATTACAGCTACCCACTCAACGTCCTTATGCCTTATCATCTTCTCCATTCTTTTGTATGAAACCTCCAAAATTTTGCAAGAATATTTTGACCCATTTTCCTTGATTCCTTGCAACACCACATCTTTCCCTTCAAGCACAAATTTCAGTTCTAATTTCTAATAATTAGTAACATAATCACCAAGTGAATACAACCATTGCACACCCAAAACCATATGTGGAATACCTCCTAAGGGAAAAAAAAGAATTGCTCATCTACTTCCATGTTGCCAAAATTAATTTTTATGTTTCTTACCACTTTGTTGCATGTGATAAGATAACCATTGCCAATAGCAACACTAAAACTAGGAATGATAGCTGTAGGAATATTCTTTCTAGTGGTAAACTTCTCATTAACAAAATTGTAAGTAGCACCACCATCTATTAAAACAATAACCTTTTCATCAAAAGATCTACTTGGTACCTTAATAGTGCAAAACTGATTCAGCCCACTTAAAGTGGCTAGGGAACCTTTAGGAACTTCCTCATACTCCCTTTGTGCTTCCTCTTCCAAGGGTGTCTCATCTACCTCATAAAAATTAGGATTATCAGAATCAGAATCAGAATCAGAATGTAATTCAATGATTTTCATACCTCCTTCTCTGCATTTATGACCTCTTTGCCAAGGAGACTTGCAAATGAAACACTTGTTTTGTTTCCTTAGCTCATATTTCTCTTCTTGTGTCAAGCGTGGGCCCTTTAGGGGCTTATTAGGTGGCTGAAAACCATATCTAAAACCTTCTCCATGCGTGGGATTCTTGCCATAAAAATTTCTCTCATTTCCACCTTACTGCGTGAGGTTTCCTTGCTGCCCATACTGTTGTCCAAAAACTATTTTTTTGGTTGCAAAAGGTGGTCTAGCAGGTGGATTATATGCAAAATATTTTTTTCTAGGAGGTAAAATAGATTCTAATCTTAAAGCTCTCTTAATGGCATCTTCAACAGTGGCTGGTTCAGAAGCTTTAACTAATCCCTTCACGGGTTCCAACAAACCATCCATAAAAAGAAAAATTACCCTCTTGGGTGAAATATTTTGTACCTGAACTAAAAGTTGTTCAAACTCCTCCACATAGGCATGAATGGATGAAGTTTGCTTCAAAGTGGCAAGCTCCTTGAAATACTCTTCCACATTCCTCCTTTCAAACCTGTTCAAAACCCTGGTACAAAATTCATCAAATGTATCAATATCACCATGCCCTTGGGTTACTAACCCATGATGCCACCATGAGTAAGCACTACCCTCAAGGTGGAGTGTAGCAATCTGAACTGCATCATCTTTAGAAATAGGCTCCAAGGTAAAATAAGTTTGAAATTTTTGAAGCCAAGCCCTAGCTGTAAGACCATCTTGACCATTAAATGAGGGAATGATCACCTTTTGATGCAAAAGGGGCTTCTTTTTCTCTTTTTTAGCCTCAACAACATATTTAACCATAATCTTCAAATATTTATCAAAAGAAACTGTTGCCCTAAAACCCTCAGATTTATTACTATAAGCAACAAACCATTCATCTAATTCATCAGTTACCTCATTTTCCTCCGATGGAGGTGGTGGAACAAGAAACATAGGCTTGGATGGCCTAGGCAAGGGAGTGTGTGAGTTAGATGATGACTCATGCCCATTGTTGTTGCCTCCCCTTTCTCCTTCCCTCCTTGTGCCATTTGGGTTGCCCAAAGCTGCCCTCAATTCTTGCTAATTTGTCTCTTGTAAGGACACCATTCTTTGCAGCTTTTCAAGTAGGGCATCGAATTTTTGCTCAGTCCTATCAACTGGCCTTTGGGGCTCCTCAACCTCTTCTCTGTTTGACATTTCCAAAGCAAGTTTGTTTCTCCTAGTAAAATACTGATGAACAGGAGGACGATGCATAAAACCCTATCAAACCCTAAAAATATGGAAATCTAAAATTCTAAAAATTTTGATCACAAAAAAAAAATTCTGAAACCACATAACTGCAAATTGGTCAAAAGGGTATCCAAATCTGCAATTTTTATTTTCTAAAAAAAAATCCCTAAAAATTTGCGAATCCCCTAAAAATCCACGATTTTCACTAGGGTACAACTTTTCACCACAGAAACATACTTATCACCACGAATCACAAGCTGGCAATATTCTAGCTCTGATACCACTTGTAATGTCCCCTTTTTAGACAAAGCAAACCCTTACTACAAAAATGCAAAAATTAAGTACAGAAAGGAAATAACTCAAAAATTGCTCATAAAATAACACAAGTATGAGGAGAAATCAGCCAGTATCATATATTAAATATTTCCAAACCAATACAACAGCTGGAATGGACAAATGGGTCCCCAAGGAAATCAAAATGTAGATACAAACTCCCACAAGTGGGACGAACTAACCCCAAGGCTGAACAAATGCAAAAACTCCTCAAAAATGACCCCAAATACAAGCATAGGGTTTGGGGCTGCCAACAGATCTGAAACACAATGGCACAAATGCTCCCAAAAATGCCACGAACTCCTCACATATGCCTCTTTTTGTATTTTTGATATTTTAAGGCAATAACACTTGCAATGATATTGTCAAGACCCCAACCATGCACCTCCAATGCACTATGGGAATGAGCAAGACCTGCAATCTCAACTCATGGAACCACTAGGTGTTGGCAATTTTGGGTACTTTGGGTACATTGCCTTTGCTCAAGTGTATAAGTTGTCATTGATGTCAAGAAGCTTTTGAAGGAATTTGATTTGATGTAAAATAATTTGTTTTGATGAAGGTTACGGCATGACAGGTTCGAAAGAAAGTTAGAAAAGTGTCGCGATATCGCGACATGTCGCATTTTCGCGACTTAAGCAAGAGAGAGAAAGCATTTTAGAAAAGTGTCGCGATATCGCGACATGTCGCAGTTTCGCGACTCAAAGAGGAGAGAGAATGTTCGGAGTCAGAAATGTCACGATTTCGTGACATATTGCAAGGAAGGTTGTACGGACGAAAAAGTGTCACGATTTCGTGACATGTTGCAGGAGAGAGAGTCCGAAAGAAAAAGTGTCACGATTTCGTGACATAATGCGAAGAGAGAGTCCGTAGTGTGAATTGTCGCGATTTCGTGACAAGTTCGAAGAGAGAGAAAGTAACACAAAAAGTGTCACGATTTCGCGACATGCTACAGAGTTCGAAGTGAGAACTGTCACGATTTCGTGACATGCTGCAGATGAAAATGTTCCAAGTAAGAACTATCGCGATTTCGTGACATGCAGCAAAGGAAAGGTTTCGAAGTAAGAAATGTCGCGATTTCGTGACATGTTGAAGAGAAAGCGTATGGATGCAGAAAGTGTCACGATTTCGTGACAGGTTGAAGAGAAAGCTTACGGATGCAAAAAGTGTCATGATTTCATGATAGATTGAGATGGCAGCATACGGTTGGAGAAAGTGTCATGATTTCATGACAGAAATAGAAAGCAGGTCTTCAACAGGAGAAGAGTCACGATTTCGTGACAGAAGCAAAATGAAAGAGCATGGAAGAAGAAGCGTCATGATTTCGTGACAAATTCAAGAAGGAAGAGCTCAAAGGCGAAAGCGTCACGATTTCGTGACATGTTCCATTTTCACGGGTGTAAGGCAGAGAAAAGCACAAGGCAATGAAAGTGTCACGATTTCACATGTCATGTTTTTGCTAGTGCAAGCAGAGAAGAGTGCAAGGAAGCGAAAGTGTCACGATTTCGTGATAGAAATTGAAAGTAGGCCTTCTATAGGAGAAGTGTCATGATTTCACGACAAAAGTAGAAAGGAGGTCGACGAAGGGAGAAGTGTCGCGATATCACGACAAAAGCAAAGTTGATGCTGACAAAGACAAAAGTGTCATGATATCGTGACAAGAGCTTAGTTGAAGTCGACAAAGGCTGAAGTGTCACGATATCGTGACAAAAGCCAAAAGAAAGTGTACGGTTGCAAAGGTGTCATGATATCGCGACATGTTGTAGTTTCACGACAGAAGCTACAGAAGAGTTACAGAGGTAGTGAAGCCGACAAAGTTAAATTTTAGCCGACAAAAATTAGGGCTTGTAGCCGATGTAGATTAGGGTTTGTTTTTGGTATAACAACCGACTAAGATTAAAGTTTTCATCATGAAAATTTTGTTATAAAAGGAGGGTTGTTTGGAGAGTTGAGGGGTGATGAATGTGTTGTTGAAGTGCGACGTTCGCAGATAGTGCGTAGAGCAAGAAGTTCGATCGCTGAGAGCAGAGTGCGAAATTCGATCGTAGTGTGTAGAGTGCATTTCGTCGAATCATTCTAAGTGTGAAAGATCGCAAAGGAAGCAGAGTGTGCGAAGACGGTGCCGTTGTGATTGCGTAGAGGTGCAAAGGTTGAAGTTCGATCAAGTGCGGCTATGATTGCATAAAGAGAGTAGAGGGCTTAGTGAGAAAGGGCACTGAGTTTGATAGTTCTATCAGAGAACTTGAGGACAGAGGTGCATTGGTTCTTTGAGAAGAACCTGAGGACAGATTTGGCAAGTCTTTGAGAAGGTTGTTGAGCTGCTGTGGACGTGATCATAGAAGGTAGAGGTCTCTTAGGCTAAGCATTGAGGACAGGAGGTCTTCGGTGGAAAGGAGTTCCACGTGCTGGCAAGAGGTAGAGGCAGTTGATCTTCTGAGGGATCATTTCCAGAGCAGAGGGGAAGGTATCTCCTTTGGGTCGAGGCTCATAAACATTGTAATTGGGAAGGATTCCCAAAGAACTTTGAGATAACTTTTAGAGAAAAGTTTTGTGGATGTAGCCCAACCATTCTGGGTGAACCACGTTAAAATTGATGTCACTTTGTGGATGATATTGTGCATTGCTTTGATATTGCTTTGGGTATATTGCTTTACTATTTTGTAATATAAAGGAAAAAGTAAAAAGAGGTCTTATACTGTTCACCCCCCACTCTCAGTATAAGCTTGTGTTCTTCAATTGGTATCGGAGCGGGTGCCTTCGAAAAGTTTAACGACTTGAAGGAAAAGCTAGTAAAGAACACAATGGATTATTCAAGTGGCAATGCAGCACCTATTCTTGATGGGTCAGATTTTGGTCTTTGGAGTGCAAGGATGAAGGTTCATCTAATGGCACTTGGTAATGAGGTATGGGAAGTAATTGAAGATGAGTACACTATTCCTGTACATGGTCCAAATACTAAAGAAGAAAGGCTCCTACATCACAGCAATTCAAAAGCAATGAATGCAATTCTGAAAGGCTTACAGAAAGCAGATCTCACCAAAGTGATTCACTGCAAGACAACTAGTGAAATGTGGAAACAGTTGCAGGTGGTTCATACAGGTGATACAAATGTCAGAAAGGCCAAGTTGAGACACTTCAAAGGTATGTTTGAACAACTCAAGATGAATGATGATGAAAAGATTAGTGACTACATGCTTCGTATGGATGAGGTTGTTAACTCCATGAAAGACTTAGGTCTTGAGCTTGCTGAAAATGATGTTTGTGATAAGATTTTAAGATCTCTTCCTAATAGATTTAGTGAAAATATTTCTGCTATTGAGGAAGCTAAAGATTTGGATAAGTTGAAAAAGGATGAGCTCCATAGTATACTTGCAGCATTTGAGTTGAGAACTCAAGTGAAGGTTGATGTCAAGAAAGAGGCGACTTTCAAGGCTACCAAGAAATCCAAGGGTAAACAACTTCAAGAGAGTGATGAGTCTTCTAGTGATGAAGAGGCATATTACAGCAAGAAAGGCAAGTTCTCTAGAAAGCACAAAAGCGTGAAAAATATAAGATGTTTCAATTGTGGAAAGTTTGGTCATTATGCTACTGACTGTATTGTTCTCAAGAATGAAAGTGATGAAGATAAACAGGATTCTAAGAGCAAGGATTCTGAAAAGCACAAGCATCACAGGAAGAACAAATATGAGCACAACAATCAAGGAAAGAGGTATTCTCACAAGCACAAGAAGAGTTTCTATCTAGACAAAGCAAGTAAGTGTTCTAGTAGTGATAGTGAAAGTTCTTCAAGTGATAATGAAAATGAGATGTTGTTCATATCAGAAAAAGAGGAAGAACCGAAACATAGATTCATTATCATGAAATGTCTTAGATGTGGAAATTTTGGTCACCTTGAGGATGATTGTACAAATAATGATTTGGTTTCCAGTATGTATGAGGATGCTTCAGAAAACTATAAGGAAGATGCATGTATGGTTTTTGAAAAAGGTAGCACCTCTAGTGATAAGAAATCTGAAAAAGGCTTTGATGATTCAGAAAGCAAACAAATAAAGGATCTTGAAAGTGAACTTATTAATGCTCTTAGTGCTTTGAAAAAGGAAAGAAAGAAGAATGCTAGACTCAAGGATAAGTTAGATGAATGTTGTATGGAGAGAGATGATCTTATAGAAAATCTTGATTTCTCTATAGCTAAGACACAAGAACTCAAGGATGAGTTAGAGTCTAAGGTTCTTGAGTATAGTGAGTTAGAACAGAAAATGGCTTCTTTGAAAGAGGAAACTAAAGAGTACAAGGATAAGCTTTACGAGGTTTCAAGATAGCTCCAAAAAGGTTAAGTCACTCATCAAAGGTCAAAGAAAGACAACAGATAAAACAGGCCTTGGTTTTGTTAAGCCTCACAAGGAACAAGTTGGAGAGTCTAGTAAGAGACTCCAAAAGGAAGAGAGTTCTGATGAGGAAAGTATTTCAGATCATGAGTCCTTGAATGATAGATGCGCAGAAATAGAAAACAGAATTCAGAATGAGAAGAAGAGGTTTTCAGGACCCAAGAGGTCAAATAAAGGAAAATTTCAAGGCAGATGTTTTGCGTGTCACAGGTTTGGTCACATGGCTGCACATTGCATGGCTCAAGTGAAGAAGGTAAACGACAATTTTAGAAGCGCTAGTTTCTTTCAAGGGTATTGCTACTCTTGTCAATAGTTTGGGCACAAGGCAGTCTATTGCAAGGTTAATTACAGGAACAGGTTTGGTCAGAACAGGTTCGGTCAGAACAGGTTCGGCTAGAACAGGTGGATTCAAAGATCAGGTTTACCTCAGAGAAACAACATCGTCAAGTGTTTCAAGTGCAACAATGAAGGTCACACAATCAGACAGTGTAGAGCTGAAATTCTAGAATACAGGAACAGGAACAGTGGCATGATCAGGTCCAAGGATCAAGGCATGAACAAGAACAAGGATGAGAACAAGAACAAGAACAGTGACAAGAACAGGAATACGGGCAAAGAGTTCAAGAGAAGGCCCGACAAGGAAATTATAGACGCTGATGATGATCAGTGCCTAATGGGAGTTTTACTCCCACCCCAGAATTAATCACCTCATCAGGAGGTGGGGGAGGGACTAAGCTAAGAGGCTCATTCTTAGTCCCGAGCCCCAAAGGTGACCCTTTGCCATTGATGACAAAGGGGGAGAGATATGAGTAAGGGGGAGAGCTTCAAGTGAAGAGGAAAGCTTCAAGTTCGGGGGAGCAAAACTTCAAAGGAAGATTCTCGGTTGTGGGCACGGTTTCTCGGTTGTTAGCACGGTTGGTTTCAGTTTTGGCTCTTGAGACGTGTTTTCAATAAAGGTTTGCCATCAATGACAAAGGGGGAGATTGTTGGCAATTTTGGGTACTTTGGGTACATTGCCTTTGCTCAAGTGTATAAGTTGTCATTGATGTCAAGAAGCTTTTGAAGGAATTTGATTTGATGTAAAATAATTTGTTTTGATGAAGGTTACGACATGACAGGTTCGAAAGAAAGTAAGTTAGAAAAGTGTCGCGATATCGCGACATGTCGCATTTTCACGACTTAAGCAGGAGAGAGAAAGCATTTTAGAAAAGTGTCACGATATCGCGACATGTCGCAGTTTCATGACTCAAAGAGGAGAGAGAATGTTCGGAGTCAAAATGTCACGATTTCGTGACATATTGCAAGGAAGGTTGTACGGACGAAAAAGTGTCACGATTTCATGACATGTTGTGGGAGAGAGAGTCCGAAAGAAAAAGTGTCACGATTTCGTGACATAATGCGAGAGAGAGAGTCCATAGTGTGAATTGTCACGATTTCGTGACAAGTTCGAAGAGAGAGAAAGTAACACGAAAAGTGTCACGATTTCGTGACATGCTACAGAGTTCAAAGTGAGAACTGTCATGATTTTGTGACATGCTGCAGATGAAAATGTTCCAAGTAAGAACTGTCACGATTTCGTGACATGCAGCAAAGGAAAGGTTTCGAAGTAAGAAATGTCACGATTTCGTGACATGTTGAAGAGAAAGCGTATGGATGCAGAAAGTGTCACGATTTCACGAAGGTTGAAGAGAAAGCTTACGGATGCAGAAAGTGTCACGATTTCATGACAGATTGAGATGGCAACATACGGTTGGAGAAAGTGTCATGATTTCACGACAAAAATAGAAAGCAGGTCTTCAACAGGAGAAGAGTCATGATTTCGTGACAGAAGCAAAATGAAAGAGCATGGAAGAAGAAGCGTCATGATTTCATGAAAAATTCAAGAAGGAAGAGCTCAAAGGCGAAAGCGTCATGATTTCGTGACATGTTCCATTTTCATGGGCGTAAGGCAGAGAAAAGCACAAGGCAACGAAAGTGTCACGATTTTGTGACATGTCATGTTTTTGCTAGTGCAAGCAGAGAAGAGTGCAAGGAAGCGAAAGTGTCACGATTTCGTGACAGAAATTGAAAGCAGGTCTTCTATAGGAGAAGTGTCACGATTTCGCGACAAAAGCAGAAAGGAGGTCGACGAAGGGAGAAGTGTCGCGATATCGCGACAAAAGCAAAGTTGATGCTGACAAAGACAAAAGTGTCACGATATCACGACAAGAGCTTAGTTGAAGTCGACAAAGGCTGAAGTGTCGCGATATCATGACAAAAGCCAAAAGAAAGTGTACGGTTGCAAAGGTGTCATGATATCGTGACATGTTGTAGTTTCACGGCAGAAGCTACAGAAGAGTTACAGAGGTAGTGAAGCCGACAAAGTTAAATTTTAGCCGATAAATATTAGGGCTTGCAGCCGATGAAGATTAGGGTTTGTTTTTGGTATAACAGTCGACTAAGATTAAAGTTTTCATCATGAAAATTCTGTTATAAAAGGAGGGCTATTTGGAGAGTTGAGGAGTTGATGAATGCATGGTGGAAGTGTGATGTCCACAGATAGTGCGTAGAGCAAGAAGTTCGATCGTTGAGAGCAGAGTGCAAAATTTGATCGTAGTGTGCAAAGTGCATTTCGTCGAATCATTCTAAGTGTGAAAGATCGCAAAGGAAGTAGAGTGTGCGAAGACGGTGCCGTTGTGATTGCGTAGAGGTGCAAAGGTTGAAGTTCGATCAAGTGCGGCTGGGATTGCGCAAAGAGAGCAGAGGGCTTAGAGAGCACAAGGGCAAAGTTGAATGCGAAGTTCTATCGAACTTGAGGACAGAGGTGCATTGGTTCTTTGAGAAGAACTTGAGGACAGATTTGGCAAGTCTTTGAGAAGGCTTGTGTGGAGGTTGATTTGTCAAGTTGAGATCAGAGGAAGACTTGTCTAGATGTGTGTTTGGTAGGTTGTTGAGCTACTGTGGACATGATCATAGAAGGCGAGAGGTCTCTTAGGCTAAGCATTGAGGATAGGAGGTCTTCGGTGGAAAGGAGTTCCACGTGCTTGGCAAGAGGTAGAGACAGTTGATCTTCGAGGGATCATTTCTGGAGCGAGGGGAAGGTATCTCCTTTGGGTCGAGGCTCATAAACATTGTAATTGGGAAGGATTCCCAAAGAACTTTGAGATAACTTTTAGAGAAAAGTTTTGTGGACGTAGCCCAGCCATTCTGGGTGAACCACGTTAAAATTGATGTCACTTTGTGGATGATATTGTGCATTGCTTTGATATTGCTTTACTATTTTGAAATATAAAGGAAAAAGTAAAAAGAGGTCTTATACTGTTCACCCCCCCTCTCAGTATAAGCTTGTGTTCTTCACTAGGGTTTCAATATTCAATTCTAATATCAACATAACATGCCCAAAATGGGACGTCTCACTCCCTTATATAGGGTGAGGTTCTAATTTGGATTTGACATCTCCCAACCCTAAAATCACTTAAAGTGCCTTATTACAACATAAAAACATAAAACATAAATAAACACAACTTAAGTTATGTCTCCTAGTCACATGAACCCCTTTTTCACTTTTATAATTAAGTGTAGAAGACATTTACAAAAAATATTTATTTTGGGGACATTACAATGATGACGAGCATTTCTTAGAATATGAGAAATACAAAGGTGAGACTGATTTGGCTTACTTAGGCCCTTGACATTTATGTTGTATGAGGGTGAAAACCATGCATTTAGACTATTAAAAGCATGTAAAAATATAACAAACAAAAATCAAGTAACCGTTTGCACAAATAAAAGTTATCCAAGAATATGGGGTTGCCCTTTTATTAAAAATGATAGATCTTAGTTACAATATATCCCTCTTAGGGAGTTACTCAAATTGATACAATTTTTACAACAGTGGAGGCCCCTCAACGGGGAGAGATGCACTTAAAGAGTCTTCACTTTGATACCAATTTGCGTGAGGGCTTACTAGATGCCTCCTCCAATGTTCGAAGGGAGTGTTTCAATGCTACTTATTCTTAGATAGATCTATTACCTGTGTGAAAGGAAACAAAAAGAAAAATTAAAAGCATATGAGACCTCTCGAGATGAGGCTTATTCTATAGATCTGCAAGAAATAGTATGAAAGCATAAATAAAGCATGAAAAAGCATAAATAGAAGCAAAATATGTCTATTACAATGCTTATGAACCTTGAAAATATGATAAAATAGTAAATATAAACTAGGGTAAACTAATGATGCATAAAGGAAGGTAGATCTACACTAGAAATTGAAGAAACTATGTCTCAAACCCTAGCTACTATCGCTCAGGGTGGTTGGTCCGCTAGCCACTACTGTCATCGATGGTCATGCTTGTAGGTCATTTTTGAAGACAACAATCACTAGCTATGATCTTTGCTTCTCGTATCAGGTTCTACAACTAAAATATCCTTGGTTGAATTGATTTTTAAGGTTAATTGGTGTGTCTAAACATGGATTTGCGAGTGACATCTCTTGGATCTACAAAAAATTGAAGGCAAATGGATGATTTGCTTCTCAACCTTATGGAAGCTTTGTTGTTGATGGAATGCTTCATAATTTAGGCACTCCTCACAAGGCTATCAATTTTTTGATCAATGTGGTAGGGTTTGTTGCATAAAATTAGGTCTTTAAGGATCCATATTTGTTCCTAGGAGGGTGCATATGTAGGCCTCCCAAATTCCAAATATTGGCTTCTTAGAGAATCTAATATCCATATTTACATGAAACTAGTTGTTGGGGGGAAAGGCCAAGTTCCAAACTTACATGGGAGTTGCAGTTAGGAGGAAATTTGGAAGATTCAAACCCAAAAATTCTCAAATCCAATGCAATTTTAGTTACCATGCATGATTTGGGTTTGCATTTCATGGCTGAATTTGTCTCAGTGCTATCCATTGTCCATAGTAGCAGCTAGTCATGGCCGCTCTGAGCTTTAGCAAACAGTGCTGGTAGTCACTCTGGTCGATAGCGACTGCACCTGAATAGGTCAGAGCTACCTCTAGTGAGTAGTTAAAACCACTGCTAGCTCTTGGAAAGGTCCAAGTTCAATCATATGGTTTGCAGAGGTGCTCATATGAGTAGTCTCCTAAACATGACATGTTTTAGGTGTCTATATATGCCTCTTTTTGGGATGCATTATGGGAAAATACAAAGCTAAGAAAAAATATATAACCTAACAACATATTATAGGGTGTATGATGATCATTGATCTGATCAACATTAGATACCGCAATCATGAGAAGAGTGCACATCTTAGAATCAATACCTTCTATGAATTGAAGAACTTGATTTTGGTAGGCTTAAGTCAAAATCATAGCCTTGGTGGCAATTATGAGACAAGCTTAATTCAAATCCTAGCCTTGGTGATAATTAGGAGATAAGCTTAAGTAAAATCCTAGCCTTGGCAATAATTAGGAGATAATATTAATTTAAATCCTAGCCTTGGTGGCAATTAGAAGATAATATTAATTCTAATCCTAGCCTTGACGACAATTAGGAGATAATATTAAGTCAAATAATGGCCTTGGTGGCAATTAGGAGATAATATTAAATCAAATCCTAGCCTTTGGTAGTAGTTAGGAGATAAGCTTAAGTCAAATCCTAGCCTTGGCAGCAATTAGGAGATAAGCTTAATTCTAATCCTAGCCTTGGTGGCAATTAGAAGAAAATATTAAGTCAAATACTAGCCTTGGTGACAGTTAGGAGATAAGCTTATTGGTTTGCTTGAATTTGCTTTTAATATTTTACTTATTTGACCCAAGAAAGGAGGATGTATGATTGTCTTTGACAATGATTCTTGAGCGAATTCAATTAGCAATAATTGAGCATTTAATTGTTAATTCTAATTATGAATTTGTTTATTATGACTACTCCCTCAAGTGATGAGTCGATGAAGAAAGGACAAGTAATTAAATCGATGAGTCACTTGACCAAGATGAATAATTTTGACAATTCAAGATGATTGCACTTGTTATTAGGCATGTCCTATTATAGCTATGAATTCAACCATTAATAGCAATTGTACATCTCTATCCCATGGAGCATTTCAGTAGCAACGACATTCTTAGGAAATCAAGATGAAATAAATTAAAATTAAGCTTGTTCTGAATCACTATATTCGATGATAAGATGAAATTTCATAGAGGAAAGGAAATGAATACCTTGTTCTTGTGGAGCATTCTGGCCGCAATGGCCTTCTTAGGGAGTGAAGTGAAGATATTTCAATTCAACGATGAATAATTAGCCCCAAATGGCCTTATGGTAATTTAATCATATTTTTTGGATTGCATGGAGCGCAAGTCTCTACAACTACCAAGTGTATATGGTAAATAACTGGATATGAGACACATTTGAGATTTTGTTGTTATTTTATTTTTTTATGAGTTTTGTGATTTATGATGATTATGGACCGGTAGATATGATTTGATGTCCAATATGAAACTCCTTATGATGAGAAAATATGTGCATTTATGGGATTGACCATTGCTTGACTGTTTTATCGGTGATTATGGGGACGTATGAAACAGATCATGTCCCAGTTAATGCTTGCAAATGTTTTTGTTTTAATTTTATGTTATGGATGCAATGATGAATGCAATGCCTATATGACATATGGATTATGCTTATATGTATGCAATGTACTAATGACATGCACTAGCTAAATGATAGATGTATTATTAGATGTCGTGATCTATATGTATAGATGGACTATTATGTATGCATATATTGATGCAATGCTTGAAGAAAACAAGCTTATACTGAGAGGGGGTGAACAATATAAGACCACTTTTTACTTTTCTTTCCCAAATAATATTATGCAATATATCAATGGAAATATCAAAAATAGTAATCAAAGTAATGCATAAATCAACACACACAATAGAGACACCAATTTAAAATGGTTCACCCAATGTGGGCTACTCCATAGAGAAAATATTTCATTAAAATTTTCTCAAAAAATCTCTTGGAAATCATTTTCCTATTACAATATTTATGGACCTTTGTCCAAAGGACACACCAACACCCTAATCTGGTTCATGGGCACCAACCCACAGGAGACACCAATCCCCTCAGCTAGTTCATGGAATTCTATCCATAGGAGAACTCCTCTACTCTGGGTGATGATCCTCTAGAAGACTACTATCTCCACTACTCTATGTTGTGGATCTCTCTCTACTGAAGATATTTGTCCTCTCTTCCCTAGCTAATGGATCTCTATCCAATAGAGACTACTATACTCTTCTCTGTCACCTCCAAAGCTTACTCTCAACATTTTCTCAAATCTATACTAACCATAGTCCTTTGGTCTAGCACAAATATGCTCAATATCTAACTCTGATCTGCACTAAACATAGTACTTTGGTCTAGCACAAATATGCTCAATATCTATC
Source organism: Wollemia nobilis (assembly GCA_028583015.1). NCBI lineage: Eukaryota > Viridiplantae > Streptophyta > Pinopsida > Araucariales > Araucariaceae > Wollemia > Wollemia nobilis. The sequence goes on along the minus strand of JAQPPZ010003260.1, from coordinate 5,205,164 downwards.
TCAAATCTACACTAAACATAGTCCTTCGGTCTAGCACAAATCTTCTCAATCTTTATCTCAAATCTATACTAAACACAGTCCTTCAGTCTAGCACAAATAAGCTCAGTCTTTGTCTCAAATGTGCACTAAACATAGTCCTTCGGTCTAGTACAAATTTGCTCAATATCTATATTTTTTATGGCATAAACCTATCCTCAAATCTGCACCAAACTCTATCCTCAAATATGTCCTCAAGATTTAACACAAAGCTTGACTCAATCACAAATCAACTCTGCTAGATCTACTCCAAACCTTAACTCAAGGTTTGAACAAATCAATCAATCAAATCTACTCACAAGTCTACTCAGAGACTTACCTCAAATCTGTCCAACAAGTCCTCTCAATAACTTGTTCAATCTTCTCTCAAGTCTTCTTTAAGACTTACCTCAAATCTGTCCAACAATTCCTCTCAAGAACTTGTCCAATATTCTCTCAATTATTCCCTAAGAATTATTTCAAATCTATCCAAAAATTCCTCTCAAGAACTTGTCCAATATGCTCTCAAGTCTTCTCTAAGACTTACCTCAAATCTATCCAAAAAGTCCTCACTAGAACTTGTCCAATCTGCTCAACAAGTCTTCACCAAGACTTGACTCAAATCTGATTGTAATCTTCCACAAAAGCTCACACAAATCTATCCTTAAGCTTTCACAAAAGCTTCCTCAATTCTATCCTTAAGTCCTCTCTAGGACTTACTCAAATCTGCTCACAAGATTTAACAAAAGCTTATTCAACTCAACTCAATCTATCATAGAAAATGTATTCAATCACACAAACAAGCTTCACACAGAATTTTGTTTAAATCATAGAAACATATAGATAATGGTTAGAGACTCAATATATTACTCACTCACAACAATACTCATTTACTTTCAAACTCTCTTGCTTAACCACATAATCATATAGAGAATGGTTAGAGACTCAATATGTTTGACACTCACAAACACTCAATCACTTTCAATCTCTCTTCCAAATCAAATTAGAAGATATAATAATTTATTTCATAGAACTTGAACCATCACACCAACACTTCCCAATCAACTATGCTCAGTCAACTCAACAAATCAATTACTCAGTGAAACACAACTTGCTTACAAACCCAAAACTAGTGTTTTACAATGCTTCCAACAACTCTCACTATGGAGCTCAAACCTTGACTCAAGATGATTCCAATTTCACATAACAATTATACTCATGATCTTTCACAACCCCTAGTCAAGCATATGCAAGCTTACTCCAATATTTCCAACAATGCTTATCAAACAATCTCACATAAAAATGATACTCATGATCTTTCACAAACCCTAGTTCAAGATAGTTCTTAATTTCTCACTCAAATGTTCTCACAAACATTCACCAATCATGCACATGAAATATTACTCAACAATGCTTATCAAACAAAACCTTTTCACTCCAACTTATCTTTCATAACATCCAATCCAACCATATCTCACTCACAAGGAATATGTGCCCATAGCTTTTGTTTGAAGATGTTTTGACCTTAAATACTTGTCTCAATCACAATAAACTCTCTTTGCCAATATCAAAGGTTAGGTAGCAAAAACATCTTCAAAACTCTCTTTCAAATAATCCCTCAAAATATTTCACCATATAAAATATAAAATCTCAATTACACCTTATAATATCCACACTTCAAAATATAAGCCAACAATTTATTTAAAGAAAATAACCACAATAATATTATTTAAACACCTTATGTTTTTCCTCAAAATAATCAATACATCATTAAAATATAATTTCTTTTTCAAACCTTATAACTCCTATCTCAATTCAATTTATCAAAATCACAATAAAATATTTAACTTTCAAAAACCTTATAACTCCCTCCTAGCAAAAATAATCATGCCACATCAAACTTTAGGAGCAAATTTAGTTTTGGAAAAATTAAATACCTTTGCCCTCGATGAGATTCGAACTGCCTCTTATGATATCACCAGCGCCCTAGTCATGGCCCACTTGTCATGTGAGCTAGGTGCTCACCTTAGTAAGAAGAAGCACCTCATGCGCTTTATTGTTTATCCTTGGTGCCAAAACCAAAACACAAACGCCAAAAAAACACTCTTATCGGAGTTCGATCACTGGACCTCCTACTCATTAGCACCCTAAGAACATAGTCGCTTATCACTAGCCCAACCACCATGGTTGATGGTGAGGCTCCAAGCCTTCTTCATTTTATCCCTTCGATGGCCGCCACGTAGAAAAACTTTATCCTCTTCTTTTCTCATGCAGATCATAATAATTTTGCATGCACTCACCAATGATTCAATCGAAGGTAAGTTTAGATTTACCAAGGCACATGGTATTTATACCATTGTGCTATATCCTTTAGCACATAGGTGGATGGAGAATATAATCAATGTGGGCTCTATAAATGGCTTGCTCTTGTAACCCTAATGTTAGGGTTAATTAAATTAAAATATAAATTAATTTATAATAAAATTATTATAATTAATTTAATTGATTTAGGTCTATACTTTAGATATTTAATATTATAATACAATATTATAATATTATTCTTATTGGGCTCTCAAAATTAAACTTTAAATATTATAATAAAATATTATAACCTCTTCGGCAGTGGTCTTCATTCTTGTCGTGATTTCGCGACACTTTTTCTTCTTGACAGCAGGCTTCCACTTTCGTCGCGATTTCGCGACTCATTTTCCATTTTGGCTGTGATCTTCATTCTTGTCACGATTTCGTGACTCTTCTTCTCGTTCGGCTCCATCCTAGCAACTTGTCGCGATATCGCGACACTTTGCAACATGTCACGATATCGCGACTTCTTCCCTTCTTCGGTTTCGATGGCGTTTCTTGTCGTGATTTCGCGACTTCCTTTCTTCTATTGGCATCAACGACGCAACTTGTCATGATTTCATGACATCACCATTTTGGTCACGATTTCACGACACCTTCCCTAGTGTGGAGGTTTGCCAGCTCTCTTTTCCTTTCTTCTTGGACCACCTCGGTCGTTATGGATTTCTTATAATCTCTCTTGTACAAGGTTCAAGGACCTTTCAACACCATTTCTACCAATCAAAAAAAAAATATTATAATATTATTTTTCTTAGGCCTTCATATTGCTCCTTTAGATCTTATCTAACCATATTGAATATTATAATAAGAGATATTATAATATTATTTCCCTTAGGCCTAGAAGCAATCTTTCTCTTGCACTGATTACTGAAACTGACTCTTGACATCCTTCTTTTTGCACTGCTCACTGAAACTGACTCTTGACATCAATGACAACAAATCTTGTTCATATTTCCATCCCCCTTTGTTATTGATGGCAACCCATTTACCTTTTACCATTTCCTTTACTTTTTTTTGTTTTGCTCCCCCTGAGAAACAACTCTCCTTGACTGAATGCTCTCCCCCTAACTCAAATATCTCCCTCTTTGACATCAATGGCAAAGGGTCACATTTGGGTCTCGAGGCTAAGAATGAGACTCTTATCTTAGCCCCTCCTCCACCTCCTTTTGAGGTGGTTAATTTTGGGGTGGGAGTATGTCTACTCCCAACATGCACTTATCTTTACCTTTGTCCACTTTCTTCCTCAATTAATCCTTTTGATTCCTCTGACTATTCCTGTTACTTCTTGTCTCTGGAATTTATTCTATACACCACTTTGTTGTATGCCCATAATTATTTCACTTATAACACTTAATGTTGTTATTCCTTGGAGGTACAAATATATTGGTATTTTTCCTGGTGAAGCCATATCTATTCCTATCATGAACCCTACAATTCACTTCCTTGTGACCAATCTGATTATAATATTAGAAATACCCTTGAAAAAGATGTCTATTTCTAAAATTTCCATATTCTTGTCTTTCATGTGTCTTGCACTATGTAGCCTTGTGTCCAAAACTGTGACATGAGAAGCATCATCCATTGAAACTACCTTGCCTTGAACCCATTGGTCTCTTAGTTTCTTTTACCCTATGTTGCTTCTTGTTCCATCTACTCCTCATTCTGCATTGTTTCTTTCCTTGTTGAACTTTCTATTGTCCAACGCATTCTCAGAAGTATCACTCTCTCTTACACTCTCTTATTCTGAAGCTTCTTCTTCTTCAGAGCTTGAGATTGACTCCTCTCCTTGTTTTATTTGTACCCGTTCAAAACCAAGTCCTGTTTTGTTTGAAAAATATATTTGTACCTTGATAATCTTATCCAAGTTTTTTGAGCTTCTCCCAAACCTATGTCACTTCTACTTAGACTCTTTAAATTCATTCCTTAGTGAATCTACCTCATGTTCTAACCTTTCACATTCTAAAACCTTTGCTTCTAACTTCTATTTGAATTTCCTTGTCTTAGCTATTGATTTGGTTAGATCCTCTATAAGCTTTCCTTTATCTTCATCACATTCTTGAAATTGAAGCTCAAGTTTTGAGTTCTACTTTCTTAATTTTATTAATGCATCAAGGTCATAAATAAGCTCACCTTCAAGATCAACTTCTCCTTTTTCTGATTCTTCCTCTATTTGTTTGCCTTTGGGATCATATTAATTCCTTCATGATTTGTCGTTAATAGGATCACCTCCTTTTTATTCTATTTCCAAAAGTAAACTTACTTTTGGTCCTTCAAGTGTATCTTCATATTCATCACTAAAACTGAATCCATTCCTTGTACATCTATATTCAAGATGGCCAAAGTTACCACACCTAAAAAAATTGAGAATCATTGGTGCCCTTTTCCTAACATCATCTTTTTCTTCTACCAGAAATAGAATTTCATCTTCTTCATTATCTGAGGATCTGTCTGCATAAAAAATCTTCTTCTGTATTTGGAAAAATTTATTTCCTTGCTTGCCTTGTCCATCCTTGCTTTTCTTTTGGTACCTTTGTTTTCCTATTTCTCTGTTCTTATGATCCTATTTTTCTTCATCATTGCTATTTCCAACCTCTGGACAATCAATTTCATAGTGACCATATTTACCACAATTAAAACATCTAACTGATTTCATACCTTTATACTTTCTTGAGTCCTTGTTGTTTCTGCCATATTTTACTTCTTCATCACTAGATGACTTATTGCTTGAATCTGAATTCTTACCCTTTGTCTTCTTAGTAACTTTGAAGGCTGCTTCTTTATGGGAAATAGGTTCCTCTTTTATTCTCATCTCAAAAGTTGTGAGAATTCAATGTAATTCATCCTTTGTCAAAAGTTCAATATATTTTGACTAAACTATAGCTGAAATATTTTTACTATACCTTTTTGGGAGTGACCTTAAAATATTATCATAAACATCTATTTCTTCAACCTTAAGCCCAAGTCCTTGCATGGAGTTAACAACCTCATGCACACAAAGTAGATATGCAATAATGTTTTCCTCTTCCTTCATCTTTAGGTCTTCAAATGTTTCTTGTAATTTTGCAACTTTACCCTTTTGACTTTTTTGTTAGCGTACTAATATGTATTTTGTCTTTATTACATAGTTTAGCTCACTGTTACAACTGCTGTAACAAGTTGCTATTATCGCTGGTTGGTTTGGCAACCTCCGGGATAATTGCTATTGTAATCGCTATTTAATCTGCTGCTGAATAATTCAATTGTGTTCGTTGAATCTAACATGGCATCAGAGCCAGCGACGAGCAGGGAGCAACGAGAGGCAGAGAAGAGTGTGGTTTTTTAATTTTTTTTTTATCTCTCTCGGCGACGTGATTTGTCTGTCGCGCGATATCAGCCGGAGAAGAATTAAAAAAAAAAAAAAAAAAAAAAATTGTCGCTGCAAGGGAGCCCCGCGCACACAGACCTGCGCGCGTCACGGACAAAGACGCGACGGCCACGTCCGAAGCGCCAGCCGCAGGACGCAGCCGCGCCGAGCGCCGTCACGTCACGTCACGTCCCGCGAGGAGGGACAGCTTGTCCCGCCCCCGGCCGTTAGACGTCCGATGGATCGTGTGGGACGCACGACCCACCCCCGGCCCGACCTCCCCTCCCTCCCCACCTCCGCGCGACGCGCACATTGCGCGCGCGCTCCCCGAGGCCCCCCCCCCAAAAAAAAAAAAAAAAAAAAAATTCGGGCTCCCGCTCCCACAGGGTATAAACCCCCCCCCCCGCGGCTTGCGACAGCCGACGGAGGGGAGAACCCCCTCCCGCGGTCGCGCGAGCCAGAGGTCGGACCCCCCCGTGCGGGATTTTTAAATTCCCTCCCGCGCAGGAATTAAAGGGGTATAAACCCCCCCCGCGCGCCATTTGCGCGTAAGGGCGCGGCACCCCCCCCCAAACCCTCCCGAAAAAAAAAAAAAAACGGCCCCCCACCGGCGCACAGCGCGACCGCGCGCGGCCGGAAAGAAAAAAAAAAACACAGAGCCACCCCCCCTTCCCGTTAAAAAAAAAAAAAAATTGGTCCGTGGAAGATTTTTTTTTTTGCAACTCGTAGAGAGGAGCGGTGTTTCGTGTTTCGCCTCAGCAGAGAGGAGCGCCAGCACTGCAGAGGCCGAGGAGGAGGAGGATTCGGGTTGATAAGGGAGGAGGTCTACTGATCTTTTCGGATCAGCCCGCTGGCTCACGTGGTCGTGAGCCGTGCGGTAAGGCTCAGGGAGCCTACAGGTCGGGGGTTCGAATCCCGCCGACTCCCCCAAGGTATAATTTTTTTTTTGTCAAAGTCATTTTTTTATTATTATCATTTTTAATTAAAATTTTTAATTTTAATTTTTTTTTAATATAGTTTTTAAACTTTAATAAATTAAATTTAATTTTAATTTATTTTTTCTAAAGTTTAAAACTATAGAAATTAAAATTATTTATTTTAATTTTAAAATTGATAATAATTATCAAAATGCTTTGTTAAAGAAAGCCTTTTAAGGGGGGATTTTTTTCAAAAAAATCAAAGGGGGATTGAGAGTAATTTTTTATGAAAAATAGCAATTTGGCATTGTAAAAGGTGCATTTTCGGTCGTGGACCGACACCTAGTGGGTTATTCTAGTGGGCATTTTTTTTGTTGTATGTTGCATATTTCATTTTTGCACTATAACATTAAAAATTAAAATCAAACACTCCTTAAAGTCCCCGGAATATAAAACCCATCTCGTGCAATTTATTTGCACTGCAGCTGTTCGGTATTTGCGATACCTCCGACCAGAGACTTACAGGTAAAGCCGTCGTGATTTGGCTACCGTATCCGCCGCCTAATATAGCCGCTATAACGACGTCCGAGCTTGTTCTCTATAAATCGTCTGGGAGGAATAAGTACGCCATTTTTGCATTTTTTACTCCATCCACTACCCTTTATCGCACTTGTGTTTAGGCGTAAATCCCGACGAAGTATTCTTCATAGTGTTTAGGGGAAGTTACGCCCCACGCATGAGAAGAATCTTCTATGGTAGGTGCCATCAACAAGGCGATTCCCTTTTAGCACCGCTTATGTTCCACGTATCGTATGATCTCTAAAATTCACCTATAGTCTCCCTCACGTAAGGGCGGGTGATTTTTGTTGATCTTTCTAAATACCTATAGTTTCCCTCACGTAAGGGCGGGTATTTTGTACGGTATATTGGCCTAGCAAAAGGTATATCGAAAGGGGGACCAATTTGGTGATATAAGGAACCTTCACTATGGCCGCTGTTGCAAAATTGATGACTCGATCCGCATCGGCTATTGAAAGGTCCAAATTATACACCATGGAAACATAAGATGAAGGCTATTCTCCAAATGGAAGATTTGTGGGATATTGTTACTGGAGTAGCAACAAGGCCTTCACCAACAGCAGGATCCACAGGTCCTTCAGCAGATCAGATTGCTTTTGACAAGAAAGACAGTAGAGCAAAGGTGCTCATTTTGTTTGCTGTTTCCGATGAAGTGCAACCTCATATAGCCGATAAAGCAAGTGGTAAAGAGGCATGGGATGCCCTTAGAACCATCTATGAGGGGAAGAATGAATCCACCATTCTTCATCTTCAACAACAACTTCATAACCTGAGTTTGAGACAGGGTGAAACAGTTGAACTCTTTCTGTGCAGAGTGTCTGAGTTGAAAGAGAAATTGAGTTCTCTAGGAGATATTGTGGATGAAAAGCTTCTCATTTCACTTGTGATGAGAGCTTTACCTTCTTCATTTGACATGTTGATAACCTCCATCCAGGTGTCCCAACGACAAATTACCTACATCGAGTTGGTCAATCTGCTTCAACAACAGGAGGCACGCCAACTTCACAAGGATGATTCTTCCAATACAGCCCTATACACCAACAGACAGGTGGTTCTAGGAAGAAAGGTAATGGGCAAAAAGGAGGCAACTTTCGTAAAGGAGGAAATTCTCAACAGGATACGAAAGGAAAAGGCAAGCAACCTCAACGAAGAAGAGGTGGTGCAAGATCCGTGAGAAAGACAACCATGACACCAACAAAGTTGGCATAAGAACAAGCAAAAAGGCCAAAACAAACCACAAAATAAAAACAAGCAACCCCGAGCGAATGTTGTCGTTGAAGAATCCGACTCGGATTCCGAATGGGCACACAAGGTGCTCATGACTACCACGCATTCCACTCAGAGGGATCCTATTTGGTATGTCGATTCTGGAGCTAGTAAACATATGACCGGCGACAGATCGTGGTTTGAATCATTTGTGGCCAAGGAGGGCAAACCCGTCACCATTGCTGATGATAAAACCTACAGGGTTCAGGGAGAGGGTACAGTTTCAGTCACTCTTCCCGATGGCAAGTGTCGATTGACAAGGTCCTCTATGTTCCGGGATTGGCCAACAATTTGTTGTCATGACACAAATCCCGGACAGAAATATGGTTGTCAACTTTCGTGTTGAGAATGGAAAGAAGTGTTGTACAATTACCGGGAAGGGTAAGCAGATTGCAACACCTTCATATAAGCATGGCTTATTTGCACTAGATGCTATCTCTATTCCACATGTTGCCATGACTGCCTCTACCAAGGAGGCAACTTCCCTATGGCACAAGAGATATGGGCATCTTAGTTCTGCTACTTACTTGAGCTCAGCAAGTATGAGAGGGTAAAGGGTCTTCCTTCCCTTTTCGCCACATTGCCAGTGTGCTCTGACTGCTTGGCCGGAAAGCAGCATAGAGTACCATTTGAGAAGAGCTCTACACGAGCACGAAAACCTCTGGAGCTAATTCACACCGATCTATGCGGTCCTTTCACACCCAACAGTGTTGGAGGGAAGAGGTACTTTCAGTTATTCGTAGATGACTACTCACGAAAGATGTGGGTTTTCTTTCTCAAACCGAAATCTGAAGTTTTCGCATTCTTCCAACAGCTCAAGAAATCCGTTGAGAAGGAGTCGTGGGCTTCTATTAAAATCCTCCGCTCGCATCGAGGGGGAGAGTTTACCTCTAATGAATTTTCTGCATTCCTAGATAAACATGGGATCAAGAGACAGCTTAACAACCGCCTATACTCCTCAACAGAATGGGGTTGTTGAGAGGAGAAATTGTTCTATCATGGAAATGGTTCGTTGTATGCTCACAAGTGCAACTCTTGGGCAACAATATTGGGCAGTAAGCCGTCACCACCGCAGTTGTATCTTTTGAATAGGGCACCCACAAAGGCCCTAAAAGGAATGACTCCACAGAAGCATGGAGTGGTCGAAAACCCTCCATATCTCATCTACGTATTTTCGGGTGTCAAGCTTTCATGCACATACCGAAAGAAAAAAGGAAGAAGCTAGATGAGAAAACACCGAGATGTATTTTTCTTGGATATTCTCGAGCACTCTAAAGGATATCGGTTGATAGATCCTTTGACCAAGAAAATTCATATCAGCAGAGATGTTGTCTTTGATGAAGCTTTCACATCACAGAGCACATCTACAATACACCAGGATATTGTGGAACCAAAGGAAGAGGAGATTCCTTCGTCAACACAGACAGGAGGTCCTTCTACATCTTCTTCACCACCACCGAGCGTAATCCTAAATGGTGTACAAATACAATCGGAGATGCAAATTTATCCACTCCTCCCAATTTGAATTTGGATAGACCTCGTACACGCAGGATGGCTCAAAAGGAAAGAGAAGCCGGAGAAACCGGTGAGGTTGATGATCTTTGTCAATCTTTTGAGGAACTTTCTCGTGACTCCAAGTAGAGAAGTTGAGGATATGGATATTGATGATGACAGGGCATTCATGTCTACCATAGATAGTCTTGGACCTGCATCAGTGCAAGATGCTCTTAGTGAGCCTCAGTGGAAGGCCGCTATGGATACAGAGTATGAGTCTCTGATGAAGAATAAAACTTGGAAGCTTGTTGATCTGCCTCATGGAAAGAAACCTATTGGCTGCAAATGGGTATACAAAGTCAAGTACAAGGCAGATGGAACAATTGATAAGCATAAAGCCCGTCTTGTTGCAAAGGGCTATGCTCAAAAGGAAGGCATCGACTATGAAGAAACTTTTGCACCTACCGCTCGGATGACCACAATTCGGGTTATGTGTGCTATGGCAGCACAATATGGGTGGAAAGTTCACCAAATGGATGTCAAAAGTGCCTTTCTTAATGGTGATCTCCAAGAAGAAGTCTATATGACTCAGCTCAAGGATTTGAAGTGGAAGGCCAACAAGCAGAAAGTTTGCAAATTGGTTAAATCCTTGTATGGTCTGAAACAAGCTCCTCGAGCTTGGTATATAAAAATGGACAATCACCTAATGCAAGCATGGATTTAAGAGATGTCCGTCGATGCAAACCTCTATTTCAAGAAACAGTGGTTCCGAGATAGTGTTGCTTGTACTCTATGTGGATGATCTCGCTCATTACAGGGAGTTCGAAGATTTGATCTCTACTCGTCAAAAGAAACTTGTGCAAATCTTTTGAGATGACAGATCTTGGACTTCTCCATTACCTGTCTTGGTCCGGAATTCAGCCGAAGGAGCACACCATCAAAGTGTCTCGTAAAAAGTATGCCAAGACATTGCTCGATAAATATCGCATGATCGACCGCAAGCCAATGGCAACTCCTATGGAGAATGGACTTCGCTTATCGCGATATGATGACTCACCCTGGTAGATGGCACTCTCTATCGACAGTTGATTGGGAGTCTCATATATCCGACCAATACTAGGCCGGATCTCGTATTTGCCGTAAACTATCTTTCGAGGTTCATGCAGGAGCCTAAGATTACTCATTGGAAAGCAAAGAAACGTGTTCTTCACTATGTCCGTGGTACTATAGAATATGGCCTAGAATACAAGAGGAACAACAAATTCTTCTTGCAAGGATACACGGACTCCGACTATGCCGGATCATTTGATGATCGCAAGTCAACTTCTCGGATACATTTTTCATCCGGGATCCGGTCCTGTCTCTTGGCACAGCAAGAAGAAACAGTGGTTGCTATTTCTTCAACAGAGGCAGAATATCGCGCCGCACGTGAAGCCGTGTGCGAAGTGATATGGTTACGTCGCATTCTAACAAGTATGGGCCATCCATCAAAATCTCCAATACACTTGTTTTGCGACAATCGTGGTGTTCGAACCTCGTCAAGAATCCAGTCCATCATGAAAAAACAAAGCACATTGACACACAATGTCATTTCATTCGAGAGGAAGTTCCAAAGCACCGAATTCAGCTTCAGACATTCCCACCGATGCTCAAGTTGCATACATTTTCACTAAGGCACTTGGGCGTGTCAAATTTGAATTGTTTCGCAGCTCACTTTGTATTGCAAAATAATGTAAGGGGATGTTAGTATAGCTATTAATTATTACATTACCCAAATAATGTAATAAAGGGGGATGTTAGCGTACTAATATGTATTTTGTCTTTATTACATAGTTTAGCTCACTGTTACAACTGTTGTAACAAGTTGCTATTATCGCTGGTTGGTTTGGCAACCTCCGGGATAATTGCTATTGTAATCGCTATTTAATCTGCTGCTGAATAATTCAATTGAGTTCGTTGAATCTAACATTTTTTGTCTCCCTCATAGATACCTTTCAAATTATCCCAAATTTCGTTTGTTTATGTGCAATGCATAACCTTTATAAACTTTATTTCATGCAAACTCTTTAAAATTCCATTCATTACCTTTGAATTATTTAGATGTAGGAGCTTACCATATTTATCTGTAGGTGGAGTAACTGGTGGTATGTATCCATTATCAACTGCTTTCCATATTTCATTCCCAAGTGCCATTAGGTGAATATTCATTCTCATACTCCAAAGTACATAATTATTCCTATAGAAAAATGGTTTTGAATTCCCTAAAGATCCATTTTGAGAATCAATTTGTGTTCTTGAGAGATTTTCTTTCAAGTTGTTAAACTCTTCCGAAGGAACCAACTTTGATACCAATTGAAGAACACAAGCTTTTACTGAGAGGGGGGTGAATAGTATAAGATCACTTTTTACTTTTCTTTCCCAAATAATATTATGCAATATATAAATGGTAATATCAACAATAGTAATAAAAGCAATGCATAAATCACCACACATAATAAAGACACCAATTTAACATGGTTCACCCAATGTGGGCTACTCCATGGAGAAAATATTTCACTATAATTTTCTCAATAAATCTCTTGGGAATCCTTTCCCTATTACAATATTTATGGACATCTAGCCAAAGGAGACACTAATCCCCTAATATGGTTCATGGGAACCAACCCACAAGAGACACCAATACCCTCAACTGGTTCGTGAAACTCTATCCATAGGAGAAATCCTTCTCCTCTTCTATGGTTGGTGATACTCTAGAAGAATACTACCTCCACTACTCTGGGTTATGGATATATCTCCATTAAAGAGCTATGTCCTCTTTGCCCTAGCTAATGGGTCTCTATCCACTGGAGACTACAGTCCTCTACTATGTCACCTCCAAAGATTGCTATTAGCACTATCTAAAATTTGTACTAAACGTAGTCCTTCAGTTTAGCACAAATATGCTCAATCTTTGTATCTGATCTGCACTAAACACAGTCCTTTGGTCTAGCATAAATATGCTCAATATTTATCTCAAATATACATAGTCCTTAGATCTAGCACAAATATACTCAATATTTATCTCAAATCTATACTAAACACAGTCCTTTAGTCTAACATTAATATTCTCAATATCTGTCTCAAATCTACAATAAACACAATACTTCGGTATAGCACAAATCTGCTCAATCTATGTCTTTGGTCTGGCATAAACCTATCCTCAAATCTGCACCAAAATTTGTCCTCAAGTTTTAACACAAATCTTGATTCAATAACAAATAAACTCTGCTAGATCTGCCCCAAAACTTAACTCAAGATTTGAAAAAATCAATCAATCAACTGTTAGGATACTATCCTAACATTAATTAATAATAATAATAATAATAAAATAATAATACATGTTATCCTATGGTTATATTAATAAATAATATAATAATTAATTATATTAATTATTATAAGATTAGGGTTAGGGTTAGGAAGCATGGTGACTCTTCACTCATAACCCTAAAGGGGTATAAGACACTATGTGATTCTATCATTTAATATATCCAGGAATATGAAATATAATACAATTTATTGAAGGGACTTCCCAACAATCCAAAAGGTGATTCTTTTAGTTTTAGGTCTATTTATTATTTATTTATCAATTTATGTGCTAGGAACCCTAGGTTCCTACCATCCGGTATCAGAGCCTTATGGATCCAACCACATTGGTCAAGGAAATGAAAAATGACATTGCAGAAATTAGAAGAATGATTGAACAAAAAAAAAAAAAAAAAAAATGGAACGTTCTGATCGTATTATACAATATTTAATGGAAATGCAAGAGGAGACCTTAGCCATGGAATCTCAAGTAGAGGAGGATCCCATAGCCATGGAATCCCAGGTGGAGGAAGAGCCCATAACTAGGGAATCCCAGAGGGTACCCATTGCACTCCCCAAGAACGAAAAAAATCCAAACCCTAAAAATATCTCCAATATTGTTTGCAATATCTCCAATGTTGTTTGCAATGTTCTTTTTAATGCAGAGGAAGAAACGAAAGTTTCTAAAAATTACAATGCATATCAAAGTGGAAGCCAACCTAGTATCACCTATGCAAACAAAATAGAGGCTCAAGGTGCTCAGTATCATAAAGTTATTTCCATTGCACTAACATCCACTAAAGCTCCTTATTTCTCTCCTTCACCTGGTGCTACTAAAACTGTTTCTCAAAATTTAGGAGGTCCAATCCTCGTGAAGGGCATCATTCCCAGTGATGTTACATTTGAGTATTATCATAGCTCCAAATTAGTTGCAGGTGAATTTCAGATTGCAAAAGCAAAAGAAACAAAATCTAAGGAATGCAGCCCTGCCCGTCCGCCTCCATGGCCACCTCCGCCATTTCCCATTTCCTATGCAATGTCAATGATCCTTCTTTGTGGAATTGTCTGGCTATAGTTGAATTCGTATTTAAAAATTATAAAGTACCATTACCATCCTTTCTATTTGATTGAAATGGTCGCTCGGCTTGGTGGTAATTCAAACAATTGGGCACATAAAGTGAAGGACTTGTCAAAATTTTTTGAATCTACATGTGAGGACCAACGCCATGCACTGTCATTCATTCTTAGTGACATTTAGTATGAATCCTTTCATCATCAATTTTTGGTTTTGAAAAATGTGGACAGTATAAAACAGTGGTTCACGTCTTTAATTTGGTTCACAAAAACCTGGAACAAATCATAGATAATGGACAGAATATAAAGCTTTGTGAGCGTCCATCTCAAATTCAATGCCATATTTTAGAGTTTTGTTGGGTAGATTTTCATCAGTAACTCAAGCTTACTCTTCTTTGAAAGGGAAATCGAGCCTGAGATATAACAAAACATGTGTTTAAAAATGTGAGGAACCACAGGCTTTATGGGAATCACATCATCGAAGCCATGTTCAAAGCCTAAGCCCACCGTGACCATCCAAACCAGGAGACCAGTGCTGATGAACGATCTCTCCACTTCAAAGATGAAATCTAGTAGCAACTCGGTCCAGAAATTGTAGGCCAACTGCATACCACACCAACCACACTGCCAAGCTAGATGACTACTCAAACGTAAAATAAGAAATTAAAAACAAAAATACATTTGGCTTCCCTTAAATTCTAAGTGCCATGAAAAAGTTCTTCCTTACAAGCTCTCACACTCCTGTGTTGCGAACGAACGTCAAACACAGTAGTTGGTTCTAAAACACATCGATTAAGTTATGGGTGATAATATCTATTGTGCGCATACTCTGCCATACATGGAGAACGAACGAGGGATTTGTCTATTCAAAATATTTTTTTCTATCTATTCATGGATTTCATCCTAGGGATGTCTTTTTGCGGCATCTCATGATCATTGAAAATTTTGAACGAGTTTGAGAAGAAAAGATTAATGGAGGTGCCAATAGAGCATTAGTTCAATGATAACATATAAGTGATGGGATACACTAAATTTGAATCAGAATGACAACAAATTATCTCAAAAATAATATATCGTAGCCTACGTGCAGAAAAGGCCGCCCTTTTTCATTGTGGTGAACATTAGTTATTATCGGTGTTCATCAATAAGATTTAAGATGGACTCTTATATCACTGGCGATTAAAATTAGTAAAGTTAAAAGAGAAGCTTTCTAACTATTGTCTCTTCTTATAAGGTTAAAATGGAAGCTTTTTGTATACAATTTAGAAGGACAATTAGGTATCTATATCATATTTTGTCTACGTTCAAAAAAAAAAAACTAAAGTGAAAACTGTTCCATTTTGTTTGGATACGAGATGAACTTCAAAATAAGATGATATAAAGACTACTGAGTAGTGACTACTAATGGAAATGATGATTGTTGATAGATGGGCCTATTTTCATTTCATTGAAAGTGTACGTAGTTTGCAGGTATTATGTGTACAACTTACCGACATGTAAGCTTACAAGCATCAAGCCACATTGAAGAAATTCATAGGCACATGGCACTCAAGTTGGTAACAGACACTTGGTAGATGGCCACACTTAACGAATTCATAGAGTCCTTTTATTTCATCAAACATACTATGGAGGAGAATCACACAATCAAATTCACCAACTATCATGATCACAACTTAGAAGAAAGACCATCTCCATAGAAGATTGCACATCGTGTTTGTCCTATGCACTAAATAATATAGAGCACTGTTATTTTAAAAAAGAGGGAGTTCAATACCTGTAATACTCATTTTATAGCATTCCTCGCTTGTTGGATTTCCTTAGGACCACATTGGAAGTCCTCAAAGAATTTACCCGTAATATTGGGGGTTGCGGGAGGTGTGATTCTGACACTAGCCGCATTTCTCCTTGGAGTTCCAAGTAAGAGATTATATCAATCTTCCCTAGGAAATTCAAATCCTATTAGAATGGGCATAGAAACTATACGAGGAAGAAAATGTTATGAATATCATGGATTGGATAGTTAGGGGAAGTTACTCCGACAAAGAAGCCATAAGATGCATTCGCATTGGGCTTCTGTGCATACAATCTGATGCAACGATCCATCTAGATTGTGCATAGATGTCACGCAGGTAGCCGTTGATAGAAAGAAGTTGTGAATAGATGAGAAGTGGCCGATGTTAATGTGCATTATAGGTGACAATTGAGTTTTTTTTTTAAAAGACAAACTTAACTACAAGAATCCTGTGATGTTGAGATTGGTGAACTTTGTAGAAGCATATTTCCAAATTTTTCTAGCTTTGAGGACAAAGCTCTTCAAAGAGGGATGGCATGTTAGGATACTATCCTAACATTAATTAATAATAATAATAATAATAATAATAATAATAATAAAATAATAATAATAATACATGTTATCCTATGGTTATATTAATAAATAATATAATAATTAATTATATTAATTATTATATTATTATAAGATTAGGGTTAGGGTTAGGAAGCATGGTGACTCTTCACTCATAACCCTAAAGGGGTATAAGACACTATGTGATTCTATCATTTAATATATCCATGAATATGAAATATAATACAATTTATTGAAGGGACTTCCTGACAATACAAAAGGTGATTCTTTTAGTTTTAGGTCTATTTATTATTTATTTATCATTTTATGTGCTAGGAACCCTAGGTTCCTACCATCAACTCTACTCACAAGTCTACTCAAAGACTTTCTTCAAATCTATGCAACAAGTCCTCTCAAGAACTTGTCCAATTTTCTCTCAAGTCTTCTCTAAGACTTACCTAAAATCTGTCCAAAAATTCATCTTAAAAACTTGTCCAATCTGCTCTCAAGTCTTCTCTAAGACTTACCTCAAATATGTTTAACAAGTCCTCACTACAACTTGTCCAATATGCTCAACAAGTCTTCACCAAGACTTATCTCAAACTGATTGTAAGCTTTCATAAAATCTCACATAAATCTATCCTTAATATTTCACAAAACCTTCCTCAATTCTATCCTTAATTTCTCTCAAGGACTTACTCAAATCTTCTCTCAAGCTTTAACAAAATATTATTCAACTCAACTCAATCTATCACAGAAAAATTCTTCAATCACATAAACAAGCTTCACACGATTTTTTTTTTAACTCATAAAAACATATAGATAATGGTTAGAGACTCAATATGTTACTCACTCACAGTAATACTCAATTACTTTCAGACTCTCTTTCTTAACAACATAATCATATAGAGAATGTTTAGAGACTCAATATGTTTCACACTCACAAAAACTCAATCACTTTCAATCTCTCTTCCAAATCAAATCAGACTATAGAATAATTTATTTCACAGAACTTGAACTATCACACCAACACTTCCCAATCAACTATGCTCAGTCAACTCAATCAATAAATCACTCAATGAAACACAAATTGCTTACAAACCCAAAACTAGTGTTTTGCAATGCTTCCAAAAACTCTCACTATGGAGCTCAAACCTTGACTAAATATGATTCTAAGTTCACATAACAATGATACTCATGATCTTTCACAACCCCTAGTCAATCATATGCAAGCTTACTCCAATATTTCCAACAATGCTTATCAAAGAATCTCACATAACAATGATACTCATGATCTTTCACATGCCCTAGTTCAAGATAGTTCTCAATTTCTCACTAAAATTTTCTCACAAATATTCACCAATCATGCACATGAAAGCTTACTCAAAAATTCTTATCAAAAAGAACCTTTTCACTTCAACTTATCATTCATAACATCCAATCCAACAATATATCACTCACAAGGAAGATGTACCCATACCTTTTGTTTGAAGACGTTTTGACCTTAAACACCTATCTCAATCACAATCAAATATCTTTGCCAATCTCAAAGGTTAGGTAGCAAAAACTTCTTCAAAACTCTCATTTAAATAACCCTCAAAATATTTCACCATATAAAACATCAACTCTCAATTACACCTTATAATCTCCACACTTCAAACTATAATCCAACAATTTGTTTAAAGAAAATAACCACAATAATAATCTTTAAACACCTTATGTTTTTCCTCAGAATAATCAATACATCATTAAAATATAATTTCCTTTTCAAACCTTATAACTCCTATCTCAATTCAATTTATCAAAATCATAATAAAATATTTAACTTTCAAAAACCTTATAACTCCCTCCTAGCAAAAATAATCATGCCACATCAAACTTTAGGAGCAAATTTAATTTTGGAAAAATTAAATACCTTTGCCCTCGGTGGGATTCGAACTCCCGCTTGTGCTTTCACCAAGACCCTAGTCGTGGCCCACTTTCCATGTGAGCTAGGCACTCACCTTAGTAAGAAGAAGTGCCACGTGCACTTTATTGCTTATCCTTGGTGCCAAAACCAAAACGCGAATGCCAACAAAACACTCTCACTGGGGTTCGATTGATGGATCTCCTGCTTGTTAGTGCTCTAAGAACACAATCGCTTATCGCTAGCCCAACCACCATGGTTGGTGATGAGGCTCAAAGCCTCTTTTGTTTTATCCCCTCGATGGTCGCCATGTAGCAAAACTTTATCCTCTTCTTTTCTCATGCAGATCACAGTAATTTCACATGCACTTACCAATGATTCGATCGAAGGTAAGTTTGGATTTACCAAGGCACATGGTATTTATACCTTTGTGCTATCTACTTTAGCACGTTGGTGGATGGAGAATATAATCGATGTTGGTGCTATAAATTTCTTGCCCTTGTAACCCTAACCTTAGGGTTAATTAAATTAAAATATAATTTTTTTAAGCGATTTAACCCCTTGTGGGGCCTCCTTGGTCTGAGAGACCATGAACAGGGGGTTCTACATCGTCAAAGTCACCCAGGAGTTGCACCCGACCCTGCTCGCACCAACATTATCAATTGGATTTTGGGTACCCAATTCAAATTTTTGGTAGGGTGGAGACTCAAACCTGGGACCTCCCTTGGAGGATTGCCCTCTCCTCTCCAACTCACCTGCAACACCTGGGTGATTAAAATATAAATTAATTTATAATAAAATTATTATAATTAATTTATAATTAATTTAATTACTTTAGGTCTATACTTTAGACCTTTAATATTATAATACAATATTATAATATTATTCTTCTTGGGCTCTCAACATTAGACTTTTAATATTATAATAAAATATTATAATATTATTTTTCTTGGGCCTTCCTATTGCTCCTTTAGACCTTATATGACCACCTTGAATATTATAATAAGAGATATTATAATATTATTTCCCTTAGACCTAGAAGCAATCTATCTCTTGCACTGATTACTAAAACTGACTCTTGACATCCTTCCTTTTGTACTGCTCACTAAAACTGACTCTTGACATCAATGACAACAAATCTTGCTCATATTTCCAACAATGCTTTGTGTTAAATGCATGCTTAGTTTGTTTCAATTATTGATGCATTTAATATATGTGATATAATATGATATATGATGTGTATGTAATGCATTAATTACATAAGGAATATATAATGTAAATGAATCTGTATGTGTGTTTTACAAACTAATGGATGACACCACATAATGTATAAAAATCATGAATAAAAATGGTAACTCTTATCATATGAATTAATCATTTAAGAATTCATATGTGAGATGAGATGATTTTTTTCTATAAAGGATTTTTGAGGTTTTCCATGAGACTCAAACATCCTAGTTGATTAATCAAAAGTTGTATAATGCCTATACAAGACTCTTGATAGATAAAATCTTTTGTTGTGAAGG